>OZ038492.1:77785001-77817501 GCA_964036315.1 Acanthosepion esculentum | reverse complement strand
CGAAAGCAAATACTGAATGTCCTATTACAAATGCCGTAAAAACAGAAAAAAAACAACCCTGACTCAAGAACCACTTGTGTAATTTTAATGGAATTTGGCACTGCACTCGGCGGAGGATCAAGGTAAAATTTCTGGTTTGGTTAAATGGTTTGTGCTTTTAGCTGTATTTCTGGAAAGCACAGACATACATACAAGATTAGAGTTTTAGTATTGTTTAGATTAAAAGATTCCTGATGACATCTACATTTAAATGATTCTGGAAAAGAAAAACGGATTCCTCTTTCTCTCGATAGTAAAAGTAAATAAAAAAGGCTATAAAATAAAAAATATCACTTTCATCTTATCGGCTATAACAACATTGCTTCGGTCAAAGTAACAAATGAAACTTGTCTATAAAAAAAATTATTTTTCAGATACCAAATCAGGTAGCATATCACTAAGATAAAAATAGAAGAGTGAAATTAATTGAATGGATTTAAGTAAAATCGACTTACTTTTCGAACATTTATTCCCATAGAATGGTTCTTTACATTGACAAGTGAATGCGTCGCCTACTTCTATACATGTTCCCCTATTTTGGCAGGGATTTGAATAACAAGGTTTCGCTGGAAAACAAAGAAATTTGCAGTTATATATGAGATTTCACCAATTTCTCTATACACAGTTTTCTGTAGTTGGATTGGTAAACTATTGTTATACTGACGACCAATTGTTTGGAAATGACTAACGATAATCGAAAGTAATTAGAACTTTAGGCATAGCTTAGAGAAGATTATATACAAGTTTCCTCTTCAGGTGAATTGACTTATTCAACAACGGCAGAAATTCAACAAAAGGCTCAACAGATATTTGAATGAATGAATATATATGTAGGGCGTGCATGTGTACGCGTGTGTGCGTGTACACTGAGCTCAACACCAAGCGGCGACAGTCCGTTTCATGCTTAAACGCAATCTTCAGGCTATGGGTGTTGTGCTTTGGCTCGACTATTTTTATTTGATGGTCAATGAATCAGAATGGGTAGTAAGGCCTATTGTATTATCCTAAGGGTTACTCGGTGAGTGGTAACGGTTATGTTCAAATGATTCTCGAGGCTTTGTAGAAATATTTGTGGAACCGAATGCGGTTATTAGCAGCTACTTCATAGCATTGTTTAAATTTTTACTCATCATTTATTATGTATTATTTAGTTATTTGTTGATTATTATTATTATTATTATTTTTATTTCCTTTGATATCTGCCGTTTACACATTTCTTTCCGGGTCCCGCCCAGGGGCCTAAGGTTAGAAATGGTATCATGACACTTTCCACTGCAAAAGAAAACCCCAAAAAACTGTTTTATTTCCTTTGGTTTCTGGTGTACACTCATTTCTTTTTGGGTCAGAAATGGCATCATGACATTTTCCACTAAGCAGTTTTTGAAAATAATCGCACATATTTTGCATAGATAAAGCCCTTCGTAATCTGTGGCCTATACTTGTGAGTACAATTTTTGTATTTCTTTAAGGCATAGGCTAGCAGTGTTTCCTTCAATGTGTCTATTAGAATCATTTCCAATCAATCCGAGGGCTCCGACTACAACTGGAATTGTTAATATCCTTATGTGCCACATTTTTGAGATTTCGATTGTAATTGCAGTCCTTGTATTTTGATAGTTTTTTCAAGATATTCAAAGATACATTGCAGGCTGCAGGGACTCCCATGTCAATAAGCAGGCACTTTTTTTCTTTGCAGTCTCTAATCACGATATCAGGGTGATTAGCTTTGATTGTTCTGTCTGTGTGTATTGTTTAGTCCCATAAAATTGTTACAGGTCCTATCTACGTAACAGGGTCTGGAGGGTTTTCATACAAATTTCGTGCAGTTTTCTTTCCATAAGTGTTGCAGATTTTCCAGTGCAGATATTGGCCCACTCTGACGTGTCGTATTTTATATTCAGTGGGCGCCTATACCGCGCAACCTGATAAAAGATGGCCACTTGTTTCTGGATATTTATCACAGAATCTGCATTTTGGTCTAACACAATCGTTCGATATGTGTGCTTCGTAATTTCTACTTAGCAAGCATTGGTCCTGTGCAACAAGAATAAAATCTTCAGTTTCAGCTTTTAACCCTACACTACGTAGATGCTGGTTTGTCTACATCATCTTGTATAGTACGGCTAGAGTGTTGATCATGAAGCAGTTTATCTTACCATCGTTTCTGTATCGGGTAGGTTGCATTTGCCTTTGCTTTCTTTTTTTAAGTATCTTGCAGCTTCAGTCAGTGCATTATACTTTACCTGCATTTCTTCACACATTTCAAAATCCCTTTTGTTGGCTTCATTTATTACTGAATATAAACGCTTACTTGTTGGCTTCCTTTATTACTGAATGAAGTCGCTTAGTAATTTCATGTTCTTTGACGCAGATTATCATCCAGTCTTCTGTAGTTTCTAGGTATCTTTGAAGTCCAATTGTTGTAGTTTTGTAATTATTATTATTAGTAGTAGTAGTAGTAGTAATAATAGTAATAGTAGTATTAGTAGTAGTAATGTTACATTTACTTGTATTCATGTGTGCATTCGTAGTTTGCTAATTTGTTTAGTATTTATTTAACTTGTTTATTTATTTAGATTTTTTGTTTATTTTATTTTTTCTTGGAGATTCGTTATCTTATTAGTTTAGTTTAAAGTACTGAGTTGGTATAGTAGTGTCTACTTTTATATTTATATATACTCTACCTCTGATATTAAGTTCTTGTATCCATAAATATAGGTTATCTTACAAGTATATATTTATCACACCTACACACAGACAACACAGAAACACACACACACACACACACACACATATATATATATATATATATATATATATATATATATATATATTGCCTTCGAACATGAAACGGACTGTCACCGCTTGGTGTTGCTCGTACATTCACTTATAATAATAAAAATATATCGTATTTGAAGTAGGTATCACATTACCTTTGCATTTTCCATGTCGAAGGTGAAATCCTCTTTTACAAATACAGTTCCGTTGTCCATTTGCAATGCTGCATTTACTGTTTGCTTGACAAGGTGTTAAATTCTCAGTGACTATTTTGCCACCAGCTTTACAAATAGTTTTCCTCTGACATTTCGAATCTATGATCTCTTCATTGACCTGTTACAAAATCAAAGAATATATTATGACTCTAAGAATCTTTGTCTAGGGTTAAAATGTTAGTTTGAACAGTTATATTCAGTGAGAAATTTTAAGATTAAAACAAAAATAATTTAGTGTTTTGCTATAATCTATTTTCTGACAAACATAAAGAATTTGTACTATGTCAGATCAATTAGTTATTTATTCTCAGAAATGACTTGTACGTACGATAACAAATTATTTTTCGTTGTTCTTATATATTTATTGAACTATTTTCTTACTTGGGTTAAGGATTGGATTTATAGTTGAGGAAGAGACCGTAAATTATTTTCCATATCTCATGGGTTATTAGATGATCAACGAATTCTATAATCAACTATTTGCTTACTAGCATTCTAACTCTTTTTGACAAATATCTAGAGAGTCTATTCTACTGTAAATTGGTTTAGAATCTCACCTCGCTGGACCTTCTTAAAGATAAGCAATATGGCTTTCGCTTTTCTAAGTCAACTGATGTTTTAACGAATATTACTGAAAGAGTCTATCAAGCTTTAGGTAAGAATGGTGCAACTCTGGCTGTTACTTTGTATTTCTCAGTCACTTTTTCACTGCCGTAAAGTAGTTTTCCTGTGCCGTTTTTTTTTTCATAAATACTTTCATGTTAATTTTTCTTTCCACTATGTTCCGTAGATTTTATGAATTTCAGCACAGTACAAGATTGGCGACAAGGTTTCAACATTTTACAGTTGAAATAAGGAGATGTAACCGTAAGTCCTATGCTAACAGTTTCTTCTCTCGCACTTCTTGCTTGTGGAACTCACTTTCGGCTTCTTGCTTTCCAGTTAACATTCATCTTCAAAAATGTAAATGCGATGCCAGTCACTATCTTCTGTTTTCTTAATTCTTGTTTTTTTTTTTTATTGTTCTCTCTCATCAACAGTGTTGTATTTCTTAATATTTTCTATCAGTAACCTCTTTCGTCTTAGTGGCTTTATTGACTTGCTTGGGGTGAAATAATACATAAAATGAAAATATTCAGAAATGAGAAATTTAATTTAAACTCCTAGAAGAATTTCCCCTAGATATTTTTTTCGAATTTTAAATATTAATATTAGCCCATTAACGACATAAAATCCAACGTTAATTATGAAAATTGAAATAAAAATCCGAAACCAATTATAAGTTTCTTAAAAATCTGCTATTAATTATATGTTTTTAATTAATACCTACTGTCTCAAAAATGGGATGGGGGAATTAACAGGTAAATTCATATTCTGTTGTCATACTAAATCTTTACAAATGAGTTATTCAAAGTACCGTCCGGGGAGGTAGACAGTCCCTTAACCCGTGTATACGGGTTCTAATGGGTATATTTTTGCCCGAGCCTACGGGCTCGGTAAGCCCACACTAAACCGGCCTTGTGCCACATCCGACACACGTGGGAGTGTTGTTAAATATCGTCACAGAGTCTGTCGTTTAGACTGTCCTTTCTGTCGAA
The DNA here is from genome assembly GCA_964036315.1 of Acanthosepion esculentum. NCBI lineage: Eukaryota > Metazoa > Mollusca > Cephalopoda > Sepiida > Sepiidae > Acanthosepion > Acanthosepion esculentum. The sequence goes on along the minus strand of OZ038492.1, from coordinate 77,812,871 downwards.
CTCTCACTCTCGGCGGGGAGGGACTCGGGCGGGGCTTTTCCGCAGGGCAAAGTGCCGTCCGGGGAGGTAGACAGTCCCTGAATCCGTGTATACGGGTTCTAATGGGCATATTTTTGGCCGAGCCTACGGGCTCGGTATGCCCACGTTAAACCGGCCTTGTGTCACATTCGACCCGTGTGGGGGGCGTTAAATATCGTTACAGAGTCAGTGTGAGTCAGTCAGAGACAGTCGCGTCAGACGATTACTGTAAGACATTGGAATAGTGATACTGGTCGAGACAACCTAGTTCTCTCTAACCTAACCTGATTGTTATTACTAACACTTCTACTTCTTTTGGACATATTCTGTTTGTAATATATCTGTGTTATTCCATACCTGTGTTCGAGTTATTCTTCATTGGTTCTACCTTGGACCATCACCGTGGTACAAGGAACCTGGACCAAAACACATATTTACATATTTTTCTTTCTGTTCATAATTTTATGCTAAATAAAATTTAGCCATAGCCAATTTTAGTAGATATGCAATACAAGTAAAGACATTTGTGTTTGTCAATAAATGGCATATGTGATGTTCGTCTTTAAAAAGCTACATACCGTGTTGTTTTATACATTTTTCGTATCAGTAGACATTTTAAGCATAAATGTATAAATATTGGCATCATTTTATTAATGATTTTACCATTCAAGATAGGATAAAATAAACAATTTTTGCAATTTTGTTTTTCTTCAAAGAACGAATAAAATGCAAGATATAATTTAAGTAATTTAATGAGAGTGTACAATGACGGATTGAACGAGTCAAGAGAGTTTTGCGAATATTCACGTGGAAGATTTTTGTCAAATCAAATTCAAGACTTAGATTTCTAAGACCCAAGAAAAAGCCAACGGGAAAAAATCCAAATAAATCATCAAAATCATTCACAGCAATAGAGTTAGTGAAGAGATTATAAAGTGTATTTATTACTACTTATTAAACAGAATTAAATTTATCAGTTACTTAATATTTTACATCAAATGAGTTCTACTTACCTTCATATAAACACCATCATGCATGCATCCACATTGGTTTTTTGGCACACACCCTTCTCCACTTAAGATGTATCCACTTTTGCATATACAGGCTTCCTGACGTTCCTCACATTTCGGCTGGGGTTCAGTGCAGGAAGGTTGGCATACTAACGCACTAAACTGATACACCTGATTCTGTGGACATGTCATTGCTAAAAATAATAATAAAAATTCAAGATTCATATTAATGTAAGCTCATCTAATATAACCGATACGAAAGTGATTATTTTACTTCATTTAAATATTTTAAATATTACAATATATCTAAATGTATAAAGGTTTACCTTATGAAAATACCAGTTAAAATAAGACTTGTACAGGAAAAGATTTATATTATTATTAATCTATAAATGGATGTTGTGCAATTGCAAACAAAATTGTTACCAGTTCATTTTTAGGAGTTATACTGATTCATAGTAACTGTCAAAATATGTTCCAAGAATATAATAAGAATAAAAAATATTTCCTTACGGCATTTCGATAATAGTCTCCAGTTAAGAGTGAAGCCGGCTTCTTCACATTCTCGTGCGAATCCTTCAATAGCTTCACACACAACCTTGTCTAAAACTTTACTGTCAGTGTGATAGATGCAGGCATCAATTTTACATGAATTCAGTGATTCATTAACTCGTTCAACTCCGAGTTTCTGTCTACATTGTTTAAATATTGAGTGTTGAATCACGTCGCATCCCCGAACTTGATCAGGTGTACATTTAGTGTTGACATCAGTTACGTTACACCTGGATAAAATATGAAAATTTTGCATCTTTTACCAAACATGTAATAACATAAAATTATTAACACTTTTCTAAGAAGTACGCAGTTCAAAAAATAACATTTTCAACAAATAATAATCTGTTTTATCGCTGAATACATTTCATATCGATGTTATGAACGTTATACATTAACAAATCAAAAACATTGCGGATAAATATTTATTCAGGAAAGACATAATTATTTAATTTTAGCAATGAAATATTAAACAAATAAAAAATGTTTATGTGTGCCAAAAATGTAAAGTAGAATTAAATTTATGAAATTATTTGAACAAATCTTATAGACTCACCCGACTTCTGGTTTGTCACTGTCGTCTTTGACTTCGTGACTTTTTCCGACCTTGGAGAATCGGTCACGATCTTTCGATACATCGTTGCCGTCTTTTGTGCGCAGGTCATCTTTCTTGCCATTACAATCACCACAGATTCCACTGAGCTTGTTAGCAAATGCTGCTGGCACCTTTACACTGGCTCGATGTCTACCGTCAAACTTAACTTGAAGACCCCATTTTGTAGACACAGTAATCCATCCACCAGCAAATTTAGCAGAGAATCCTAAAACGTCGTTAATTGGCAAGGAACGTTTTTCTCCGTCTACCTAGAGTAACAAAAATTCAAATCGTTCAATCATTATACTGTATATGCAAATTTCCCTGTCAAAAAGTATATTATAAAATCCCTAAACCAAAAAGTTAAGCCTTTCTTAAAAGTGAATCTAAGAGAGGTAAATAATTTAAAATGCAAATTAAAATATATTCGTTGCTAATTACGAGCATTTTATGTCTTGGTAGAAGCCTTATTGTCACATTGGGTAGTTTAACGTCCACCATTCTTGTATAGGAGACTCGAGTATTTCCACGGTGTTCATTCTTCACTTCAACCGCAAAGACATGCGGAGCTTGTTTTGTCGATGTCGCTAGCGTATACTTGCATATTCCCATGAAATGGATAACTTGTCCATCAAAGGTTCTATAATGGGGATCTCCTGACACACTGCAAGTACAGTCGGGTTTTTCTGAAAACAATGAAAAATTGAATTATCAACAATTTAGACAAGAGTCCGAACTATAATTTCTTAGACATTACATGAAGGATGAATACTTTAAGTTGACATCCACTTGTGATCATGAAAATGTCTTGGATTTGATGGTTCAATATAAAAGTAGATAAATAAACCAGAGAAGGAAATAAAGCAATAAATACTATAGAATTTAAAGTTGAAAACTAATGAGACGAATTAGCGTTATTATATGTTTAAATAACAATGCTATGTTTGCCGTTTAGACAGATGTAAATATTATACTTGAAAAAGAAAAACTGAAACATACATTAAAAGCTACATGTACTATCAGTCAGTGTTTCCTATATTCAGGTGAATTTCATGATGCTTTCTCGAAGTGATGAATCTCTAGTGCATGATCCATAGACAAATATTTTGCACTATCATCTTATGAGAGAAGCACTAATGCTGAGTGCACAGAATGCCTGGACATCTGGAGGGATTGCAACATTTCTTTTGTTTCAACCTCAGAATATTTTCTACTAATAGCCACATTGTCATGTCTAAATAGAAAATTATCATTGTTTTATTTTTAGATTTAAAATGGAAAAACGTGTTGAATTAGATATTTTATTTATTATTCTGTTATATTTGAATTCAATTTTCACTCGTAACACGGTTTATTTCTGCGAGCTCTCTTTGAAAATATGTTGGAGCGTAGTGAAATCTTTGCTGCAGTTCTTATAAAATCATCAAACTTTTAAGACTTATTAGACTTAAATAGTGCTTTCTTTTAAGAATATTATTAATATCGAAATACCTTTGCATTTTCCGTTTCGAAGTTCAAATCCATCTTTACAAATGCAGTTGCGTTGACCATTTTCGACCTTACATTCGCTGTTTGCTTGGCAAGGCGTTAACTTCACATTGACTAGTTTGCCGCCACTATTGCAAATTGTTTTCGTCTGACATTTAGAATCGACAAATTCTTCATTGACCTGTTACGAAATAATATTGACAAATATTAGAATTATAACATTTTCGTTGAATGAAAATATTTTATCTCTCCTGAAAATGTATGTTTTTATAATTGCATCGAATTATGCATTATAAGATAATTCTTGTCATTTAATAGTATATCCAACCTTCAATGTTCAAGATCTTACCATTTTTTTTTAAGGAATATTTTTTTAAATGACTAATTTTTGTTTAAATTTTATAATTGAAATGCTTGGAGTGAATTTGCTTTTTAATCCCCGCTCTAAGGAACTATTTAAATTTTCTGAAATCGTCATATCTCCGTGCAAATGTACATGCTGGACACAAAATAACAATTAAATTAAATAAACCAACAGTTTCGGAGTGATCGACAAGAAAATTTCGGAATCAGTCGCGGTCATTGGTCCGATTCTGCCGGCTTTGTGTAATTTGATTCACTGCAGATCACTTCCGTCGCGCAATCATAAACTTTGGTCTATGTACTGCTTTTAATTCTGTTACTCCTCTAAATTATTGCTCACTATAATAAATCAATGACAACGGCTTATAAATGCTCTTACTCGTCTTCATTCATCAATGTTTTTTTATAGTAAAACTTTCTTTTAAATAAAAAATGACAATAAAAGAACCCTAACCTAAACAAAGTAATATAAAAACCTAACACCAACCCTAACCCTAAAATTTACCCCTACCCCTAAACTTAAGACTTAACCCTAAAATAAAAACTTAAAATAAAAAACCCGAACCTAAAAAATTAAAAAAAAAACAAAAAAAAACCCAAACCTAACCCCTAATCCTAAACTTAACTCCTAACTCTAACCCTTTGTAAAAAGCATGATTATGTACAAAATAAAAAATGCTAGTAACAAAGTAAGGTATTATTGCATTATTTAATTTATTTTTAATGTTTCCGCTTTACTACACAGAAAAAAATGGTTTTCTCTTAAAAATAAAATATTTGACATTGTTCTGTTAAATAAAACTACACTTATCAAAAAAATATATTGTCCACATGTCATTGCTGAAATTTAGACGAGTAACAGCAGTAAATGCAGTAAATATGTCAAAAAATTATGATTGCGAGACGGATGTAATCTGCAGTGAATCTAATTACATAAACCCGGTGAAAGCGGGCGGATGACCGCGAATGATTCTGAATTCTTCTTGTCGATAACATCAAAACGGTAGATTTTATGATAATTTAATTGTTATTTCGAGTTCAGCAGGTACATTTACACGGACATATAACGATAACGGAAAATCTCAATAGCAATTTAGCGCGGAGGTTAAAAAGCAAATTTACTTTAGATTGTTATACAATTTACAATCAGTGATAAATAAGATCCCGAAAATGAATTCTTCGCTTAATATTTATGATTCTGTCCAATAATTTAATACAAATTCAATGAAAATCATTCCAAAAATGACAATTTTAACATTCTCGGCTTACAACGTTGAGAAGAAATCCATAAGAAGTTCCCCAATTCTTATTACCGGATGTAATCTAAAATATTACTGAAATAATAGGAAACTTAAAAATGTTTCACACTCGTGAAGTTTTTGTTTCCCTTGTCACCATAAAACTGATCAAAATATCTTCATGAAATATTCCCTTCCCTATTTCCACATCTACAATGAGAAGTAATATTTTTTAGTTTCTTTAAATTCACTACAGATATATTATATTACAAGTACCTTCATATAGACGCCATTATGCATACATCCACATTGACTTTGGGGCACACACTCTTCTCCACTGAGGATGAAACCGTCTTTGCATACGCAGGCTTCCTCTTGTTTTGCGCATTTCGGGTGAGGCTCAGAGCAAGAAGGTTGACATACAAACGCATTAAACTGATACACTTGATTCGGTGGACACGTCAATTCTAAATATAATGAAAATGTTTCCCTATTTTTCAAATTAAATGTTAAAAGATATATGATTTATCATAGAAAAATAATATTAAAAAAGCTTATATATTTTGAATATTCATTTTAAATATTTCGTATAAATAAATATAGGACATTGTTTTAGTTAGAAGCCTACTGCTCACTCATTATTAAATCACGAATATTATTAAAAAAAAAACACTAATCAAAGGAATTTTAAAACATAATCAGATATAATAATGATTCTTCTCTCATATGTAAGAGTTATAAATATAAATAAATATCGTGTAACTGGGTGAAGATGCAAGAACATATTTTTAACAACTGAAATACAGCATGAGTGGTGTAATTAATATCAGTATCGATTAGGGGGCTCCATATTTTTAGGAGTCATCCTGATTCTAGGTGAGTAGTCAGAAACATGTTTCTAGAATATAATTAAAATTAAAAATATTTCCTTACCGCATTTCGATAATAGTCTCCAGTTAAGAGTGAAGCCGGCTTCTTCACATTCTCGTGCGAATCCTTCAATAGCTTCACACACAACCTTGTCTAAAACTTTACTGTCATTGTGATAGATGCAGGCATCAATTTTACATGAATTCAGTGATTCATTAACTCGTTCAACTCCGAGTTTCTGTCTACATTGTTTAAATATTGAGTGTTGAATCACGTCGCATCCCCGAACTTGATCAGGTGTACATTTAGTGTTGACATCAGTTACGTTACACCTGGATAAAATATGTGACAAGTTTTTATCTTTTACCAAACATATAATAACATAAAATTATTAACACTTTTCTAAGAAGGACGTAGATCAAAGAAGAACTATTTCAACAAATAATAATCTGTTTTATCGCTGAATACATTTCATATCGATGTTATTAACGTTATACATTAACAAATCAAAAACATTGCGGATAAATATTTATTCAAGAAAGACAGAATTATTTAATTTTAGCAATGAAATATTAAACAAATAAAAATTGTTTATGTGTGGCAAAAATGTAAAGTAGAATTAAATTTATGAAATTATTTGAACAAATCTTTTATCCTCACCCGACTTCTGGTTTGTCACTGTCGTCTTTGACTTGGTGACTTTTTCCGACCTTAGAGAATCGGTTACGATCTTTCGATACATCGTTGCCGTCTTTTGTGCGCAGGTCATCTTTCTTGCCATTACAATCACCACAGATTCCACTGAGCTTGTTAGCAAATGCTGCTGGCACCTTTACACTGGCTCGATGTCTACCGTCAAACTTAACTTGAAGACCCCATTTTGTAGACACAGTAATCCATCCACCAGCAAATTTAGCAGAGAATCCTAAAACGTCGTTAATTGGCAAGGAACGTTTTTCTCCGTCTACCTAGAGTAACAAAAATTCAAATCGTTCAATCATTATACTGTATATGCAAATTTCCCTGTCAAAAAGTATATTATAAAATCCCTAAACCAAAAAGTTAAGCCTTTCTTAAAAGTGAATCTAAGAGAGGTAAATAATTTAAAATGCAAATTAAAATATATTCGTTGCTAATTACGAGCATTTTATGTCTTGGTAGAAGCCTTATTGTCACATTGGGTAGTTTAACGTCCACCATTCTTGTATAGGAGACTCGAGTATTTCCACGGTGTTCATTCTTCACTTCAACCGCAAAGACATGCGGAGCTTGTTTTGTCGATGTCGCTAGCGTATACTTGCATATTCCCATGAAATGGATAACTTGTCCATCAAAGGTTCTATAATGGGGATCTCCTGACACACTGCAAGTACAGTCGGGTTTTTCTGAAAACAATGAAAAATTGAATTATCAACAATTTAGACAAGAGTCCGAACTATAATTTCTTAGACATTACATGATGGATGAATACTTTAAGTTGACATCCACATGTGATCATGAAAATGTCTTGAATTTGATGGTTCAATATAAAAGTAGATAAATAAACCAGAGAAGGAAATAAAGCAATAAATACTATAGAATTAAAAATTGAAAACTAATGAGACGAATTAGCGTTATCATATATTTAAATAACAATGCTATGTGTGCCCTTTAGACAGCCTAAATATTATACTTGAAAAAGAAAAGCTGAAACATACATTAAAACTACATGTACTATCAGTCAATGTTTCCTATATTCAGGTGAATTTCATCATGCTTTCTCCAGCGTTGAATCTCTACTGCATGATCCATAGACAAATATTTTGCACTATCATCTTATGAGAGAAGCACTAATGCTGTGTGCACAGAATGCCTGGACATCTGGAGGGATTACAACATTTCTTTTGTTTCCACCTCATAATATTTTCTACTAATAGCCACTATGTCATGTCTAAATAGAAAATTATCATTGTTTTATTTTTAGATTTAAAATGGAAAAACGTGTTGAAGTAGATATTTTATTTGTTATTCTGTTATATTTGAATTCAATTTACACTCGTAACATGGTTCATTTCTGCGAGATCTCTTTGAAAATATATTGGAGCGTAGTAAAATCTTTGCTACAGTTCTTATAAAATCATCAAACTTTTAAGACTTATTAGACTTAAATATTGCTTTCTTTTAAGAATATTATTAATATCGAAATACCTTTGCATTTTCCGTTTCGAAGTTCAAATCCTTCTTTACAAATACAGTTGCGTTGACCATTTTCGACCTTACATTCGCTGTTTGCTTGGCAAGGCGTTAACTTCACATTGACTAGTTTGCCGCCACTATTGCAAATTGTTTTCGTCTGACATTTAGAATCGACAAATTCTTCATTGACCTGTTACGAAATAATATTGACAAATATTAGAATTATAACATTTTCGTTGAATGAAAATATTTTATCTCTCCTGAAAATGTATGTTTTTATAATTGCATCGAATTATGCATTATAAGATAATTCTTGTCATTTAATAGTATATCCAACCTTCAATGTTCAAGATCTTACCATTTTTTTTTAAGGAATATTTTTTTAAATGACTAATTTTTGTTTAAATTTTATAATTGAAATGTTTGGGGTGAATTTGCTTTTTAATCCCCGCTCTAAGGAACTATTTAAATTTTCTGAAATCGTCATATCTCCGTGCACATGTACATGCTGGACACAAAATAACAATTAAATTAAATAAACCAACAGTTTCGGAGTGATCGACAAGAAAATTTCGGAATCAGTCGCGGTCATTGGTCCGATTCTGCCGGCTTTGTGTAATTTGATTCACTGCAGATCACTTCCGTCGCGCAATCATAAACTTTGGTCTATGTACTGCTTTTAATTCTGTTACTCCTCTAAATTATTGCTCACTATAATAAATCAATGACAACGGCTTATAAATGCTCTTACTCGTCTTCATTCATCAATGTTTTTTTATAGTAAAACTTTCTTTTAAATAAAAAATGACAATAAAAGAACCCTAACCTAAACAAAGTAATATAAAAACCTAACACCAACCCTAACCCTAAAATTTACCCCTACCCCTAAACTTAAGACTTAACCCTAAAATAAAAACTTAAAATAAAAAACCCGAACCTAAAAAATTAAAAAAAAAACAAAAAAAACCCCAAACCTAACGCGAACCCTAACTCGTAACCACAAACTTAACCCCTAATCCTAAACTTAACTCCTAACTCTAACCCTTTGTAAAAAGCATGATTATGTACAAAATAAAAAATGCTAGTAACAAAGTAAGGTATTACTGCATTATTTAATTTATTTTTAATGTTTCCGCTTTACTACACAGAAAAAAATGGTTTTCTCTTAAAAATAAAATATTTGACATTGTTCTGTTAAATAAAACTACACTTATCAAAAAAATATATTGTCCACATGTCATTGCTGAAATTTAGACGAGTAACAGCAGTAAATGCAGTAAATATGTCAAAAAATTATGATTGCGAGACGGATGTAATCTGCAGTGAATCTAATTACATAAACCCGGTGAAAGCGGGCGGATGACCGCGAATGATTCTGAATTCTTCTTGTCGATAACATCAAAACGGTAGATTTTATGATAATTTAATTGTTATTTCGAGTTCAGCAGGTACATTTACACGGACATATAACGATAACGGAAAATCTCAATAGCAATTTAGCGCGGAGGTTAAAAAGCAAATTTACTTTAGATTGTTATACAATTTACAATCAGTGATAAATAACATCCCGAAAATGAATTCTTCGCTTAATATTTATGATTCTGTCCAATAATTTAATACAAATTCAATGAAAATCATTCCAAAAATGACAATTTTAACATTCTCGGCTTACAACGCTGAGAAGAAATCCATAAGAAGTTCCACAATTCTTATTACCGGATGTAATCTAAAATATTACTGAAATAATAGGAAACTTAAAAATGTTTCACACTCGTGAAGTTTTTGTTTCCCTTGTCACCATAAAACTGATCAAAATATCTTCATGAAATATTCCCTTCCCTATTTCCACATCTACAATGAGAAGTAATATTTTTTAGTTTCTTTAAATTCACTACAGATATATTATATTACAAGTACCTTCATATAGACGCCATTATGCATACATCCACATTGACTTTGGGGCACACACTCTTCTCCACTGAGGATGAAACCGTCTTTGCATACGCAGGCTTCCTCTTTTTTTGCGCATTTCGGGTGAGGCTCAGAGCAAGAAGGTTGACATACAAACGCATTAAACTGATACACTTGATTCGGTGGACACGTCAATTCTAAATATAATGAAAATGTTTCCCTATTTTTCAAATTAAATGTTAAAAGATATATGATTTATCATAGAAAAATAATATTAAAAAAGCTTATATATTTTGAATATTCATTTTAAATATTTCGTATAAATAAATATAGGACATTGTTTTAGTTAGAAGCCTACTGCTCACTCATTATTAAATCACGAATATTATTTAAAAAAAAACACTAATCAAAGGAATTTTAAAACATAATCAGATATAATAATGATTCTTCTCTCATATGTAAGAGTTATAAATATGAATAAATATCGTGTAACTGGGTGAAGATGCAAGAACATATTTTTAACAACTGAAATACAGCATGAGTGGTGTAATTAATATCAGTATCGATTAGGGGGCTCCATATTTTTAGGAGTCATCCTGATTCTAGGTGAGTAGTCAGAAACATGTTTCTAGAATATAATTAAAATTAAAAATATTTCCTTACCGCATTTCGATAATAGTCTCCAGTTAAGAGTGAAGCCGGCTTCTTCACATTCTCGTGCGAATCCTTCAATAGCTTCACACACAACCTTGTCTAAAACTTTACTGTCATTGTGATAGATGCAGGCATCAATTTTACATGAATTCAGTGATTCATTAACTCGTTCAACACCGAGTTTCTGTCTACATTGTTTAAATATTGAGTGTTGAATCTCGTCGCATCCCCGAACTTGATCAGGTGTACATTTAGTGTTGACATCAGTTACGTTACACCTGGATAAAATATGTGACAAGTTTTTATCTTTTACCAAACATATAATAACATAAAATTATTAACACTTTTCTAAGAAGGACGTAGATCAAAGAAGAACTATTTCAACAAATAATAATCTGTTTTATCGCTGAATACATTTCATATCGATGTTATTAACGTTATACATTAACAAATCAAAAACATTGCGGATAAATATTTATTCAAGAAAGACAGAATTATTTAATTTTAGCAATGAAATATTAAACAAATAAAAAATGTTTATGTGTGCCAAAAATGTAAAGTAGAATTAAATTTATGAAATTATTTGAACAAATCTTTTATCCTCACCCGACTTCTGGTTTGTCACTGTCGTCTTTGACTTGGTGACTTTTTCCGACCTTAGAGAATCGGTTACGATCTTTCGATACATCGTTGCCGTCTTTTGTGCGCAGGTCATCTTTCTTGCCATTACAATCACCACAGATTCCACTGAGCTTGTTAGCAAATGCTGCTGGCACCTTTACACTGGCTCGATGTCTACCGTCAAACTTAACTTGAAGACCCCATTTTGTAGACACAGTAATCCATCCACCAGCAAATTTAGCAGAGAATCCTAAAACGTCGTTAATTGGCAAGGAACGTTTTTCTCCGTCTACCTAGAGTAACAAAAATTCAAATCGTTCAATCATTATACTGTATATGCAAATTTCCCTGTCAAAAAGTATATAATAAAATCCCTAAACCAAAAAGTTAAGCCTTTCTTAAAAGTGAATCTAAGAGAGGTAAATAATTTAAAATGCAAATTAAAATATATTCGTTGCTAATTACGAGCATTTTATGTCTTGGTAGAAGTCTTATTGTCACATTGGGTAGTTTAACGTCCACCATTCTTGTATAGGAGACTCGAGTATTTCCACGATGTTCATTCTTCACTTCAACCGCAAAGAAATGCGGAGCTTGTTTTGTCGATGTCGCTAGCGTATACTTGCATATTCCCATGAAATGGATAACTTGTCCATCAAAGGTTCTATAATGGGGATCTCCTGACACACTGCAAGTACAGTCGGGTTTTTCTGAAAACAATGAAAAATTGAATTATCAACAATTTAGACAAGAGTCCGAACTATAATTTCTTAGACATTACATGAAGGATGAATACTTTAAGTTGACATCCACTTGTGATCATGAAAATGTCTTGGATTTGATGGTTCAATATAAAAGTAGATAAATAAACCAGAGGAGGAAATAAAGCAATAAATACTATAGAATTTAAAGTTGAAAACTAATGAGACGAATTAGCGTTATCATATATTTAAATAACAATGCTATGTGTGACGTTTAGACAAACTAAATATTATACTTGAAAAAGAAAAGCTGAAACATACATTAAAAGCTACATTTACTATCAGTCAATGTTTCCTATATACAAGTGAATTTCATCATGCTTTCTCGAAGTGTTGAATCTCTACTGCATGATCCATAGACAAATATTTTGCACTATCATCTTATGAGAGAAGCACTAATGCTGAGTGCACAGAATGCCTGGACATCTGGAGGGATTACAACATTTCTTTTGTTTCCACCTCAGAATATTTCCTACTAATAGCCACATTGTCATGTCTAAATAGAAAATTATCATTGTTTTTTTTTTATATTTTGTAAGGAAATCGTACTGAGGTAGATATTTTATTTGTTATTTTGTTGTTATATTTTAATTTAATTTTCTCTCGTAACACTTGTAATTCTTGCAATCGCAATTTGAAATATTTTCGGAACATATTGAAAGAGTTCCTGCATTTCTTATAAAATCCGGGAATTTTTAGACGTATTAGTGATGAGTGCTTTATTTTCAGAATATTATTAATATCGAAATACCTTTGCATTTTCCGTTTCGAACTTCAAATCCTTCTTTACAAATACAGTTGCGTTGACCATTTTCGACCTTACATTCGCTGTTTGCTTGGCAATGCGTTAACTTCACATTGACTAGTTTGCCGCCACTATTGCAAATCGTTTTCGTCTGACATTTAGAATCGACAAATTCTTCATTGACCTGTTACGAAATAATATTGACAAATATTAGAATTATAACATTTTCAATGAATGAAAATATTTTATCTCGCCTGAAAATGCATGTTTTATAATTGTATCGAATTATACATTATAAGCTAATTCTTGTCTCTTAATAGTATATCCAACCTTCAATGTTCAAGAACTTGCCATTAATTTTAAGGAATATTTTTTTTTAAATGACGGATTTTTGTTTAAATTTTATAATTGAAATTTTGGGGGTAAATTTGCTTTTTAATCCGCGCTCTAAATAACTATTTAAATTTTCCGAAATCGTCATATGTCCGTGCAAATGTACATACTGGACTCGAAATAACAATTAAATTATGATAAAACGTACAGTTTCGGAGTTATCAACAAGAAAAATTCGGAGTCACTCGCGATTACTGGTCCGACATTGACGGTTTTGTGTAATTTGATTCACTGCAGATGTCTTCCGTCGCGCAATCATAACTTTTTGGTCTATTTACTGCTTTTAATTTTGTTACTCCCCTAAATTACTCCGCACTATAATAAAGCAATGACAACGGTTTTTAACTGCTCTTAACTGATCTTACTCGTCTTCATTCAACTCTTGTTTCTTTTATAGTAAAGATTCCTTTTTAAATAAAAAAATTAAAATAAAAGAACCCTAGCCTAAACAAATTAAAATAAAAAACCTTAACCCTAAAGTTAACCACTAAACCTAAAATAAAATCTTAAAATAAAAGAACCCTAACCTAAACAAAGTAATATAAAAACCTAACCCCAACCCTAACCCTAAAATTGACCCCTACTCCTAAACTTAAGGCTTAACCTTAAAATAAAAACTTAAAATAAAAACCCGAAACTAAACAAATTAAAATAAAAAAATAAACCCCAAACCTAACGTGAACCCTAACACTTAACCATAAACTTAACCCCTAATCCTAAACTTAACTCCTAACTCTAACCCTTTGTAAAGAGTATGATTATGTACAAAATAAAAGAATGCTAGTAACGAAATAAGGTTTTATTGAATTATTTAATTTATTTTTACTTTGTCCGCTTTACTACACAGAAAAAAAAAGTGTTTTCTGTTAAAAATAAAATAACACTTGACATTGTTCAGATATAAATAAAACTACACTTACCAAAAGAATATACTGACCACATGTCATTGCTTTACGATAGTGCGCAGAAATTTAGACGAGTAACAGCAGTAAATGCAGTAAATATGTCAAGAAATTATGATTGCGAGACGGATGTAATCTGCAGTGAATCTAATTACATAAAAACGGTGATGGCGGGCGGATGACCGCGAATAATTCTGAATTTTTCTTGTCGATAACACCAAAACGGTAGATTTTATGATAATTTAATTGTTATTTCGAGTTCAGCAGGTACATTTACACGGACATATGACGATAACGGAAAATCTAAATAGTAATTTAGCGCGGAGATTAAAAAGCAAATTTACTTTAGATTGTTATACAATTTACAATCAGTGATAAATAACATCCCGAAAATGAATTCTTCGCTTAATATTTATGATTCTGTCCAATAATTTAATACAAATTCAATGAAAATCATTCCAAAAATGACAATTTTAACATTGACTAGTTTGCCGCCACCATTGCAAATTGTTTTTTTCTTACACTGCGAATCGACCAATTCTTCATTCCCCTGTTATGAAATTATATTGAAAAATAAGAGAATTATAACATTTTCCTTAAATTAAATTATATTATCTAGCCTGTAAATATCTGTTTCTTTAATGGAATCGAATTATATATTATAAGATAATACTTGTCTTTCGAAAGTATATCAATTATTCAATGTTCAATAACTTACCATTGCTGTTAAGAATTTTTGTTTATGAGTATTCTTTTTTGTTTAAATTTTATAATTGTAATTATTTTGTTTTATATTTTACAATCAGTGACAAATAACAACCCGAAAATGAATTCTCCGCACAGTATTATTTAAGATTCATCCATTCATTTAATAGAAATTCGATGAAAAGCATTCAAAAAATGACAAATTTAAGAGTCTCTGCCTTCAACGCTTAGAAGAAATTCATAAGGTGTTCTCAAGTCTTAAAAACGGATGTAATCTTAAATATTACTGAAATAATAGGAAACTTAAAAATGTTTCACACTCATGCAGTTTATGTTTCCCTTGTTATCATAAAACTGATCAAAATGGCTTCATGAAATATTCCCTTCCCTATATTCACATCTACGATGTGCAGTAATATTTTTTAGTTTCTTTAACTTCAGTACATATAGATTTTATTGCAAGTACCTTCATATAGACGCCATTATGCATACATCCACATTGACTTTGGGGCACACACTCTTCTCCACTGAGGATGAAACCGTCTTTGCATACGCAGGCTTCCTCGTGTTTTTCGCATTTCGGGTGAGGCTCAGAGCAAGAAGGTTGACATACGAACGCATTAAACTGATACACTTGATTCGGTGGACACGTCATTTCTAAAGATAATGAAAATGTTTCGTTATTTTTCAAATTGAATGTTAAAAGATTTATCAAACAATAATAATATTACAAACGCGTTTATATTTTGGATATCATATTAAAAATTTTCGTTTGTATAAATATATGTCTTTGTTTTTTTATAGAAATACTCTGCTCGAGATGATTCTTGAATATGCATGATTTCACTTATTTTTAAATCACGTATTTTATTAAAGAAACCAAGAAAAATTATATGAATTCTGAGACAAATGCAACAGTAATATTGATAATTGTCTCATATATAAGTGTGGTAAATATATGTTAGAATCGTGTAATTGAGTGAAGATGCATCAAGATATTTAAAAAAAAATACAGCACGAATTATGTAATAAACCTCAAATACTTATTAGAAGGATCGATATTTTTGTGAGTCTTACTGATTCTTTCTGAGAGTCGGAAACATATTTCTAGAATATAATACGTACAAAATATATTTCCTCACCGCATTTTGATAATGCTCTCCAGTTAAGTGTGAAGCCGGCTTCTTCACACTCTCGTGCGAATCCTTCGATAGCTTGACACACAACCTTGCCTAAAACTTTACTATCATTGTGATAGATGCAGGCATCAATTTTACATGAATTCAGATATTCATTAACACGTTCATCACCGAGTTCTTGTCTACATTGTTTGAACATTTGGTCTTGAATCACGTCGCATCCCTGAGTTTGAACATGTGTACATGTAGTGTTGACATCGGTTACATCACACCTAGATAAAATAATATAATAATGTCTAATAATAATGTTTAATACAATGAATTTATTAATCATTCTCTAGCTAGGACGCACATTGAAAATGAGTATTCTCAACATGTAGTACACTATTCTATTGATGTATACGTTATGAAGAATTTCATAAAAATATTATAGACGTTTTACATTAATAAAGCAACACCTATATGGAGAAATTGTTATTTAAGAAAGACGTAATTGTTTAATTTTGACGATGAAGTATTAAACATGAAAATTGTCACTTTCCCTTTTGTGTCTTTTTATAGTTTTTCCACATAATTGTACGTGTGATGTTCACTGATTGCCTTTAGTTTTTTTCTCTGACGTTCCACAGAAATCTCTCTCTATATATATATATCATTCCTTCTCTTTCATTCCCTCTCTGTCCCACTCTATACATCTCTCTTGCCAGCTAGCTATCTATTTTTACAAAGCAAACGACAGGTTGATGAAAAGTCCTCGGCCTGTTTCACTTAATCACTGTCTGTATTATATACATTTCCAATAAATTGACTGAAAATAATGTTGTTAAGTTTTGCTTCGTCAAGGCATATTGGAATTATCACTATTATGTTTTCCAAGCAAATAAGAATCGTTACATTTTACTTTTATAAATAATCACATCATATAAACCTAAATGAGAAAATATTAGATGATATTCATCAAGGATTTTCTAGATGTCATCAGTTCCGAAGTTGATATTTATGCTGATGACATTACCATTTACCCCTGTCTTAATAGCAAATCTATCAGATCTGGTAAAGTTAACTTGGCCGCTGGTGTTAAAAAAAGGATCAGCAATCAGTGGTTAACTGGGACAGAAAATGGTCTGCAAATTCTAATGCTTCTAAAACTAAACTGCTCTCATTTAACCACCATAGAGAAACATCCTTGCTCGCCATCAGCATGGCTGATGTTCGGCTCTAGGGGAGCGTCTCATTGCTACTTCTTGACCTCACATTTTCAACTGACTTGAAGTGGAGCAACTACATTGAATCAATAGCTGCATCTATTGCAAAGAAAGTGGATTAATTGTGCCGTGTCAGAAGGTTTTACTCGTCAGAGTCCATCTTGCACATTTACAAATGTACCATTCATCCGTTTACTGCATACTGTTTCTATATCTGTAGGGGTGCCCCTGCAGTTAATTTAGGAGTTCTTGACAAAATCCAAAGTAGGATCTACAATGTAATCAATCTCGACTTCGGTCACTTTCTCACAGGCGTGATATGGCCTCTCTCTGAATTATCTATAAATATTTTCATGGCAAATGCAATGACGAGCTTTTTTCCCTGGTGCTCCGACTACATGCATTTAAGCGTGCTACTAGATTGGCATCTATGTCCTGCTCTTTTACTGGTGAAATAGTGAAGTATAACCGCCACTTCAACTCTAACCGTTTCTTTTCTCGCACTTTCCGACAATGGAACTCCCTTCGGCTTAATTGCTTCCCTCATAACGACAATCTTCAAAATGTTAAATGCAACGTCAATTGCCATCTTCTGTTGTTTTGAACACCGGTCATCTTTTATCATTTGCTCAATCCACTCCATACCCAGTATTTTCACTCATTTTCACTCTCTGTAAATCGCTGCGTACTAGTGTTACTTCCGCCTTGCTTGGGGTGAAAGGATTAAATAAAAAAGAAAACGGAATGCTCTATTTACAATTAATCCCTTTTCAAACTGTACTATTTACAATTTCTGTATTCTTTTTAATAAATTACGTATTTCAACAACATTTGCAATATTAATTCCTCTTAAAACATTTCCTATATTACCAGAGGGAAATGATCCCAAATTATCTCAGTATGAGTTTATAGTCAGTTAACTTATTTCAATTTTAGTGTTGGTAATACTTTCGCTTTTTTTTAATGAATTCTTGCAATGAAATTGTGTACGCTTCATGCAGTGTAGCGTAAAAGGGCGGCCTTTTTTGCCGTTTGAGTGGTTGTAAAACTTAGTTCAATAATTTGATCAGTCGCAATTTATAGTAACCACTGACGAAATGGCAACATATCTCATTTTCGTCTCCGATTCAGTCAATAGAACATTAAGGGGTTTTATAGTAATTGATACACATACATAAAATTTACCATTTCATATTTCTATCTCGATACCTATGCAGCTTTCAAATTTGATTTTTTAAAATAGTGTAGCTTCAATTTCCTTATCTCAAACTAAATTCAGCAATAACATTAATTAAATTTGAAGAAGAATTACATTTATGAAGTAATTTGAACAAATCGTTTCTCACCCAACTTCTGGTTTGTCGCTGTCGTCTTTGACTTCGTGACTCTTTCCGATTTTAGAGAATCGGTTACGATCTTTCGATACATCTTTGCCGCCTTTTGTTCGCAGGTCATCTTTCTTGCCATTACAATCACCACAGATTCCACTGAGCTTGTTAGCAAATGCCGCTGGCACTTTTACGTTAGCTCTATGTCTTCCATCAAATTTAACTTGAAGACCCCATTTTGTGGAAACAGTTATCCAACCACCAGCAAATTTAGCAGAGAATCCTAAAACGTCGTTAATTGGCAAGGAACGTTTTTCACCATTAACCTAGAGTGGCAAAACTGAATTCATTATTTACATTATATATACGATTAAAGAGAAAATTGTATGATCATTCAAAAACACTTCAATCAATTGTTTCTTAAAAAACAATTTACATTTGTACATAATTTTCGATGCAAAATAAAATAAAAATACCATTATCACTTACGAGCATTTTATGTCTTGGTAGAAGTCTTATTGTCACATTGGGTAGTTTAACGTCCACCATTCTTGTATAGGAGACTCGAGTATTTCCACGATGTTCATTCTTCACTTCAACCGCAAAGAAATGCGGAGCTTGTTTTGTCGATGTCGCTAGCGTATACTTGCATATTCCCATGAAATGGATAACTTGTCCATCAAAGGTTCTATAATGGGGATCTCCTGACACACTGCAAGTACAGCCAGGAATCTCTGAAAACAAAGAACGTTCAATTTTTACTGATTTATATACGAATCTGAAAGAATTTTTCTATCGATATTGTTAATGACAATTTTTTTTGATATACACTAGTTGTATGATAACAAAATAATTTCAGTCATATGAAACTAAACAGGATAAATATCTAATTTTCTGTGAAAAGTAAAATGTCTCAATGCATCAGCTTTAGTTATCGTAAAGAAGAGAAAATTTGTTATGTATGTTATTTTTCTGTAAATTAATCAATAAATCTGAAAAATTCCTCGATTATTCATGGGAACTAAATATGTTATGAAGCAAGGTGTCAGTTGTACGATTTATTGTGTTAACTACCTTACTAAAGTTGCAAAGTGTCGAAAAAAGTAATCATATTAAAAATGAAATTTATTCGTAAGACATCATGACTTAGATCAGTTAATTATTTAGAACTGATGTGTACAATGAAAATTGATGTTAATTGTTCGATAATAAACAAATCAGTCTGAAAAGGCAATGCATGCAATAATAATAATAAAATAATAATAATAATAATAATAATAATAAAATAATAATAATAAAATAATAATTCATGTTTGCTAAAATACCATGATTTCAGGCACATATTTTACTCAATAAAAAATTCTTTAAACATTTATGTTAAATATCTAAATGCTAAATAAATAACATTGTATTGACCTGCCTTTAGATAATTTAATTAAAAGTATATGGTGTTTTAGTAATATGACTAGTTATACAAATTATTGGTTAAGTAACATATTTTATTTTAAAATTTATTTTAGTACATTCATCAGATGTGATAATAAAGGAAAAGTACAAGAGAAAAAATAGACTAAATGAGGCATTGTTTTTCTTCGAAATAATGTTAAATAAAATTGTATTTATTTATCTATTTATTATTTAATTTTTAATTAGAGTAAAAATTGAATAATTTTAAAAAATAAATTTCATATAGTCTTTTTTCCAACAATGATTTGAGTAGAAAGCTTCTTTTCATTCCTTTTCTTTTTCGCATTGTCCATAATTTTTACAGGACTTTGAGTTACATGATGGCCCCTTACATTGAATGTGACACTTCAAATTTTAAGCTTTGCATTAATCAAACCCATATAAATTAATAAATCAAGGGAAAAATATTCCACTAGGTAATAATAATCATTTTTAGTTGTCTCTATTTCGATTGTACATGCGACAGTAGATTATTTTTCTACTTATTGAGGCAAAACAATATAGGATAAATGCTTAAATTCATGTTTGAATATGAGTACGTGCATGTTTATTTTCACATCAATAATCTCAGTACGTATTTACATTTATTTTTAAATATATATCTATATATTTACTGTGCCTGTACGGATAAATTATTACACTAGAAGATTTGTAATAAAATGTAGCAGTGACGTTTGTTGTTAATATATATATATATATATATATATATATATATATATATATATATATATATATATATATATATATATATATCATCAATAAATAAGCTATTATCTCAGATGAAAATAATAATTAGTATAAATTATTCTTCCCTTCTGAAAATGTTCTCCTATTGACAATGATTATTCGTGATAATGGCAATTGAGGTGCTATAACAATATAAAGGACTAATAACTGTTTCAAATCTGTCCGAGAAAATGAAATTAGCGAATCTGGTCTACATTTAGACAGTTTGCAATAATCTATATCAGCAGGTTAATTTCCGGCCTCTTGGAAACACTTATATGCATGATTGAACTTCTCCTAGATTACATTTATGATTTCACTCATGAATTCAGTGTATCAAGCATCCTTCCTGTCATTTGCAATTTACCATGTTCAAGAATAATTGACATCAGGACAACCATGCAAATAAAAGCACTTAAAAGAATATAGGATTACACTTTTGATACTTCTTGTCACAATAACTGACATATGAAATTGAATTTGGATTTTTTTCAAGATCATCAGACTCCACATATAACACAAAATGCCAAGTCGAGCCAAATAAAACATTTTCTAGCAAAATGGGGTGAGATTATATGTATGCTATGAAATACAAATATAGGTTCTTGGACCCAGCATGTTAGTACGGTTAAGATGATCGGAGGTTTTTGAGGTTAGAATAATTATATTCTTAATAGGAAATTGATATATAGAAGTAACTGGGCAGAAGAAGATGATAGGGCAGATGGTGCTAAAGAGAGAAATTATGGATAAAAATTACTTTCACATTCAAACGAAAAGTCGGAAAGGGCTAAAATTTATGCATTTCAAACAAAACTACAATTTTCAAATAGAATTTAATTTTTTCAACCCCATAATTTTTTTTAAATGACCATACTACCTGTGGTTCAGTGACCAAGGCCTTCCTGCCCTTTTGTTTAGTTCAATGAAAAATTATATTTAACGCTGGGATATTTAGCTGTATAATCCATAGGATACAGCCCAAGAAACTACTGAGTCTGTTTAGAACCAAAATAATTTCCCCAACTTTCTAGAGATACCTAGTGCTCCTCCTCACATCATAATTCTCAGAATTCTTATCTTGTTTCTCAGGACACCCATCATGTTTCCCAAAAATGTTTAAAACATGGCGTGTGCCATTACACAAATCTGACCTTTCGAATTTGCATGATAGGAAAAAAGAAGAATATGCTTATTTACACCCAAAATTAAAAAAATATTCCCACTTTGAAATTAGATCGATTCCAAGTCAGACATAACTTTTCCACAACCATCAAAATGGTTCTAAGACAATCACTCAAAACTGTTGGCTTCAGCGTCAACTATTCTTATGGCCAAATGAATATTGATTGATCTAGGTTTTAACCCCCAAACAAACGTTTCTTGCTGGCATATAATGGGAGAAGCACTAATAGGGCGTACAGGTAAGCACTGTCAACTGAAAGTAAACATGATTTTTGTTTCGTCATCACAATATTTTTCAACGAAAGCTACTTTTTTCATGTGCAAACAGTTAATAATCATTTTTTCGTTTCTTTGGATGAGTAAGAGAAATGATTTAAATCTTATATTTTCCTGTGTTATTATACATTAATTTATTTCTCTGCGAGCAACATTGGATATAGATGCTCCTGTCATATAAATTATTTTGGAAATTAGCAAAGTTTCGCTTGAATTGTTATAACACTCTCGACTTTCGAGTGTTGCAGCAAAATCCGATACTTGACAAGAAGAAAACGAAATTGGCAATAAAAACAAAAGTTGTATATGCAGATACCCGACATTTTGACTACTAACTAACGTTTTTCTCTTTACGATTTTCCAGGATAGAACATGAGCGCAGAGCAGCGGTAGTAGCTTCTTTTCGCGTCGGGAAGAAGCCTGCGGAAGTGATGGCCTGGTTTGGGTTCAAGAGGACCATGGTCATGGACATTTGGAGAAAGTGGAAGGCGAGTGAGAACAAGGACGAGTTTACTGCCAAACGAAAGGTCTACAGCGTTTGTTCTGCGGCCGTTAAAATCGACGACTTCTTCGCCGCCGTTAAGGAGACAGTCGACAATGATGTAAGCCAGAGCTACGCAAAGATCGCCGCTGACATGTGCTGTCACAAATCGACGATCGGCCGAACGATCTAGAAAGACATTGGTTACTCCTCCTACCGCAAGTCTCACCGCATGCTCATCACGAATACCTCCACGGTGTCGAAGAAGGTCAAGGTGGCGGCTTTGCTGAACGAGCTCACGCACGGGTCCGCCTGTATGCTGTGGTTCTTCTCTGATGAAAAGAATTTCATCCAGAATCAGACGAGCAACAGGCAGAACGACAGGTGGATCTGCAAAGACATCGAGGAGGTTCTTGTTGTAAAACATACGAAGTTTCCCTCCTCCGTCATGGTCCATGGCTTCATCTCCAGCGAGGGGGACGTCATGCCTCCGTTTTTCTTTCAAAAGGGCCTGAGTCACCACTAAGATCTACCAGGTGGTGCTGAGGAGCGTAGTGAAGCCCTGGATGGACGTGATC
Source organism: Acanthosepion esculentum (assembly GCA_964036315.1). Lineage (NCBI taxonomy): Eukaryota > Metazoa > Mollusca > Cephalopoda > Sepiida > Sepiidae > Acanthosepion > Acanthosepion esculentum. The sequence continues at coordinate 77,789,485 of OZ038492.1, read as the reverse complement.
GCCGGCGCATGCCCCTACGTCTTCCAGCAGGACTCCGCTCCTGCACACAAGAAAAAGACTACCCAAGCGTAGCTGCTCAACAATGTTCCTCACCACTGGTCGCCGGACTTGTGGTCGCCCTCCTCACCCGACTGCAAACCCCTTGACTATTTCGTCTGGGACGTGATCGAGGCTAAGACCAACAAACACGCCCACAACACGGTCAAGTCTCTGAAGGCTGCCATCGTGGAGGCGTTCGCCGCTATGGAAAAGGTCATGGTCGGCAAAGCGTGTGACTCATTTCGCGCCCGCCTTGAGATGGTCTTCGCCGCCACTGTAGGTTACATTGAAAAATAATGTAGTAGCTCTAACCGTTGCTAAATAAGCTGTCGGGTCTCTGCATATACAACTTTTGTTTTTATTGCCTATTTCGTTTTCTTTTTGTCAAGTGTCAGATTTTGCTGCAACACACTGTAATTATTATTGGGTGACTTGTTAGAAGTAAATAATTGATATCAAAATACCTTTGCATTTTCCGTTTCGAAGTTCAAATCCTTCTTTACAAATACAGTTGCGTTGACCATTTTCGACCTTACATTCGCTGTTTGCTTGGCAAGGCGTTAACTTCACATTGACGAGTTTGCCACCACCACTGCAAATCGTTTTCGTCTGACACTTCGAATCGATGAACTCTTCATTGATCTGTTACAGAATGATATTGAAAAATAATAGAATTATGTCATTGATTTTGATTGAAAATACTTTATCTCAGCTAAAAATGTTTGTTTCTAAAATTGTACCGAATCATAAGATATAAAAAATTATTTTGTTTCATATATACAGTTGGGGGGAACAAATTTTCGTACACATACAAAGATTTAATTTATTGTATTTCCAACTAATCAATAAACATACATATCATATAATTAACAGATGCATAATAACTAAATATGCATAGAAAACAGAAAAAATTGATTTAATAGAAATAAATCCCACTTATCTTTTAATGGCGGGAAAAAGTATTCGTAGAAAATATAAAAAGAATCCATATTCTTCATTTAATACTTTGTAGAATAGCCATTATTCACTTCTTCAGCAATCAATGATTTTAAAATTTTAGTTGGTATTTTGTTCTTTTTGGCAGATGGTCTTCAGATCCGGGATGTTTCTTGGAGCTCTGAAACCACCAAATTTCACTGTTGGATCAGTGTTACTTTGTTTGAAAGCATCACCATCTTTCCTCCATACGTGATGTTTACAATTTCGTCTCAAACAACTCAATTTTGGTTTTGTCTGTCCATAATACTCTTTCTCAATACGATTTTTCCTTATCCTTATGTTCACGAACGAATTTCAACCTGGCATTTCTGCCTTTTCAGTAGCAGTGGAGTTTTCCGAGGGCAGCGTGACTTTAGATCGTTCCTATGAATTTCGTTGCTTATTGCCCGTTTAATGACACATATTGCGGATGAAAGCAAATCATCCTTCAACTCTTAACGAGTAACTGTTGGATTTTGTTTAATTCGACGCATTAATTTCTCCGAAGATCTTGAAGAAGTCTTCCTTGGAGCACCTGTTCTTCTTTAGTTATCAACCGTTTTGGGTTGTTTATACTTTGCAATGAATGAACTAATGAGAGTAAATGTAATATTCAGGTTGTCTGAGATTTTCCTGTAACTTTTACCTTCTTTTCAGAGCTTAACAATCTTTTCTTTTTGAATTTATCAATCCTTTACCTCTTGCTATGATGCTTATATTCTTGCACGAATATCAATATTATTTAAGCTAAAAATAACTACTGATAACATTATTTGAATATTCCAGAATATTCCACTTGAGTAATCTAGCGTATTACAACAATTTAAATGTTTTAAAATCTGAAATTTGCATTGTGCGAATACTTTTTCACACATTAAAATGTATAAATGAGATTTATTTCTATTAAGTCAATTTTTAAGGTTTTCGATGCATATTGAGTTATTATACTGTATACAGTTAATTATATGAAAACTATGTTTATTCATCAACTGAAAATGCAATAAATTAAAAATTTATCTGTGTACGAGTATTTGTGACCCCGCTGTATATCTGATCTTCGTTTACTGTACTCTTCAGAAACTTATTGTTTTTGGTAAAGAATCAATTCTTAAAAACATTCTTATTTACAAAACAAGTAATTTTTATGATATTTATAATTATTTCATTACAAAATTATCAAATACTATTATAAGATTTATAAGTATTAAATCACTTTTTACAAAATAAGTTCGCTATTTCTTATATAATATTATTTATAAGTCCGGTCATGAATTTATTAAAACGTTCGATGTAAAGCTTTAACAATAATGAAAAAAATTCAAATTCTTGGTCTTCCTTCCAGAAGAAATATATCATGAGTTTTTTTTTCATAAATTAATAATGTATTTAAATTAATATGTTTCTGTATGTTAAAATATTCCTAAAATAATATGAAACATAAGAATGTTTAAGTCTTGTGAACATTATGCCTTTTAAATCATATACCTGATGAAAATGTTTTCATGAAGTATTTACGTTATCTGTTTTTCGCTTCTGTTTAAAATAAGCAACAAACATTGTTTAGTTCTCTAAATTTCAATACAGTTATATTTGTATTAAAGTACCTTCATATAGACGCCATCACGTATACAACCACATTGACTTTGGGGTACACACTCTTCTCCACTGAGGATATATCCGTCTTTGCATACGCAGGCTTCCACATGTTTTTCGCATTTGGGTTGGGGCTCAGAGCAAGATGGTTGACACACCAACGCATTAAACTGATACACTTGATTCGGTGGACACGTCACTCCTACATATAATATTAATCATTATCATTGTTCATTAGTATTAAAAATCAAGCATACAAAAATTGAATATTCTAATAAATTTTCAAATTAAATAAGTTTATAAAGTCTCATCATGGAAAAATTAGTCTGGAAAAGTGACTTATTAATATACAAATCTGCTGCAATTAGCAGAAACAATAATAATAATAATGATAATAATGATAATAATAATAATAATAATAATTATAATAATAATAATAATAATAATATACACCAGGGCAATAACGTAGGAAATTACATGTAACAGTACAAGTGATAAAAGTTTGCAAAGGGAGAGACAAGCGAGAAAATACGATAAACAGGAAAATATTAGCGACCAAATTTTGCTATACATTCGTAATTAACTGAATATGTACGTAGCTAGTTCCTAATAAGGTGTTCTCCATATTCCGATGACAACGCATCAACGCCAGAGGAACGATGATGAAAAGAAAGATAAGCTTAATAAGATGAATCAGCGCGGGATATTATAACTAAATTTACAAAACATAGTGCAGAAAAAGATAATTTACAGATAATTTAAGGAAATACAAAAGTCACTTGTAGTGAGAATCAGCAAGAGACAGCTGAAAATTTTAAATATATAGTGAAGAATAAAGGCTTGGAGAATGTGACGCTCACAGGGCATATCGAGAACAGGAGAGACAATGGAAGTCAGTGGGTCGTCTACCAAACAAGCTTGTGTGAATGGATGGCGGAAAGGGGTGAAGGCGGTAGGTTTAGCAAAGAGACACCTTTCTAAGGGTTACAAGGGATAGTAGGTTTTGGAGACTCGTGATCACCCCCGTCCTGAAAGTACACGGCACTAAATAGACAATTTTCTTAGCTTTTATCATTTACTGAACAAACAAATTTACTCTTTAATTAAATAAAATATTTTTGTAATTAAAAAAAAATGATTGAATAAGTACCAAATTTTTCAATGTTTACCGAAACTTTTGTGCTATGCCATCAGGAAAGGAGTGTCAGAGTTGAGGAATGGATACAAGCATTATTATAAGGACAGTTAAGCGTGCGTGTATTTTTCATCTAAATGCCTTCCTAGAAATAATTTAATATTTCTAGTGAAATTCACAGCTTTCTCTAGAATTTAACATTTTAAATTTAAAACTTCACAGAAAATACACGTTGGTATATAAATTAAATTATAACCGTTATGACCCAGAAATAAATTCATTAAAATAAAACAATAAAAAATTGATAACTACAGAAATGCAACCACCATTTCTACTTTAACGATTTATTTTCTAGCATTTATCACTTATGGAACTTCTTTCCGATTTCTTGTTCCGCTGATTCTACAATCTTCAGAAATTTAAATGCAGCATCAATCACCATCATCTGTCTTCTTGAACCCTGTCATTTCCTCAATCTTCCCCCACTAAAGTCTTATTCTCTTTCACTACCTGTAACCCCTTGCGTTCTAGTGGCCTTATCGCTTTGCTTGGGGTGAAACTACTATAAAAGTATATTACCCAATAAATTAAAAAAAAACTCTATCTATAAAATGAGCATTTGAATAGTTGGTCTTTTCTGTTTGCTAACTTAGCTGTACGAATCATAAAAGAAATTTGATATTTAAATTTGAATAAAATTATATTAATGCATATAAAAAATGTTATAAGTAAAGAACAC
>OZ038492.1:77730001-77780001 GCA_964036315.1 Acanthosepion esculentum | reverse complement strand
AGTCATTTCGGTATAGACATGATTGACGAGGAAAAAAAGTTGGGCAAACAAACTTCTCATAAAGAACTTAATAAAAACGGATGCCTTAGAGTCAACCCATACCGAATCCAAGCAATCGTATATTCCTTTAAAGGATTTTACATTAAACCTATTTTACTTACACGTATAGACATACATTGAGTGAAGTGTAAATATCGTTTAACGGCAGGGCTTTGATATTTTTTTAAAACCTTGTTCACTTAGAACATAATCTGAATTTCCAATTCCAACTATAATCTGAATTCGAATGTACCTAGCATGTTTAGAAGCCTAATGACATTATGATTTCAGCCATGGAGTTGATCTACTGGGAGAGATACTTATTAACCAGCATTGGTAATAATCATTGGGTTTTATTGAGAGAAAGATTAGCGCGAATATATCGATATGAATAGAATATAATTGAGAGAAATATATGAATATAATTACATATAATGCTATGATAGGTTCGAATATATAATACTTACTTTGCGAGCAATCCTTTCCTTGAAATGCATCTGTGCATTCACATGTGTAAGCCTTCCCTTTGGGCACACATTCACCGCCATTTTTGCACGGTTTAGTATCACATACGTGAACTACAAAGTCAGAACAAGAAACAAAAATGAATAACTCTCTGCGCAGTTTTCATAAATTAAATGGTTGTCAGTAAAGTGCAAAAAGTGAAATCTCTTTTCTATAGTATTTTTTGCAAGGTGCACTCTATAAAAAGTTTATTGTGCGTTTTTATCAAAATAATTCAAAGAAAAACGTAAACACTTGTCATCTTTAATGAACCGTAAAACTAATTTCATGTGCAAGTAAATTATCCAACTACATCAATTATTATTATTATTATTATTATTATTATTATTATTATTATTATTGTTGTTGTTGTTGTTATTAGTTTACTGTCAGCAGATACTTCACACAAATAAGGAGAAAGTGTTTTTTTTCTTTTCTAAAGATAAAAACGATGACACGAAACAAAAAAGAAATAATTATTTTTTAATGTTCGTTACTTACTTAAACGGTAAATTACATGAAAGGGAAGTAAAGCTACTCTTGACATCGTAAAGCTACACTTGACATCGCATGACGATTCTGAGAGGACATGAATAATAACGTATTTGCATTGGACTTGTTATTATAGCCTACACTTCTTATTTGAAATAGACAACCATTTCTTTTTATTAAACAGTGAGAATTACGCCTATCAACATGCACATTCGAGAAATCCAAGTAAAGAGAATGAGTCCTCCGGCATGGATCGAAATTGCGTCCCTAAGAACTTCACGGCTATGAAGAACTTCACAGTGAGGAAAACACTTTTTACCCTATTTAAGAAAAACACGTCCTCTTATTCACATACATATTGTTTAATAAATAAAAATGGAGTGTCTATTTCAAATAAGAAGTGTCCACAATAATAACATTTGGAAGAATAGAAATATCGATTAAAAATAAATACATACATTCATTAGAAATTAAATATGTGTAAAAATATATTTGGGTCATTTTTTTATCACGACAAACCAGAATGAGAAAAGAATTTTTGAAATTGAAAATAATTCATGCAAATATAAGTGAATACAAATATAAACGCAAGAAATTAGTTTAAGTATTGTTCTGTGAAAGTTTTGGAATATAATTGCAACAGCTCTTCATATTTTATTCTGTTTCAGTCTTAGACTAAATATTCTCGTCCACAGTGTTGCTGTTTTCCTAAGCTTCGTTTTTAACAGATACGGAACAAAATTATATTACATATGAATTATAACGTAATCCCACGATGATCTCTCATAAATCTTAGATTATTCATTTTAATGATTCTTTCTGTTTTGATAGACGCCGAATTATTTATTTTCGAATAAATGATATTTAATATAAAAAAATTAAAAAATAACTTTATCTATTCAAGGTTCTTATTAATGTCAAGTTGTAAAAATAAAATTATATTTTCGCAGAAATTTAATGTAAAAGTTTGAAGCTTTTTAGAAAGGCTGCCTGAAGACTTGTTACGGTTTTTTTCTTTTCTTTTTTTTTTGTAACTAACCTGAACATATCCTCTTGGTTATTTCATTTTTAATTCTGTCCATTGCATCAAAGTTGTCTATGGTGTACACAAATTCCGAAGATGGCTCGCTTGCAAAGGCTGCAAAATCTGACATCTGTACACTGCTTCCAACCGCGACTACAAACATAATAACTCCTGAATTTTTTATAGATTTTGCTGCTTTCAAAGACTGATCTTCTTTCCCAAGTTTTCCGTCGGTGATAATAACGGCGACATTGGGAGCTTCAACACGATCTCCGTTGGCCACTGTAAAAGATTGTGTTCGTAAATAATCAAGAGCACTGTCGATAAAGGATGTCCTCTTGCGGCGTTTGATGATATCAATTGCATTCAGTACATCAGAAACACTGGAATGATTATTAAGATGAAAGTTATTTTCTACCCAATCGCTGAATGAGACCGAACCGATGCGCATGCGATCGTCTCCAATGGTGAAGGCGCTGACAATGTCTTTCACGAATTGTTTAACTTTCATGGAACTGGACTCTAGCATATGTTGAGAATCATCCAAGAGAAACATTACGTCTGCCATCATCTTCTCACATTCTAGAAAAGAGTTATAAATGTCACAGAAATAAAAATAACACAGAATTCAACAATCTAATAAATATTATTTGGTTAATTACTAATGATACATATATTTATATTTTCTCTGGAAGAACTTCGAACATAAAAATTATTTTTAGATAAAATATTTTGTTATATTTTTTTGTTTTGTTTGATATTTTAAGAAGATTTGTTGTTCTTATTGAAAGACTTCCGATATTGTGATTATATATATGTATACGCATAAAGTATACAAGGTTTACGCATTCAGAAACGCATACGAAGTTTGCGTTGACTCGATGAAGAATGCAGGTAACAGGAGAGGCGAGAATTTGTGACACGTGATAAAAATAGATACAATTATTGAAATACGGTTGAAAATTCCCATAATCATTTGAGACTTTTCTGTTGACTGGACTATCACAATAATGCTGCAGTACTTTCTGATTATCTATTGAAACATTTTATGCTTTATTTCAGTCCTTTCTAAGCGTTCAAAGAATAGGCGCAAAATTGCGAAAAGGCGCAACTGATAGACATTTCAAAATTAAGCAAAGAATAAATGCAAAGTGGTACGTTTTTATGGAATTAAGGCAATATAAGAGGTATCGAACGGCATTGGAAAAAAAAGAAGGTTAAGAAAAAATCTGCATAGACCATTTGTTTGGCAAATCGAGTAGAGACAGTATTTGTTAGTGAGAATCATTAATAAAGACAGAATATATGATACGTTTGAGGCTTCAGAAACGTGATCCTCTTTATAATTTTGACCAGTATCAATAGAATCATTATAACGTTACAGGTACGACGGATCAAGAAAAAAATCCTCTAACACTTACACACATGCAACAGATGAGGAAGTACATGCATTTTCAAAACAAGATTTGACACTCCAGAATACAATAGATAACGAGTGCGCAGTCGGAATATAGTGGTCAAACAAAACAATAATGGGGAGGAAATTGATCTGAACTAATCTATATAAAATAAAAAATATTGTTGAATGTGAAATGACTACCTTAAAGAGAAAATCGCAGTAAAATGGTTTTGTTACGCTTGCATTAAATGATGAAATAGGAACGTCTTGTGAGTTTTACAATAAAAAAAAACATGTTAATTAATCGACATGAATAGGTTTGGCGCTTATATTTACAAGAAGTATCAGCAATAATTCGAAACTAAATAACAATAACTTTTAAAATTATAATAATATAAAAATATAAAAATGTTATTTAGAATTTCAAATTACGATTTATCCAAGATAAGCTTGATTTTAAAAAATACCATTACTCTTAATTTTCAAGTACACTTCAAATGGTATTCATTTTCAATAGAATTACCTTAAATATAAATATAATTTTGAGCTTTGACTGTGATCCTCTTTATCCTCGTTTACACCGCCTTGTGGAGGTTGACTTACTTTGAACCCTAGGGAGTATTTCCCTAGACGCAACGTCTCTACCCTATCGCTACTCACATGACAAATGTTCATCTTGGTTCCATCTTTTATTTCCACCTGCTCATACCTTACTACGTCCACAAGGTTGAATAACATACATCCGGTCCGTATTCTTTTGGTCAGAAGGATGTTCCACTCAGAAATCTTCTTCTCAAGAACAGGTACTTTGTGAATAGATTCCCGAGTGAATGCTTCGCGGAACACTAAGATCTTAGACACTTCAACACTTGGGTCAATAGCAATCTTTTCTCCATATCCTCATAATTTTCTCTTCCTACTTCCTCCTCTTACTTTCATATCTTACACCTCATTGAATAATTCTCTGGTTTTAATGTATCGTAGACCTTGTATTTGGTGAATTTTAGAAAAAAATTATTATTATCTTAAATGTAAAATAATACAGCATTTTATTATAATCTCAAATATGAGATAATATTGCATTGTCTTAGTTGTAAATAGCTTCATGTGATAACATGTAGCAAATTAATACTTTTGGCATAATATTCTAATAATATCAAAAGTCTTTTTATGAGATTTTATTATCTATGAATAATATAATTTATTTTCCTTCAAAAAAGAATGGGGCTATAGTTACTAAACTGAGGTATGACAAGTGCATGTAAGAGAATGTTGGAAGTGATAAGTTGTTACAAAGAAATATGAATATGATTATTGCCATTGATTATTTAGAGAGAAATATATAAGATTACCATGAAGATATTGACTGAGCTTAACTTTATCTGTTACGTGGTTTCAAAAGCGGAGCATCTTGATTAAATCGAATTCATCAGGCATGCAAATGTCCTTCAGGGATAACAAATTAACAATTTACCCATGGTAGATATTTAATCAGTATAACAGAGGGACTACTGTAACAGTTATTGAGAATCAAACTTCAAATACAAGCAAATGCTTTCAAGTGCCACATTAAAACCTTTTACTCAAAAGGTATCGAAAAGCTGTTCGAGTAGAAGCAACAGTTCATGTGCAATAATGGTGAAAATATAATAAAATAAATGTAATTACCCATTATTTTTTAAAGAATTTTTAAATAATTGCCGTTTTTGCTTATCAACCTTAGATAAGCCAGAACGGAAATCATTTATAACAACTAATAAGTGTTATTTTTCAGTGATGGCAAGCCTCTGTTAAATTACCAAATACTCAAAATTTAAACGAGATATTCGGAGAAAAATTTCCAGATGCTATTAGGAACACGCAAAATTTATCAGTAGTTTTCAATTGTGCCTATGATTAATAATTCTAGGTTTGGAATATTTTATTATTATTTAGCTGAAAAAATATTCCAACCTCAAATAAATGTACGGCTAAAAAAATTCATAAACGAGGTCTTAAATTTGGAAAGATCACTTTACTAAAATTGAACTTTACTGATAGTGTATATTTATCTAGTTTATTTATGAAGAACTTAACATAGTTTATGATAAGATGAAATTATTACAGCCCCCAAACCTGTGAAAGTGTATCTAATTTTTTTTTTAAATGAGTAAGGATAAATATTGTTTATGAAGAATTATTGATTCCAAGATTTCGCACAATTAAATTCCTTTTTGTGTAGTTTTTGTTGTTACTACAATATTGTTAACTAAACGAAAACGCTCGAATGGATACTATTTTCTATCCACTATCTAGTTCTGCAAAATAATTGTAACTCTCTTTGCTTTGTATTCCCGTTGAAGGTTGTAGAATTGTGCTGCTGAAACGTTGTGGTAAGAAAGTAAACAACTTAAGAAATATAAATAAAACAAAAAAGAAGCAAACTTTTATGGTTTAGCTCAAAAATCATATATTTCTATCTATCTATCTATCTATCTATCTCTCTCTCTCTCTCTCTCTATATATATATATATATATATATATATATATATATATATATATATATATTTAAAATTTAAATGAGAGATAGCCAAACTCACTATGGGTTACGGCGCGTAGCGGATTTTCTAATCTCCAACTATTAGAGAGTTCGTCAGCTCTCTTCCAAAAACGAAACAAACTGAACTACCACGCAATCACGCATGTAATTTCAAATCACGCTGAATCCAAGTAAACATGCATCTGTATGTATTCTTAATAAGTTTCATTCTGCTATATTGAGTACTTCTATGTTGTTATCATTTCAATTTTTACATTACTAATCGTATTAAACACACGCACTTTTGAAGCAGCATTATTCGACCAGGTGTAGCTATTTTCATATAACACTTGGACGGCACTTTATCCGAGTTAAAAACCCTGTCTGTCATTAGGATTAGTTGACATTCCATAACAGATTGACGAAGAGGTCATAACAAAATTTATGCCAAGTGAATAAATGATCTCTATTACAAACATATGTATCGTCATATAACGAAACATATGCCACTAAATATAGGCATGTAAATATAATTACATTCCAGTGTGGATTTTTTTCTAGCAGCCAGTTCGGAACTCAAAAGCACAATTACTAGTCTGATGTGAAGTAATGGTTAGCAGACCATTACTATTATTTTCTGAAACGCAACGTTCGAAATCTATCACTGCTCTATCGCTATTTCCCTAGTAAATGTTCACATGAGCTCCATTCTTTACTTCCATCTGTTGAAACATCCACGGCGAGGACATACCATGTTACTTCAATGGAGTCAGAGCACCCAATCATCATCAGTATTCAATATGAAACGAGGCCGTTCCACTCAGTTTTGTTTTGCTAAGAATTGCTAATCTGTGGAAAATAATTCTGCATTGATGCTTTATTGGACACTATAATCATAACTTCAAATCAAGTGGTCAATCGGGATCCTCCTTATACTCACAATGCCCACTCTCTACCATCTTCTCTTTGATTCATTCCAATCACCTCATTCGTCATGATCATTTTAACAGTAATCATTTACTTTGATTAGCTTTCCAGACTTATATTGTGTGAATTCTAATGAAAGAGAAACAGAAAAAAAGCTCACTCTTCAATGTAATACTCAATCAAAACAGGATAATTTTTGTGTTTCCTTTGTAACTTCAAATGTTGCTATGTATGCAGTAAAAACATATTTATAATACTAGCCGGCCTACGGTAAGGACAGAGAAAATAATTTTTAATAGAAGCTCTGTTTAACACTAAAATTACTGTATAAACAACATTTTAAGCAAAACATCTATATTCTATTTTTTTTAATTATGCAAAATCAACTTCAATGTTCTAGTCTATACATAGCTACATAAAGCTATGTGAGAAATATCTGAATATTTTTCTAATGCTTTCATTATAATAATAATAATAATAATAATAATGCATGGATGATGTCATAATCGTTTCAAAAGACGACAATAAATTGATGGGTCTCCTCAATACTGTAATATTTTTCAGTGACGACATAGGTATGGATTTCGGATTAGATAAATGTGCAAACGTAACATCTAAGAAAGGGAGAATTACACAAATGCACTCAATAGATCTAGACTTTGTCACAAAGATTAGGGAAATGGAACAAGATGAAGCCTATAAGTACCTAGGAATACAGCATACACAGATGAAGGAAAAGTAAGAAAAGAATATTACATGCATGTGCGACTGGTATTGAGTGCCAGCCTTAAACACCTTGGCTGTCCCTTTGCTTTCAACATACTTAACGGAACCATAGCTGACATTAAGGGTATGGACGCCAAAATGAGAAAGCTTCTCAATTGCCGCTGTATGCATTATTCTAAGGCTGATGTTGTATGTGCCTAGATCCGAATGAGGCAGAGGATTAGTTCAACTAGAACTGTCTTACAAAACTAAAACTACCGGCTTTCAAAGATACCTGGAAACTACAGAAGATTGGATGATGATCTGCGTCAAAGAACATGAAAGAAGTAAGAAATTTTATTCAGTAATAAAGGAAGTCAACAATTTCAAAATGAAGTTTCAAGTGGGTGAAGAAATGCAAGTAAAACATAATGCACTTACTGCAGCTGCAAACACCATAAAAAGAAAGCAAAGACCAATTCGATGAACCAGATACAGAAACAATGGTAGGATAAACCTCTTTACGGTCAATATCCTGTCAGAAACAAACAAGCTAATGTAGACAAATCTCGTACCCATCAGTGGCTACGTAGTTCAGTGTCAAAAGCTGAAACCGAAGGTTTTATCCTTGCTGCACAGGACCAATGCTTACTAACTAGAAATTACCAAGCGCGATTAGTGAAAAATTATGTTAGTCCAAAATGCAGATTCTGTGATAAATATCCAGAATCAATTGACCATCTTGTATAAGCTTTCACGGTATTGGCACCCATTGAATATAAAACCCGGCCTGACAGAGTGGGACAAAATCTACATTGGAAAAATTGCAACATTTACGGAAAGGAGACTGCAAGAAATTGGTATGAACACCACCTAGATCAGGTTACGAGGATAAGATCTGTAAAGATTTATAATGCACGCAGGCAGAAAAATCAAAGCTAATCACCCAGACATCTATGCAAAATATCTGTGATCTTAGCTTTCGTTTTTAATTTTCGTTTATATTTCCCCGCAAAAAATTCTCATTGGAAAAGGTCATGATGCCATTTCTGAACTGAGGTCTCTGACTAAGACCCAGAAAGAAATGAGTATACACCAGAAAGCAAAGGCAAAAAGGTAGAAGTACAGAAACACCCTTAATAGATTTATATTTTGTCACAAAGATTAGGGAACTGGAGCATGATGAAGCTTATAAGTACCTAGGAGATGGCATACAACACTCCGTAATGAAGGAGAAGGTAAGAAAGGAGTACTACAGGCGTGTATGTTTGTTACAAAATACCGAGCTAAACTAAAATAACTGAATATCAGCCATAAACAAATTGCTGTCCGTGTGGTGCAATACAGCTTTAATGTCCTTAACGAATGGACGCCAAAACGCATGCATCAACCCAAAGCTGATGTTGATCGTCTGTATGTGCCAAGATCCGAAGATGGCAGAGGATTAGTTCAGCTAGAACTGTCCTATAAAACTACAACAATTGGCTTCCAAAGATACTTGGAAACTACAGAAGACTAGATGATGGTATGTGTCAAGGAACATGAAAGTAGTAAGCGTCTTTACTCCGTAATAAAAGAAGCCAACGAATTCAAAATGGAGTTTCAAATGGGCGCAGAAATACAAATGAAGCACAGTACACCGACCGAAGCTGCAAAATACTTAAAAAAGAAAGCAAAGGCAAATGCAACCGACCAGATACAGAAACAATAGCAAGATAAACCGCTTCATGGCCAATACTCTGCCCGTACCAAACAAGCTGACGTAGACAAAACCCATACCCATCAGTGGCGACGTAGTGCAGGGTTGAAAGCTGAAATTGAAGGTTTATCCTTGCTGCACAGGACCAATGCTTATTAACTAGGACATATAAGCATATATACTAAAATACTGTGTTAACCTAAAATGCAGATTCTGTGATAAATATCCAGAAACGATTGATCATCTTGTATCAGGTTGCACGATATTGGTACCCACTGAATATAAAACCCGGAATGACAGTGTGGGCCAATATATGCACTGGAAAATTTGCAACTTTTACGGGAAGAAAACTGAAAGAAACTGGTATGAACACCACCCAGACCCGGTTACGGTGATAGGACCTGTTACAATTCTATGGGACTACACAATACACACTGACAGAACAATCAAAACCAACCGCCCAGACATTGTTATTAAAGACCACAAACAAAAAAGTGCCTCTTTATTGATATGAAAGTCCATGCAGACTGCAATGTATCTTTGAAGATATTCAGAAAGCTGTCAAAATACAAGGACCTTGAAATAGAAATCTCAAAAATGTGGCACATGGGAACATCAACAATCCCTGTTGTAGTTGGAGCCCTAGGATTGGTTGGAAAAGATTCCAGTAGACTAATTGAAGGGATTCCTGGAAGTCCACGCCTTAATGAGATCCAAATTTTTTTTCTGACAAGTACAGCCCACACTTTACGAAGGGCTTTATCTATGTATTTTTTTTGTCAGTGGAAAGTGTCATGATGCCATTTCTAACCTTAGGTCCCTGGGTGGGACACCGATAGAAATGTGTAAACGCCAGAAATAAAAGGAAATAATAATAATAATAGTAATAATAATAATAACATACTTACTAATTTTCACTTGTTTAAATAATTCCGTGTAATAATTTTAAGAAAATCAAATTAAACAGATTATTTAGACTTGAAATATTTTGTCAGTTAACTATTGAATATTTATAAGCCATACTTGCATGTTTTTCCGAGTTTTCGATAGATTTTACACATACATAACGCATAAACACATACATATATATACATTGAATTATTGATCCGAGTTATTACATGATGACATTAATGTCTGTCTATTTTCTAATATTCAAAAATAATTATACGAAATAAGTATTAACTACAAACATATTTCTTTAATTTTAGCAAAATATCATCGAAAAATTAATTATTGGCTTTTATATGCCATGATGTTAGATCGTTCACCTCCGTCACAACAACCAATAAATTCTAAAATTATAGACGAAACCTTAATATATTTTATATGCAAACCTTTAATTCGTATGTTGCTTAAACTTTTAAATTAGAGTTTAAAATATTTATGTTTATCAAATATAGTAAAATATAAATACCTGGGACAGATTTTGGTGCTTCTAGAAAGAAAGAAAATGTTCGATAAATTAAAAAAAATAGAATTAAAGAATACGAATCAAATACATTTATATTATTATGCCTCCTTTGGGACTACTTTATGGAGTTACAAACAAGAATGACAGAAAAACACTCAACTTATATGCAAAAAAAGCTCGATAATTGCTGCAAAAATGAGATGAAAGAAAATTTTTTTTTTTATAATAAATTAAAATAAGCCATTTAAAAAAAGTTCCAAAAGATTTGACGCTGATTAAAGGTTCTGAATCTGTTTCAAGAAATTAGTCTCTGGGATCCACTAAAAACAATAAAATAGGCTAACATAACTGACGTTTAACTGCGTTCACAATGTTTCCACAATTGAAAAAAGAACTCACTAAGTTTGTCGAAATTGAAAGGAGAATCAGAAAATCTATGTTAAAAAAGTAAAGTTTTAAGTACAATCATATGTACAGAATTAAGCTTATCTCCATTTCAGTGTCAGGAACTATAATTTACTTGTCTCAACAAAGAACTATTTTGCACTTCGTTTAAAAATTGTGTTTGTCTTTTCTATATTAATAAGTCTTTATAGACTCTTTTCCTAATTATAATTTTTTATATTCTCGTTCCAAACATTTAACATGTTTATTCGGGTTCAATCAATATTTCAATTCACTTCACTAGAATACTTTCCTTTGTAAAAATGCTTATATAAAAACGAATTTTTCTCTACGTTCAAACCGCCTTGTCTTTTTCTAAAATTATCACTGAAAATGACAAGCCTCAGCACGTTAAAATTTCAAGTTGAACGGACACAAAAGGAAAAATGATGTTAATTCGCATTTCTGATGCCGCCTTTGTTTTTCCATTGTTCAACACATATCAGTCTATAACTTTTATTGTTTAAGCTAGGGATTGAACATGATAATCGTTTTAGTAAAAACAGCATAAAATATTTGCTTATTTTCTATTAATGCTTCAGTAGTCGAGTCTTGGTAAAAGATTCGTATGCTACTTTTCAAGGTAAACAGTAGGAACAAAGTTCGAAAATTGGCGCCCCAAATGCGTTTATCTCAAGTTTAATTACGCTAATGATGGTGATATTAGCTGTTTAGATATAAGGAAACATTCATTAACGGAGCAGCCAGTGCTGCTGTCGGTTGAAATTTATAAAGGTTATCCCTTAAATCGATTTTTCAGCAAAATATGTTTCTCAACTTTGATAACCGTTATCGCCCTTTCCAGTAGTGATGTGGGTTTCCTTTCTAACCATGTATTTGAAGTAGTGTGCGAATATTAACATCTTGATTGTGTCAGTATTTTCTCTTTGAGTTACATGCGATATATATTTTAGTTGATACTGCTATTGAAAGTTCTCAAGTCATGTGGCTTCAGTTATCTGGTACAGTTCTTTCGGATTCTGTCGTGCCACTCCATAAGGTTCGAAGAATGTGGTTTTCGCCAAAACCAAAGACTTCACTCTCCCAAAGCAATTTTTAGATATTTCTGAGTGGGTTTAGCGCCATGCATGATATCTATAAATAAGTATCGATCTGACAATGCTATATAAGAACATGGTGCAAATTTTCAAGTTAATTTTTTGGTTTTGCAGCAATTTGCGGTGTTGAGCGAAATTACCTTTAGCGCAGCTTATTCTAAGTTCAGTTTCCTTTTATCCTATATTAAATTTGTTATAACTGTTCCATACGCCGAAGAATTTGAAATGTTTATTATTTACTAGTTCAACATACTGAATTTTTACAGTGAATTCAGAGTAGATGTCAACAATGCTTTCATTTAGATTTTCGACCATAGTTTGTTATGGAAAGATCTATATTTTCCTGTTTCTTGGAATAATTGCTAGAGGATATTGATTATTCTGTTCAAGATCATTATTAACCCATTTATGAATACCTATCTCATCGACATAGCCTCCTTTGTAATATATACATTTTCTTGGGAAGTCATCGTTTAAGTTGTGCTTCCATAAACCAAAACATTAAGTGTTGAAAAAAAGAAATTGAACTTACCAACTTTGTAGACTGATAAAGCCATTTCCCCACCGCAAATTTCACCGGACCTACATTTAACTTTACAAATTTTTGTTTTCCCATATTTGGCATAATTTGTTCCACAAAAACATTCCTCGCCTCTCTGAAAAATATAAATTGTATAAATCTGTTTTAGTAAAGGAATATTATGTTTTAATTATCTTTATTTATCATAACCTCACAAAAAGTATCCTCAGAAACTAAATAACCCGCCTTGGTTCACGCCTGAATATGTTTCTGTTATATCCCACCACAACCACCACTACCATCTGTATCACCATGGATGATGTATCAAAATCCGTTCCGCATTCAGATCTGCCCTTAACCATTGCAAGAAAGATCTTGAAAATGATAAGATTAGTTTTGCACACACAATCCAAGCTGAAAAACAAAAGACTTTGTTCCCGAGAGTTTGGAAAAATCAGCAACAAGATTCTTAGTGGATTCAATTGATCATTACCTACTATTATAATATCTTCCTCGTCTAACAAAGTTAATCTATTTGTAATGAATTTTTTCTATCATTCAACTTTAGGCAAAAAATCTAATCCCTTTCCTGACTTCCCGCCACTCACGAAACATAAATTTTGTGATTTCACTATCATGGCTCGGAAAGTTTCCAAACTCAACAAAAACCTTAGTTTTACAAAGGCTACAGAGTTGTATAAAATTCCTATAATTGTTCTTAAAGAAGATTATCCTAGAATTATCTCCAGTGCTAGCAAAGTTATATGCCAGCTGCGTAAAGTACAAATGTTCCCACTGAGGGAAATACTGCTTTGTAACTTTAAATACCTTCAAAACCAAAATAGTAGCGTTTTATAATCATCGAGCAGACACTGCATTTACTTTAGTCCTGATGAAGGGTTGTGCTCAATGAGTCCCCTTGCTTTGAAATCCACTGAGATTTTTAAGTTCACTCCAGACTTCAATATATACCTCAATATACTATCCATCGTTAAAAATTGATGGAAAATAGTTTCTTATAACACGCTAGAAAGTACTTGAGTACTTCTGCCATAAGAGTTAGATCAGACCCGAAAAAAGACTGTACTGCTGCTATGTCTGAGCTGGAGCTGCCCAATCTTCACTTCCGAGCATTGACAATTCAGAAACATTTACGCGACTTGGGGGGGGGTGACCTTCTACCCAATAACCCCTTTCCTTCAGAAGTAACTTCGCAAGACTTTCGCTAATCTATCTCTACTTCCGTGGCAAATGTTTTGACGGGCTCCATTTTTAGTACCACCAGATCAGAACTTTACAACCAAGATATGTCTTGCTAAATCCAAATGGTTGAATCGCCCCAATTCCCTACGAATTCCTTTGGAAGAAGCTAATATTCTGTGAATTGGAATTCATATGCTAATAAATAATATTACAAAATAAATTATTTAGACCTTCTATTTCTGCATATCTGGAATGTTTCAAGCTAACAGTTAGAATTGATTACTCGTAATTTATGGAATGCCAGCATTTGGATAAAATGGTTACTATTTAATACGTATTAACTTTTTTTTAATTCCGTATATATAAAATGGTGTGTGTGTGTGTGCGCGCGCGCGTGCGTGCGTGCGTGCGTGAGAGAGAGAGAGAGAGAGAGAGAGAAAGCGAAAGAAAGGGTTTCCGGTAAACTTGAATTGCCCGTAAGCTTTAATTCACACAGGGAAAAGCTGTTGCACAATATTTTTCATTCACTACTATTTTCCTAGATTTAACTCAACCCTAACCATTTCTCGCCAATGTTTCATCCAACACGATACATCTCTCGTAAAAAAATATACCAAAACGATAAAATTGAGGCTTTTAACGCTCACCATTACTCCTACCAAGAAGCAACATTGTTCGATGGCACAAAACTAATTCAATTTAATATCCGTCATAACATAGCACTGAACTTTTCACTCAACTAATTAAATATACTGTAATTGCATTAATTATGTATATTTATACGGGCGGAATTTAAAAACAAAGCAAATATCTTACCTCTAAACCAGCATACTCAAAATGATTTGGTTTACACTTGTTAATACAATCTTCAATGTTCTCTGATCGCCCCATGTGCCTTGACAAAGCGTGCATTCTCTCGTCTTTATAACACCCCATATAATCTGTAAAAGATATATCCATATGGCTTGGTTCGATGTAATAATATAACATAATGCATACATATTCTGAGCATAATTAAACTTTCAATGACAATTGATAAAAGTGTATATTATTCATTGTAATATTGCAAAGGGATTTTTAACATCTTGTTTCCATGTTTAAGTTATCTCCCATGAACAAAATGTCAGAACAATTTATTGCTTATTCGTATTAAAATAATAGTTTTCTCGGAGAATCTTTCATTATATACATGTTGATACCCACATATACGCACAGACACACACACACACACACACACACACACACACACACAATCACACAAACACACAAAATCATTGCTTCTTCTTATTAAAATAATAGTTTTCTCAGAGAATTTTTCATTATATACAAGTTGATACCCACATATACGCACAGACACACACACACACACAATCACACAAACACACAAAATTATTGCTTCTTCTTATTAAAATAATAGTTTTCTCAGAGAATTTTTCATTATATACAAGTTGATACCCACATATACGCACAGACACACACACACACAATCACACAAACACACACAAATTTATTGCTTATTCGTATTAAAATAATAGTTTTCTCAGAGAATTTTTCATTATATACAAGTTGATACCCACATATACGCACAGACACACACACACACAGTCACACAAACACATACACACACACACACACACACATATTCACGCACACTCACGCATATATATATATATTTGTGCGAGTATGTGTGTGCGTGTGCTACGGGCTCGTGCGTGTGCTCGCGTTTATGTCACTGAAGAGATCCTTGGCTTAATTGGTAGGTCACACTTTGGTTAAAAAGTGGTTTTCCTGATAACAAAAAGGGAATACATGTATGATATATTGTGTCTAGATGTAATTAGTTTCTCCGTTTTCTCTTAATTATGAAATATTAATAAGCGAAATTCACAGTGTAGAAAAAAATTAATTAATCTCGTCAACACTCTTTCTTTTTAATATTCTTGTCACTTGTAGAATAGATAGTTATTCCAAGCTCTTACAGATAGTTCTCAATTTCTAAGTTACCAATGGTGCTCTGATATATAATCAGTTTTTCACTTTCTTTCGATTTCACACTATTTCCTGATATAACACTGGTGTCTGCCAACTGAAAATTTACTTTATATTCACGAAATCTGGTCTTCTCTGCTTGATAGGTACATCAGTTTAAATTCAAAATCCTAAGGAGGTTTTCTTTTTCTGAGGGAGATTTCCGGTAGATGTTTCTCATTTTTTAATGCAGATTCCAAATCGTTAATCCTATTCCTGGTTAGGTTTTTAGTCCTTTTTTGTGAATTAACTTGCTACGTTCACTTATATAAACGGTTGCTATCTTGCAGTCTTATAAATTGGCAATTTAATATATTTCATTAATACATTTGTTATTATACTAGTGATTTCGTTTCCCTTTTCAAACACACTTTGCTTATCTATCATTTACTACTGTCTCATGTTTCTTGCATAGGTTTCCTGGATTCAACACTATATAATTTTATCCCTCAACGATTTCAATTTTTTTGCCCAACATTTTTTCTGCACGGTAAATTTTATACAACCTGTAGCTATAATGATTATTACCTTTTTAGGATGTCTTTTAGTCTTTTGATAGACGAGTCAAAATAATCCTGAATGATGATGATTGCCCCCTCCGTTTCAGTATCAGTTATTTCCCTTTAAACGAACTCTCCAAGTTTTCTAGTTCACCTCTGAAGAAATGTGAGTATGGCAACAATCATGAGAAAAACAGTCCGAACAATGTAAATAATGTAAAAATTACAATACCTCATCTCAGAAATATGGACAGATATTGTTAAATATTAATTACATAGTTCGGAAATTGTGCATTTATAGAATGTATTGGAGAGCTATATTCGCACATATGTCCCTTCACTTATAAATATCATAGAGCTGTGGAATGAGATAGAGAAGGCGTCTCTTCAGAGGTCTTCGAACAACTTTTGGTATCCTTGTAACATCGAGTTGGTTCTCTTCATCAACTTGGAAGACGTCGTACGAGATACTAGGCCACTATCTCATAACTTTAGGTATATATATATATATATATATATATATATATATATATATATATATATATATATATATATATATATAATTTAAAGAAAAACAGACCACTTTAAGGCTCCATTGTAATATTTTATTTCACCAGAGACTTTTATTTTTCCCTGGATCTCCAGGCATCACTTTCAAAAAGTGAAGCGTAAAATGAAATTAAAATTTACACTTTTGACGAGCAGTATTAAGCTTATATAAGTTGACATAGAAGATAGCGAGGGATGGTGTGAGAGACATGGTCGAGTTTAGAGAGGGAAGGGTGAGTTTTTAAATTTATTTTTATATTTATTTTTATTATAATACTTAATATTGAGGAAGAAGTGGGTAAGGATCAGACATTGACTTATTTAATCGGTCAACTCAACGGAAATGATATGGAAAAAAAAGGGAAAAAAATAAGATTCGTCGGACACCATTAACTGGTTCTAAAATATAAAATATAAAACTAAAGCCTCCTCTATTCAATTAGATATTATCGACTTCTACCCCTCCATTTCTAAAAAATTATAAGAAAATAGCTTAAGTTTTGCTAAAAATTATACAAAAATTACTGACGAAGAAATAAAAATCATAATGGCTTCTAGACAGTCTATACTAAGACTAAATGACACTACTTGGATTAAAGAAAACAGATAATTTCGATGTCGCAATGGGAGCATATGATTCAGCCCAAATAGCAGATTGAATTGGTATATACATTTTATATATCCTAAGCAGATTCCTAAACCTCCAAAACTTAGGGCTGTACAGAGATGATGGACTTTTGTAATACCTAATAGTCCTCTAACATCCCAACTACAGAAGAAAATAATTAAGGTCTTCAAATTTCTGGGATTTAAAATCGAAATATCATCCAACCTAAAAATCGTAAATTTTCTAGACGTTACATTTAATCTCTACAATAACTTATACAAACCCTTCCAAAAGGAAAACCAATCGCCCATATACATAAATATCAACTCAAACCACCCGAAAGCAATTATAAACTAAATTCCAAATACAATAAATACAAGAATAAACAAACTGTCTTCTAGTAAAACAATTTTTAACCAAAATAAATCGAGATATAATGAAGCCCTATTAAAAAGTAAATTTAAAAAAAGATTAAATTATATAGATAAACCAATTAATAACACATCCACTAAGTCCAAAAATAGGAAAAGGAAGATTATATGGTTCAACGCGCCTTTCTGTAAACTATCTAATATCAATATAGGGAAATAATTCCTAAAGCTAACAGATAAACATTTTAGTAAAAATGTGCTATTGAAAAAGATGTTTAATAAAATTAATCTAAAATTAGTTATTCATGCATGAGCAACGTAGAAAAAAATTATAAGCTCTCACAATAGCAAAATTATTAGGGAATTTCACAATAACCAATTACAAAGAGATCTTAATGCAAATCAATTGAAAAAGAAAACATCTACCTGTAATTGCAGAGCAGGATCTGATTTTCCAGTAGGAGGAATATGCATGACAGAAAACGTGATATACGAAGCTACAATTTTCCCCAAGAGAAAAATAAAACAAAAAAGGTATATATCGGAATATCTGCGGGAAATTGGAAACAGCGTTTTTACAACGATCGCCACTTCTTCACAAATGAATCTAGACACCAAACAACACTATCGCCACTCTATTGGGATTAATTGGAGAACGGCTTCACCGCACAAGTGAAATGGAGAATCGTATTTAGGGCTTGAACTCCAATAAATTCCAGAGACCGATGTGACCTGTATACAAAAGAGAAGATCCTAATGATAAAGCATAAGGTTCTGATAAATTACTGAACCAACATAACGAGATGATTTTTAAATGCAGACATAGAAATCATGTCAACTTAACTTACTACATTTAAAAAAAAAACTATATACGATGGTAAATATTGGCTTATTTTTAGATTTGAAGATGATTGTATGCACACATGTGTGCGGATACATAATTGTATGTATATATATATGTGTATATGGACTTGGATATGGATATGTGGATTTATGTGTATATGTACACAAACACACACACATATATATATATATATATATATATATATATATATATATATATATATATATATATATTGTTGGCGCGTGTGTAAATATCTATATATATATGTATATGTATTCGTAATTTTAGGTAGGTATATATATATATGTATCGATTCATGTATATGAGGTTGCATATGTGTTTGTATATATATATATATATATATATATATATATATATGTTTATATATATCAGTATTTATGAGGTCATATGTGTAAAATATGTGTGAATATATGTGTAGGATATGTGGTATGCATATATAGGTATAAATGGGTGTATTTATATATATATATATATATATATATATATATATATATATATATATATATATATATATATATATATATATATTTAGAGAGAGAGAGAGAGAATTCTAATGGAAGGACCGAATTTTTTTTTATTACCGTTTAATCTTACTTTCTCTTTAAATAATTTCTAATTAGAATTGTAAGATTGGAAATTTTACTTATCTGGAGATAATCTCAATTTAAATTGATCATTTAGATTTAAATTAAAATATGTTACTCCTTAACTATTTGTCATGATGTTAAAAATATTAAAATTAAATATATTTTTTGAAATTTAAACACTTAATTCTCCACCTAACGTTAACAGTAAAATTTAAGGAAAAATTTAAATAGGTATAAATATGAATGTGTGTGGAGATATGTAAATGTATGTGTAGGTATTTGTATGTGTATATGCATATATACCGGTGTATATCGATACATGTGTATGTGGTTATATGTGTAATTGCACATGTACATGAACGTATGTATATGTGATTTTTACGTAAATATGTATCTCGTATATGTATGAAAAAATATATTTTTTTACTATTACCTTCTAATCTTACTCCATCTGGATTTGAAACCTAATCTTTAATTAAGAAATATTACCCATTTAAAAATAGCTACAAATTACATTTATGAATTAGACTCAAACTGATAACGATTTTACCTAAAGAGTCATTCACAATATTAAAATATTACTATTAGTAAACTTTTATTTTTTATTATTGTTGTTTATTAATAGTATTCAACTCATATTAAATCCCTAATTTATTTGTAGAGAAGTTGAATAATTAAATTGCTAACAAGCATTAAATTAATTTCTTTGTGGAATTCTTTTAAACATTTAAATTACTATCAAACGTTAAAATCTGTTTTTATCTAAATTGCTAAAGCTATATCACCCCTGTTCTTTCTCTAAAAACCCTAAGTACATCTCTTTTCTCTTTACTTCCCATTTTTTTCCCTTTTCCTTTTCCGATATCATTTCCGTTGAGCTGACCGATTAAATAGGTCTGATCCTTACCCCTCCTTCCGCAATTTTAAATATTATAATAAAAATAAATATAAAAATAAATTTTAAACCTCTCTCTCCCTTCCATCTCTAAACTCGACCATGTCTCTCACACCACCCCTCGCTACATTCTATGTCAACTTATATAAGCTTAATACTGCCCGTCAAAAGTGTAAATTTTAATTTCATTTTTCGTTTCACCTTTTGAAAGTGATGTCTGAAGATCCAGAGAAAAATAAAAGTCTCTGGTGAAATAAAATATTACAATGGAGCCTTAAAGTGGTCTGTTTTTTTTTAAATTTTCGCTCTGAATTAACATTGATCTCTCAGGATTTAATCCTCCTTGGGATTATCCATACGGATTACCAAGATTTTCGTTACTTAACTATATATATATATATATATATATATATATATATATATATATATATATATATATATATATATATATACGAACTTGAAAGAAATTAATTTTAATGTCTACAATTAAATTTAAAAACTACGGAAGAAACTGTTAGTGTAATTGTAGAACTGATTCTCAGGGATTGTTAGTGGTAGAATTCTATATTATTTTATTTTTTCAGATGATTGTGTGGAATACTTTTCATCAAATATTTGTTTGAGTAGAGGAATTATTTGATAAATTTAAACAGATTAAGCACGAGTATTTTTTAAAAATATAGAATTACCATAGAGAATTTCTTTAAAAAATAATTGGGATAAAATGTAGATTTAATAATTCCACTTACAGAACTTTGTTGGTTTCAGTGGTTTTCCTGAAAAATGAAGAAAGATTTGCTGTCAAAATAATAGTTCTCACAAATATTCAACACTTTTAAAATTAAGTTGACATTAGGAAAATAAATTGCTCAAAAAATCTTTTTAATCATTTCACAAGTAAGGCAATAAAAGCAATTAGAATGTAACGGGTTACTGAGAATGAAACAAGCAATGGGGGTAATAAAAGAACAGGATTCAAAGAAACTGAACATGACGATTAACATTGCATTTACATTTTTGAAGATCGTAGCCGGAAGAGCGTTCCACAAACGAGAAGTGCGGAAGAAGAAACTATTAGCGTAGAACCTTAAATTCACATTTTGACGTCCGATGCTTGTAGAATTTAATTTAACCTCATTCTGATTTTTATTACCCTTATTTTTATTTTCGTTTTTATCTTCATTGCTTTTAATTATTATTAATTATTCTACATTGTATTAATAGTAATTTTGTGGGGAAAGGAAGTATGTTGTATGATTCTGGGTGAAAATTTACCGTAGATGATTTCGAAATGAGGGCACTTTCAATACATTTTCGCCTCAATAAATGAATGTTTTATTTTAAAACCAAAACTGCATTCCTTAAATTGAAATTACAGTCAGACTTATTACAATAATCGATTTATGCATTGACTGCATTGTTTTGTAACAGATTCCTCTTACATTCAAATTCCTAGATGTCTCACCAATGTATTTCTTGGGACATTTTATTAGTTCCTATTATTTCATATATAACACGAAGAGCTTACAAACTCCCCAAACAAAAATGGAAATAACATTAATAAAAACAAGAATAAAATACTAACCAGATCCATAATGACTACAATACAAAAGGATTTATCCCATCTTAATATAAAATTTATCACAACCACAAAATCAGTAAGATATTTAAAAATCAGTATGAACAACATTAAACCTGAAACAGGAATATATAAAATAATTTGCAAAAATGTCCCATAAAATACATTAATAATTTCCATCTTATCATTCATTTGCTCACCAATGAATGTATGTAATTAGTTTTAGTGAATTATGTGTAACTCACAAATACGGCATTCACTCATTAAAAACTGTTTTTATAATCAGCATTCAAAATCCTAGATTCAGGGTTTCCCACACCGAGATTGTCTAAATGTTATAAACATTAGTATAGAACTCTTTTACCTGGGAATGGACACCAACAAGAAGCATCTGTAGAAAATATACTATATATTGCAAGAGGTAAGATATATAGAGAGAAACACAAAAATTATCAGAGACGTGAAACGTAATAGCATTCAATGTAGTAAATAGATTTAAAGACAAATACAGTGGAACCTCGATTCACGAATTTAATTCGTTCCTGAAAGCCGTTCGTAACCCGAAATGTTCGTAAGCCGAAACTATTTTTCCAATAGGAATCAATGTAGAGAAAAAATGTCACATCAAAATAAAATTGGAAAAGAAAACCACAGTACAACATACAAATGTATACGGTCGACTCAGAAATTATTCCGTTTGTGTTAGCTCGATTCGGCAATGTTGTTCGAGAACCGAAATTTTGTTCGATAACCGAGGTATTTTCATTTCGAATTTTCTGTTCAAAAAACCGATTTGTTCGTCATGTGAGACGTTCGAGAACCGAGGTTGTTAGTAAAAAAGTTTCTGATGTTTTGTCTTTTATTTTTCTGAACCTTCATACCAAATAATCTAATTCTTATAAAATGTGTATAATAAAAGTAGAGAAATGTGAAACTTACCAACTTTATAAACAGAGTTAGCCATGTCCCCTCCGCAGATTTCTCCTGATCGGCATTTTCTATGACAATTTATTGCCTTTCCATATATGTCATAGTCAGTACCACAATGGCATTCATCGCCATTCTGAAATTGTACAACGAAAATTTGAAAAATTGAAATCATATTTTCATTACGTCACTCTAGAATGAGAGAAGTAATTTTATTTACTCCGTATTTTTTATCATTAAACATCTGTGGATTTAAGTCCTTATAATAATTTTCTGACCATTATGATCTTCCTACTGATTAAACAATTTTTATTGTATTGAGTGTAGTATTATTCAACATTTTTTAAAAGTCGCTAGGGTGTAAAGCTTTCAGGGTCATATAAAAAAAGACACACAAAAAACAAAATCAGCATCAAGGTAGAAGTCTCCAGGAAAAAAAAATACCATCGAAAAGAAAGCTTTAAAATAAAATTAGAAATCTGCGCGCGTAATAAGAACACATATCACAACGTATAAAAAGTTTTTTTCTGTATAATGCTCTTGGTTGGAACCAATTCAAAGTTCCTCGAAATTATATTCGTTGGAAACCGAAAAATATAAAACTTTGCAACAGGTCAGAACCATTCAAATAAAAAGAAAATCAGCGCCCATACAAATCTACACCAAGTGATTCTCTTTTTACAAAGATAAGCAAAGAGGCTAAAAATCAAGTGAGTTACTGACAACTGAAACTAAACATCAGCTTCTCTCGATCAATATGCTTTTACATCCTTTCCAACTGTAAACTATGAGAAGTGATATTTACTAATTCTATGACCTTTCTTTTTATCAGATAAAGGTTTATTTCTATGAAAATTTCTAATAATAAGTATGTTTCGAATGAAAAGATACATCTGAGAAAGATCATCTTACGCATTCACATACACAAATTTTGCTGTATATATGTAAATAGGAATTATAAATGTTACCATGATTATTAGAAGTTGATTTATTAACGTGATTACATCATGCTCGGTGGTGTAATAGCGGCTCAGAACAAAAAATCGGAGAGCCAAGTTCATTACAGTCGAGTTTCTCTACATTCACTTTTGCGCAAATATCCTTCGAAATGGCATGAAAGCATGGATCCCCCAGTTATTTGATTAAATAGTGGGACAGACCGTGTTCTTCTGCCTTGGATGTTAACCACTCAAAGAAAAAAAAAATCTAAATTCAAAACCATATGTAGCCCTAGCGAATCCCATAATATGCAATTCATGAAAGAATCGCGTAGTTTCCAATGATTCTGTGATGTCGACTGAGGTCAGCCTTGATTGATTGACTGTAAGTATGTGTAAAAGTAAGTAAAACGTTCTATAGATATAGATTATGCAAATACTATCTTCCAACGAAGGAAATGCGAATACAAGGTAGAGAATTCAACAAATTCGAAAAGATCTACCCCCGTTAAAAGAATCCATGCCAAAGATCCGTTTAAATAAGGTGATCTACCCAAAATGAATGCGGCACAAGGCGATATTTAAAGTTGGGGTTCCAAGGGTACTTCACTTTACCTTTGGGGACCACTCAGGCGCCAGGTATGACCATAACTCCTTTCTGAGTGACAGACGACTTCTGTAACTGGACTTAAATATTTAATCTTACGCCTCAGGGACAAAAGATCTAGAAGCGACTAAATAAGTGAAAGAAGTTGGGTATTTTATGTAATAAGTTTAAATCAAGACAGAAAGTATGGTCATCAGCAAGAAAAAACTAAAATATAAATTACAAATTGGATATGTCAACTTCAACCAGGTTAATATAAGGGAAGTCTTTTAACAGAGAATGGAAAATGTGACACCGAGATCCCAACATGCATTGGACTAGCGAACGACGCATTCCAAAAGTCAAGCAAGGTGCTGAGTAGCAGAAAAGCTTCGTTAGAAAGAAAGAAAAGGGTGCTGGATTGCTTTGTCTTATCCAAACTCTCATATGACTGGATGTTGGACAATCTACCGACAGACGAGAAGAAAACTAGAAGCAGCAGAAATATGGTTCTACAGAAAGATACTAAACATTCCATGGACGGAACGAGTAAGCAGCAAGGAAGTCTTAAAGTAAATGCCAACAGAAAGAACACTTCTATTCAGTATCAGGAAAAGGCAGCTGGAATTCCTTGGACACATGGAAAAACTTAATCATCATGGGCATAATGAGGACATGAGAGATAGGTGAAGACAGCGAGCCACTTACTTGAGGAGGTTAGGTGAAATGAATGTGAAATGCGGGAGCTTTAGCAAAGGCAGAAAACTGCTAAGGGCCAAAAGGGATAGGAAATTGCGGAGAGCTATGATCAACTATGTCCTGAAGTAAGAAGATTAAGTAACGTTTTAGTTTTCAGTAGCAACGTCGATCGTAGCGCAAAGGAATTAATTTATATATTCGTATATTTTTGGAACTGGAGGAGCCGTCTAGTTGAATGGGGCACAAAATTAGAAACAATTGCATACAGAAACTTTTCTTATTTTATTTTTCCTTTTAAATGTTTTATTCAAATTTACATTAAATCAAGTTATATCATTATACAGACGTCTGGTTAGCATCACCGGTTTTTCGGATTCAATTGATATGCAACACATCGATTATATTTCCCTTGGATTAACGGGAATTTTTCATTGTTACCAGCTGACTAAATATTTTGTATAATTTCATAGGAAATTTACCATAATTACGTAACACGGATTTCACGTGAAAATAGTAATTTTAATGAGAAATATTTTTGTTTTTGAAACAAAATCAGCTCACCTGCAGACCAGCATACGGCAACTCGTTTTGTCTACAGACATTAATACAATCCACAATGTTTTCTACCCTATCCATGTTATATGGAAGGGCGTGTCTCCTCTTGTCTTTAAAGCACCCAACATAGTCTGAAAAATAGATAATATGATGTTTTGCATATATGTATACAAAGTGCTATCCCCGTCCTGGGTATGACAATAAACTACATCCGCGTCCTGGGTAAGACGATAAACTACGTACAACAGCAAGGCCTCTGATCAAGATGTTTTGAGGTGCGTGGAACCACCTCTTAATTGCTGGTGTCCCCAGGTCTACCCTGACCCGGGGTGGTAGCACCTTTTAGGGTCTCAGCTATAGGCAAATAGTTAACCCCCAAACTGGAGTTAAAACACTATGAAAGTGTAAAAATATATCATGATACCAAAAATACTTTGTAAAAAAAAATTATTATCAGCAATATATTATTATCAGTAATACATTTTAGGCAAAAAAAATTACCAGCGATACCTTTTTGGAAAAAAAATATTACTAGCAATATATGTTTGAAAAAAAAATATTACCAGCATTAAAAATTGTCAGCATAACCCATTGATGTTGATATGCCGTAAAACAAACCAAATCAAACCAAACCATACAAAGTGCTACCCAAAATTTCGGCAAATTCGCCGATGAAAACAAATTTAATTAAAATATTACTCTATCTCCATCGAAGTCTCAGTAGGCACGCATAGAGGTTTACTCATATTCCATGAACAAGTTCCAATATTCGATTCGTACGCGCTGAAAAAATTCTCCGAACTTTTGCGTGCAACCTCTATGTGTTTGTGTATATTTGTGTGTGTGCTGCGTGCAAGTCTATTTATTTATTGATTGATTGATTCTTTTTCTACAGTTTATCAAATCATTACAGGTTATTTAAAGCCAGATAATATTTTTAGATTGTAAGAATTTTTTGCCATGTGCATGGCTTTAATGATTTTCATTTCAAAAATATTTCTTGATTGTTATGTTCTCTAAAAAATAATGAAAGCTTAATACGCCAATATTCATCCCGCTCCGATTTATTACGCTATTAGTGAATAGACAGAAAAATTATATACAATTATCCTTCATCTAAAATGCAACATTTCATTGTAATCTGGGTGAGTAATATCAAGTTAAGACGATAAATTAACTCCTCATTTACTAAGAAAAGAACACAAAAAATATTATTAGATATTATGTGTTCATGAGTAAATTTTCTTCAAATTCCAGCGACTGAGATTTACAGAAATTAAGCATTTGAAGAGAACATATAGTAAAATTTAATTTGCGACATTTATTTAGATTTAATATACGCGTATATGTCATATTTTCCGACACAAATAAGCTCAATGAAGAGAATATCATAAGCGAATATATATATATATATATATATATATATATATATATATATATATATATATTTCGATCCTAGCTAGAGGCAAACAGACGTCTAGCCACACTGTTGAGCTGTGAAAAAGCGAAACAGTCTGTCTGTGGATGACAAAAATATTGGCCCCTTAAAAATTAATTTCTGTTGAGCTCTTTTTTTTTAGGTGTGAGTTTGTAAACAGTGACTATCTAAGCTAATATTGCACGACTCTTCGGCAGAATTGAGTCACTGTCAGTCACTGTGTGTTTATCTAAATCTAAAAATAAACACGCTAAAATTCGCCTTCATCCCTGGCTGTGCGCTGACGGCTTACTGGTAGAAGTTCCGACTGACGCAAATTCAGTCTGGTTTCGATCCTAGCTAGAGGCAACCGGACGTCTAGCCACACTGATGAGCTGTGAAACAGTGAAACAGTCTATCTGTGGATGACAAATATATATATATATATATATATATATATATATATATATAAATTAGGTGATCAGCCAGTCACTATACCTCGGTTTGAAACTTTCGGTATCCTCAGGCGATAAGGGAAAAATGACTTCTTAACGCTTTATTATTTATATATAAACGCACAATGTGAAGTGTAATAGAAGGGGTGGAGAAAAACAATATTATTGAAATTCGCACGAACTCAAAATTATCTTTTAGTGTGTATGCATCGTGTCATTATTTCCGATCTTTCATTCAGGAGATATTTTGGTCTGGAAATATTATAGGCGGATACCGAAAAGTTCAAACCAAGCTAGCGTGATTGGCTGATCTCCTAATTCTTCTAAATTTAAAATCTCTGCATGTAAAATTTTTATTTTCTTTAACCGTCTATTAGAGTATTTTTTAATACAACTGTTTTCTGTCTAATTCAACTCTGACCGATAACTGTTACATATATATATATATGTAATTATTATAAAAGAGCATATAAATTACACAACAGAGAAATCCAAAATTTCCTCATGAGTATAATCTATTTCAGCTTACACCGAGTGCATCAGACTTATTCACCTCAGACGGTGGACTGTATTCAGTGTCGGAAGTAGAGATTTAAAATTTAATATTTAACAAAGACAGCAGTTGAAAAATTTAGTTTCACTTCATCTTTCTCATAACCCCAATTTGGGGTCTTAAGATTAATATCTGCGTTGAATTTGTGGCACTTCTTTGCTTTTAAGCCAGTTAACTTCCACCTTCTCCTTACCATTACTCAGGGAGTCTGTCCTATCTGCTTTGTTATGGGTTGGGTATGTATCGATTTTTCATAATGATAGGATAAAGTATAGTAAAGGTTTACAAATTTAACATGTCTCGTTTTTTCATCAGAAATGAAATATGTGAAAGAAAAGAAAATACGGGTATTTTTTTTTGTATGTGTGTTGTTTGCTTTTCATCAATTCACATGTACATTTCTTGTCTTGCAGCGTTTTTGTTTCTTGTGTATTTGTACAGACTAAATTAATTCCCACATAAAACATCTCCCAATGATGAGCATTAATGAGTCGCCGTGGTTCACAATTCAGGTAGACGAATTTACTGGTGTTAACCACAACGCAATACTGCTCGTTTTTATGAGATATATTTTTCAAGAAGATGTGCACGAGGATTAGTTATGTGCATTGTTTTTGCCAACTAAGCCCGCAAGTGTATGGTAGTGCTGGAGCCCAGACATGAGTGTCAAAATGTTATACACGTTTTCTTCTCTTTAATAAATTTACTGGTTTTTATCATTGTTCTCTTTACCGAAATGCGCTTGAATTACACATATATGCTACTACCGGTCCGCGGAAAGAGTGTCTGGCATGAAACCGGTCCATGGTACAAAAAGGTTGGAAATCACTCCCTCATCATTACCAGACAGAAATAAAATGCCCGTTAGACACGCACACGAACATGCACACAAACACTAAATCCCGAATAGACCAACTAGAATTATGATTTTTTTATAATATGATAAATAATAAATAATTATAAAATTGTAAGTGATATTTATTACATTGTATGTGGTTCACGTATTTTGTAAATTTTTAAAAACCGTCTTCTTTACAAATCGTTTTTATGGTGGTTACGTATTTCAAACTTTGCCGTTGTTTATTCCGAATAGTATTATACAGATAAAAAAAAACTATTTTTAGAAGAATGTTGGCATTTACCATACGGCTAAACATGTTAAAATGGTTTCAGGTTCATGACATGAAACTAATGATTACCCAACTCACCGAACCTAACTTCAATTGAATCTTAGTGAAATATGAAAACGAAAAGTACACCTATGAAAATCATAGATAATCTGAAAGAAATAATAAAAACCATTTAAACACAAAAAGTCAACAATTATCTGTGCAAAAGATTCGCAACATCAACTTAAAGCAGGGATCAAAAAGCAAATATTTTCCTTGTAAATACTAACTTTTCAAATATGGTTAATATATATTATTTGGTACGTTTTTGAACACAATAAAAGAATGCTCTCGGCTCACTGACGCCTAGTATTTCCGTGCAGAAGAGCGTTGAGAAATATATTCTACAAAGTGTAAAGATATTTGTTTTTAATATGTAGCAGTTTTTCAACATTATTTTTCTGAATTATTTACAATAAAACATTTTCTGACAGATATTGGGCACCTCGAGGTGGCGTAATGGTTAGCAAGCGTGTCTTGCTAGAACAATTACGACTCAGTAGTGAGTTCGATCCTCACTGGGTGCCCTATACTTTCAGCCTTGTACCACATCTAAGCTACGTTTGGAAAATCAATTTGCTAACAGATAATTAAACAAAGCCAATGTCAAAATTGTTGACCAAGCAGAGTTTCGTCTGATTTAAATATATTACAAAAGAGATGTAAAAAGAAAAACAACATAAGTTACTTACCAAATGCTAGGCTTCCCCTGAGTAGTATCACTACGAAAAGATAAAATTAAAAAGATGTGTGATTTATCAAGGGAATATATACAAATGGAAGGGTAGAATTTGCTCGCACGCATACATATATGTTGGTTTTAAAATTACACTGTTTAGGTTTTCGGGTGCGCAAATGAAGCAAAATATATAGATATGTATTGAAATTCCAACGAGAGATTGCGTTTCCTTAAATTAGTAATTGAACTTTATCAAGGTGGTATTTCGTAGCCAAATTATGAACTTCGTCTCTTGGAGTGGTCTCCCTCATGCAAAATGTGGATACTGGTTCTTTTTCTACCGGGAGGCACAGTTTTCTCAAAGTGGACAAGTTGTTAGTAATTTTAATGTTTAAGAAAATAAAAAAGCAGGAATAGCAAATCAAACACTTTTTCCCACTAAAAGAAACGGTTAATTATATATATATATATATATATATATATATATATATATATATATATATATATATGCGTGTGTGTGTGTATAAATATATACAATTAAACGTTATATATATAATTAAACGTTATATGCATATAATTAACTAATTAATTAATAAATTAAACGTTATATCTATATATATATATATAAAATTAAACGTAATATATATAATTAACTAATTAATATGTTAAACGTTATATATATATATATATATATAATTAAACGCTATACATATATATGTGTGTGTATGTATGTATGTATAGATAGATAGATAGATAGATAGATATAATCACCCTCATTTGCAAATATAGTGAAGTCATCTTATATTCGACATTGTTAAAAATCTCTGTCGCATG
Organism: Acanthosepion esculentum; assembly: GCA_964036315.1. NCBI lineage: Eukaryota > Metazoa > Mollusca > Cephalopoda > Sepiida > Sepiidae > Acanthosepion > Acanthosepion esculentum. The sequence continues at coordinate 77,749,265 of OZ038492.1, read as the reverse complement.
TATACAACTGTCAATTGAAATTAAATAATCTAAATAAAATATTCATAATAACTTTTAGAATTCAAAATATGCGCATTTTTATTATTAATTCTTGATTATTTAACCCGTTATATTAGGAATAAGATTTTTTAAACAAATATTTTAACATTTTTCACTTTCAAAATTAAAATACAATATTAAATTCAGGGCAGTAACATTATTCTTATCACTGTCTACTGACTTGACCACTGCATACTTGAATATATTTTGTACGATCAAACTAAATAATTATAGCATTGGGGAAATATGCGCTTGTTGATGAAACACAAAATTTTTTTCTTTGTATCTTAGCAGATGTTTTTATTCAGTCTGTATGCAGTGCACTGAAAATTGGGAAGAAAAAGATCGTCATCAGTTAGGAATAAAAGCAAATAGTACTTACCAAATAAGCATAATATTACGAGTATTATTATTCGTAAAACGTTCTTCTTTCAGCATCTATACCAATTTCAAATCCTATTATTTCTTCCGTGAAAATATACAGGAAGGGATTTTTTCTCTCTCGATTTACATTTCAAACATTCAATACCGACTTATAAAGTTATTAACCCTCAACAAGAGGTATAATTTTTATTTTACAAATCAAATTTCCTTGGAATATATGCAATACCTACGTCCACATTCTTGTATGTAAATTCTACAGGACTTATTCAGAGTCATTATTTTGCCTAATCAATTTTTAAACAGCGTTTCAATGTTAATGGCACTCAGTGACAACGGTCCACTGTGTCCCATATTCTCTAGATCTCGATCTTCATATCTCAATTATGAGAATATTAACCATGTCTGCGATTTTAATATCAACTGTCCTCTGCTATATTGTCATTACTACAATGTTTGATCAGTTGCTTACCTTATGATTATCTATATTGATAACCATGTTCCACATTAATATTACATTGTGCTGTCACTTACATCTTATAACGAACAAAAGTTTATGCATTTATTGGTCTTATGGCAAGTGCAGATGACTTACTTTGTTGTACTTACGTTGATATTCAGTAAGCATAAACACCAGATAATCAAATAATATATACTTATTAGATGCCTAACACACACAGTGCTTCTATTAATCTCCTGCTTTAATATTTTTCTTTGATTTGCGCAAATGTGTTTTGTAACGGAATCGGCAAATTTTGCGATGAGTCCCGCACTTTGAAACCATTCACACGATTTTTTTTTATGTATTCGCGTTCTCATAATGTGAAGAACTGTTCGTGGATATATACTGACTGGGTTTTCACACCAGTAAGTGCAGAAAAGCAGAAGATGAACGGCACAATGAGAAATTTTCAGAAATAAAATCTACAGCCCGCAGAGTAGCCAGACATAAAAAATAAAACAAATAACAGTATAGGAAATGTGTTTCTCGGCAGGGTGTATAAAATCTAAAGAGGGTTAAATCACAACGGAAAAAGAAAAGACATTACAGAGATGGGAGGAATATATCGGAGCACTTTTCCATGACCATAGAAGAGAGAACGCTACGATACATAAAACATGTTAGACACGTAATTTTAAAATCCGTTGTTACTTAATAAACGAATAAAGTGAAACAAAGCAGCGAGAGCAAATTATATAGTAAACAGAGATGATGGTAGCCTGAAATGATTTTGTCATTCATAAAGAACTCAAATTACTCAACAGCTAGCTAATGTGAAGTGGTGCCTCAATATTTTCAGCGTGGAGAATGCAACAGGTAAGTACGCTATTATTATTTTACAAGAATCAATTTGACTACAAGCAATACGAAAATAATGGAAAACAGTGTAAAGGGGACTGGGTCACTTTGAACTGATTCCTCGCTCGGTAAGTAGAAATATGTGCAACAGGTAACACCTGACCGTAATCTAGCGACTGTTCGCAACAAAAACCGAATAGTAACAGAGGCATGAAATTTTAGGATGAACTAGGGAGTTGGGAAGATAGACAATTCCATGCTAGAAATCAGTCTTTCGATATATGACTGACGAGGCAAATTTTTTTTCGCAGTAGATTTCCATTTTTTTTCTGCGGTAGATCAGTTGCAATCCATGATTATAGAACCCGATCTGTCCTGCTATTTAATCATAGCTGGGGGAGAAGAGGTTTCATAACTTTCCCAAGAGTAGTAGCACGTAAGTGAATGTAATTGATTTGAATGGAATTGCTAGAAATAGAAAAGTAAAAAAAAATCAATATTCTGGGCGGGGGTATATGAAATAAGATGGAGACTTCACAAGTGCCGAATACAGAATAATATATGCACATGAAGAGAAAATTCAACCGAATAGAAATAAAATTAGATAAAGTCATGTGGAAATGTGTTTTGAAATACTGGCAACGGACAGAGAGCTTTTTGTAAAACTGAAAGGGGAGACTTTCGATACAGCCATTATAGTAGCATACGCGCTAAAGACATAAAGCACAGACTAAGAATTGTTTAAGTTATTAGGTTGGTGCAAAAATAATGTCGTTTTTTAACGTTCAACTTCATGTGAGAAAACGACATTATTTTTGCACCAACCTAATATATAGCACACTAGATAATGTTAAGTGTCAGTTGAGATCCCAAAAATCATCATGGGAGACCTTAATGCAAAACTCTAGGAATATAAAGAAACAGTGAAATAGTAGATACGAACTTGGAACACGGAAGAAACAAAGAGAAAAAAAAGGGTTCAATGGTGCATAGCGTACGATCTGGTAATAAACGACACCTGCTTTCAAAAACATGCAAGACGCTTGTACACATGGCGAAAGAACCGATGAAAAAGAATAAAAACAGACGAGCTCACAGCCGATTCAGAAATGCAGTTCTTCACTCTTTAAGTTTTAACTTATCCAAGCGCTGTAAACAACTTCCAGTCATATGAAAATATTCAAAAATTAGGAAGAACAATGGACAGATGACAAGACGACCCAGTTTGCAAAAAGCTAGAATTTAGTACAGATATAAGATAAATAAACCATCTGAACATAAATAAACGCAACATTAAAATCTGAGATTAGCATTAGACAAGATGATCTGAGAAAGAACAGCTGGACATGATGATATTGTAATAGGTTACGAATTTTATCTTTCAACCAAATTCAAACATATGGCAACAAATGCGGTTCATTTAAACTACAAAAAAGACAATTGGATTTTCTTCTCAATTAGGGATCAATACCAACACAGACAACGTATCGAAAACAAATACGCGATTTTTAAGTTATAATTATTTTAATATATAAAAACATAGAATGAGAGAAGAAGGAAAGAACAAATAAAGAATAAGAAAAAGGAAAGAAAATATAAGGATTATTATTAGAAGAATATTTAACAGAGAATCAATGATTTTTGAATCAATGAATCAGTCATCAATGATTTTGCTGATCAATGGCTATTATCATTTTACTAATTAATATTTCTTTTTTGTATATTTCGAGTAGAGCGTTCATAGTAGTAGGATCTTGAGATATTTCCCGTCACACGTAGAATTGCTTCGGGCAATCTGTGTAGCTTGTTGGGGTTATCAACCTGAAAACACTTTGCATTTCATTCACAGAAGATATATGATCCTGACTTATAAATTCCTGATAATCACGGAAGTTTATTTTTATTTTTACTTTCCGTCTCTGGAATACCAGTAGTCAAGTTTACGTGGCAGCTTGCCCACGGAGAAAGGATAAACGTTTTTACGTCTTCTCGATACAACAGCCGCATTCTTTCTGATCACTTAGTATAGGGACGCTGCTCACTGTTGAACGTCGCATAAAAATAAAATCGTCGAACGCTTAATAAGAAATTAAAACTTCGACCGTTGACTCAATTTAAAATCTGTCATGGCCGTATTTTTAAGAAATAGAATGTTTAAGAAATCCAGTACAGAATAAAAGATGAATTATTAAATTTTAGGACAGGGATTTATATTAAATATCAATACTTCAAATGATTTATTTAATTCAACTTTATTATTTTTAATATACATAAAAACGAGGGTCATGTTACAGTATACTCTTAGATTTAGAGGATTTCGAGATCGACGAGATCACTGAAGGAAACGAAATATAATATTCGCAATATACCAAAAGACCTAAGTAAACATCTTCATAACGATGCTAAATAAGACAGGTGCAAATGAATCTGTACTCCATCGAACAATCAAAGTAAGAATAGCAGATAAAGAAAAATTGAAATTACTATTAGAGAATATAATCGGAATAAGCAGAAAAGGGACTAACTACTAACTATGACAAGACATTAATGTTGGCTATCAGCAAAACATAAGGCATCGATGTTTGTGGCGGTATTATAAAAAACATGCGGCCCTACAAGAAGGAATGAAACGACATGGCGCTCGTTGGTCACGAACCATATGACTATCAGAGTTCGTGGGGTCAATGCAGAGCTGTCTACTTCTACCGTTCACCTTCTGTTCTTAGTGGATGATTTATTTTCTCATCGTAGAAGAAGCAGAGCCTGTTATAGTCTTCAGAGTGTGTGTGCTTGTTCAGCAAACGCTTCGATCGGATAATTTTTTCTCGATCTTGTCTTCCCATTATTTGGGACTTGATATCATTGATCATGTCCTGGATATGCTCGGCCATCACTGTGTCGTATAGCAGTTTAATATATTTCTAACCTTAGCAACAGATAACACGTCCCCCGCCACAGGCCTCTGAGCTTCAGGTCTTCTAGTTTGCGGTTAGTTCCACGAATAAAACCTACCATATTAGAAGATACCGAGTTAATGCTCTTGATACGCCTAAAACTGACTGAGAATATTTACATTTGGCACATGTCGCATAATATTGTTTTCGTCTTCCATTTGTGACCTTCTAAATGTATGTTCAAATCACAGGCGCACCACCTCCTCCTTTTTTTCTCTTTCTTTTCCTTTCTCTCTGTCTCTATCGCTAACTTTCTCTATCGCTCTCTCTCTCTGTCTCTGTCTCGCTCTCTCTCTCTCTCTCTCTCTCTCTCTCTCTCTATATATATATATATATATATATATATATATATATATAATTATATTTGCTCTACTCACGCTGCATTGAGCACTCTTTTAAGAACAGCATTTTTTGGTTATTGGAATTTATTCCGCATACAGCAATCCTATACTTGGGTATATAAGCATATATACATACATACATACATACATATATATATATATATATATATATATATATATATATATATATATATATATATATATATATTTATATATATATATATATAAGGTGTGTGTGAGTGTGTATAAAATATTGTATTCCTTCTAGTTATGTGAATTGCATAGTTATGAGTAGTGCATAAATTTAATTGCTTATACAAGAATCAAATATTAGATACGATTGATAAAGAATTTACTTTTGACGTCCACACAGACGTTTATCTGATCTGAGTAAGCAGACTATATTTTTCTTGTGTACATAGTCAATCGTCGACGATAAAAGAATATTTCTCTATACAACCTGCAATCTGCTGGAAGGTCGATTTTATTTATCAACAGCTGGACATAAGTCAAATATTTAATTTTTGTAGTCTATCATTATTTTATTTAATTTTCTTTTCAGTTTCCTTCTGAAGTTTTTCCCTCACTCATTTTTAGCAGAACTTAATTTTACTAAAATCACTTAATTAATGTTTCCTCGGTTCCAAAAACATTGGCATACGTTGTTTGGAGTGATTTTATATTTTGGGATGGAAGTATAGACATATTAATTACTCGCTCACTCAAGTCCAAAATACACATTAAGGAATGTCTAGCCACAAGTCCCATCATTTCCCATAGAGAGTAGTAAGTTTTGACGGGGAGGAGTTACTATCCCAATACTCAAACGGTTTTGAATACAAAGTTATTATTCTACTAGACTGGCTAGCAACCGCGGTTAAAGAGCCCTGTTTGCCCTACTATTTGACTTATATTTGTTGTAGAGGAGACGCATTCATACCTTTCACAGGGTATTTGAGCGCAAGTGGATGCAATAAAGACGATTGGAATTCTAACTCAGCTATAAGACATTTCATTCCGGGTCGCGATCTATCACACTGCGCACAAATCCATATTGGCTGCATTTCTTAAATTTTGCCATTCTAAATTCTGTTGGGGTTAATATTCAGTAACTGCAATTTACTCTCTATAATATGAGTTGTAAATCACGTTGTCATGTGATAGTCATCACGCGAATCCCCATTGCACTTAAAGGAGTGGGTCAGAATATTTGAAAAAAGTAGTCACTTTCAAAGTAATTTCTGTTAAAATGTACATCGTATATATTAAGGATAGAGCAGTCATTAGGAGAACTCAGGACGCAAATATGAATATTCCAATAAAAGGAAAATTTCATAGAAAATAGAGCTATTTTTCTTCTAATAAATTTTGAGAAATATCCGGCACGACACCCAGTGTAACTTGCCAATGAGTAGATTGATCGATTTGTTTAAATTCCCTGACTTTCTGGAATTAACCATTGAGATTTTCGTTTAGAAATATTTAGCTGTCTTGGAAATCAATTATTCAAATTGCTCAAAATGTTACACTTACATTTTACGGAATACTTTTTATTGTATTTTAAAAAAACAATTGTTTTCAATACGACCTAATTAAGTTTTAATTTCTTTGCAAATACGTTTTTGTTTACAATTTCTCTAAAAATTGGTATAGGCATCATTAACCCCTTTACATGCCTTGATATGTGTACATCACAAATTGTCACCTCTTAATTTTTTTTCGCGTTTGAAGCAACCATAAATTTAAATTTAGAGTATTTAGAAAAAAAACAAAGCAATGTAAAAAAAAAAACATATATATTTATAGCGAGCTAGCATACATTCCATAACGATGTCAAATTTTATTTTCGTTCCACTGAAAATCCTTGGAAATTTCGTTTTTAACATCATCGAATGACCTTGGGCAATGTAAGATACATAAATAACACTGCTCTCTTAAATCATGTCTGGCAATTAAAGAATGATGTTAATGTACCCATTATTACATGGGGTATTGTATCAAAAGCTAAATTTTACAGTGGGAAAGGCGATAGATGTAATCTATGCCTTGTTGAAAAATTAGTTATAACTCGCACTAGCTTATTAAACAAGAGAAATGATTTGGTGGTTACATGTACGCATAAAAATAAATATCTGTTGAAATACGTTGATCCAAGTTAATTTTTAATTTCTGACATTTCTCTCTTTTTTTCTTGGTGATTTTACTGGTGTTTGTGTTTGTTATTAAAAAAAAAAAGAAATTATCCTTTATGCTTAACATAAAATTAATATTCACAACTTTAATTAAAAATTATTGAGTCAGTTTCGAAACATAGTAATTGTTGTGTCGCTATGGAATCATATTTTTAAAAAAATAATTATAATTTTAATCTCTACTTCTGTATCGAGCACTTTAAAAAAAATAAAAACATAAATGCTGAAGAACGTTGGATCATTAATCTAACTGTTCTTTCCTATTACATCAATATACACACACGCACGCACATACACACACAGACACACACACACACACACACACACATATATATATATATACATATATATATATATATATATATATATATACATATATATATATATATTCAGTTCACATATAGTCTTAACTAAGTTATATGCTCCCATCTCTGATCATGCGTAACGAGAAATATGCACATTAATTAATTTACTAGAATATTTCGTTTTATTAAAATATTAATCAGACGCATCATTATATATTGACATAGGCTAATATATATTTAAACAATTAAGACACAATATCAGATTTGACACAAATAAACTGCGTATAATACAAAAAACATTATGTTTATTATTTAGGTAAAACGAAAATATTCTTACCGTATAACCACCACAGGGTTAGCCATTTTGGGTTCATCTTGCCTGATAATGGAGCTACAATTATGGTTTGAAACCGGAGTTTATATATCATTAGGTAGCAATAAAAGGTCACGTGATGATTATTCGTTATCTTTTGAATGGTTATAATACAGCCGTAGCTTTCTCACCCGTTTTTAAAAGAGATTATAAACTAATCAATGATAGTTACGAGTAATCAATGATAAGATATAGTTAATGAAAAAAGAAAACGTAGAAACAATGTATTTATCTTATACAAACTTGAAAGATTTTCTGAAGGCTTTTATATTGATGTCATATATAGTTTGTAATACTGACCAAATCTTTTAAAGTAATCGATTCTCTTCGATTGGGCAAATACAATCCACTGCTCAAATATATACATTTGAGACATCTGTTCGAACAAATATACCATTCTATTTGCTACTTTGGAATGCAATATATATCCCCTCCTTTCTCTACTTTTAAATTGCTATGCTGAGATTACAAAAATATTTAGCAATTACACGCATACGTACACGGACACACACATACATTTCCACTTACCTAATACATGTCGAACATATTGCAATATGAATTACCTCAACATCACTGAAAAACAAGTAGACATTTTCATAGATAATGTCTTCTACAGTGAAAGCGGAATCTTTCAGCGGGATAATTCCCCTTCCACATTGCAAGAGTTGTACAGAAATGATTTAAGGAAATTATTCACTCTATGGCCCTGTCCACCAAAATTCCAACATCTCAGTCACACTGACATTCAGTGATACTGAGATTTGTGGACTGACAAATTCACTCTACAGAACCTCCACCATCTTTCAGAAAATAAATAATCCGCTCTTGACATTCTAGTATCAGATTCCAGGGGAAAACTTGAAAAATCTTGTGTAGATTTTCCTTTGAGGGAAGATGGAAGAGCTTATTATTTAGGTGGTCATAATGTTTTAGAAATGACGTACAACACGGTGCAAACGCCCCCTACATATATATATATATATATATATATATATATATATATATATATATATAAACGCACACACACACATATGTATATATATATATATATATATATATTTATATATATATGTATGTATGTATGTATTATCTTAAATAACCAACTACTCATAGTAAAAAATCAAGATTTAGCAGCTTGTTAGATAAAATGATTCTTTAGTACTGCAACGTTGATCTGGTAAAACTCTGTCAATTAGGTTATAAGAAATTGCTTCATGCATATACCCCTAGAAAATCGTCCCATATAACATTTAATGTCAAGATTAAAGAAATAAAATATATAACTATTTTCAGTATTGATGTGAGGCATTTGCATCAAGTATCATTTTTCAGCAATACCAATCATGTGCAATTTACTGCGAAATAGCGGTTAGTAGCGTAAAAAGGAAAGCAAATTATATTTGATTTTTTCTAGCTGTTCCGTATGAAGAAATATTATGAAAAATAGAAAATATAATTTAAGAAAAATTCTTCTGTAAAATTTATTTTTGAAAGTACAAATATTCTTCTTTGTATGATCATTAAAACAAAATTACAGTGTTACACTGAACGGCTGTAAATAGTAATTGTTACTATAAATATGTTCGTGAAACATGATAGAAAAGTGATATACTGGCACTTTCCCAGTGACGAAAAAATGTTCTCCTTGGCCCACTAAGTCTACCAAATTTAAACTTAGTTTTGGCATCAGGTTATTGGGAACGAGCTATATATATATATATATATATATATATATATATATATATATATATATATATATATATATGTGTGTGTGTGTGTGTGTATGTGTGTGTGTGTGTGTGTGTGTTGACTGCGACGATTGTCCCAATCCATCGTTGATTTACCGTCCGTGAACTCGTTGATAAATTTTCAGTCCTGTCAACGACTTGCACATCTTAGAGCAGATTTGGCACTCATGACCATTGGCGTTGGTTGAGACAACAGACATGTTGTTGGCATCACTGTGAACGTTTGAGACCAGCAGATCATCGGCAAAATCTAGAGCAGTGGGATCATGAAAAGTTTCCATCCTGGGACTCAATGCGCGGCATGGGAGGGACGACAAGTGTAGTTGGATTGCTTTTATGTAATTTTATGTGATTAACCAGGCTTGCCTTTGACACCAGAGTTCGGTCACACACCTCACAGATCCACACATCTCCACAATTGACCGTCAGATTTTCCCGTTTTCTGCATGCTCTCGTGAGCTTTGCCTGGTCTGCTCTGAGTGCTTCAAAAAGTTCAACAAACTTGTAAATTACAGCCCTCCAGTGGCCACGATCAGATGTTAGGGACTCTCAATCATTAACACGAACACCAAGGTACGCTAAACTGTCCTTGACACTATCTTGAATTCATTTTGTTTTCTGTCAAAGTTTTAATTGTTGCGTCTTTACACGTTAATGATTTTTAGTTCGGTTGTTTTCTGCATCACGTCTTCACTCATCTGTTTGTATAGTCCTGTTCTTTTTTACCTTTGTTTTTGAAATTGTCCGAATCATAGCAAAAGTTTTAAAAAAAAAAGGTTTTCTTTGGTTTAGGTTATAAAGATACGAGTGTTGTAGCCATCAAAAATGTATGGGTTCTTTATGCTTCCCTAGGATCTCTGTGTTGACGTTTGATGAATTCATGTAATTTACAGGCGTGAAAATTTTTAGGATTTATTGTGAGTCTTAAACTAATAAAAGAAATGTGCAAATTATAAGATAATTTTATATGCCATATATTTTACTCGCATATTTGTCATACCGTTCATCAATATTATTTAAATGTTATTACATTTAATATTTTCTACTGTCAAAGTTCACTGTTTTTAACTCGAATCATCAGCTTTCGAGCGTAAAATTAAAAACTCAACTCCAAATTTGAAAATAAAATTTTGCACTTGTTTTTGTTTTGGCAATCAATATATCTTTGTTCATCACAATTTCTAGTCAATGAGATTCAGGAACATCTATTTTTTAATGGCTAAATATATATTTAAACAGGAAATACAAAAATCTCGAAATGTAAATATTACACGAGAGAACTGTTATCAGACAAATGAGGTATCATGAAAATTTAACAATTTGCTTAAATGTTTTTCTTGAAGTACCGGATTTTTTAAAGAAGTATGATTAACTCAAAACTGAGCCACTTATAGTACAGAGTTATTGAATATAAGGAGTAGATGCAGATAGAAGGAAGTGAAGATTATGTGGATAAGGAGAATATATCCGATTGACATGAAGAATTTGCGATCGCATTGTTCATAGAAACATCCATGCGAATAGGTGATTCGACCTAGAATGGCGATTCCTAGCTGTAAATGTTTGAACCTGTGGAAGTAAAGAGTGGAGCTCATTTGAATACTTGCCATGAAAATAGCGATAGGGCTGCAACGTTGCGTCCATAGAAAAGAGGCTGTAGATTGGAAAATAAGTCATCGCATACAAGGCCACGTAAACGACTTTGAACTTTCTCAAAGCTGGAAAATGAAGATTTGGCAGCTCCAGCCGAGACATGGTAGCAATACTACCTTTTTGCTTATAAATAACCGGCCATCGTTTTAGCATTTTTGGCAATAGATTGTATATATGACTTCCACTTAGAAGTGAACTTGAGTTTCTGTAGACGTTCAGTGCACGTAGCTTGTGCGCCCATTCATTGTGACAATAGAAAATTCATGGTTTGATCGTTGATGATGAGTTGATATTAGCTTGGTTCTAGAGATATTTAAAATTACAAGACCGTTTTTCCTATAGAGTTGTCTGGGCTAAGCTAGCAGAAAGATCAGCTGTAAGGCTTTGTAAATTTGGGTTTTTAGAGACGCTTCCATAAACTGTGGCATCATCATGTGTATTAATGATCTGAGAATTTTCCCAGGCAGATCATTTATAAAATGCAGAAATAGTGTAGGACCAAGGAGAGAGCTTTGAATGACTCCTGCATTGATCTCACGGACATTAGAAGACTGGCCATTTACAACAATCTTCATGGACCTAACTGATAGAAATGTCGTGATAATAACGAAGATAGTTATCTTATTTCCGTGTTTAAGGATGAGCAGCCTATATAAAAGTAATGCTTTATCAAATACTTCCTGTAAAATCAGATCCATAGAGTTAACTAAACTTATTCATATTTTAAGAGAGTTGGAGTTTCAATAACTATTGCTCGTTTAGTTTAACTTTTATTCTTAATTTGTTTTCAATTCACTTGATTTATTTTATTTGCATTAATTTCTCTTTTGTTTTCCCATATCGCGCATGTTTTCGTTCTTTACTATTTACTTATTTTCATCAAGATCTTCTACTCTTTTCATTTATCTTTGTGTCTTTTTGTTCTCTTACTTTTCTATTTGTCTACTTTTTCTAAGTATGCTCGTCTTTCTCGTTCTCACCGTTTTAATTTTACTTTTCTTCATTTATTATTTCCATGGATTTTATTCAAATATAATGGATATTCAAAATATTACTAATATTTTAAATATTTTATTACCTCAGTTGAAATTTTATTAGATTCATACATTTTGGAAGAGTTAACCTTTCACTTATCAAATGTAACAGATCCTATACCTATTCTGCAATGAGCGACCAGATTAACACCGCTGGATAAGCACATATATCTGCTTGCATTTCTGTTCTTGTCAACACAGACATAAACAAGACGACATAGTAAGACACTGATAAGATCTTTTATCTTAGGTGCAAACATAAATCTTGACTAATGCATGAAAACCGGATGTTTTTTTTTTTCTGTTTTGATTGGTGTATTTCTGCAAATTTTGATTTAAAAGAATTCCTCCTTGGTAGAGATAATTAACATTTAAGGTGACTTGATACTACAAGTTAACTTCCATCCTGTTGCTAACTATGGTCCACGTTTTAATCATTTAGCATTTTATTTTACTTTAGTCGCAGAACTGTAAAAAGTAATGACATTATTTTAAATTTCTCTTTTTGGGTTTTATTTTCCGTATGCTTATTAAGTTTCCGATTTTTCATTATTTATTTTTACCCCAATGAAATTCACAATTGGTTGTTATTTTTTCTTTTCTTTTTATATGATTGCTTAAGTCTTTGTTCTTTTATTAAGGCATTCGTTTAAATTTCTTTGTATTCGCGTATTTCTGTTTGTCCATTTTGTTTTTCTTTCTATTGATATTTCTCTAATCGTTTAATTTTTATTTTTATTTTTCTTTCGTTCCAATCAAATTGTTGAGTTTTTCCTTCCTCAAAAATAGTATATCTGCTTGCAATTCAAGTTGTTTTAAATAAGATATTTTCTCACAAAGCACAGACATATTATGGATTAAAACACATAATAACTAAACAAGAAATAATAATTAAACCAAAGTTAGGAATTTGATTTAATGTCGACAGCAGTAATATTCTTAAGTTTGTCAAACAATTCTTCATATTTGTCATAGTAAACTTATTGAAATTACCCAAATAAAGAAGGTATATTAAAAAACGAAAAAGACAATCTCCGTGAAAAAAGGGATATAAATAAACTGAAGTACCAAAACGTTAGAAAATATTTGTATAATTTATGGTCTTCGAATCTCTCGGGCTGACGCTACTGAATCAAAAAGAACTTTACCAAATAACAGAAACAACATCACTCGAGGACTTTTAACAGCAGAAACAACTACAATGGAGAGCACATGTAACTCGAAGGAAAATAATGGCATAATCACGATGTTAATTTTCCACACTACTTCAAACAGGTTAGGAAGAAAGCCTCTGTGAATATTGAAAAGACCTATAACAGTTACTGCAGTTGACAAACTTATTTTCCTGAAACCTTGATTTAATAGAAAGATTTTATAACTTTCAACTGAAAGTGGCATAGTCTGTTTGAAAGAAACCAATGAAAGACCAACAGTAAAATGGAAATTAATAAGAAAATCTAGAGCTTGTAGGTCATTAAATGACCCATATCCTTGGTGCATAAAAAATTACTAAATCAAAGAAATGAAATAGGTATTTTTGTAGACACTGTCAAATATTTTCCTTGAATAATAATTAATTTTGTCAAAAAAATAAAAAGAAGAGACATGAAAGTTACATATTAATATTTGAACAATAATTAATAATTTTTAAAATACGAAATTAAATTCTGATATATTTGTAGAAATACCTTATAGTCTATTAGTTATTAGAAGGAAGAATGGTACTTTAAATCTGCAGGAATGAAATTTAAATATTAAAAATATGACATACTTATATTTAAATGACCCTTTTAGACAATCTTTGTGTATAAAAATATGAATTAAGCGGATAAATAAAAATATAATTTTTTTTGTAATTGAAAACCCAGACGACTCGCTGAATAATAGAGGTCTATACTTGTGAGCAGGCACACCCACCCCACCAAAAACTTAACCTGACTTTGTAAGTAACATATATTTGATGCATAAGTTGTCTAGGGAAATTAAAATCCAACAACCTCTAATCAAAATAGGTTGAATTTTCCTTAACCATAACAACTCAAAATATTAATATTGTCTGCGTTTATAAATTAAGTAATTTCTTAGAAAGTTATTTCTAGCATCGTTTGACAATAGAACGAAACACTGGGTTTTAAGTTTAATTTTATAATTAAATTTACAATTTTAGTTTCATTTTTGAAACATAGGAATATCTTTGTCGCGATGGAATCATATTTAAAAAAAAATTAATTAATTATAATATATATATATATATATATATATATATATATATATAGAGAGAGAGAGAGAGAGAGAGATAGAGAGAGAGAGAGAAAAAGAGATAGATAGATAGATAGATAGATAGATAGATAGATAGATATAGACGCGCTTACAAAGAGATGTAACTGGTTCCACTCGTGGTTGATCAGAGGTGAATCAAATTTCCCCTCCTTTTCTGGAGTTCGGTTTGCGTAAAGACTGTTTCATTAACTTTTTCTTTGTCACATGTGTCATGACATGGAAAAGTCAATTTTACCAGGGTATTAAGCTATGTGTCAAATACAAGAAGATGATTTTATATATTTCACAACAGTATTAGTGCAAAATCAGAAACAGAAGCACACGTAGCATGATTTCAAACACTGAGTACTGATTATTATCTTGTATCCCTTTTAACGGGGCGAATTTGTTGATATCATAAAGGATATTGAAGACCCCGTAGAAACGGTGCCATTCCCAAACATTCTAAATAGGACTTTATGGAATATAAGTAGGTACAGCGACCCTTTCGGGGACGTTACAAGTAAATCCTTTTTATTCCTTTGCATATATCTCCTTTCCTTTTTACATACGTTTATAATTTCTCTTTGTGGATCAATTTTCTCTCTCTCTCTCACTATATATATATATATATATATATATATATATATATATATATATATATAGTCAAATGGATAATTATGGGTAAATGCACGAGGAATCGTGCGTATGCAGATACACACACAATTATATATTTATATAGTGTAAAAACAATAAAAACAGTGTTCAATGTTAAATAACTGATCTATTTAATATATATATATATATATATATATATATATATATCTTCGTTCTTTGCACAACTCATGTTTTTGTTTCATGTTATCTGCAATACTCGAATTTGTTTAAAAAGTGATCAAT
This sequence comes from Acanthosepion esculentum, assembly GCA_964036315.1. NCBI lineage: Eukaryota > Metazoa > Mollusca > Cephalopoda > Sepiida > Sepiidae > Acanthosepion > Acanthosepion esculentum. Next base: position 77,733,786 of record OZ038492.1, on the reverse strand, counting down.
ACACGTGTGAAAAAATAAAATTAAAGTGAAAATAACATGTAGAGCTTTTAACTTTAAAAATCAGGACTTCAGTTGAATCCGCTTCCTTGGTTTCAACTATATGGCATCCTCAGGCTACTTTTATCGAATGACCTCTTAACACTTTATTATTTTTTTAAACTAGTGGACGCTATATTATTTTCTTCAAAAATATATAAACAAACGCACGACTTTCATTTATCAATCCTCTTATGTGCTGAAAACGTTGTGTGTTTCTTTTTGCAAACAATAATATAGCGTTCAATAGTATTTTAAAAAAAAAAGCGTTAGTAGGTCATTTGATAAAAATCGCATGAAGATACCGTAAGGTTGAAACCAAGATAGCGGATTCCACTGACCTCCTGATTTTAAAGTAAGTACACACACACACACACACACACACACACACACACACACATACATATATATATATATATATATATATATATATATATATATATATATATATATATATATATATATATTATAAAGAGATAATCATACATTGAATCAATTAGCAATATTAATGCAATTAATGGCGAAATCTCTTCGCTAATAGACTTAATATAAGCATTAAACTACTAACAATCCACTGAATTATGCGATCCTTATGTATAAAATTGTTGTCAGATGGATCTGGTGTATTTTTTATAGCAGCAAGTACTTTCAAGAACTTCATGTCCTCATCATCAGGCTGTAAATTTTAATTAAATTAATTTTAATTCAATTAATTAATAATAAATTACAGCCTGATGATGAGGACATGAAGTTCTTGAAAGTAATTGCTGCTATAAAAAATACACCAGATCCATCTGACAACAATTTTATACATAAGGATCGCATCATTCAGTGGATTGTTAGTAGTTTAATGCTTATATTAAGTCTATTAGCGTAGATATTTCACCATTGATTGCATCAATTTAAAGGATAAATATATATATAAGTATAGGATTGGTGTATACGGAATACACCGCAATAACCAACAAATACTATTCTTAAAAGTGCTCAATACAGAGTAGAGCAAACACATATATATATATATATATATATATATATATATATTGCATTTTAGTATGATGCATTTTGTATTGCATCATACTATGACATATTTTTGTACTTCACTGATGTATATAAAATATTTTCATGCATAACTGATTTTCGGAATGTTTGGGTTATTCTAGTCTTTTCTTACATTTTGTTATGGCGTTAGTATATCACGGATATATAAATGCCTATAGTAGACGTTTGTCATCGGAGGTGACTAACATATTTCCTCTCCTTCCAAGTAACCCATTTACAGTAACTCTACTGTACACTTCCAGGCACATAATTAAATAGGAAACAAATGAACTTATTTATATTTAAAACTGATTTTGAATTTGTTTCTGAAAAGAAAACAGTTAATAAATATATTTTTCTGCTAGATATATTTGGCGCAATGAAATATAATAAAAACCTAATAGTTTTAATTTTAAAGATACTTTCTCACTATTGATTATTCCATCTTTTTTATAATGGTGTCAGCTGGAAGCTTCAAGTGTAGGACAGTTGATGCTCAAGAAAAGCACATTGTACTTTCACGAATTAAATCTTATTTACATAACAGGCGCGACAAGAAAAATACAAGTACTTTTCAAATATTTGTTTCTGCTTCTTCTGTTATTAAATACATTGTACACTGTAGGTAGAATTCTATCATAAAATCTTAAGTAGGAGATTATTGAACACGTATTCAATAAAGAATCTGTGGAATTCCTTGTTACAGTTTTCTAAAGAAATTCATATATGTATTACTTCATACGTTATTGTAGTGGATACCCGTATTTAAGAAGACGTCCCTTTACTAAACAGGGTGTACTGCGTCTACCGACTTGTGCACTCGAGAAATCTTAATAAAGAAAAAGTGCCCTGCAGTAGGGTGTGAACATGCGTCCCCTTTGTATGAAAGACGTTTGGTATATATCTCTGTGTAGTAGCAGTTTAAGCACAGTTCCCCGCGTAACGTTTAGCAAACGGGTTCGCTGAGTAATGCTGTCTTGTTCACCAGTTGCTCCCTGTTTATGCTTGTCATTCTCATTTGCATATGGCACTACACCTCCGTGAATCGAATAGGTCGTATACCATTGTTTTTTTTTCTTTTACTATTCCTGATTATTCTTGTACTGTGCTATCCTTCCTCTTGTCTTTCTTGTCCTCTCTTTAATGGTGGTATTGGTCTTTCTTCTTCATTCTCGTCTGTCTTTTCATTCTCATTTTCTTCCATTTCCTGCTTTGTTCCACTTTTGTGACTTTCTGTTTCTTCTTGTTCTTGATCTTTCATTTCCAAGTCATCCAGTTCGTTTCTGCTTCCGAACTGATCCGCATGCGCTAGTATATTTTGTCCTTTTTTCTCTAGTATAGCCGTGGTGTGTCCTTTTTGTATCAGGAAATTTGCTTCTTCTGGAGTCTCTTTGTTCTTTCTATACCAAACCTTTTCTTTCGTTGAAAAGGACATAGTTATGTGGGCTCTGATTTGTCTACCCATTAACGCTGACGATCTCAGTTTTCTTCCCGCGTGTGGAATGGATCTGTAACTGAGGAGACTTTTCGGTAAATACGTTTCCATGTATTCATTAAGTGGTGAGAATGCTTTTACCCCCATCACCAGTTTGTACCATTCTTTCCGCAATACGATTAGATTGTGGGTGATACAGTGTTTCCTTGTATGGGATGCATCCAATCTGTCTTAACCACGCACATATGTTCTCATCGCAAAATTCGGGTGGATTGTTAGTGACTAATATCTGGGGTACTTCATTCCTTGAGAATATAGTTCTTAGTACTTGCTTTATTGTGGTGGCTTTTCTGTATTTTACTCTAACAACCTCTGGCCATCCTGAATATGAAACCACTAATACTAAAAACAATCCCCTATCTTTGATATGTGCGTGATCCATGTGGATCCTAACCCATGACTCTGCTTCCTTGGGCCATGAGTGAATTTGTTTTTATTTCAGCACATTTTGGGCATCTCTTAATGCATTCCTCTACATCTTTTGAACGACCTGGCCACCAATCTTGCAACTTTAGTCTTATTTGCGTTACTATTATGCCACAATGCACGTCATCATTGTCTCCTTTTAATATGCCCCTTCTCAGTATTTGTGAATCTACATATATATATATATATATCCCCATTGCATATTATGTCATTTTCTATGGTCAGTTTGTGCTTCGTTTATTTAAATGGTCACTCTGCCATCGAACAATTCCTTCATACATTATTTTTTATTCTCTCTACTATTGTGCCTAATACTGGGTCTTGCTTTGTTTCTTTTTTTGAGTATATTTAGAGGTAGAATGTCTGTTTCTATCCGGTGTATTATTTTGTCTTCAGCATTTTTCTGTTTTTCTTCTGTTTCATTCTTGAACAGTAATCTTGATAAAGCATCTACGTGAGGGATAGTGTTCCTTTTACATATGCTATATCAAAATCGAATGATATGGTCTTTATCGCCCATCATAAGATCCTTGACAATTTTACTTTTGGCAATTCTTTTCTCGGGTTAATTATGAATTCCAATAGTTTGTGGTCCGATTTTAATAAAAAAAATTTCCTGTCAAATAGTTTCGTGCCCTTTCCAAGCTCCATACAATCGCTAGTGCTTCTTTTTCAATATTCGAGTAGTTAGTTTCTGCTGACGTTAACCTTCTTGATATGTACATGACTGTGTGTTTTGCTTGCGATATAATAGCAGCAATCGCCTTTTCACTCGCGTCTGTGGTTG
>OZ038492.1:77462501-77725001 GCA_964036315.1 Acanthosepion esculentum | reverse complement strand
ATTGGGAAGAAATGCTGTCAAATGTAGACGTTTGTAAAATATTTAACCATATATTGTTAAATGAAAATATGCAATCTGTTTTTCAACATGAAATTTGTTAAATTGAGCTTAACCAAGTGATTGAGAATTTGGGCAACGGTTTTCGTTTGAGACAAGTCATGTATATTTAGAATTTTTTTCTGGGCAGGCTTGATATCTTACTTGCAGATTAGTCACATGCTCTTATTGGTTTTGTTGATAAACCATTTAGAGATGGACATATTTCTCGTCACTATTTGATAGTCCTGTGGTGGTGTATTGATGCACTCCTCAGTTTGAAAAGAGAAAAGTCCAAACCCCAAAATATTTAGCAGCAATAACATTCAGAAGAATAAAATCTCAAGGAAAAATATATTGAAATTTACTGGTTGAACAAAGTAGAATTTATTATAAATTATTTTTATGAATTACCTCCCTTTGATTTTCACTTAACAACTTAAAAACATGCCTAGTGCTTCGGAAATAAACGTTCAGTTCATTCATTTATTCAACTCAGGTTTGTTTGAACTCTCCAAATTTGAAGAAGAAATATTTTACTCAAACTTATTGGTCAATGAAATCAATATAGCTGGTGCAACACTATCATACAATAAGCTAAAATTGAACCGACATGGGCTATTCAATGTTTATTATCATGAGAATTGGTACTTACCATTATAAAGAAAATTCATTAAAAAATTACAGAAATAATCACCATAAACAGCATGAAATCAATGTAAATTTAAGGCCACAGTATCATGACAACATTGATATCATTTTGGTTGTTCATTATCGCAGGCAGACTGTTTTAATGTTTGCTACTTTGCACCCTTTGAAATCTGGGCTTACTTCCATATTGTATTCCCAAAAAATTAATTGAACTTTTTAAAAGTTATGATATTTTTTGTGGTACAAAGTGTTTGAAGAGTATAAATTGAGGGTTGAAATGTATTTTTGACAAAATAAAAATATAAAACAATATTGTGCAACCTTTTTTTGTACCATTGGAAAACCAGTTCTCCATGTATTCAGAAGAGGTAAAACATAGCATGGGTACTGTTTTGTGAGTCAGATAGTGGTGTAAATGGGATGCAGACTTTTTCCAACTGCTATGAAATATGGGTCAGTGTGTAGCCAACAGTGGTTATATTACAACCAGTAATAATAGAAGGTTTTGTTGTAGACACTTGCACAAGGAAATGAACACATTACTAAACAGGAAAGATAAAACTTTATTTTCATATAATTTTTACTCAAATTGGTGAGTTATTGAGTTTGAAGCAAGAGATAAGTTTGAAAATTGATGATTTTGCAAATGTGCATGGTTATCGTGCGGATAGCAGCGGCTACATTCTTCTATCCAGGGGTGAAAAGTCCATGTATGCAACCCATGCACTGTATGCTTTACATTTTTCCAGGATAAATAATTTTGTGTAATATAAAATTGATATTTTTCACTCTTCTTTATGTACATGTACTTTTTTGTATTTCCAATTTCTTCATTTCTTAGGATAATTGTTATAAGCAATATTATTTAGGGAGTGTAAGTAGAGAAAATGCTTGTTTAGCAAGAAAAGATGCAAGTAAACGCAATGAATTAACTAGTCATTTTAGTAGGGAGTATGAGAGACAGAACATAATAGTGTGTGGGGGAAAGAGAGACAGTCACTGAAAAGCAGGAATTATTTTGTATATGTTAGAAAAAGCCATGACTCTAGCATTTCCTGTTATATTATTCCCTTCAAGCTGGGTGCATGAAAAAGAGAGGCAAAATAATAAAGTTGGGGAGGGGGGTCACAGAAAGAAAGTCACTAAAAAGAAGAAAATTCTTTTGCTTCCTTTCCAGGTGTATTAAGCCAGCAGACACTATCTACTGAAGTGATGATGTTTTTATTGCATGTGGCTGAAATCAAAGACTTGCCTAAAGGACTTATATACAGACAGATTTAGATGAAAAATTTGTATTATTTGGTTCTGAAGAGTATATAAGAATGTCTGACAACTTTAGTGTCACATCAAAAGCTATGTATTTTACTGAATTTTAAAAATATTTAACCCATGGAGAGTATTCTTGACCCCTTTTTAAAACCAGATTCAGTCATGTAACCATTACTCAGAAAGTTTTTGACCAGTTTTATACGTGGACTGAAGACTTTTTTGTGATTAAAAGGTAATTTTTCATCCATTTCAATGCCTTAAGATTAAATTTTAAATGTTCAAAATTATTTCTTTAAAGTTATGTAAAACATTTCATTGTAGTATTGTATATTACTTCATTGTACATGTTAAATTTTGATAATGGTTATTCTTAAAAAATTTACTGCAATACCTAATTTTAGAATTAAATTAAAAGTATTTAAATTCAAATTTCATGAAATTAATGTTAGTGTTATTTTAAGGAAGAAAGGTTATCATATTGCCTCGTTACTCCATTCATTTTTTTGCGATCTTGTAATTCCGTTATAGTGTCACCAACATTTTTTCTATGCAAGGTAACAAGTTTATTTAGATTTAATGATGAACTACATTTTTCTTTAGATGTTTGATTATTGAGGCACAATCTAATTATGAATTTTGATGAGTACATAACATTGTTAGTAAATCCTGACAACTCAATATTTAATTATTAGCTATAAAAATATTATGAAACTTTACATCTGTTGCAACTACCCTCTTACGATAAGTACTATGACTTTTTCACCGCCCATAGGATCAGATAAAAGGGGGTTTTCCTTCTGTATTCTTCTGGTTGGGTGACATCTGTTATGTAGTGGTGGTATGACTGTCTTAGACAAGCTATGACCACCTTAGACAAGTGTGACCAGATCCACAGCCTGAGTGGAAACACTCAAGTCCCCATTTTAAAAACCGACCTTGTGTCCCAACCTGACTGAGTGAGGGATCAAGTAAGTCTCGGGATGAGAAAAAAGGCAGGGCACCCTGACGTGGTGTAATGGTTATCCAGATTGACTCACTAGAACAGTTACAAATAAGTAGTGAGTTCATTCACCACTGGGTCGCCCATACTTTTGGCTGTGTGCTACATCTAAGCTTAGAAAATCGAGACACTTTGACGTGGTGCAATGGTTAGCAAATTTCTAGGTCAATTATAACTGAATAGTGAGTTTAATCTTCACAGGATGTCCCATATTTTGGCCACATCTAAGCTAAGCTTATAAAATCATAAAGATATGGTCTTATCTAGGATTGCACACACCATCCTTGGCTAACAAATTTCTGAAAATATTAGAGTCCTACCCCTTAACATAATGGATGTGTTCTAAGAAGTGCCAGTAGCTTGTATCCCTTCCAGTTAAAGTGGATTTATTTTTTTTGTCATTAAGTTTATTTTAATTTCTCCTCAGAGTACATTTTTCTGGCAAAGTGCTGTTACCCAGTTTATCGAGCCAGATCCTGTTTTAATACTGCTTAAAACATCTTTTTCCAGCCCTTAGATCTGCAAGTCTTTTTATGGAACTTTCCACACCTATCTTCTTTACAAGATCATTTTCTATTGACAAAATAGCCAAAGAATTTAATCTGCCTTTAGTCATGGACTACTGCAGGTATGTCCTTATAAGCTTTAGTAACTTAAGCTCTGACTTAAATACTGAATAATTGTCTAAAACAGCTTGTAACATAGATACTGACAAGATATGAATTTCTAAAGGAAGATTAACAAGTTATTTTGTAATGGCGCCTCCATGCATGCTAAATTCCTACCTTATTATTAAAAGAAGTCTTTTAATATTACAGTAGACAATTATTGATTATTTCTCAAAACTAACATTGAATAAAAATTTCAGGACAATCAAGATCACAAAGTTTTGAAACTTTTTTTTTTTACATATTTGATGGCATAAAAGATGCATGGGATATTAGACCTCTCCACACCATTTCATCAGTACATATTCAGGAAACACGATTGTGGTGTATATAAGGATGTAATGTCTAAAAGTGTCTTGGATGCACATTTGAATAATGGATAGTGGTTCAGATTGTGGAATCGGAGAGCCGAGCTTGAATTCCATTTGAATCCATTACATTCACTTACATGCTAATACCCTTAGGGAAGGTATTAATTCTTTTCTTCTCTCTCCAGCTATGAGTAAATAGTAGAATAGACTGTTTTCTATACCATTGGATAGCAACTGGTCTTCTACAGATAGAAATGAGAACCTAGAGCGGGAAAAAGTCTACCTTGTCTGTCATTTATTGAAAGATACTTCACTCTCTGTAGCCTTCCAAATCTTGGTGGGTTTTTTTTGCCTTGCCTGGGGTAAAATGATTAAAAAGAAAATTCAATAAGCAGTGCATATTTTCTTCTCATCACACATGAAATATCTTCAAAGATAACAAAAAGGTATTTGACTATATAGCAATGAATACTTTAGAAGTTCCTCATAGAGAAACAAAAGATGTGTAGCATCAGAGATTTAGTTTTATAGAGTGATGCTGAGAATATCATGGCTAGAACAGGTGAGCATTTTTAAAAAAGGACATTTATACTTAAAATTAAAAAGAGATGATTGAAATGTCTAGGAAAGAAGTCTTATAGAATTTAACACTGATAGGACACTGAAGACAAGTGTGGCACAGTGAAACAGTACATAACCTACATAATGAGCTTTTGTAAAAGGATGTCAGAACAGAGTGGGAGGGATACTAAAAAGGAAAAGATTGCTAAGAGATGCAAAGTATAGGAAGTAGGGGAGAGACATGATTGTCCTTGTTATGAAGGGACACAGCAAAGAGAATAAGGCTACTTTTTTGACAAACATTGAAAATATAAAATGTTTGTTAACTCAAAACACTTTACCTTTTTTCTGAATGTTCAATTTTTCATTTTTTTTTTCAATTACTTGCTTTCTCTCTCGCTCTTTTGCTCAAATATTACCTTCTTATGTATGTATATATCTTGAATTTATATGCTTGTAGGTATGGAGCTGACTAGATAGATATAGAAAAATTTTATCTGAAGTATTATGTTTAAATGCATTAATTTATAAACCATTACTACATCTTGGTACATCTATTTTTCATTGATTTTCTTCCAATTCAGTTTCTTTTCTTTTCTTTTCTCTAAGTATAGATTTCAACTATTCACCAAAATTAAAAAGTGTGCTTTAAAATTGTTATATGGCAATTTATTAATTTTCATTTTAAACTCAATGATAACATTTAGGGAACTTTAGGGAATTGTATCTTCAGTTTCTAGTTCTTACGTGGCAAGAGTGGCATCTGCCATAGTCATCTGCATCAAGGCACAACATGTGCATTCAGAATTGTTCTTCTGTATAACACCATTGTAATGAGTGGATACTTGAGCTACTGTTGTTTTTCTATCAGCTTGAACAAGTCTGGCCATTTTCTTCTAGCCTTTTTATCAACAATCTTTTTTTATAACTATTTGCTATATACCCTAGGGATGGTTGTCCCTGCAAATCCCCGTAGCTTAGCAGTTTTTTAAATACTCAGACCTAGTCATCTCATACGAATAAAACATGATGTATTTGAGGTATTTAAATTCATTTTGTTTTCTGTTGTAACCCTGAAAAGGTTACTGAATAGAGTAATCACATGAAGGATGGTAATGAACGATAATACTTAGGACAAGAACAACACATATAAGATTCACCAGCAGTGTGTAGAAGAAGTAGTCAACTGCTAGAAGTGAGTCAAGTGAATCCCACAATGAATCTCCAGCTGCAGACCACAGACCAACACATACAGTATTCACTACTGTATTTATGGTGATGGGGGCATATCTATTATCATCTATAGGTATGCTATAATACTTTCTAATACAAATGCATGAAATAGAATCCAGCATGCTGCAATGATTATGGCCTGAATCCATTAGAAATGTGCATAAAAGAGAATTTGTTTTATGTGTACTTAAGTAACCAATTTCAGAGGAACTTGAAATGTTTGAAAGATCTTCCTCATGATAGTTATTTCACAGTGGGAAGGAATAGTGATTGATAAAAACAATTGTACTGAAAAATACAGAAAAGTAAATTGATTGCAGGTAAGTTTTATATGTTCATTTTAGTACATACAAAATAATCCATTAATGAATGACCAATGTAATTTGTAATATAGCAATTAGTCTTAATGAAATAATATTTATGAAAGTAATAAAAGCTTTAATAATAAAAACAAATAAAATATCTCTTTCTCTAAGAGTGCTGCTAAACAGCTCAAACAACCCTTATATAAAAATTCAACATTTTTTTCATTCTAAATAAAGAGTTATAACTCAAAGCTTCAAACTATTCTTGCTGATCACAAAAAATTAGAAAAAATGCAAAAACACTCATGTTAGTAAACTTAATAACAGATTCAATCTATTAAAATTGAGCAAGCATAGTTGGCATTTACCTACCTGTATATCTTTACAGTAATATCAAAAATTCATAAACTCAGTTTCCCTCTATTTTCAGTTATATCAAAAGTTCACATCTCTAACATGTACCACACAAGTTTCCTTGTCTAATTATCATGGGAATATATATTCCCAAACTTCAAGTAATTAATAGTTTTATCACTGGTTGTTGCCTGTTAGGTGTTAAATGTTCAATTGTTGTATCAAATTAATACTGAACTATAAATTCTTTGTCTAAGACTTCAGCTGCCTCAGAGGGACAGCTTATGCAAATAAAGGTGAAGAAATATTTAAAAAGGCATGACAAGATATACGTTTTTCATTTTTATATTTTTTCCAACAAACTGTCATAGATACGACCAATAAAACAGCTACAAAATAAAATATATTTCATGCAATAAAACATTCTTGTATTCAGGTGGAAAAACTTTATTTGGGAGTTCTCTACAAATAGAAAGACAGTTTTTTTTTTCAAGAATTCACTGAAAGAAAATAATATTCTTATTTTTAGAGTTTGCTGAAAGATAATACGTACATATACCATTGAAGGTGGAGCTGACTAAACTCAAATGCATATAGTACCAGAAATAGGAGAAAGCACAGAAGTGACAAGTTTGGAGGTAGAATTTTTTTCACTGAATTAAAGAGTTCAGCTTCTTTTATATGGCGTACATTGACTCACAGAGACTGTTTTTGATTTTTTTTTTGTATGAAGCCTTCTTTCTGTCTGAAATATTTTAATTCTTTATTTAATTTCTATTTGGAAGTTATGTCAGTCCTCCTGCACCGAAAAAAATGTTTCTTGTATTCTAGTCACAGAAATATCATTCCCCTGCTTGCTACATTTTTTTTCTCAAATTATTAATACTATTAACTTATTTTGCTGTAAATAGATGTACTTCACTTACATAAAAGTTGAAAAGACTAGTAAAAGATTTAATCTGTCAGCCATGACATCTGCACACAGTAAAAATGATTTAAGATCGGGCAAAAACAAAACTTCTCCATAAATAAATACATTAAAAAAAAAAACTAGTATTATATATTCTTTTATCATTTGAGAAACTGTCTCTATAGATAATTAAAAAAAAATCAACATATATTTGTCATAGCATAATATACCTGTCGAGAAGATTAATCAATACTCTAGGCAAGGTACCATAAGTAAGCATATGGCATAAACATTTGATGTATTAATAGAGAGTTAATTCCCTTGTTATTTTATTCTTAATTTATAAACACCAATCACAGTTCGATAAAGTGTTGTGTCTGTGGCTTCTAGCAATCAGAGTTAGTTATGTCATCGGTTGCTACAGATTAAGCACCCACTACATTTTGTCTCATCATTGATTATTACACACAGTTTTGCAGCATGGCACAACATTAACATGATACATAATGGAGTCAGAATATCATAACCCAAACTCAAGCAGTACAAGAAAATAAAGAACAGGCTAAACAGCTACACCAGGAAACAAAGGAAAGAAGCATTCCTTTATTTGAAACTTTCACCTCTATTAAAAACTCATATGCACACAGATAGCCTGAAATAACTTCAGAAAAGCAAACCAGAATTAAAAACCAAAACAAAAATTAGTATGAAATTGCAAAAAGCTCAACTTCCTGGATAAAATTTAAACTTTGGGAACAACAATATAATTTATATTCATTCACTGTTGTGATCACAGAAAATGATCAGCAAATACAAGTTGCATCATTCCTACACATAGCTGGATCATAATCCATCCCAAATTTGAAAATCCTGATGGCAAGAACAAATTAAAATGTGTGAAAAATAAATTCTGAGAATACTATCAACCAAGAAAAAATATATATGTAAGCTATATATTTTTCAACAGAAATCAATTACTTTCAGAAAAAAAAATGACTTACTTCTGACTAATATAAAACTGAAAGTTAAGGACTGAATTTGGCAACTTCCAGGACAAAAATTGTATGTGGCATCTTGTGAATTACTACTTTGTGACTTGGACTTAACATTAGACAAAGCAATAGATAAGGGCTGAGCCTTTAAAGTCAGTGCAAATCAAGTAAAAACTTTAAATGAAGAAATGTCAATGTCAGCAGTAACATGGACTGAAAAATAAAAAAATGGGAAAATATTAAAATCTGGCATCTTAAATTTGGTAAATGTGAAAAAAGCACTCACCAAAACAATGTCTAGCTTAAAGAAAATGCCCCAAACCTATTTTGTTAGCATGTTCTGCTATAAACCATGAGGTGTATCAGAAATAATTGCCAAGAAAAAGTGATGACTACCACTACCTATTTTTAGATAACATCATGCTAGAAACATGCAGTGACATCAGACTGGACAATGAATAGTAGTAAATGACACTACAACCATTCAAGTCAAACTAGACACTGCAGTACAAGCCAACATAATACCAAAGGGTGTACTGCATACATTTCAGTCTGCTACAGACAAATTTTGAAGAGATATAGTCAAAACATTTGGTAAATGTGAAAAAAATGTGGACTTTATTGTTGAAGTTGTTGCTATAGTGATGTAAGAAATACAAATTTCATTAATCTTTAAACAAGAAATAAAAAAAAATTATCGGACACTCAGAATTCACTCCCTTGAAGATGTTCCAAAAACAATGAAAAAAATGATCTCAATTTAAATTCATCGTGAATTGTCTACCTTTCATTATGAATATATATTGAAATTTTTATTAAAGCAAATTATATTTCTTTGAAACTAGTATTATATATTCTTTTATCATTAGAGAAACTGTCTCTATTGATAATTAAAAAAAATTCAGCATATATTTGTCAGTGTAATATTCCTGTTGAAAAGATTGACCTATAATATGGGCAAAGTACCATAAGTAAGCATTTGGCATAAACCTACATTATCTGATGCATTACTTGTAATATATCCCACAGAAAAATAATTAAAATTAAAATTGAAGCAAAAATCTTAAAATAATAGGGTCGAGAGAAAAAGTAGATTACATTAACACCAAAAAATAACAAGGGTCTTCATGAAGTTGTATCAATCATTCGAGTTAAACAAAAATGCTATAACAATATTTTTAGATTAAAGGAAAATCTTCAGTCTGAGAAATTATATTGCAGTGAGAAAAAGTTGGTTAAATCTGGGAGACAATCATTCACATATCCCTGAAGTTGGAATTTGATGACAATCAAATAGGCAGCAAAAGGGTTGGTAAATGTGAATGTGATGTGTCAGAGGATAATGGTTTAATGTTTGGCACCTGAAACATCCTGAAAAGGAGAATTTATTGACTACTTTTTATCGCTGATGCAATGTACATGTGTGATATCTGGGTAGGACGTAAAACTGCATCCATTAGTTATTGTCTTAAGAGACATCATTTTTTGGTATGAATGTGAGTCCTTAGTTTCAGGGTATAAATGTAAATAGTCCTACTTTTAGCCCAATCCTCCTCTGAATGAGCCTCAGAATCATTCTGATTCGGAGTGATAGTGTCTGATTTAATGGGTCCTAGCTATGGGTAAAATAACAACTTTTTCCACTTTTTTGTTGTGATCACAGCCCAACTTTATAAAATTGTTATTAATGTTTATTAACCTGAAATACTTAACAAACTTAAAAAAAAGAAAATAAATTATTTTATGAATACTAAAGTATTTGTTCCATATGAATATTGACTTTACTAATATTTTGAAAGAAGATTCCATAATGTACTCAAAATTGAGGGGGTGTTGGAGCTTTTGGGTACCCTAGTGTACTAGTGAGCCAGACAAAATGAGCTGACTCATTTTATAGTTCACCAATAGAAGGTTTAACCAATCAAAATATTCTATACGACGTGTATAAAGGCAGCCATGGTTTTTCTGGAATATTCACTGCCGGCCTTTGATATCGAAGACTGGTATTGGTGATATAGTCAGATTCAGTAGAGTATCTGCCTCAGGAGTGTTTATCTTTAACGTTGTTTCATTGAACAGATTACGTACTGCGCTGGATTCTATATTCATAGACTATGGTGAGCATGGTCAACAATACCCACTTCAAAAATGATCTTGTGTCACATTCCATTTGAATGTGTGTACAGTTAAATACCATTTGTTTCTGCTGGTTGGAGGAGTCCACATTGCTTAAGGCTCAACTTTGCTGGCCATCTTGCAGATATCCAGTTGAAATCTATAAGACTTTTAACTACCTTACAGCTTCCCATTGGTACATTAGCTCTGTTTCTTTTCTCTTGTGTCACAATGTCAACAAATTACAGTAGACAGATGCAAACTTCCACATTGTATTCAACAAATTAGATTTTAGCAGTTTGACATTAGTTGTTTCATTTACATTCTTTCTTGCACATTTTCTGGCCAATAATTCCAAGAAGATTCAAATTGAAATGAATGAATAATGATCACATATTTTCTATGTTTGTGTAGGTCTGGTCGCAGACTTAGCTATAGAGGCATTTGGTCAACAAGATTAGACTGTTTGGGAGGTGCAGTCAGTTCCTTTATCAATCCCTTTATAGGCAAGAAGATGAGAGGAAAATGAATCTGAAATATATGTTTTCACTAAAAGTAAATTTTATAAGAAGAGACAAATATAGTCTTAAGCTGGAATGTGAATTGGCAAAGAAGAAACTACTGAAGGTTGAAACATAAGTTGGTGTAACTAGTTTAAATCTTTAAAAAATATGTTTCAGGAATGATTCAAATAATGGAACTATAAAAAATGATTACATTAATAATTAACAATAAAATAATTTTTCAAGGAATCCTGAAAACTCAAGTGAAAGGGAGAGACATAGACAAATTAAACAGAACATATGTGAATATAAAAGTTAAATACTACAATGAAAAAATTGATCTAATACCAAAAATATAAAAGTAATATAATAATAATGAACATTGGCAATTTTAGGAAAATAACACTTACTTTTATTCAAAGTCTTTTCTCTTATCAAGTCTCTTGCTTCGAGTGACAATATTAAAAAAAGTTCAGTTGTATAAAACACTTTGAAATCTAAGGAAGTGAAAAAAATAATTTCTAGGGGTAATCTTTGAAGGTGGGTTGGTATAATCACTAAGAAAATTTATACCAAAATGATGTTGAGAATATTCTTTACTTTAAAGGAGATGACAGAGTATCCTTGTTAGGTGGCCATCTGCAGTTTTCGGCACACTCAAGACATTGAAATACTGCTTTTGTAAGGTGCATTATTATAATAGTAATTCTTCAGAGGTCCTCCCCTTTTTTCACAAATGGACTCACCCAAGGTATACGTATACTACCGCTAGTGAATACCCGAACAGGAGCTAACGAGCGAACGAACGGGAGCTAACGAGCAAATGAACGAACGTAGCGGGCAATAATCACAGTGAGCAAGCACGTAGACACAGTAAGAAGTCATACAGCGATACGTCGATACCAAAGACTATATATTTATCTTTCTATTAACCCGCATTCCTGGAACTACTAACCTGTATTACCAGTTTGTATTATTACGTTAATACATTTATTTTCTTATATTCATTCTTGACGTTTGTTATTATTGGTACCGGATTTCATCTCGGAATCCACAACAACTTGGCGACGAGGAATTCGAACTCACACGGAAGAAAATGAAACAAATTCTCCCTCGTCGACCACAATAACTTGTCGACGAGGAATTCGCACTCACACGGAAGGATAAAGAAACAAAATTCTCTCTCGTCGATCACAACAACTTGGCGACGAGGAATTCGAACTTACACGAAAGGAAAGAAAAATTTTCTCTCTCGTCGACCACAACAACTGGGTAACGAGGACTTCGGACCTATACAGAAAAAAATTGGCCGTTTGCCTGTGTCCACAACAACTTGGTGACAAAAGATTTACGAGGATTAAAATACTGAAAAGCGAGTTTTTCGTAAGACTCTTATCATGGAGGATTTTAAAAGTATTTTAGTAGAACTTGTAAAATACCAAAATGAACAGCAGTTACAACTCTAAGAAAGAATGAAAGAGAAGTGGCAAAAAAAGTTACTACAAACGCAGAAGGAAAATGAAGAATGCCAAAAACAATTACTACAAACGCAGAAGGAAAATGCAACACCAGGAACTAATATTAAAGGTAGCGGGTAACAAACAACAAAATATCGAAAATGAGGCGACTTATTTTCCCACGACGCTGTGTGGAACACGATAGAAACATTCAAATACTCTCTAGAAGAAGATAAAAATTTCGGGGACTATTTCAGACGTCATGAAGACATCTTCAACATCGATTGTCAAAACTGGACGGAAGCTAAGAAGATACGTCTATTACTCAGGAAATTGGGAACAGAGGAATACACAAAATTTGTGGATTACATTTTGCCAAAAAAGACAAATGATTTAACGTTTGACGAAGCAGTTACATGCCTTACGGAGATTTTCAATCCAAAGACGTCATTTTTTCACAAACGTTTTTTTCTTAATTTCGTAAAGGGCGAAAATGAGGACTACACCACGTTCGCCGCAATCGTGAACAAACACTGCGACGACTTTAAGTTGGCAGAATTAACTTCGGACAATTTCAAGTGTCTTATTTTTGTACAAGTGTTAGTCTCAGCTAAGGATAGTGAAATGCGCAAAAGAATGCTTTCAAAACTGCAAAATGAGTCTGGATTAACACTACAAAGATTATCAGAAGACTGCCAAAAATGCCTGAGTATAAAGAAAGACTCGAAGAATATCAAGGAGTCAGTGGTAGCACACATACGTAAGTTGAACAAAAGTTTACGTTTTTCACCTTCCCGGGAAAGAAAACAAAAATTCTATAATAATAAAAAAGTACAATGTATAGGGAAAATAATGACAAAAATCAAAGCAAATTCTATAATAATGAAAAAGTACAACGTATAGGGAAAATAATGACAAAAATCAAAGCAAATATAATCCCCCCCTATCTGCATGTTATCGATGTGGAGGATTACACTGGAATAAGGATTGTCGTTTTTAATATAGAAACTGTCTAGCGTGTGGAAAAATGGGACACAAGGTATCCCAATGTAGGAAGAGAAAATCTACTAGTAAGATAAGAGCTACTAGAATGCATGACGAAGACAATATTAACATAAGAAAATACGTGGAACTTGAAATTCTAAATAAGAAGATAAAATTACAACTAGACTCAGGTTCGGATCTAACGATAATTAACCTACAGACATGGAGAAAGCTTAATAGACTGACCATGATACATACACAGAAAATGCTAAGTCAGTTACAGGGAAGCGTATAAAATTTGAAGGAGAAGTAATCCTAAATGTAAAATTCCACGGAAAAACAAAAGAAAACTCAAGATATTCGTAATGAAAGATACAGTAAATCTGGTGGGCACAGACTGGATGCAAAAGTTCGATGTATGGGATTTACCTATCAGTTCATTTTGTAAGAAGATAGAGTGCGAACCATCAGAAGCTACAAAATTAAAGGAAGAATTACATAGTCAATGTCCCGAAGTATTCTCGAGCGGTTTGGGACGATGTAACAAGTTTGCAGCTAGAATTGAATTAAAAGAAAATGTCCAACCAGTATTTAAAAAGAAGCGAAACGTGCCGTTTGGCCGCAGAATACAGTCTGTGTTTGTTAAGTTATTGCCTGACAAGAATAAAAACCGGCATACACCTATAGTACTCAAGAGATCATTCAACCAGGAGAACGGGTCTATTTCAGGATGTTCAGGAACAATATGGCTTACTGGGAACCAGGTACAATAATTAACAGACTAAGAAATGTGATGTACACAATACAAAGCGAAACATTTACCCACAGAAGACATATTGACCAAATACAAAAAAGACGGGTTGAGGAGCCAAGCTCGTCACCTGCAGAAAATGACGATTCGATGGAGGCGATCTTTGAAGCTTTTGAGATTCAAAGACCACAAGAGACAGAAATTAGAAGGACAGACAGGAAAAGAAAATTTACTGAACCTCTGATTATCGCCCATAAGAGGAAAAAATATTAACTCCCCCCAAAAGGAATCTAAGGAGGGGGTGTTGAGGGAGTCCTCCCCGTTTTTCACAAATGGACTCACCCAAGGTATACGTATACTATTGCTAGTGAATACACGAACAGGAGCTAACGAGCGAACGAACGAGAGCTAACGAGCGAACGAACGAGAACGAACGAACGTAGCGGGCAAGTCACAGTGAGCAAGCACGTAGACCCACATTCCTGAAACTACTAACCTGTATTACCAGTTTGTATTATTACGTTAATACATTTATTTTCCTATATTCATTCTTGGCATTTGTTATTATTGGTACCGGATTTTATCTCGGAATCCACAACAGTAATAAAGTGAAGAAAATTTTTAATTTTATTTTATTGTTTCTTAAAACATTTATATTTATAATAACTTGGACATTACTATAGCTAACATATTGAAATTTGATATGTGTAGCATAGCCAAGGATGTATTATTCTTCACAATTTCAAGGTCCAAGTCGTAGTTTCTGAGATCTTGTTAGAAAAGTATGGCTTTTTGTAGCAACATTGTTTTTTATGATCAAAATGATGAAGATTATAACAAAGCAGTGTGAAAATAGAGATGCTATTTGATGTTAAAAATGCGGAGCGATCCTAAAAACAATAGATAAATGCTCCAAGTTCCAAGTATGTTAAGGTAGATACAATTTGTTTTGAAGGCAGTTTTTATTTGCAGCCCTTTCATGGTGAAATAATTTTCTCATGAGATATTACCGTCTATTTTCGAACATGTCATGCCTTTTTTTTCAAAATGCAAATAAATACACTAAATTTGTAATGCAAATATTCAGTTGGAATTTCTGTTTCATATATTCAATTGGTTTCTTTTATAACATTAAAAAATAATAAAAAAATAACTGTTTCTTTCTAACTGTTACAGAGTATATTTCTTTACTAGTGCACTTAATACATTAATTGATGGCATGAAGTAATTTATTTTAAGTAATATGAATTATGTTCTAAGTAATTTTCACTTAATCCAAGTAAAATTTTGTAATTTAAAATAGTTTGTTGATAGCATTAATTATTGAACAGTGTACAATATAAAAACACCCCAGGAAAGATATCCGCATTTTATCCTTATAAATGTTACATATTTAAAACCAATTTTTTTACTGCAAAATTTCCTAAAGCATATTTTTTGCATAAACTTTGGAAGTTTTGAGTAAACCTTGACAGTCTGTAGATTTAATCTGTAATTGCAGAGTCTTGAAAAGAAGGGGATTGTTACACGCACAACAAAAAAATAGCATTTAGTTCTTAATGCGAACACAGTGTCACCATTGTTTGGGGTGATCTTTTGTAGTTTGTCAGCGAGGTAGCTTTTTGTCTGTGGATGTGAAAGGGGTCTTGATTTCAGTGCGTCTCAATGTCAAAATTTTTTACACTGGTTATCTTGAATAGTCCTGCCCTTCACAGCACAAATCTGTTCGGAGCCAATCAGACTAGACAGGACAAGCTGCAAACGGTTGGCTAAGATCTTTAACTCTGTGTTTAACATAGTCAAAGGGCGAAAGGTATTTAACCCATTCCCACCATTCTTGTCCTTACGCAGCAACTTGATCACACCCCTGGTGAAGCGTTGGGGTAAGACCCCTGCTTCATCCAGTTGTTGAAGATCAGTTCCAGCGAAGGAACAAAAACGTGCGACTGCCTCAAGTAAACTTCGTAGGGAAGACCATCTAGTCTCGGAGATTTATCCAGGCCAACGTGTTTCAGCGCTTCCCAGATTTTCGACTCTGTGATGGGACCCTCGCACCCAGCCGCTTCAGCTGTCTCGTGGCCAAATATGCGTCGAACCGAGCAGGGCTCAGACCGGGCTCCCTGGTGAAAAGATCCTGAAAGTAATCCAGAAAGGCCTCACATATGCCCGCGTTTGTAGTCACGGTCCGTTTATCGGGCAATGTGACGCACGCGATATGTCGCCGGGCAGCGCTCCGATTTTCCTCTGCACGCAATTCAGCGGCCATATTCGTCGCCTCAGAGGACATTCTTTTTAACCTAGCCATAACTACCAGAGTTTGATCCTTCTTGATAAGCAAGGAGGACAGCTCTGCCTTAGCTAATGCTATTCCCCATTATTACGGGATTTTACTGCCCGATCAACTTTTTCTTCTAAAGCCGTTTGCGCCGCTAATCTATATAGATTGAGTCGACGACTAAAATCGGCAGCAAACGTTCTAATTTTAGATTTTTAATTTATCCCACCAGGCGTTTCCTAAAACCGCCTCCGTCAATTCCCTCTGTATCATTAGTAGCAGCTGGTCCCGGAAATCCTGCTCATCAAATAGTGAGCAGTTTAATTTCCAGTACCCAGCCAACCTAACCTTAGGCTTATTTAAGTTTACAAGGACCCGGACAAGCCTACGATCCGTATAAACAATATAATGGAAGCTTGGACACCTTTAGAGCCCTACATCGACTCTCCTAACTAAAACTCGGTCGACGTAGCTCGCAAGTGTCCCAGGAGCCGAGTTGCCACTATTTGTCCAAGTCCATGCTACCTCCTGAGGGTGCTCATTCCGGTCTTATCAACAAGATCAAACTCGCCAATAAAGTCCCGAAATGGATTCACGTCCTGGATGTTAGTACCCGAATTTTGCCCTATACGATCTATATCGGGGTCAAGGACGGCATTCCAATCTCCCGCTAAAACTACCCGACAAGATATCGTCTAATACGGACCGATCTGCCGAAACAAAGCAGGCCGCTCGGAATGGTTTTTGGGCACATAAACTCCAATGAGTCGTAGAGCCTAATCCTTTATGGTAACGTCCAGCACGCAAAGCGTGCCCGCCGGATCTGCGAAGACAAGAGTACATGCAGCCTTCAAAGACCTGCTCACTAGCCACGAGCCACCCCTCGAACGACCATCAAAACATGCTGAAAAAAGGGAGAACCCCTTCATGAGAAGAAAACCAGGTCTCTTGCACACAAAATTCACCCCGAGGCGCTGCAGGTCACGAGAGAGCATCGGCCTGTGAGACTCGGACCTCAGACCCACTTCCTAAACAGAGAGCCACAGTTAAGACCGATTAGTGTTGAAGTACTGGTTTGAACATGGCCAGGGTAAGGATACCGACAGCCTCTCCCATAGACCCATGGCCCATCTCAGTCGTGATGGTACCGTCTTGGGAGATTCCGCTGATATCCCAGGGAAATGTTAGTTTTAGGGTTCTATACAGGGAGGGGGTGTACTAAAATGGGGACCCTCCCTGCACAAAATTGTTTCAGATGTTTCAGTTTTTGATTGTGGGAAATAGCGATCGGCACGGCCATCTTGTAAGACATGATGGCCTCGTCCGGCATTGCCCAAATCTGTTTCGCACCAGTTCCAGTTCTGATTACAGTTAGTACCCTTTGGGCAAGCACGAAGTTTTGCGGCACTTCGACGTCTAAGTCAGCATATTGCCTTATGAATAGCAAGTACTTGAAGTCTTTGATGCGATTACCATAGTCGCGGGCTCTCTCAGCCTGAGCAGGTGAAATGCGGCAGACATTCACCCCGTGATGAAGAGGTGTTTCTGCAATTTTTTCTTTCTATCTTTCTGTTCCTGTGTAGGGCTTCTCTGCCGTTTGGAAGAGGTGGGGAGGCATTTCTGCTTTTTTAACAGGGGAAGGATTGGGAGTATGAAGAGGGGTATAGGGGGATCTTTGTTTAACAGGGGAAGGGCTGGGAGTATGAAGGGGAGTGTGGAAAGTTTTATATTTATGAGGGCTGGGATCTCTGCTGGGAGAACGAGATTTGGACGGTGTTCTCAGAGGGGAAGGTTTCTTCTTGGGTGAAGGTGCGGACCGGGCAGAGGACGTGGAAGGAATAAGATTTGAGGGTTGAGTCTGTTTTTGTTTGTCTAGTTTCATTTTTAGGTCCTTTATTTTCTCTGAGTTCTCGTAGCCAGGATCATATTTTCTTTGTTGGTCTTGGAAAGATGGTTGAGAGTCCAGGGCATCGCCCTTAACGTTGCCAGAGGGAGTGGGACTGTGTGTGTCTTTCGTCCTTGGGGCTTCAAGGCACTGAGGACCCGCTGTCTGGCGCTTCCCTCTGGCCTTACCAGCTACCAGCCATTCCCCCTCCCCTTCTCCGCAACTGCATTAGCAGCGGGCGAAGGCTCTTTGGGGAATGTGGCCTTAGATGTTTCGCCAACCGGAGGATTAACCGACCTGGTCCCGGAAGCTGACACGCCCATTACAGGCGAGGCAGTAGGTAAAGACGCGGTCAGAGGGGGATTTTGGTCTACTGGAGCTTGACTTCCAGAGGCCTTCTTCTCTGGGCAGGAAGAGGAGAGGTGACCAGTCTCTCCACACTTCCAACATACCGGTTTGCGGCCGGTCACAATGACCGGCAGCTTCAATCGTCCAACATCCAGACAGTTGGGTATGGAGCGGAAGGCATCTTGGTTCAACATGATTTCAAAACTCCACACCCCGTTTAGGCTATCGCAGGAAGTGCCCAGAATTTCGCCATACTGGGACAGAAACGCAGTGAGGTGTTCCCCGATACTTAGTGGAGGGACCTCATATACTGCTACTGGGGCCTTCTTCGGTCTTCGTACTCCGTGCGCAAGATCAACTCTTTCGTTATTAAATCACGGCTCAATGCAACAACGCAGTCTTCCGGCGTGGGTAACAATACGTCCCACATGAAATATCCGGCTCCCTTAACTATTCTGAGGGGCTTGAACCCCAAGGACTCCAGTGCTTTTAACACTGTGTTTTTCGTCGAGTGACAAATTTTGCGCGTACGTTTCTTTACGACGAAAACTGACATTATTATTTTGTCAATTTTTCTCAATTCTATGGGGTCTTCTAAGAGTCCACATTCTACAAGGTGAGCGTAACTCTAAGCTCGCTCCAATAACTGCGCTAAATTGATTATACAGTTTGGTGGGGACTTCCAAAAAGAGGGCCATTCCCCGCCCTCTGAATTATCCTTACTCATGTCTTTTTTTTGGCTACTATTGGCCTCCATGTTTTTCTCATTGTGGCCATTATTGGCCTCCATACTTTTTGGACTTTGGCCGTTTTTAGCTTCCATAGTTTTTTCCCCATATCTTCCTTCAGAGCTATATCTGCTAAGACTGGGAAACTTCACCGGATCATCTTTATCAGGTGTTTTTTTTTCTTTACAGAAAATAAATGTTTCTTAACTGACTTCTTGAGATCAGCTATGATAGATTTTTTCTTCTTGATAAGGAAGGATGTAACTTTACTGTTTTTCTTTTTTTCCATTTTTTTATAAAATTTATACAACTGGAACGAAGGGGGAGGGGTGGTAAGAAATAAAGACCGCCGATAGGCGGTGGAAAATGCTAAATTAAGTTCGCCTAGTAGCGAAAAATTAAAATGACAACGAAAATAAAGCAGTTAAAAAAAACACAAAACTCGCCCGAAAGCGAGACATCAAGCAAAAATAATTACAAAAATAAAGAACAAATGAATACAAAAATCACATGACAAACGAGAAAAAATAAAACAAGGTTCACCTAATGGCAAAAAAAAAAAATTAACACGTATAAAAATTAAAGAACAAAGTTTGCGTAACGGCGAAACAATAAATTAAAAAAGGAAACACGAAAAAAAAAACGAAAACGCTAGACAAAGAACAAAGGAAACAACAAAGAAAATACGAAATTTACAAAACTAGACGGAGCTAGTTACAAAAAAAAAGGCTGACGCCAAAACAAATAAACAAAAGAAAATAGACAAAACAAAGGTTAGCACAAAATAAGTAGACAATACAAAAATGGAAACGAAAAACAAAACACGAAAAACTTAAAGGATATTAAAAGGAAAGAAATACAGAATTAACGGTTAGTCAAAAATAAAGCGAAACACAGACATAGATTACAAACAAATGAAAACGAAGATACAATTAAAAGAGAAATTAAGGAAAAAGAAAATTAAAAAGGAAAACTGGAATAAAAGAAAAAGGAGCAAACAAATTAAGGGGGTAAATATTAAAAAATGTGGAGGGAAAAAAAGGAAAAGAAAAAATCAATTTTTTTTTCAAAACAGTCGTAATAAAACACAAAAGACAGTAATAAGTCAAACTTAACCAGAAATAAATTTAAAACACAATAAGGGTAATATCCAAAAAAATCGGGTGGCAAAACATCAGTCAGAAAAGATCAAAAATTGTCAACAACTTTCGAGGCGAATTACTGACTGGTGAATTGGACTGAAATTCGTCCTTTTATTTGTTTTGGGAAGTCAAAGTAGGCGCCGGCGAGCCTGGCGAGAAAAAATAGATTTTTGACCATGGATACACATTCTGGGGTCGTCTCGACCAATAACAAGTCGAGTTTCAGAATGTGTCGTGTTGATTGGTTGAAACTGATTCTTATGGAAGAGTGTATTTATTACGGGGGTGAGTGGAAAATATGGACGATTCTATAAGGGTAACATTCACTGTGCTATCTCGGCTCTGGTGATTTCCCTGCTGTCCAACTATTTATTACTGAAACTGATAAATATTTAGATGCCAAATATTTTGACGCTAAATATCTTGATGTATCAATTGCTTGAAATCATTACTGCTAGTAATTTTCTAAATAAATCAGAAAATATATTTTCCCTTTTTGTTTTGTTTTTTTTTTCAGAAAGAAAAAATTGTAAGATTTTTATATAAATGTATGTTCCGTCCGATTTTAGAAGATATTTACAAGCAAAAACAAAAAGTACAAAAATATTTTAATTTAAAAAAACTAATCATTATTCATGTTAATTTTGTGTGGAGATCAGATATAAAACAACATAGAATTAGAATTCTTTAAATCTTAATATCTGCCCTAATCTGATTGCGCTTCGAATTTCTGCTTTGTTGTATCCTGTTGGATATTAATGAAAATTATATGGAAAAATATTGAGCCTAACTACAGTACGGTATTATTTCGAAACGTTGGAAAAATTAACTAAAAAATCCTAAAGAAAAAATGTTTCGTTCATCTAAAATCAAAGCTGAAAATATATATTTTTATCACTTTAAACGCTACTTTTAGTCGATACCCATATTTTACAGTAGACGCTCCGTTTATATTTTTTAAAGAGTATATTTACTTTCGTCTCCCGGACTGAATGTTGGAGAGACATTATTGAAGAAAAAATGTGCACACCACCAGTATTCGAACTTGCGTCCACATTTACATGAGAAACCATCGTTAGATTCTACGTGTTTTTTTTTATCGACTCGGCCACGAAGACTGTCGTCAATTAAACATGGTTCTATATTACCTTACTTGACGACGTTTTTCATGGCAGAGTCGGTTAAAGTATGTAGGATCTAACGACAGTTTCTCCTGAAAAGGGGGACTCAGGTTTGAATCCTGCCGGAATGAACAGATATTCTTTGATAAGATTTCTTGAATATTCAGGCCAGTGGACGAAACTAGATATACTATTTTGAAACAAAAAAATGAAAAAAAGAAGCCTCTATTCAGATATGGGTATCCACTAAATATAACGTTTATAGTGAGAGAAATAATGCGTGTGTGTGCACATGCACGCACGTATACCTTTTGTACGCCAGATTTTGTGACACACTTTGGGTGTTCTTGAGGTTCGAATTTGCTGAGAAATTAGAACAACATCGCTAGTGATAATCGATCCCACAATCCAAGACACCTCGAAGAAAGGTAAATTCATGTGAAGTTTAATTCAAGCTGAAATAAAATATAAACCTCGGCCAAGTTTTGTCTGACATATATTTATCTCCTCTGTCTATCCCTTTCTATTCCCCCCCTCTCTTTCTTTCATTTTTTTTCTGTCATTGCAGTTGTGTATCTGTTTCTTTTCGTTCGGAGAGACATGCACGGCAGGTGGAACTAGAACAATCTACCCCGGTGGACAAAATAAAGGGTTTTGTTTCGAAATTTCAAACCCGTGAAGAAGGCAGGAGCGTACAGCGGTCGAAACGTTGTAAATCTGGCATTGAAGATTGGGATAACAGTCCGAATAATGTAAATAATGCAAGTAAATCCGTGTGGTTAGTAAGAAAATACAAAGTAGGAAATGGACAGGTTAAATGTTAATATTTTATGGGTATGCGAAGCGAGGTGGGCAACCAATGGAAATTTTTTGCCTGACAAATTCAGAATCATATATGCAGTCAGAGAGAAAAATGAAAGAGAAGTAAGTCTGATATTAGACTGAAACATGCAGAAATGTGTTTTGGGATACTATCAACTATCTACAAGCCATTCAACAAATCCATCCACCATAGTTATATATGCACAGGTAGCACAATATAAAGAAGAATTTGAAAAGGTTTTATTGTACGCTAAAGAACGCCATGGCTCAATGCAAATTGCAAGAAATTACAGTCATAATACAACTTGAATGCCAAAGTAGGCAAGGCGAGAGATGGTGATAGTCGGCAAATTCGAACCAGGAACTCCTAATGAACGCGGAGACAATGTATCCAATGATTCATGGCAAATGATCAGGTTTCAAGAGCACCTAAGACGTATAAGTGCACGGAAAAGCCCAGGAGCAGAAACGAAAAATCAAATCGACTATATAACTATCAATCATTCATGAATGCAGTTTTAAACTGAAAAATAGGCCTAAGCTCTCGTGTTATGCAAACTTGAAGTGAAGGTACGAAAATGGAAGAGGGTCAAAGCATAAATATATATATATATATATATATATATATATATATATATATATAATGGACTGTTAAAAGCAGATACAATGGACCAAATGAGAAGCTATAGTAACATCAGCAATCTTGATCCACACAAAGAAAGATAGGCAAAGAAAAAAGGAATGGATGCCAGAAGAAAAGGAAATAAATCACAATGTCAGTGTATGGCACAGAATATAAGGCTTGCACAAAGAAAATTGGAACAAATGCAGGCAGACTAAAGAGATCAAAAAATGTGCAAAAATAGAAAAAATGAGTATCACACATAAATCAGATATGCATGAAAAATAAAAGAACAGGACAAAAGAGTATCATCAACAGCATTCATAAAATCCAAGGACGGAATGTAGAAAGACAAATAACTCGGAGATGTAATGAATACATCAGAGAACTCTCTCACAAAGAAAGAGGACAACCGGCAATACACAGAAATATCGAAGGACCAGAAATATTAAAATCTGAAATTTAATATGCACTGGCCAAATTAAACAGAAACAAAGCAGCAAGACCATATAAAATTATAATCGAGATTCTGTCAGCCTTTAATGATTGCACATTTTTCAGTCTTATATCAAAATTTGCAGAAGGTCTATCGACATTCGCTGACTGACTGTCGTCCTTCGATACCTTCCAAGCGGTTTTGTCTTTATCTTCTGGTTACCAACAACTGTCTGCTTTGGGCTACGACTACCAGCTTTTACCAACCCAATGCACCAACTGTCTATGCACCTATCGGTACATTCAAGTTGCTCTGATCATCATCAACTGTTTGCGCATCTAAAACCAACAGACCACCGAGGGTATTTAAAACGTCTGGATTCTTCGATTGTATTTTTCTTTTTCTGTCAATAATACGTTTTAGCATATTTCATCTAAAAACCTTGTTCTTGTTATCCTTGTCTTGGCCTGTGTCACGTCTCCAATAACATCGATATACGGATCCCACAATAGACGACAGTAGGCTGTGTCCATATTCCAATGACAGACCTACTCCTTCTCAACTGACTGATTCTGTTGATTATGTGATTTATCCCAACGGGCCTAAGGTTCACTCTGTGAAATATGTCAGTAAAGATGTCATGTTAGTAACTCATTTCTGCCTATTAAGCAAGGAACCTGAATATCTGACGGACGGAAGAGTAAAGGGTAGTATCCGGATCAGTAGTCACGAGCAATCATCAGCCAACACTAGCGACCAGCAGCGACCAGCTGACTCCCGCCGACCACATTTCCTACCAATCCACTTGGAGATTTAGGTTTCAATCCCTGCTTCCCATCATCTGGCGGATCAGCCGCGTTTCGCCCGCCTACGCTCTGCTAAGATTGCCTGCTAGTAGCAACCTAATACACCAATCGTCTATCAACCTTCGGCACACTCAAGTTGCCCAGGTCATCATCAGCTGTTGCGCATCTAAAACCAACAGTTCACTACCAGCATTGATGTATGACAATAAAGATGCCATGTTAGCAACGCATTTCTGAATATTAAGCAAGGAAACTGAAGGTCTGGCGGACGGTACCAAGGTGCTTGGCATGGAAGTCTGTGAGAAGAGTGGCATACTTCGATGGAAGTGAGGAACCGCGGTCCAGGGCGCCATCGTCATGATCATCCGACGAAAGGTGACTTTTCACGTCTTGGATAGCTGGAATGACGGCGTAAACGATACTCCTCTGAAAGTAAACCACCATTGGAATCATACAATCGTATTTGTATATAAATCTTTTTAACCTCAAATTAAAAACATTTTCTTCAAATTAAAAAAGAATGTTCCACTTCAAATAAAAAATGAATTTCATATTAAATGTAAGCTCTTCAGGAAGTAACCAAACGGATGCTGAGTTAGCCTCTCCGATAAAGAAATCAGATGCCGTTTTGAATGATCTATGACCTCTTTGGCTTCATGAATAAGCGATTGTGCCCCGCTTCGATTTGCAGCAACATTTTCATAATTATAGTTTAGCATTGGAATTGCGAATAGACCGTTCGAAATTACAAGTGACAACGAAGGCACTTGTTCTATACTGATATTGCTGTTAAAAGAAGGGTGATTTGATGAAGATGAGGATGGGGACTAAAAAGCAATGTCTATTGATGGTGTATTTATTGGATATGGGAAAGTTTTCAGACTAATATTTCCACAAGCAAGCCTCGAGGATGTCAATTTAAATAAGTTCTACATAAAGATAATATTGGATTATTTAAGTGATAATTGCTTTTAACTCTGACACAAAGATGAACGTTTTTCTGGAGAACAAATACATATAAAAAATCACATAAAAGCAAGAAGAGCAAAGTAGTAGTTATACTAGTAATAACTGAAATAATAGGGGTAATATTAATATTTGGTTAGATGACAATAAGATGAACATTTCTAAAATTAGCTCGGATGATATGACCAATGCTAGAGTATTTAAGGAGATTTACTGTCACTTAATCTCCAGTGAAGACTTTTGATCAGAACTAGAGCGCGAAAACAAATAATACAGTAAATAAACAGTATGGGCACAAGCTAGAACCTGTAAGAAATCTTATTCCAAATGCGAAATAATTCTCTTTGTTCTCTAAAAAGAGGTACAGTCTTTTTGTTTGAATATTAAATTCTAATCTATAAACTTTAGAATTTAAGTCTATAGAGTTAGAATTTAAGATTAAACAAATCGACCGTGCCTCTTTGTAAAGAACAAGGCAAAATATTTCTCCTAACAGTTGTTGTAGATATTCCAGAACACCACAGCGAAATTCAAACAAAGCGAAAAAAACAAGACCTTAACCTTAACTGAAGAAATTGTAAAATATAAGAATGACGGTCATACCGCTAATAACTGATACACTAGACATTGTTTTACCTGTTCTATTTGCAATAGTAGATGAATTAAAGATTAAGTTACCATACAGACCGCAGTGTTTTGAGACTTATCTGAACACTTTTAACATTGAAATCTATAAGATTGCTGGAAATTCGATATTTAATGTCACACGTTCTTTATTGATATGTACAGGATACCACATTGTTAAATCAAATAAATCTGAAATAAAATCATATGTTTTGGCTGACGATGAAAAAGGAATCATTTTTAGTGTAAATATATAAAGTGAAGTAGGTATCACAGTTTATAATGATAATAACAAACAGACAATTCAAAAGTATAGGCCAATATCATGAGGGTCCATGGTATATAAATTAATTCTGTCTGTATTGAATGACTCTACGTTTTTTTCAATGAAAACAACATTCTCCTTTTAGATTAGAAAATGACAAAGAAGCTTATATGGCTACAAAGGTCAATAATTGGTGAATAAAATTATCCTGGAAAACTAGGAAAATGTAATACAGTTAGGATAGATTATCGTAATGCATTTGATAGTAACACACTCTTGGATCCTAAAAGCTTTGAAAATGTACAGTCTCCTCGGTGATAGTAAATTCTCTTAAATATCCCATGGGAATGCGGAAACCGACATTATACCTAGATCGCACAAAAGGCACTGCCACTTCCAAACCTTTGCATATTTTTCAAGGAGACTCTCTGGCACCCATTCTGTTTTACCTGTACCTAATCCTCTTTTCACACGAACTAAAACCTCATAACTGGATAAAAATAAACTTTAAAATATTTAATCACTTATTCTACATTGATGACCTCAAACCTTTTGCCAAAAATGACAATGCGTTGAAATACTGAAAATATTTCAGTGATGACATCGATATGGACTTTGGATTAGATAAATGTGAAAAAATAACATTTAAGAAAGGAATAATTCTCGAAACACACTCAATAGATCTCGATGTTTCACAAATATTAGGGGACTGGAACATGAAAAAGCCTATAAATACCCAGGAGTCAGCGAAGGAGATGTCATACAGCTTACCATAAGGAAGGAGACATTACGAAAAATATACTACAAGCATGTTCGTCTGGTGGTAAATACCGAGTTGAATTCACAAAACAGAATATTAACCATAAACACTGTCCCTGTAGTGCAATACAGTTTCGACATTCTGAACTGGACATTAACTGAGATTAAGCGAATGGATGTTAATACGTGAAAGCCTCTCACTTGTTACAGAATGCATCATCCTAAGGCCGAAGGAGGCAGAGGATTAGTTCAACTAGAAGTGTCGGTTTTCAAAGATACCTGGAAAATATAGAAAACTGTATGATAATCTCTGTCAAAGAAATAAGAAAATTTATTCAGTAATAAAGAAAGTCAACACTTTCAAAAAGCATTTCCAAGTGGATGAAGAATCACAAGCAAACCATAATACATAAAAAAAACAACATAAAAAGAAAACAAAAGCAAATGTAATAGACAAAATGCAGGAACGATGGTAAGTTAAACCTCTTCATGTGCAATACTCTTCCACTGCCAAACAAGATGATGTCGACAAACTCCGTACCAATCAGTTGTTACATAATGAAAGATTAACAATTGAAACTAAAGGTGTTATTCACAGGACGGATAATTGTTAACTAGAAATTACCAAGGAAACGTACTAAAATATTGCGTTAAACCGTAGGTTTGCACAGAATTAGCAGCCACCGAATATAAAACTTGGTATGATAGGGAGGCCATTGTATGCACGGGAATATTTGCAACTTTTATGGGAAGGAAACTACAGAGAATTGGTATAAACACCACACACCCCGGGTTACAGACATATGACCTGTAACAATTGTATAGGACTTTACACGTAGACAGAAAATCAAGACTCTTCGCCAAGAAATAGTGATCAAAGACCTAAAAAACAGAATGTGATTTCTTATTTACATGGCAGTTCCTGCAGATTGTAATGTATCTTTGTAGATTTTCAAAAACACTATCAAAATACAATGATCTTGAAGTGCAACTCTAAAAAATGTGAAGCATGAAGACATCA
This sequence comes from Acanthosepion esculentum, assembly GCA_964036315.1. Lineage (NCBI taxonomy): Eukaryota > Metazoa > Mollusca > Cephalopoda > Sepiida > Sepiidae > Acanthosepion > Acanthosepion esculentum. The sequence continues at coordinate 77,697,081 of OZ038492.1, read as the reverse complement.
CTAATTTGTTTTTTCATCGGAGACCACTGACTGATTGGAAAACGTTCTGATAGAATCATTGAAGTGATCTCTGTTATCCCATGCTTTAAGGAAATACAAAAAAAATTGTTCTTACGAAGGACTTTATAAATGTAAAATGTTTGTGATCTTATTTTATTTTCCTTAACAAAAATGTTCAGTGAAAATGTCATGATGACCTCAGTTCTCTGATTTGGACCCGGAAGAAAATGGGTATACAACAGAGATCAAAGAAAATAATAATAATGATAATAATAATAATTATTATTTAACTTGTAATTCTTTCATTTTAATTTCTCATTTCTCTTTCATTTACCCCTTTTTATTTTATTTATTTTTTTAACCCTGAATACTAAAATCTGATATTCCCCCTGGGAGTGGTCACTCCGACTTATACGAGGGTCATTCAATAAATAAGGTGAATTTTTCGGTATAAGGACTTCTAATACAGATAGAAGCTGACTCTTTTTCATTTTTTTGTTTTACTTCTTTTTCACATGGATTTAATTTCTTTTGCAGATTAAAAAAAAAAAACGTTGAGAGTTTTGGCGATTAACAAAGATGGCCGACCAAGAAGCATTCTCCAGGATTGAACAGCGGTCAGTTATCAAGTTTTTGGTTGCTGAAGGGTGCAAACAAGTTGACATTCATAGGAGAATGTCAACTGTGTATGGTGCCACATGTTTCAGCCAAAAAATGTCTACAAGTGAGCTAAATTGTTTAAAGAAGGACAGAGCAGTGTTGAGGATGAAGACAGGCCTGGGAGGCCTACAGAAGTGAGGTCTCCTGAGGTGAGGTCTCCTGAGGTGATTGAATCAGTCAATGACCTCATTCAGTCTGACAGAAGGGTGACAGTGGATGACATTGCAAGGACTTTGAGCTTATCTGTTGGGACAAACGCAGGGGTCATCCGTCAGAAGGAATCATCTTGCATCATGACAACGCAAGACCTCACACAGTAGCCCAAACGGTGAAGACCATCAACGAGCTGGACTGGGAAATGCTCCCTCATCCCCTTACAGCCCAGACCTTGCCCCTTCAGACTTTCACCTGTTTGGTGTCTTGAAAGCGTTTCACGAGAGGCACGAAGTTTAAAAGTGACGATGAAGTCAAAAGTGTTGTGAGCGACTGGTTGAGACATCAGTCCAAAAATCCTTACGCTGAGGGAATACGGAAGCTTGTGCACAGATGGGAAAAGTGTGTGACAGTTCTGGGAGACTACCTTGAAAAACAAAGTAAGCTTCTATCTGTATTAGAAGTCCTTATACCGAAAAATTAACCTTATTTATTGAATGACTCTCGTACTAAGTTAAAACTTAGTATAGTCTACCCCACTGAATAAAATACACTATTATGAACTATTCCACCTTCGATATATTGATAAATCCACATTCGTACCAATCTCATTGGTTGTGCGTGCTCTTGGGTCTCCTTCGAGAGTCGTCCTAAAGCTGGTAACTTGAACATAATTACCCCTTGGCGGTCAAGGTTAAAATGCAAATCGCTACCAATTTCAATGAATACGAATAAAATTTCATACCGGATCGGTCGTCACCCGGGTCAACAAGGGTCGCGTCCCTCAGAGAGGAACCTGTCTGAGGACGAAAAATCTGTCACTGGAACAAACTCTTCCACAAACGAAGAGACACTAGGTCACCAAACCCGGACTATTGCCAACCTTGGACCAAATCGACTAATAAATAGAAAACGAACGAAATGATCTCGCGAAGAGTATCGACAAGTCATGACATCATTCTTCACTGCACTCAATAACCCATCAAAGAACACCACCAATCAAACATATACCAAATATGGAGAGCTATGGTGGCAAATGATATAAGACCTAACCTCATTCCAAACATGCTTGCTAATGTCCGTAGGGACATTATGCGAAACAACAGACTCTCAAAGACAGAAATATATAGGATAAAATTAGACAAAATACAAAATACTATGACCCATCACTCAAACTGTAATGAGATGAAAGTAGAAATAAGTAATGTGACAGAGGATGAGGTAAAAACTAAAACAAATGAAATACGAAATAACCTCCCAGGAAATAAAAAAAAGACTCTACCTTAAACACAACCAGACAATGTCACTGAAGATGCCACCAGGTACATTAAGTTAGAATTCCTTGAAAACTACAAAGCTGAAATCACCGAGACGAAAGACCACGTCATCCAAGTACTCAGCAGAGTAACTCATACAATTGTCAGACAGAGACCAGCTTCCCAAAATCCATATGACGAATTCCAACAAGCACATTGTGAAAATATACAACGCTGCTCTTGAAACACTGTTAACAGATAAACCACCGGGAAACATCACTGAAGTTAACAACGTCATATACACAACAGCTTTAGCAGCGACTCGGAAGCTTGGGATCAAGACAATAAATAAAGTTAACAGACATAGAGAGTTAGCTTGGAAAGCAAAACTGATACGAGAAATAAAACAAATCAGATGTGAGCTTTCTATATTAGGTGAGCTCACCAGAAACCCTAATATTTCCACACACAAGTGCAAAAAGATCAAGCGGAAATATAAAATTAAATTTTTAATTGACATTCCATCAATCATAGAAATGCTGAAGCAGAAACCTTAGCTAAAGGCACAGAGAACAAGACGATAGGAAAAACGTTGTAGGTTCTATCACCAAAATATAATATTCCAAACAGACCTTAAGAAATTTTACAGGGAAATTGGAAAAACACCTATACATGTCGAAAGACCACCATCGATTGATAATGTACAGACATTTTGGGAGAATATTTGGAGCAGCCCAAAGGAATATAACCCAAATGCAGAATGGATCCGATGTGAAGAAGAACGAATGCTGGATACACCTCTGCAAGAATGAGAAAATATTTCCACAGATGATGTTAGGCAAGTTCTAACGAAATCCCCAAAATGCAAATCCCCAGGAAATGACAAGGTACCGAATTTCTGGCTTTATCATCTCTCATCTATCCAGAAAATCCTTGCAAAAACATCATCAACGAGTGTAAATAATCACAAAAAAATCCCGGAATGGATTACTGAAGGTATTATATACCTCATGCCAAAAACAAGTGAAACAGACAACCCGAAAAATTATAGACCGATAACATGTCTCCCCACAACGTATAAGTTAATCACGTCTGTCCTGACGAATCGTACTTATTCCTTTTTCGAAACAAACAGCATTCTTTCCCTGGAACAGAAGGGATGCAGGAGAGGTTCATATGACTGCAAATATCAACTACTGATAAATAGAATAATCCCGGAAATCATAGCGCAGCATGGATTGATTATCGTAAAACCTTTGATAGTGTTCCAAATTCTTGGATCCTTAACACTTTGTAAATGTACAAAGTCTCACCTGTGATATTAAATTTCCTTAAGCACAGCATGGGAATGTGGAACACCAAACTATACCTTAGTCACACAAGAGGCTCTGCCATATCCAACCGTCTAAATATCCGACGTGGAATCTTTCAATGAGACTCTCTGTCACTCTTCCTGTTTTGTTTGTCCTTAATTCCCCTTACGCATGAACTGAACAACATTAGCTATGGTTACAAAATAAATAAGAAAATATTCAATCACCTACTCTACATGGATGATCTCAAACTCTTTGCCAAAGAAAACGATGAGTTGAAGGGCCTACTCAATATTGTAAAATACATCAGTGACGATATAGGTATGGATTTCGGATTAGATAAATGTGCAAAAGTGACATTCAAGAAAGGTAGAATTACAGAAACACCCTTAATAGATTTAGGTTTTGTTACAAAGATGAGGAAACTGGAGCATGATGAAGCCTATAAGTACATAGAAATTAGCGATGGAGATGGCATACAACATCCCCAAATGAAGGAGAAGGTAAGAAAGGAGTACTACAGGCGTGTACGTCTGGTACTAAATACCGAGCTACTCAAAAAACAGAATATCATCCATAAACACTTTGGATGTCCCTGTGGTGCAATACAGCTTTAATGTCCTTAACTGGACCATAGCTGAAATTAAGCGAATGGACGCCAAAACGAGAAAGCTTCTCACTTGCTACCGCATGCATCATCCCAAAGCTGATGTTGATCGTCTGTATGTGCCAAGATCCGAAGGTGGCAGAGGATTGGTTCAACTAGAACTGTCCTACAAAACTACAACAGTTGGCCTCCAAAAATACTTGGAAACTACAGAAGACTGGATGATGGTGTCAAACAACATGGAAGTGGTAAGCGTCTTTACTCCGTAATAAAAGAAGCCAATAAATTTCAAATGAGTTTCAAATGGACGCAGAAATACAAGTAAAGCACAATACACCGGCTGAAACTGCAAAATACTTACAAAAGAAGGCAAAGACAAATGCAACCGACCAGATACAGAAACAGTGGCAAAACAAAGCGTTTCATGGCCAATACTCTGCCCGTACCAAACAAGCTGACGTAGACAAAACCCGTACCCATCAGTGGCTATGTAGTGCAGGGTTGAAAGCTGAAACTGAAGGTTTTATCCTTGCTGCACAGGACCAATGCTTATTAACTAGGAATTATCAAGCACATATACTAAAATACTGTGTTAGATCAAAATGCAGATTCTCTGATAAATATCCAGAAACGATTGATCATCTTGTATCAGGTTGCACGATATTGGTACCCACTGAATATAAAACCCGGCATGACAGAGTGGGCCAATATCTGCACTGGAAATATGCAACTTCTACGGAAAGGAAACTGAAAGAAACTGGTATGAACACTACCTAGACCCGGTTACGGAGATAGGACCTGTTACAATTCTATGGGACTACACAATACACACTGACAGAACAATCAAAGCCAACCACCCAGACATTGTTATTAAAGACCACAGACAAAAAAGGTGTCTCCTTATTGATATGGCAGTCCTTGCAGACTGCAATGTATCTTTGAAGATATACAAAAAGCTGTCAAATTACCAGGACCTTGAAATAGAAATCTCAAAAATGTGTCACATGGGAACATGAAAAATACCTGTTGTAGTTGGAGCCCTAGGATTGTCTGGAAAAGATTCCAGTAGACTAATTGAAGGGATTCCTGGAATTTCATGCCTCAAAGAGATACAAAAAATTGTTCTCACAAGTACAGCCCACATCTTACGCAGGGCTTTATCTATGTAATTATTATTTTTTTTTTTTGCAGTGGAAAGTGTCATGATGCCATTTCTAAACTTAGATCCCTGGTCGGGACCCGGAAAGAAATGTGTAAACGCCAGAAATCAAAGGAAATAATAATAATAATAATAATAATAATAATAATAATAATAATAATAATAATAATGATGATGATAAGGGAACCTGCCAACTAACTGATGTGATTTGCCCGAAGGATTCCAATGTTTCTAAGAAAGAATTTCAAAAAGTGTTAAATTATAAGGACTTGAAAATCAAAGTAACAAAAATGTGAAAACTGAAAAGTACGTTAGTCTCTGTTGTGATAGGGGCATTGCGTATGATAACGAAGGGTACCAAATTCATGCGATGAAAAATTTCTGGACTCATCAGCATGTCAGAGATACAAAAGATTACTTTGTGCGTAACATATATAATCCACAAACCCCTCTCCATCTAAACGAAAAGTCCCAAAATATATATCTAGCATAGATAATTCTTCTAATTTGCTCATTAGTGTCTACTGGGATTTGGTAATGAGGTACTTAAAATTACTTTCAAGTATGATGTTTACTACGAATAATAATAATAATAATAATAATAATAATAATAATAATAATAATAATAATAATAATAAGAAGAAGAAGAAGAAGAAGAAGAAGAAGAAGAAGAAGAAGAAAGAAATAAAGAAAGAAAAATTGACAAGACATATCTCAAAAGAATAAGGAAATGAATCAAATTTATCAATAGAAACTTATGGAAAGGATTAAGTACTTGGACAGTTTCTGCCAAAATATATTCAGGGTCCTTCTTAAATAATTGTACCAGAGATGAACTTTGAAATTTATATCAGAAAACAAAAAATTGATAATAATATATAAAAATTCTCACATAAGAAAATGGAGGAAAGAGCTTAACGACTCCACTATGAAGGGACTTGTTTTTTACAGCTTATCAAGCTTTTCAGTGTTATTTAAAGCCAGGAAATATTCTTGGGATTTACCGTGTAAAACATTGATTTTGATTTTCAGTTTGAGAAAAAATGTGCAGGCAACTTATATGCTGAATATAAGGAGAACTTATATTTTATTCGAGTAAACATTTTTACCGTTGTGACAAATGTCTTTTGTCGGTTTCATTTTCATATATGTATCAGACATATACGAATATATTTCGAAACAAATATACTTCCATGAATGCTTTCTAATTGTCAATAATTCAAAACTTTGTCGGAATCATATCTCCTAATTTTATGACATATAGGACTGTGTGAACCTATATACATCCTCTGTCAAATGTATACATTCAGTGAAGTCGGTTTCTAAAGGATGAAAATGGAAATCTCTATTGATGTGGTCATATGCTGCTGTAAAGTCAACATAACGATTTCTCATTGGAGATTTTGTATTGGAGAGGTATGTAGTTTTCTTGAGATGCTTGATGTCATATATCATCGTTACCCATTACCAGAACGAAAGTAAATTTGTGCCGTTTAGAGTTGATTTTCATAGAACGGTTTAAAGCCTACTTAATACAATGTTCATTAGTACTTTCAATGGAGATACTTCTATGAATGTGTTGGTCTACAGGACTATCATTTTGTTTCCATAGTGCATCAATGCGCAATATATTCTAGTATTTTGTGAAGTTATTCTGATTTCAGGCTTCATTCCTGAAACTGATGAATTTGTTTTTAAATTCTATGGGGTATTCAAACGTTCAACCACAATATTAATTTATGCTTTTCTTTTCGTTATATAGCTATTCCTCAACACTAGTTTCATTATTGTTTACGTCTGAAGGCAGCCTTTGTAATGCACGGATATATACTGGTGTATGTTCTATTTCCTCTGGCATTTTCAGTTTAGTGTGGTCAATGTTGAAATGTGACTCGAAGTGTTTTTGAGACAAGGACAGTTCTTCTGTTTAATTTTAGACTCTTTGGTGTTATTGTGATTTTTTGATATTATCCACATTTCCAATTTTCCGAAGATATTGATTTCTCAGAGCATTAACTAGTTTCTTTGTGAACTGCTTAGTATTCTCCGTTGCATTTTTCACTTCTGTTTCTTTCTTTCTTTCTTCTGTCAGTCTTTTCAACTTAGTATTGTCATCTCACGGGAGGATCTTTTCCTTTATAGCATCCTTTTTAAATGGTTTCATATGCTTTAGCTAACGAAGATACAATTACATTATTTGATTCTTCTAGGTAGTTTGAGTCAGAATTTAGGCACATCATTTTGGACTCTAGCTTATCACAAAATGCTACTCTTAAATTTTCCTTTTTATGAGCTTGGATGTTATACTTAGGAGTGTTTTGTAGTTTATGAGAGCGGAAGCGAGCTATTGTGTCGGATGGTATAGGCAGTTTTAGCACAAGAAATCTGTGATCAGATTCAAAGTAGGAATTATATACTTTAACATCTGTCACAAATTGCTGAAATATATTAGACATTTCTAGTTCCGAGCGCCTTTCGGCTAATCTGTTAGACATTTTGGTTGTTGTTGTAAGTGGTGTGAAAATTCTATTGTAAACAGTCTTAAATTTGCGGAAAGGTAGATATATTCTTTATTCTCGAACACGGCCAGTATATTGTTGCCGTGTTTAAAGTTGGTGCTGTTAAGTATTAGCCGAAAGCGTTCGGAACGACAAATCATTTGAACAATTTCTACACTAAATTAACTCACAAAAGAAAGCCTGTTAGGAAAATAGAATTAAAAAATTAACAGAAGTACCTTATTAGTAATTTTAATTAGTAACTAACCACCAGAAAACGCACACACACAAACACATAGGAACTTACACGTAAGATTCTTCCAACACAATCGTGTGAACTATAGTTGTTCCAAATATGGTCTTGTGCTAGAGAAAGCAATGATGGCTAGAAATAGCAAACAATACAATTTGTTAACCTTTTTTTCACATGAGTAATTTCAATTAAGAAAATTACTAAAAGAAATAGTGACGTTATCGTTCATAAAGGATAAATAGGTGTTCTAGGACGACTTGAATAAATAGGTCAATGGTTTTACATTGATTTTTATTCTGAACTGAAAATTTGTATTATCTATATGAAAATGTTTTATAAATTCAAACAAAAGAGACAATTAAATTTAGTACTTTTGTCTTTCATAGTTTAATCTTTACTTATTAAACAATAGACAGAGAAGAGTATATATATACATATTTCAGTTGATTTTTTAAAACACCAGTTCTGCCTGAGCCAGAAACATGGACGAAAAAACATCGATTCTTTGGGGCCTCTGCGGTAAGGCATTTCATTAATTTATAGTAGTGTTTATTTTTGTTTTTGTTATGACTTATAATTTAATTCTTTATAGATAAATCGATGACTATATTTTCGATCGTGTACGTTAGAAGCCTTCTTGCTTTTCAGAAGGATGTCTGTTGATGTTAAAAAACATTGATTGTTAGTTCTGTGCCTAGTATTACTATTAGCCTAATCCAAGCAATTCCTTAATCCTAGCCTAGCACGCAAGCAAAACAGCAACAACTCTAATGAAGGCCGAACTGTCTATTGACGTAATGGCCTTAGGGGATTAACTTACTGTTCGATTACCGTTGCTGGCACAGGTGCTTATTTATTTCGTTTAGAGTACCTTTACATTTTCCACCACCAGTCTGTATAGTAAATCTTCAAAAGCATACCAAAATTGCTAAAAAAATTTTACTGGTTCATAAACTAACTTTATGATATAGTAAAAAATGCCAAAGGGGAGTAACAAATAACGCTGACATGCTGCTGCTGCTGCTACTAACGTATTAAGAAAGAAACGAAAGCAAACTTGACCATTGAAAACTATATATATAATTTAGCTTTATGGCCAAGGTTAGTTTTACGGTTCGTATAAAAAATGGCCAAGGTTAGTTTTACGGTTCGGATAAAAAATGGCCAAGGTTAGTTTTACGGTTCGGATAAGAAATTAAAGATTTTTGTTCATAACTATGAAATTAAAAAAGAATATACACTGCTAGCAACTAATAAAATATTTTTTTTATTGTTCTTGGTCTTCTCTTATCTGGTTTATATCTGAAAAAATATTATTTCATTTGAATAACTGTTTTAATGTTAATGACGCTTGTCAAAGCTATAGAAACTATTAAGTTGGTGCAAAAATAATGTCGTTTTTTAACGTTCAACTTCATGTGAGAAAACGACATTATTTTTGCACCAACCTAATACCAAAAATGAATGATTTTCCTGAAATATTTATATCATCTAGAAATGTGGCCCAGTTGTTCCCATTTAGCTTCTTGTTTTTTATATAGGCTTTTGCACATCATCTTTGAATATTTTTTCGGGTAGCACATATTGAAGTACCGTTTTAAGAAATTTTTGTCGGCGGAAATAAGCGTGGCATGCAGATTCTGCTAGATCACACATGGTACACTGTTATTGTACAAGTTGTACATAAAACTATTAACTAATTGTTTATTGGCAAACATTCAGAAATGTTTCTAATGTACAAAAATCTCTCTAGTATTTTGTATTTTTCAGTTTTATTTGTATTAATTAATATTTTCTTATGAAATCGAATTACTTTTCCTATCCAATTTCATATGCATATTGTCTTTTTTATTGCAGCTGTTATATTATTTGCCAACTTCAGTTCATCGGCAGGTAAGTGTATTATTTCGATGTTTAGTTTTGAAGATAAAATCGATTAATAATAAAAATCAATATCTGGGAATAAGGGCTTCTTAACCTTAAAATTAAATAAGTTTACAGAACTTTGATATTTACTTATTTGTTGTTTGATACATATGGAGCAAAGGAAATACTACTGCTACTACTACTACTACTACTACTAATAATAATAATAGTAGTAATAATTTAAAGAATTAAAATACCATGATAAAGAAAATTAACGAGTGAGAGAGAAAGTATAATAAAGATAAATATATATGTGAAAGAAAGATTATGAAACCCCTACTAAGATAGGATCCGCCACCCCAAAAATGCAGCCTCTCAGACTACACCAACTCCAAATAAAATAATGGTACTCGCCCTTAAAAAAGGATAGGCTTTGAATCCATGCTCACTAATTATAAGTGCAGTAATAAGTGTAATAATTTTGTTCAATATCGTCTCCATGTGAGTGGGTTGTTATTTCATACAAAAAGAAAAACATAAATCATACTATCCACATATCCATCGATAATATATAGGGAAATAAAAAGTGAATAGAGAACTGTTTCATGTCGTAGACAAAAGATTGGTATGCGAAAATGTAAATGTAAATTGCACCGCTGCTGATCTCCTGTAATTGTACATTAATTCTATGCGATCAAAAAAGCTTATGCCAACAAAACAAGCAACAAACGCACCCAAATTTACATTCTCTGTAATGACTTGAAAGTTTAAAAATTAAATAAAGAATTATATATATTCCAAGAAATGAAAATGTAGTTTTTAAGCTCTTAATGTTCCAACTCTATATTTTTAGCTTTTTAACACAGAAGCACACAAGTACACGGACACATACATATATGAAGAAAATTAGGGCAGTAAAAATTCCTTAAAACAATTCTTGTTAAATCAAAATGTCAGTTTGTTTATCTAACCTTTTTATTGTATCTTTATAATTTTCGTAACTTTTGTACATTCAAATCAAGAATATGGATAAAATTCCCAAAGTTCTTGTTTTTTCCGTGTTCGAAGTTGATGTTCTAGAGTGTTAGATTTTTCTTTCTTTAATATTAACGCTGCCATGATTTTTAGCTGTAATATTTATATATAACGAAATAAATGCAACTGTCTAGAACGACACTTGAAACTAACTCACTGATTCCACCATCTACGTTGATAAATCTTAAATATATAAATTAAATATACTTCATTCACTAAATACGTTTGACGCTTTCGTCTGTTTTAGTACAAGCAATATTTATTATATTGTTTGCGATTTGTCCGATTTTTCGAATAAATAAAATTCTGTTTTTTATAAGATTTTATTTTTTACAAATTTTATTTATTCAGAATAATCTATTTTTCTCTTTCATATTATTTTGTGTTTGTTTCTATTTACTTTTTCTCTTAAGGTATCATGGTACTGATCACATTTCAGTGTTCCGTTTTTAAAATTCCTACTCAACAGTTGTTCTTTAAATAGTACGCAATTGTTATCATAATCACACACGAATCAGTTTTCTGGAGACTCTAAATCCTTTAAGATATGAGTCAATGTTTGAATGTATATCGTGATCTCTCTTTTGATAAGGTTTCTGATGTTGAGTATCACTTCAAAACTGTTTCTTGATTTTCTAGGATATTTTCTTAATTTCCCAGCAGAGGTCTCTTGATTGGGCCTTCATCACAATAGGTAGGCAGGAGTAGATTTGATAGGCAACAATAAACTACAGAAGAACTCAAAATGGATCGCTGCATTCAAGTATTGCCTTAATAATTAGTCCAACGATAATTCTTCTGTCGCCACTTAATTTAAAGACAATTTGATGTATGTAGGTTCTTACTTTCCGTAAAAACAATTATTTTTATTTCGTGCGTGACTTTCACTGGATTTCGAAATTAATTCCGATTATTTCCACATTTCAAAGTTATACAAATTGTTATCATACAAAAAGAAATTTCGTCGCAAAAATAACTTAAATAATCGCCGAAAACAATCGCAGTAATGAAAACTCGAGAATCCAAAATTTCAGGATTGCGAGTTCGGATCTGGCCCGGAATGTTTTTAATTTACTCGCAGAGTCGGCCTGATTCCAAAATGGTATGATATGTTGGGCTACAGCTTCTAGGAGCAAAGTGGAAAATGTGTGACACAGTGTCACACAACCATGGCATTTATTATATATACGATGAGATATGTAAATGTTAGAGTGTTGTGTCATTTTAATTCAAAAATTGGGACACAGACATTTTTGCATTTCTTATATAGATAAAGAAGATATTGAATGTTAGAGAGTTGTGTCCATTTAATTGAAAAAGTGTGACATTTTACAAAGAATTTTAGGTCGTACTCATGCATCAGATGTTTGAATCTTTCTAATGAATTCGTTTAGAAAGTGAGTGCAACAAAGTACTTGGAAACCATGCCACGGGTTGATACACGCATTGTAAGTGACATTTGATAATTTGAACTGTTTGGAAGCCATCGATGGTTGTGCTATATGAATAATTATGATTTTAATGAAGCATTTGAAAGTGAAAAAGGTTTCAGTATTAAATAACCCATAAGGGACTGATATACCATTAAACAAAGCTAAGCTAACGAAATGTCACTGCGAACAGTAACAAGGACAGAGAGTTGAAGAACAATTTCTTTTTTTGTTAGCCTTTACAAAGGAATATAATCCTGAAGTAAATTCAACACCCATCTTCTACACGGCATTAAATTTGACCACATTTACCGGTATTTTCTGGAGATCATGTTCGAGTTTTTTTTGTCTTTGATCTATATCATCATTAGATTCTATTTCGTTTTAATTATTTCAGTGTATTTCGAGTCATAAATGACGTTATTTGTTCCTCTAATTTTTTTCTTGAGTCATTTCGGCTTCTTGTTAGAGGTACGTGTTTTTTGTTAATTAATTAATAAACTTCACCTTAGATTCTTTTGTTAGGAGTGTACCCCCAGAATACGGCACAGAACAGAATCTGCAGCTATTACTATTGCGGAATTTTGTTTTTGTTAGTAAGTTTGTTTTTTGGTTTCTTTTTTTAGTAAGGTCCATGTTGGTGCCATAAGTTCAAAAACCTTTTTTATTGGATTTTTAACACAATTGCTGAGGTAAAGTTTAATCAATGAATGTAAAAGTTTTGGCTCTCCAGATATTATATTTTTATTTGAGAATTGTCTTGCATTCTTAGTGTGGGGGCAGTCTACCCGAAATTTAGGTGGAAAAATAAAATTCGAGTATCATGTCCATAAATTACAATATAAAATTATAGATAATGCAAAGAAATGATCTTCGCAGAAAAGGAAGAAAACCAAGTTAAATATGACAATAACAGTTATAAATAGATACATGTATTTACATATTAGAATTCAATTGTCTTTGTTGTTGCCGCGAAGAGAACGCTAGTGTTCAAAGTGAATTGTTGCAAGTGAGTCTGCAAAATTCGAAGTTATTTGTGTTGCATGTGAGTAGACAAAGTTCGAAGTTATGTGTACATCAGTGTGTGTGTGTGTGTGTGTGTGTGTGTGTGTGTGTGTGAAGCACACGTCAACGAAACCTGTGCGTGACTGCTGATTGGTTGTGTGTGATAACAGTGATTTAAAAACAGTATGAACAAAGAGAAAGGGATCTAGAACTTATTTTCGTCGCGGCTTCGTATGTAGAAAAATCATGGCGTTGATTTGGTAACGTGTGTCGAGGCGGACCTTGTTTACTGCTGATTGTCTTGTTTCAGATCTCTCCTTGACTGTTCCGTCTCAGATTTCGTCATTGACAGTTTCGTTTCGAATCCCGTGACTGACTTTTTCGTTTCAGATCTCATATTACTGTTCTGACTGTCGCTGACAAGCCGGTTTTAGCACTGTGTGACAACCGGTGTCGGCTCACAAAACCTATCAGAATTTTACTCGGGGACTTATTCCGTAAACCAAAACCTGACCTATGTCCAGGTCATTTGGAGTTCAACCGTGCAGACCTCGTAGAGAGCACGTGACGTGACATCATATACGAGGTTCTATCCTATATTGGGATTGATAGTGGAGTTGTTTATCGTTGCCTTCTTTAATTTGGAATTGAGAGTTTTGTATCTGTTAGACTGGTTTCCAACCAAGGTTAAAGACACCAACATATCATGCTAACCCACAGTTAGGGGTTGAAGAGCCGTATCCATGCCTAACCTAAGGGTATTAGTACAAAAGTGAATTTGGAATCTGTTTGAGAATTCATCGATGAAGAAAATTATTAATGTATTTGGAAAATGGCTCTTCTATTGTTGACTCAGATTTGGTAATCTTGCAAGTTTTATCGACCGGTTTTTTAATGAATTTATTATGATTTTCATCATTTCGGAAAGATGAAGTATTTTAAATCACCCTAACCTCAACAGTTTGTTGTATGTAATAATATTACTACACTTTAGAAATATTCATGTCACAGTCACTTCTTCCTTATTTCAACTTCTTCCAATATCTTCTTTAGGCCTATTAAAATAGAACTTTTTATTTTACTTTTTCAGCATATTATTTTCTGCCCATCGTGTAAATATTTTCAGATTTCTAGGGAGTCGAGAAGTTTTCTCGCATGTCGTTCCGTTGGAATCTTATACAAAATATGCGGCACGCTACGGACTTATAGCGCTTCCTTTCTTTTCATTTCTTTGAATCAAGGTCGTCTTGAATTTCATCACTAACTTGCGGCGTCTTCCTTCCTCCCTGAGATTTGTGCTATTTTTACTGTAAAATGTTAATTTTCCATCCCGACTTATTTTTGCATATCCAAATGTTTAAAGAAAAACAGGCTTGATATTTATTAAGAGTTACTTTTCAAACAACAAAAGAGAATATGTTCGCGTTCGAAAGGAATATTTAAAAAATAAGCCGCAACTGTCGAATAGTTCATGTTGTTGGCAGTCAACAATGACGCTAAAACATGTTAACTGAACTCCAAGTTGATTTGATATTTAAATATTTCTTAAATCATCGGTTTAGTGAGGTTACACTAGACATAGGTTTGTATCATTTGTATTTCTGTCAGTATGTTGAATCATTACCTTCATGATCCTGGGGTTACCTACAGAATGTTATTAATTCTGTTTTTGTTATTAACATGTACGCCCCTTACGACAACGAACACTCCGAAAAAGAACTCAATGAGAAAGCGAATGTTTCGCAATTTTTCTGCATTAATTGTAATACACTCATACCAATGAAAAGTGATATATATCATCTTAAAGATAAGTTGCATTACGTAAGTTCATAATAAATACTATAAGGTCCAGGGAGGTAATAACATAATGATAATTTATTTGTAAAAAAATTTTATTTTCTCTGGTAATTTTACCCACAAAATAGATCTAAACTTAGACTAATTGATATTTAAACAAAATGTTAAGAATAATATAAGATTTAAAGGAAGTATAATTTTTAGGTTGATGTACAATAAAATGTCAGTAAAATTTATTTTTTTCTAACCAAACAATTTTTGTCTTTTTTCAGTGCCACCTACCACACATAAAAAAGGTTAGTAATATATTATACGTTCAATTACTCCGACATGAAACACACATTTTTCATAACAATTGAAAATGAATAATGCTATCGAATCTATACATTAACCAAAAGAATAACTTACGCAAATTTGAATTTTAACATCAAGTAAAATATCCAGTCCTGAAATATGAAAATAAGTTCAAATAAATATAACATATTTTCACTTGTTTAATATTATGAGGTAACTGTATATTTTTGATGATACTGATTATTTCATGTATTTTTTATTATTTATCAGAACAAAGACAACAGGTAATTTCCGCTTATGAAAGCCCAAGTAATTTCAAACATTAATATTAACTTCCTTTATTCGGTAGAGGATAAAAATTACGACAGCTTTATTTTGTTAACGTCACCGAAATTTTTTTAACATTACTGAAATTGATGAGAAAATTTAAAAAAAGGAAAATTATAGTAATTAAATATATGTCATTCAAATAATTATTAGCAACACATACACACATGCACGTACACGCACACACACACATACACATATATATATATAGATATACCTGTGCGTGTGTGTATATACGTGTGTGAGTGTCTGTGTGTATTTTGAACATAAACAAATTATAAAAAAGACAGAAAAATTAGTATCACGTTGAAGGTAAATGACATAAATTAGAAACTTTGTTTAACTTCGGTGATCGTACGAGAACTTGTGTTTCAACATTACATGGCCATAAGCCACAAAAATACTTGTAAACATCGAAAAGCTAATTTACTTATGAGATCTAAAGAACAGAAAATCGAACAAACTTAAAGCTAAAATTTGCATGTAATTATACTAGATATATTATATGTTGATATTCATAACATGTAAAGTTCATTCACGAATTTTCATGTTTAATAATTGGAATGGTGTAATACAGAAAAAATTAAAATATCAAGCATGTTCCTCGGAAGCCAATCAAACATATGCGTTATATAAACGAAAGAAAATTTCTATTCTAATGAAAAGAGACTAATTCTCATCAATAGCATCTTCTAAATTAACGATATATTGCTATTAAAGCATTGATGAAACTTCAGGTTTTGTTGAAGTTGAAGATAAGAAGGTATTAGGTTGGTACAAAAATAATGTCGTTTTCACACATATGTTAGAACGTAAAAAAAACGACATTATTTTTGCACCAACCTAATATAAAAATATTACATTTTCTTGTTCAATATTTGTTTCTTTATTGTTATATGATAGGTTTATTACATAAAGGTTCTACTATCTTGCCAAAAGCTCACAATACTAAACTACGAATGTGAAGACTCATAATTTATTGTATTATTTTATAAATTACAACATAATTTCCATTCTATTAGAACTGAAAATAATAAGTTGAAACCATACATATAAAGAAAATCGTATCTATATACGGACTTCATGTTTCTACTGAAATGTACATTCTGTTACAAGAGAACATATTTATGATCCGCTTTTTAAACATGTTATATTTGTGATTATTCATATCGGATATTTTAACTACGTAATTGCATAACCACGCAAACATTTGTCATTCATTAATATAATAAAGCAAACATTTTTTCCATTTTTCCAGCATGTGAGAAGACAGTAGCTGACATCATGTTCTTGCTTGATGAGTCTGGAAGTGTGACAAAAGAAAACTTCCAGATAGTTAAGAAATTCGTGATCAATTTAATTCAGGCTTTGAACATAGGCAAGGATCAAGTCCATGTTGGCGTGTATACATTCAGTTCACACGTACGCCAGAGATTCCAGCTGAATAAATATTATGATCGTAATTCTATGGAGAAAGCAATCAACGGCATCATATATGCTAGCGGAGGCACTGCAACAGACAAGGCTCTCAAAAGTCTTCGTGAGAATGCATTTCGTAACACAACTGGAGACCGAAAAGAAGCTACAAATATTGCCATTGTTATCACAGACGGGCAATCTTCCAACGAAAGATTAACGATATCAGAGGCAAATAAACTTAAAAAGGAAAACGTTGTAATGTTCAGCATTGGCATTGGAAGATATCTTCGACAATCAGAACTGGAAGCCATGGCGAGTGAACCGGTATCCCAACATATGTTCACTGTGAATAAATTTGCCGAATTGGGGGGTATTATTAACAAATTGACGACGAAGACATGCGATGGTAAATATTTAAGCCTATATACGTTTATTACACTAATACTATTGTGTCATTCCTCGGGCAATACTCATCTACCGGTATGTTTTCTGTTGAGGAATATCCTTTCTCATTTCATAATAAATCTAATGTTCCTTCTAATGTAAAACTATTTCTGTCTGAAATCACACATGACAAACATTTAACTCATTTTACATAGTTCTGAATAGCAATTTTACCCAAAGAAATAAACTGATTAAAAATCAAATGAAAAAGTATTATGTATATTTCTCATCATGACAAATACAATATCTGCCCATAAGCAGCCAGAAGAATACAGAAATTTTATGTATAATTTTATGTATCAAATATTTCACTGTCTGGCATTTAATACACATATATATACAACATGCATATCTATCTATCTATCTATCTATCTATCTATTTTCATATACACATATACACTGACTCATGCAGATTTATAACCTTAGAAATAATTCATTCATATGTATAAGTGAAGCATAAAATAAATTCTTTTATATGAGATCGATATTTAATGAGAAACATTTGAATAATGCCTAAATATTTAAATGATATTCGGTTTATTTCTGTTAGTCGCAGATTCAAAGTTTATTTTAATTTGCTCATCAAATTTATGATATTTAATCTGGCAGTAATTTAAAGAAAGTTGAACGCAAAGAGAAATTGTTCATATTTCTGTCTTAAAACAAACATGGCAAACATTGAAACAAAACTCACATGATAAACATTGAAGCAAAATTCATTTTCGTATGTTGAATGGCAATTGTACCCAAAGACATAATTTGATAGTGCATTATGTATAATTCTTATCATGGCAAATATAATATCTGTCCATACGCAGTTACAAGTATTCAAAAACTTTATACATCATTAATGGCATTTTTTCACTGTCCAGTATTCAATTCATATGCATATGTAATCATATGTATGTATGTATATATTTATCTCTCATATTTATCTATCCATTTGCATAGACCCATATACACTGAAGAATTCAGATTTATAATAAAAAAAAACATGATTACTATACATAAGAACAGGATAAAATAATTTGTTTTTTATGAGATCGATTAAAAAATTTGAATAATACATAAATATTTAAATGCCATTTGTTTTATTTCTGTTAATCGGAGATCAAATATTTATTTAAATTTGTCCGTCAAATTGATGACGAAAAATCAGATAATAATTTAAAGAAAGTTGATGAAATTAAAATAAAATTATATTAATCTCTGACGTTAACATATGTTAAAAATTTCATTTTCGCATTTTGCTTAATTGTGAAGGAAAGCAGATTTTTATCTATAGTCAAATTACATCCAGCTAATATTTTTCCATAAATATTAAACAGAATATGCGACGGAAGTTGTTGATTTTGTTTCAATTCATATTCATGTGAGGATAACTGAAGAAATCAAAGAGGAAATATTCATATTTTGTAGATTCGTGTATTTCTAAAGGATGTCAAAATGGTGGAACTTGTAGTAAGGTCAGCAACGCATGGAAATGTATATGCAGTGGTGGATTTGGCGGAGAATATTGTCAACATGGTAATACTTTCATTGATATTTTAGTTTTCATTGAATGGGACATGCGATTGTTCGTTGTATAGTTTCATATCACCCAATGATGTTTATATTTAAAATGAAGAATCGGATATTCATTTCTTGAAATATTTGTTGTGGTCAGTTTAAGTGAGAGATAGACTACACTTCACACAGCTAAACCTAATGCAGTTGAAACATCTGCGATTAATATCATATAAGTTTTGATATGAAGTATAGTGGTTGAAATTTCATTTTATAACCAGAAATATTTCTGTATGTGTTAATATAAAAGTATTGTTGAATATTCAAATACAGTAACAGACATTGCCCATGCAAACGTGAAATGAAAAAGTACATTGATTGTGAGAAACATTTTTATTGCAGGTCTATGAGTATGCGGTAACGATCACAGTTATAAGTAAAACGCAAATAATATGCAATGGAATTGTTTATGTATAAATATAAATGATTTTGCAGCAAAGGCTAGATTTCGCAGTAAATATTGAAATCATCCATATAATAATACCCGTAATTAAAAAAGCTAGAACATCACATATGTGTAGGATATTAGAATGAATTAATATTGTTTGTTAATAAAATAGTTGTTTAAAAGAATCGTATGATGATGAAGAACTTCTGAAGTCCTAGGATTGTGTGAGAGACAAAGTTTATTCGAAAATCCTTTTCTTTTAATTAGCATTTCTTTTACATTTTACAGAAAGAGACTGTCATTGCAGTGGATACGGAGATCCTCACTACAAAACCTTTGACGGACAAGTGATCCACTTCATGGGTGTTTGCAAGTACACTTTGGCTGCAAGTACAAAACATGCACCAAATTTCTTCGCCGTTGAAGTTAAAAATGAACACCGTGGAAATAGCCGAGTATCCTACACTCGCATGGTTGACATCAAACTAAAGGGATGCACAATTAGACTGTTGCCCGGAAACAAAATTCTTGTGAGTAAGAATAAATCTTGTGAAACTGACTGAACTGTAAATATTTAAATACATCTATAACTAACTGAATGAAATTTTAACATATTTAAACACGTTGTCGTTTTAGATAAATGGGTAGGAACGGTCATTTCCAATTCAAAACACTTTTGGTATATGGGCCAAATACGAAGCTTTAACCATGTTTAAATTCGTTTTTTTAGGTAAATGGTGAGGAAAAATCATTCCCAATTCAAGGCGTTTGGGGTATATCGGCCAAATACTCTTGCGGCTGGAGTACGGTTTCGACTGCATGGGGTCTCACAGTCCAGTTTGACGGAAGACACATGGTGAAGGTGAAATTACCAAGCAGATTCGCTAATAAGATGACTGGAATTTGTGGCGATTGTAACGGAAAGAAAGACGATTTCCGTACAAAAGACGGACAAGATGTATCAAAAAGTATCAACAAATATTCCTTGATTGGAGACAGTTACAAAGTGAACGATGACAGTGATAAACCCACAACAAAGTAAGCAACCCGTTAAAATAATCATTACTTTGAATATTAATACCATTTTGAAGAGCTAAATGCTTTTTTTAAGCTGAAGAATAACGCATCAGTGATATATATATATATATATATATATGAGTATAAAGATATATATATATATATATATATTTAAGTATAAAAATTCCTGTCTCTATTCAAAATGGTCATCTCTCAAGCCAGCTCGAAAGCTAATGTAATTTTGAATCGTGGTATACACTTTATCAAAAACACGGCTGTTTTTACAGTTCAATTGATGCAAAAGTTGCATACATATAGATTTTGAGACAATTAAATTAATGTTGCTAGAGTGGAAATGTTTAGTACTGTTCAAATCCTTATTTGTGTCAATATTTCCTAACATTTTGACCGATTAATTTTTACTGGGATTATCGTTTTAGATGCAATGTAACCGATTACCCATTTGACTGTAAACCTGACCAAACAAAGATGTGTAACAATATGGAAAGCGAAACTTTCAAAAAATGCGCCGTGAAACTTGGAAGTGAAACAGTCAAAGCATATTTGGAATCATGTAGAATTGACGCTTGTGCATATGTCCAGAACAGTAAACTTTTTAAATCAGTTGTGTGTTCTGCCATCGAAGCGTTTGCCGGAGAATGTGCTAAAGCAGGAATTCTCGTAAACTGGAGGAAATCTGACTTCTGCCGTAAGATATATACCTTCTATTAATAATTATACACTCACCCTTTCCTGTTACTTACATTGCATGTTTTAAAATTACAAAGTGTATGGGAGGAGACTAGGGATTCATTTAAGTGCCGTAAATATCGTATCCAATTTATTTGAAAACGTCGCCAACTATTGAACTTAAAGAGAATATTTCAAAATAAAATTCCTAATTGAATAATTAACAATAATTTATAATACATTATTCTCAAGTTCAAGTTATTGCTTGTTTATTTGTAAAGGTTTCCGCTTTAATATCTCAATATGAAACTAGGACTTTTTGCTAAAAAGCTGACAGGAATGTGTAGTGAATATTTCGTTTATACATTCCGAGTAGGTATACCGACTACAAAAAGACATTAATGATTGCATATTGTATAACAACTGAACATTCCCAGAATATCATTGTATTACATTTCGTAATGTTGCAGCTTGATCATTAGACAATTTCACATTAATCACGGAATATCCTTGATTTATTATAATGTTTCAATCATGACTAGCATTTTGTTTCCTTTGACTGACATTTTTTAGCGTGATATCAACCTCTATGGGTTGATTAGTGCCCAAATATAAATCTCTTTAACGAAATTTTATGGCCTCAACGCATTTATATATCTTCATGGACAGTTACCTTTACCTCATTTTATACATTCAAGTTAATAGTATTTTTAATGATATATATTCTTTAAATGATGCGTTGTAGGTATTATATATGTTGCTATAAACCGATTTCGCACATAACGATGCCCACATTTATGACACTTGAGTTACTTCAACGGATTAGGAATATTTTGTACGACCCTCTCAATGGTCAATCCAAATTTGTATTTCCATTGCGATTGAAGATTTATTAAATGTTAATATATATGTATGAATTAGGATTTCTTGATTTCCACTTTTTTATACCTATTCTTCAACAGTTGTTTTTATTATAGACGTCTACAAGGTATTTGACACTTCTCATTATTTTTTACTGTATTCTCCATATACTATCTTTATGCGTCTTGGAAAAGATGTTCTAGCATCTGTTTCTGATTCAAAGTCAGATTTATTTTGTTTTTAAATCATTTTTGGCACTTGAATTTTACATCGGTCTGTACTCCATCACTCACCAAAGAGTTCAATCAATATTGGGGGTTTATGAAAGGTTTAATTTCATACGGTGAAATTGTGACGGGACATACAACTACCAGTGTACTACCATCAAGAGGAACTTTAATCTCCAGTAAAATTACCCCCAAATCTTACGTCTACAGTACCCAAAAATCAGACGCCTTAATTTGAAACAGCGATCAAAGTTTGTTTCTCTTCGTCTCGATTAGCCATCATTAACTTGCTTTTTGCACTTTCAAAATAATAAAGGGTAGGTGTTTGTTTGATTGTTATGGGATCAATTTATTTATGGACAATGTCAGGCTGATATGCATAGGTGTTAGGGCTTGACATGACCAGCTAATTGATAGGATCGAGCCTCCCCGACCGATCGTCTAGATCAATTAAAGACCAAAAGAGGATTATTGTCCATGACCTGACCGCTTATAGATCCGAGTCATAAACTTCTCATCCCCCTTGTTAAGGTGGTCTGATATTACATGTCGACATTCACGGCAAACAGCTGACGTCATTGCGGAAGGGTGTTTACTATGCTGCAGATGTACAGTAGGCGTATTCTACAGCCACAGCAGACATAGCGAGACTAAAATTTGGTAATTCTAAAAGAGAACGTAATTAAGGAGTATAGAGAATTTCATTTGATGTGTTGTCTGCTGAATTGCTCGATACAATATATTTTGCTGTCTTCAATATCTATTGTTGATATATATGTGTTTCCATGCGTTCTATGAAGATCTATTCCGTATCTCCTTTAAAAAGCTTTTAAATATTAAATTGTTCATCTCATAACAGTTTCTAGTGACTGAAGTGAATTATATGAAAAATAGTTTTAGCGAAACATTAACATTTGAATTTTCCGATTCCCATGTACATACGTTTAATGGGCGCTTTATAAATATTAATTTTCTCCCGACAGCAATGTCATGTCCTCAGGGACAAATTTATAAATTTCAAACGTGGATGGATCAACCATCTTGCGCTTTACGTCAACCAAAGCCATCAAAATTGACCGAAGGCTGCGTGTGTCAGAACGGTGATTTTCTCAGTGGAAAGAAGTGTGTCCACAAATCTAAATGCGGATGTTTACACAATGGATTCTACATGGAAGTGAGTAGATAGCAATTCATTTATATGACAAGAATGTTACATTTTAAATGTCATTTTAATTAATATTTTGCAAATGATTTGGCAATTGCAAAAATGTAGATGTTCTTAGTTTAAAATTCCTAATTACAAATGTAATCAATATTTCTTCACATATTAAATTTACTCTTGGAAACTAAAATTATTTAAAACATTTAGCAAAGATTGGGTTTATTTTTCGGTGAAGAATATCTTTATCTGTGCGTCTTTGATATTGTCTTTCGAAAAATGAAATTCTCATTTTCATTAGATAATTTGTCATCCGTAATTTACAAGACAAAATCTTTCTCATTGCAATCCGCCTCAGAAAATTTTTGAAGTTATCTGAATATATTTTCTATTAGGTTGGTGCAAAAATAATGTCGTTTTTTGACGTTCAACTTCATGTGAGAAAACGACATTATTTTTGCACCAACCTAATATTACCACTGTGAAACAGATATTTGCTAACTTTAAAGTTCGGAAGAAAAATATACGAAATATGATGTTATGTTATGTATGTTCTTTTCAGTGTTATATGAATGCTGGTCTATAGCAGCGTTACGTAGGATTTGTACCAAAAATACGTTTCTTTCTATGAAGGGTTTCCTTAGTGTGATGAGTGATTCTTACATGCCCAAGTTTATTGATTTTATCAATATCTTTCCTCACAGGCCAATGAAGTACTCATCGATACAAAATGTCAACTGAAAACTATTTGCAAGGCTGGTGGTACATTAGTTAATCAGAAATTAGAACCTTGCGAACCGAATGGTATCTGCACCATTCAAAACGGAAAACGTGCCTGTATCTGCAAAAAAGGATTCGTTTCTTACAACGGAATATGTATTCCTACAGGTATTTAAACTTATAATTAATTTTCTGCAAATATGTACATTTTCTCTTATCAATGATGAATTATTTTATACACTTACACCACTAAAATAAGTAATTGAAAACATTCTTTCGAGAGCAATTCAAAGATTTATGAAAAAATTAATATTATTTAGTAGTATATTATCGCGGTTTCCTTTCAAGCACTCTAAACTAGAGAATGTTGAACTATCATGTCGCATATCAGATTAAAATATAGCTATTCTTATTCTAAATGCAAATTCATCATTGATCTTGCTTCTTAGCTTCCAACATTGTCTGCTGAATGACGTTTTGTAATTATTGACTTGCAATCTTCGCTAAATATACGTAAAGTTGAATGTAATTACGATGCATTTCACTCATGTAAAAATATTTCTATCTCGTTAGATTTAATATTAAAAGTTTTTTGTCAATGACCAACTAAAGAAAAATACAAACATGAATGTTACTAATGTGCTGTAGTGTCATATAAATTTCGACAAAGAAATTTAGGTTGTATTGATGTTGGTGCCACAAATTAAAAATGTATTAAATGAAATGAAAATTTTTACGCGGTTGAAATTTCATGTCATCGAAATTGATGCAGAAATAGACTCGAGTTTATCTTCTGTGTCTGGATTGTAATTTTTCGTCCATCTCCGTTTGAAATGGCGCATTTATCTTTATTAAGCTCGAATATTTTATTAGATAGGCGAATAATTGAGAAACACGATAAAATTTGACATTAATCAGTCAATATCTTAAAACAAATTTTCTTCCTTTTTCTAGCCTGTATGAAGGCTCTACTGGCATCATGTTTTTGCTTGAAGAATTTGGAAGTATAGCAATCGAT
The DNA here is from genome assembly GCA_964036315.1 of Acanthosepion esculentum. Classification (NCBI taxonomy): domain Eukaryota; kingdom Metazoa; phylum Mollusca; class Cephalopoda; order Sepiida; family Sepiidae; genus Acanthosepion; species Acanthosepion esculentum. Next base: position 77,671,919 of record OZ038492.1, on the reverse strand, counting down.
AAATTCAAAATCGTTAAGACATTCGTAAACAACATAGTTCACTCTTGGTAAATAGGCAAAGATAAAGTCCGTGTTGTTGTGTTTACGTCCAGTAAGCAGGCACGCAGTGAATTCCACTTGAATAAATTTTTTGATCAAAAAACTATGAAGAAGTCAATCGAGAAGATCAGATATAATTGTGGAAGTACGAAAACACACAAGGCTCTGAGACGTTTTCGTCGTTCTCCATTTACTGAAAAAAGTCGAGACCGGAAATATGTTCCAAATAACGACATTGTTATCACAGACGGAAAATCATCTAAAAAAAATTAACAAAATTTGAAACAAGATGAACATAATAAATTAGGTATCGTAACTGGCATTGGAAAGTATCTTCTTCACTTAAAACAGAAAGCCATGGGGAGTAAACCAGTAAAGTTCACTGTTCAACTTTGGAGAGTTGCAGGGTATTATGAAAAAAATTACGACAATGACGTGTAAAGGTAATTGTGTAAATCAATACACATTTCTTACATTAATAATATTGTTCCTTCAATGAATCAGTTCTTATCTACCGACATGTTTTTTGGTAAGGAACCGGATCCTCATATCATTCCTAATTTCATACTAAATCTAGTATTTCACTTGATGTAAAACAATTTGAGTCTTAGAGCATACATGACAAACATAGAAATAAAACTCATTTTCAAAGTAGAGCAGCTCAAATTTACCAAAAGAAATAAATTGATAACAAATCAAACGCAAAGAATTTTAATTTTATTTGTGGCTGAAAGTAATTCTAAAGATGAAGGGCAACGAAATATAACAGTTTTCAATATATGCTATGTGCATCCATTTTCTCATGATATTATAGCAATATTTTATTATGTTCTAAGATGATATACGCTAATTATGCTGTGTATTACTCAGAGAACTCATATTCTCATCTCTGTAGCATTTGTTTAGAGGATGTGTTTATTGCCAAGAATACCAGCGATGATTACATGCGTAATGTCATATATGTATTATAATACATTTCTGGAAGGATTTCATTTATGACAATATATTAAATTTATTAGAAATTGCTTTAAATATTGTGAATATAAACACTTACTCTCACATGAAAATTGAAACATTATTCCCTATATGGATTTCTTTGAAATATTTAGAGAATCACACTCTTCCTACAGTGCTACCTAGACCACAAAATATTTAAGGAAAATAACAATTACATCATAGCTTCATTTGTAAGATAAAGATAAGGTTTTTGTTTCTCCAGTCAAATGCTAAATATATTCAAGAAATGTTACAAGTGTCATAAATATATTGACACATCTTTTGTAAGATACCGGACCAAAATACAAGCGATTAATGTGTCGATCTTACTGCAAATAGTTTCAAGTATACATCAGCAAAAAACACAATAACTTCCATATGCTAAATATATTCAAGAAATGTTACAAGTGTCATAAATATATTGACACATCTTTTGTAAGATACCGGACCAAAATACAAGCGATTATTGTGTTGATCTTACTGCAAATAGTTTCAAGTATATATCAGCAAAAAACACAAATAACTTCCATCAATAAGTGCTGAAATTTATTGAAATTAATTTATTAATGAAGTGACCAGTGCGAATAATCTTCGTATACATGCAGGATTTACATATCAGAATGAATGTAAATTTCTAATATTGAATTCAGAGTAAAATGTAAACTTTCTGATAGGCAAACACAGAATTCTATAAAATCTGTCCATACTCTGCTAGAACTCAGAAACTCTATACACTATTAATGGCATGCAACTGTCTTTCTTCACTGTCTCGCATTCAATTCATGTACTTAAACAAAGGTATGTACATATTTATCTATATATTAGGTTGGTGCAAAAATAATGCCGTTTTTTGACGTATATATGAACGTCAAAAAACGACATTATTTTTGCACCAACCTAATGTCTATCTATCATCTTAGACATGTAGATTCATCAACAAAAAATAATTGATTCCTATACATAATGGCAGTATACAAGAAACTGGCTTTATATGAGATCGATATTCAAATTGAAACATTTGAAAATTGAAGAAATGCTCGAAGATTTAAATGATATTCGTTTTATTTCTGTTAATCGCTGATTCAAAATAAGCTTTTGCGACTGAATTTGGAGACAGTTAATCGGAGAAAACTTTTAATACTGTGATCATTTATGATGATATATTAAAGCTGTGGCGCTAAAATAATGATAACAATATTTTTAGCATTTTACATAAATGAGAACGAAAGCTATTTTATCTGAAGCCTCTTATGTTTTTGACAGTTCCAGAAGTCGAAAAGTCTAGGCGGGAAGCTTGACCTATCAGAAATACTTTAAGACATGCCATAGAATAGATAACAAACACTCGTGTGCATTGCTAGCTACATCATTGTTTACTACCCTCTCGTCCGAAAGTAGGAAGCCACAAGTCATCGGGACCGAAGGTCTCATTATACTGGCCTTGTTCAGATTGTTGATCACGCCAGATAATAAGCTATCTCCCCAGAAACTGTAACTAAGATCTGCTCTGCATAGTAGGTTGGCTATGTGAATGTTGAACAAACACAAATGTGCCTGGGCGAGCGTCTTCAATAGGGATTGGCTAACCGCCCAAACACACGGGTATCCTCGAATACGAGTGGCCAGCTATTATGTATGTATGTATGTATGTATCTCTCTCACACACACACTATATATATATATATATATATATATATATATATATATATATATATATATATATATATATATATTTAAAGACATTTATATTATGTTTAACGTTCTTTTTATAGATACAAGTATTTAAGCAAATGCTCTGTTTTTTATAATAAACAGTATTAAATAACATTTACCGGCCTGAATGTCTATGTCCAATTCTAAATATATATATATATATATATATATATATATATATATATATATATATATACACACACACACACATATGTATATACATACATACATACATATACTTTTATTTATTTCTCTATACATCTGCGTAGACACATATACGCAGATTTATAATAAAAAAATCGTTATACATAAGAGTAGGATATCATAAATTGATTTTATATGAGATCGATTGAATAATACCTAAATATTTAAATTCGTCTTTCAAGCAGATGATAAATAATTGGATAATAATTTAAAGAAAGTTGATCAAATTAGAATAAAATTATATTAATCTGTAACATTAAAATATGATCAAAATTTTATATTCGCATTTTGTATAAATGTGAAGAAAAGCAGTTTCCATTTAAAGTCAAGTTACATCCAGCTAATAATCTTTCCATAAAAATTAATGGGAAAATTCGATGGATATTATTGATTTTGATTCAGTTCATATAAATATGCTGATAACTGAAAACAAACAAACAAACAAACAAAGAGTATTTGTTCATATTTTTCAGATTCGTGTGTTTATAAAGGATGTCAAAATGGCGGAACTTGCAAAAGAGTCGGCAATGTATGGAAATGCATGTGCAAAGTTGGATACTTCGGAAAATATTGTCAACATGGTAAGAGCTGAACTGATATTTTAGTTTTCACTGAATGGGAAATTCACTTTGAAGAATATTATTAGGTTGGTGCAAAAATAATTTCGTTTTCTCACATATGTTACTTTTATATATAACGACATTATTTTTGCACCAACCTAATAATTTGTTTATCATTGGACAATTGTATTACATAAATATGAATACTTTACGGAATATATATTAGGTTGGTGCAAAAATAATGTCGTTTTCTCACATATGTTACTTTTATATATAACGACATTATTTTTGCACCAACCTAATAATTTGTTTATGATTGGACAATTGTATTACATAAATATGAATACTTTACGGAAATATATGTTAGGTTGGTGCAAAAATAATGTCGTTTTCTCACATATGTTACTTTTCTATATAACGACATTATTTTTGCACCAACCTAATATTATTGTGTTGTCCGGAAAGTTCATGTTGATTTTTAGTCGATCTTTTCCAACTCGTTAGAATACGCCAAATTTATCGATAGATATAAGATGCTTACATTTCCCATTAGAGCACACAAACTTTCTCTTAAGAAAGTAAGTTTATAAATCGTGTCAGTTTTGCATCCCTACAAAATTGGAAGATAATAAGGTGTATTTTAGACATTTGATACTTTTTTTACCGGAAAGGAATAACTGTCACGCAAACAACAAAAAAAACGTTGTGCTGTGTACGATGGAAGTGCTTCACTTAACAGTAGTGCAAGGAATTGTTTCGGTAAGATAAGAGTTGGTTATTGTAACTTTATTGATAAAGAATGCTCAGGCAGATCCCCTCTACAGATGGTCTAATAAAGACACTGATTGAGAATAACCCGCATTACACTAAGCGGTTATTGGCAGAAACTCTAAATTTATCAACATCTAGAAATACATGAACACTCAGTGAACCTTGGTTACTCAAATCGCTACAATGCTTGAGCACCACACGATCTGAGTGAAAAAGGTTCATTGGATAGTATTTCATCTGTGGTTTGTTGTATAAACACAATTAAAATGCAACCTTTTGAAGTAAATTGTGACGAGTGATGAAATATGGACCTTTTACAACAATGTTCATCGAAAAAGATCCTGGTAATAAACGACATGAACCAACTTTAGCCATCACAAAATCAGATCATTCATGATGTGCATCCTCTGGGAGCGGAACGGAAATATCTGCTATGAGCGTCTACAAAGTAACCATTCAATTAATTCTGAAATGTACTGCTCAGAACTGGGAGAATTAAAATCAGCAATTGAAGAAACAAAATGCCGATAATTGGCGACAAGAACGGTGTTGTTTTCCATCAAAATAGTGCCAAATCTCACGCTTATTTAGCGGCCCGGTAAAAATTACTGCAACTTTGCTGGGACGTATTACACTTCCCACCATAATCACCAGACATTGCTCCTACGGACTATCACTTATTCAGCTCCTTGCAACATAATCTCAATGGTAAAAATTTCTTTAGATTGCATAAAAAACATTAATGAGTTCTTTGCCGAAAAATGACCAAAATTCTTGGAAAATGAAATCTTTAAGCAGAAGTGACAATGGAGAATGGTTGTGCAACAAAATGGTTCATGTTTAGTTGAATAAATATTTAATGGGATAATTTTGTATTGTGCTTTAATTTCCCTTAAAAATCGACATGAACTTTCAGCTAACAATTTGTTAAAATAATAGATGGTGCCTGTTTTAAGTGAGAGGTTGGCCGCATCCACTTCACAGAGCTGAAAACAATGCAGCTGAAACATTTGCAATGAGTATCATATTATAAGGTTTTTAGATGTAGCGTCGTGCTTGAATTCCTATAAACGGAACAATTTCTGTATGCATTTACATAAAGGAATCCATGAAGAGTTATTGCCCATGCAGACGTGAAAAATATCCCGTGATTGTGAGAAACGCATATATTGCAGGTCTATGAATATATGATAACTATGAGTGTTATAAGAAAATCGAAAATAATGTTCAAAGGAATTGTTTATATATAAATATATCTGTTTTGCCGTAAACGATTTTTTCAGTAAATACCGAAATCCTCCATATAATAATATCCGTAATTAAAAATGATAGAAAATTATTAAATCAATTGAACATACGATATTAGAACGAATTAATATTGTTTCTTAATAAAATAGTTGTTTAAAAGAATCGTATGATTAGGAAGAACTTCTGAAGTCCTAGGATTGTGTGAGAGACAAAGTTTATTCAAAAATACTTTTCTTTTAATTGGAATTTCTTTTACATTTTACAGAAAGAGACTGTCATTGCAGTGGATACGGAGATCCCCACTACAAAACCTTTGACGGACAAGTGATCCACTTCATGGGTGTTTGCAAGTACACTTTGGCTGCAAGTACAAAACATGCACCAAATTCCTTCGCCGTTGAAGTTAAAAATGAACACCGTGGAAATAGCCGAGTATCCTACACTCGGATGGTTGATATCAAACTAAAGGGATGCACAATTAGACTGTTGCCCGGAAACAAAATTCTTGTGAGTAAGAATAAATCTTGTGAAACTGACTGAACTGTAAATATTTAAATACATCTATAACTAGCTGAATGTAATTTTAACATATTTAAACACGTTGTCGTTTTAGATAAATGGGTAGGAACGGTCATTTCCAATTCAAAACACTTTTGGTATATGGGCCAAATACGAAGCTTTAACCATGTTTAAATTCGTTTTTTTAGGTAAATGGTGAGGAAAAATCATTCCCAATTCAAGGCGTTTGGGGTATATCGGCCAAATACTCTTGCGGCTGGAGTACGGTGTCCACTGCTTGGGGTCTCACAGTCCAGTTTGATGGAAGACACATGGTGAAGGTGAAATTACCAGGCAGATTCGCTAATAAGCTGACTGGAATCTGTGGCGATTGTAACGGAAAGAAAGACGATTTCCGCACAAAAGAAGGAAAAGATGTATCAAAAAGTAGCAACAAATATTCCTTGATTGGAGACAGTTACAAAGTGAACGATGACAGCGATAAACCCACAACAAAGTAAGCAACACGTTAAAATAATCATTACTTTGAATAGAAAATCGTCTTTGAATATTGATACCATATTGAAGAGCTGAATGCTTTTTTTTAAGCTGAAGAATAACGCATCAGTGATATAAATATATGTTTAACCTTGTTCAAATCCTCGTTTGTGTCAATATATCATCGTATATTAACCGATTGATTATTTTTTATCTAAAGTTTTTCTGGGATTTTCTTTTTAGGTGCAATGTAACTGATTACACAGATGAATGTAAACCTGATCAAACAAAGATGTGCAACATTATAAATAGTAAAATATTCAAAGAATGTGCTGTGAAACTTGGATTGATAAAAGTAAAAAATTATTTGGAATCGTGTAAAATCGACGCTTGTGCATATCAAAACAATGGAAAACTTTTAAAATCAGTCGTGTGCGCCGCAATCGAAGCATATGCCGGAGAATGTGCTAAGGCAGGAATCTTTGTGCGCTGGAGGCCTATCAGCTTATGCCGTAAGATATTTAACTTCTACTCGTACTAATATTTATACACTAAAGCTTTCAAACTGTTAATTGTCTTATATTTAATTATATGACAAGTACATCAAAGTACGTCAGGGATTGATTTAGTGCAGTAATATCGTATCACCAAATATTGAAACGAAATTGATGAATAAAAATATTTTATATTGCAACAGTCTCACGATTGACATATTGTTTGTTCATTTTACAAACAATTGTCTTTATAATCTGAGATTGAAAGTTAAATTACGAAGCTTTCCGTTAAAAACCTGACAAGAATCTCTGGTGAGAGAAGTGAAAAAATAAACATCTGTTGTTGAATAATTATATCGTTTTTAAATTCCGATTAAATTACCTAATAAAACAATAATATTAATGATTTCATATTGTATAACGGCCGAAGATTTCGTAATATAACAAACAGTCTGGGGATATTAGATCGTAAGCATATTGTATTATATTTCGTAATGTTTCAGCTTGATAATTGATCTCGCCGTATGAACTGTGTGAAGTTACCCAAAGAAAATCTTTATAATAAATAAAATTTGGCCACTTGAAATGCATAATATTGAAACAACTCATAATTAACGTGTATCGTGACTGTCATCTAATGATGCGTTCTCTGTTGAATTGTTAGTGAAAGATATTTCCTTTTTAATTCAATTGCTATTGTGGATATAAACGTGTTTTCATAAATGCTATGAAGATTTATCACAGGTGTACTTGAATATGTTTTGAAAGATATTTTTATTATCATTACACTTTATGATGACGGAAGTGAATTATATTGAAAATAATTTTAGTGAAAACATTAATAATTTCAAATTTTCCATTCGCATGTGTTGATTTATATACATCAATTTCTCCCTACAGCAAAGACGTGTCCTCAGGGGAAAATATATGAATTTCAAACGTCGATAGATCAACCATCTTGCGCTAATCCTATACCAAAGCCATCAGAATTGATTGAAGGTTGCGTATGTCCGAAAGGATATTTACTCAGCGGAAAGAATTGTGTCCACAAATCTAAATGCGGATGTCTCCGCAATGGATTCTATATGGAAGTGAGTAGATAGCAATTAAATTAAACGACTAGCGTGTTAGATTTAAGATGTCACTTCAATATGCTTTATTTTTTTTAAAGGAAATTTTTAAAGAATCCTTTCTATTTTGTTTTCTTTCATGTCTCATTTGAATTCATTTTCTAACATAACCTTTTGCGATCTTGCAATTATGTAGAGTTTTCTTAGGTTAAAATTCCTAGTTTGTCATCTCTTAGTTAATTTTGAAAGTAAAATTATTTAAAACATTTTCAAAAGAATTGTGTTTATTTTTTTCCGTGATGAATATAATCTAACGAAGCAATGTACATCGTTGTCATTTGATGTTGAAAGAGGAAATTCTTTTTTTTCATTAGGAATTTTATAAAACAAAGTCTTTCTCATGTCAATCCGACTCAAGCAACTTTAGATATAAACTGATTGTTTATTCTATTACCACTGAGAAAAGGATATTTGTAAGCATTCAAGATCGTAAGACAAATAAATATACGAAATATGATGTTATTTCATTTGAGCCCTTCACAATGTTATGGGAATGCTAATCGATAGCAGCGTTTTTTGCCATGAAGCGTTTCTAAATTTAATATTAATCAATTTCAGCTAAGATTCATAACCTTATTCTGTTAATGCTTTTACTTACAGGCCAATGAAGAATTCATAGATCCGAAATGTCAAGTGAAAAATATTTGCAAGGCTGGCGGTAAACTGACTTCTATGATATTAGAACCTTGCCAACCTAATGGTGTATGCACGATTCAAAACGGAAAACGTGCTTGTATCTGCAAAAAAGGATTCTATTTTGACAACATAAGATGTGTGCCTGAAGGTATTTAAACACATACTTATCTGCTACGAATAATTACTTTCTCTTTTATCAATGAGACTTCGGTGAATGTTTCTCTAGTTTATAAACTAACACTTCTGACAAAAGGAATAAACAGCATTCATTCCATAGTTATTCAAACAAGACTTATGAAATATTTAAGAGTATTCAGTGATAAATTATGGATGTTTGTTTTGAACTCCTTATACTGGAGAATATTAAATATTCATCATGTCATATATAGGCTTTAAAATATCGTTATTCCTATTCTGAAAGCAAATATATCAGCGACCTTATTCTAATACTTGGCTTGCAATATTGTCAACTAAATGACGTTTAGTATGTAACGACATTGATTTGCCAATTTTCGATAAATATATTTAACATTAAATTTAATTATAACACATCTGACTCATTTAATTTGTTCTATTTTGTCAAATTATAATTGTACTATGTAAAGATTTTTGTTTTTTGCTAATGTCTAACTAAAGGAAAGAATAAACACGAAAGTTCGTAATATATTAGATCAACACATAAATTCCGACCCAGGAATCCAGGTTGTATTGAAGTTGAAGCAATAATAAAAATATATTGAGTGAAGATTTTTACACGATTAAAATTTCATACAATCGAACTAGTCTTTGAAATTGGCTGAATGGTAATATTCGCGCCGATTATGTCCAGAGTGAAAATATTTGTGCTCCAATGTTTAAAAATATATTTATTTTATTAAGCTCGAAGATAGACAGATATTTCGTAAACACGTTGAAATCTGACATTCATTATTCAATGTCCTGACACAAAGTTTCTCTTTTTGCAGTTTGTAAAAAGGCAGTGGCTGACATCATGTTTTTGCTTGATGAATCTGGAAGTGTGAAAAAGCATAACTTCAAAATCGCCAAGAAATTCATAATCAACTTAGTTCGCTCTTGGAGAATAGGCAAGAATAAAGTCCGTGTTGGTGTATTTACGTTCAGTACACGGGTATACAAAGAAATCTACTTGAATAAATATTTTGATCAGAAATCTATGGAGAAGGCAATCGAGAAGATCAGATATAATTCAGGAAGAACGAAAACGCACGAGGCTCTCCGAGCACTTCGTACATCTGCATTTATTAAAGGAAATGGAGATCGGAAAAATGTCCCAAATATTGCTATTGTTATAACAGACGGTAAATCTTATAACAAAAGGTTAACGATAAGTGAGGCAGCTAAACTTAAGAATTTTGGCGTTGTAATGTTCAGCATTGGCATTGGAAAGAAACTTCGACAATCAGAACTAAAAGCCATGGCAAGTAATCCAGTATCGGAACATAAGTTCACTGTTAATGACTTTGGCGACTTGCAGGGTATTGTGAACAAAATTGCGACGAAGACGTGTGAAGGTAATTTTATAAATCAATATACGTTTTTTACATTAATAATATTGTTTTGGTCAGTTCTTATTTACCGACATGTTTTGTCGTGAGAAACTGTATCCTCAAATCATTCCTAATTTCATATTAAATCTAATATTCCATCTCATGTAAAATATTTGAGTCTATATCTCAAACATAGAAAGAAAACTTACTGTCATAGAATAGTAGCTCAAATTTACCAAAGAAATAAATTGATAACAAATCAAAAGACAAAGAATTTTATTTTGTGCTGAAATTATTTTTACAGTTCAGGACCAGTTAAATATAACGTAGTTTTCATGATATGATACCTTATCTTTTTTCTCATGTAATGATTATAATAATGTATTATTTACTGAGAGGATATAGGCTAATTATACTTTATATTACTCAGATTTTCTTACGCAACAGTGTAGCCATTATTAGGAGGATATTTTTATACCCAACAATAGCAATCCAAATTTCATACATTTATTATATTGGAAGGATTTAATTTACTTCAAAATAATTAATGTTTTATCAACTGCTTGCTGTGCATGCAATTAAATATTATGAATATATTATAAAATATTTAGAAACACATGCACTGTCTACAGCGCTACCTAAACCACGAAATATTTAGAGAGCATTGCAATTCGATGATAGTTTCTCGTGCAAGATAATGTTTTCATTTCGCGAGTAAAATGCTAAATATATATTCTACAAGAAAATAAGAGTTACAAGTGTCATAAAAAGTTTGGAATATCTTATTTTGTAAGATATAAAGACGGTTAATCGGACTAAATTTAAAATACATTGATCATTTATGGTGAACTCATATAAAACTAAAATAAAGATAATTTTATTTTCGCATTTTGCATAAATGTGAAGAAGAGCAGTTTATATCAAAAGTCGAATTACACAAATTCAACTTTCTTACCATAAATGTTAAAAAAAATAAATCGAAGAAAATACTAATTCTGTTTCCGATCATATTCATGTCTTGATAAATGACAAAAAGCAAAAAGGAATTATTCATATTTTGTAGATTCATGCATTTCTAAAGGATGTCAAAATGGTGGAACTTGTAGTAGCGTCGGCAAAGAAAGGAAATGTATGTGCAAAGCACGATACTACGGAGAATATTGTCAACATGGTAAGAGTAACATTGGCGTTTTAGTTTTTGTTGAATGGGACACGATATTGTATTTATGATCATTTTAGATCACACATTGAATTTTATGAACAAAATAACGGATGGGATATCCATTTGTTGAAATATTTGTTGAAGTTTGTTTTAAGTGAGTGATGGACTATTCTTCACACAGTAAACCATAACGCAGTTGAAAGATCTGCAATCATTGATATAGTATAAGATTGTTGATTAATTATAGGGGTTGTATTTTCATTTTTATGTGCGGAAGAATTCCTGTTTGTGTTAATATAAAATTGTTGAATATTCAAATACAGTAATAGCGATTGCTCATGCAGACGTGAAAATAAAAATATCCTGTGATTGATAAAAGCATTCATATTTTAGGTTTATGTGTATGTGTTAACGAGGAATGTTATAAGAAAGTAGAGAATAATATTCAATGAAACTGTTTATATATAGATATATTTAATTTGAAGTAAAATTTGTTTTTGTCATAAATACCAAATTCCTCCATATAATAATATCCATAATTACAAATGCTAGAACATTGTTAAAACAATAGAAATGTAGGATATTAAAATGAATTAATATTGTGTATTAATAAAATAGTTGCGTAAAAGAATCGTGTGTTTGTGAGGAAGCACTTCTGAAGTTTTACGATCGTGTGAGAGACGAAGTCTATTCGAAAATCCCATTTTTAAAATTGTTTTTTTATTTTATATTTTACAGTAAAAGACTGTCATTGCAGTGGATACGGAGATCCTCACTACAAAACCTTTGATGGGCAAGTGATCCACTTCATGGGTGTTTGCAAGTACACTTTGGCCGCAAGCACCGAAGATGCACCGAATTTCTTCGCCGTTGAAGTTAAAAATGAACACCGTGGAAATAAACGAGTATCCTACACTAGGATTGTTGATATCAAACTCAGGGGATTCACAATTAGACTGTTGCCCGGAAACAAAATGCTTGTGAGTAAGAATGAATCTTATCAACCTGAGCGGTATTTAAATATTTAAATTAAGACTATTACTACTTGAACGAAACTTTAACCATATTTAAACTCGTTTTTTAGGTAAATGGTGAGAAAAAATCATTCCCAATTCAAGGCGTTTGGGGTATCTCGGCCAAATACTCTTGCGGCTGGAGTACGGTGTCCACTACATGGGGTCTCACAGTCCAGTTTGATGGAAGACACATAGTGAAGGTGAAATTACCAGGCAGTTTTACTAATAAGCTGACTGGAATCTGTGGTGATTGTAACGGAAAGAAAGACGATTTCCGCACAAAAGAAGGAAAAGATGTATCGAAAAGTAGCAACAAATATTCCTTGATTGGAAACAGTTACAAAGTGAAAGATGACAGCGATAAACCCACAACAAAGTAAGCAACCCGTTAAAATAATCATTACTTTGAATAGAAAATCGTCTTCATTAAATTAATATTAATACCTTTCAGATGATTGAAAGACAGAATGCTTATTAATCTGAAGATTAACGCATCATGTATATATGTATATATAGCCAACATGGCAAGTAAATAATATATATATATATTCCTCGCATTTTGACCGATTGTTTTTGTTTTACATCAAGTTTTTCTTGGATTTTCTTTTCAGATGCGCTGTAAGTGATTTCAAATTAACCTGTAATGATCAGAAAACAAAGATGTGTAACATTATTAAAAGTGTAATTTTCCAAAAATGTGTTGCGAAACTTGGATTGGAAAAAGTCAAAATGTATTTGAAATCGTGTAGAATCGACGCTTGTGCATATCGCAAGAATATGAAACTTTTGAAATCTGTTGTGTGTGCCGCCATCGAAGCGTTTGCAGGAGAATGTGCTAAAGCAGGAGTTATCGTTGCCTGGAGGAGCGCTAATTTATGCCGTAAGATATATACCTGCTACTTGTATTAATATGTATACTCTCAACCTTTGAATTGCTTCTGATAAGATAACAAAGTGTGTAAAACACGCCATTTAATACAGTAATATCGTATAGCCATTTTACACCGCAATCTTTGCACGTTTGACATATTCATTATTCATCTTTAAAAAAAATATATCCTTTTTAATCTGAGATAGAAAATGAAACTACAAAGATTTTTCTTTAAAAAACTGACAGGAGACAGTGTTGATAGTAGTGATAATTTCTGTTTTTGAATACATAAATTGTTTGTAAATTCCGAGGAGCTTTACAGAATACAACACACCATTAGTGATTTCTTACTGTATAACAACCGAACATTTCTTAATATATCAAACTGATGAAATTAAATCGAAAAATCCATTGTATTATATTTCTTATTTTTGCAGCTTGATTAATTGATATTTTCACATGAGCTTCGTGAAGATCGTTGAATTATTATAAGTTGCTCAGAGAACCTTTCTGTAATGAATTACATTTGCTCATTATAAATCCATAATATTGAAACGTCCCATAATTAGCGAGTATCATGAGTGTCATCTGATGATGCGTTGGCTGCTGTATTGTTAGAGAAAGATATTTCGTTTTGACTTCAATTGCTTTTCTTGATAGATGTCTATGTTTTCCTAAATGCTAAAGGTCTACTTTCAATTTTGTAAAAATATTAAATTGTTCATCTTATAACAAATTTTGGTGACATGAAGTGAATTATATTGAGATTTGTTTTAGTGAAAACATTAATAATTCCATATTTTCCATTCACATGTGCTTTTGTGCAGTGGCTGATTTATATATATCACTTTTCTCCCTACAGCAAAGACGTGTCCTCAGGGGAAAGTATATAAATTTCAAACATGGATGGATCAACCATCTTGCGCTAATCCTCTACCAAAGCCATCAGAATTGATTGAAGGTTGCGTATGTCCAAAAGGATATTTACTCAGCGGAAAGAATTGTGTCCCCAAATCTAAATGTGGATGTTTCCACATGGGATTCTACATGGAAGTGAGTAGATAGTAATTAATTTAAGCGAGTGGAGTCTTAAATTTTAGATGTTATTTCAATATGCTTCATTTATTTAATGGATGTTTTTAAAGGATTCAATCTATTTTCTTGGTTTTCTTTCATGTCGCCTTTGAATTAATTTTCTAACTTTACCTCTTACGATCTTGCAGCTTGATAAGCTTTCAAATAAAATTTACTTAGATTAATATTCATAATTTAACACCATTCAATTAATTTTGAAAGTAAAATTATTTAAAACATTTCCCAAAGAATTGCGTTTATTTTTCAGTTAAGAATATAATCTAATGATGAAGTGCGTATCTTTGATATTTCCTGTCGAAAAATGAAATTCACATTTTAATTAGGAAAATGGTGATCCGCATTTTATAAAACAAAATCTTTCTCATAGCAGTCTGACTCAAGCAACTTTAGATATTATCTGATTGCATTTTTTAATATTAATTAAGTTGGTGCAAAAATAATGTCGTTCTTTGACGTTCAACTTATATATATAAAACGACATTATTTTTGCACCAACCTAATACCACTGATACAAGAATATTTGTCAGCATTCAAAATCATAAGACAAGTATACGAAATATCTTATTTCATTTAAATCTTTCACAATGTGATAAGAATGCTAATCTATAACAGCTTATTTTGCCACGAAGTGTTCCTCCATTTTAATATTCATCAATTAATTTCAGCTAAAATTCATTATCTAATTTTATCAACATTTTCCTTGCAGGCCAATGAAGAAATAATAGATCCGACATGTCAAATGAAAGCTATTTGCAAGGCTGGTGGTAAACTGATTTATAAGGAATTGGAACCTTGCCAGCAAAATGCTATATGCAGCGTTCGAAATGAAAAACATGCTTGTATCTGCAAAAAAGGATTCTCTTCTTATAAGGGAATATGTCAACCTGAAGGTATTTAAACGCATGCAAATATGATGCGAATATGTACTTTCTCTCTTATTCATATGTCTTCTATGAATGTTTCCTTATTTTATAAACTAACACCAGTGACATAAGTAATACAGAAAAATAATAGTAATTCAAGATAGAAAAATTAAACATTACTCAGTGGAAGATTATGGCTGTTTGTTTTGTGCTATCTATACAACAGAATTTTGAACGTTCATCATGTTGTCAAATATAAGCTTTTTTATTGGCTATTCTAAAAGTAAATTTATCAATGATAATGCCCTGGCACTTAGCATGAGATATTGTCAACTAAATGACATTTAGTAAGTAATGAAATTGATTTACCAATAATCGATAACTTTGTTTAAAGTTAAATTTAATTCTAATGCTATTCATTCATTTCAATTTTTTTTAACTTATGAAATTATAACGTTAATATTTAAAGATTTTTTGTCTTTTTGGCAATGTCCAACTAAAAGAAAGAACAAACATGAAGATTTGTAATATACTGCAGTGTCATAAAAATTTCAACAACAGAAATTCAGTTTGTATTGAATTCGAAGCCAATAATGAAAAAAATATTAAAGTAAATGGGCGTTTTTCTGCGATTGAAATTTCATATAATCGAACTCGTGTTTGAAAAATGGACTCGAGAATTCTCCTATGGCTGAATTGTAATTTTCGCCTCAATTATGTGCTAAAAGAAAATATTCATGTTCCAATGATTTTAAATGACATATTTATCTTTATTAAATTCGAAGATCTTATTAAACAGACGGATATTTCGCAAAGACGGTGAAGTTTGCCATTCATTATTCAACACCCTATCGCAAATTTTCTCCCTTTTTGCTGATATTTCGTAAACATCTTGACACATGATTTTCATTATTCATTAAATTAATACATATCTTCTCACTATTTTCAGTCTGTAAAAAGGCAGTGGCTGACATCATGTTTTTGCTTGATGAATCTGGAAGTGTGAAAAAGTATAACTTCAAAATCGTCAAGAAATTCGTAATCAGCTTCGTTCGCTCTTGGAGAATAGGCAAGAATAAAGTCCGTATTGGTGTATTTACGTTCAGTAGACGTGTATACAAGGAATTCTATTTGGATAAATATTTTGATCAGAAGTCTATGGAGAAGGCAATCGAGAAGATCAGATATAATGGTGGAAAAACGAAAACGCACAAGGGTCTCAGACAACTTCGTAAATCTGCATTTACTAAAAGACATGGGGATCGGAAAGATGTTCCAAATATTGCCATTGTTATCACAGACGGAAAGTCTTCTAACAAAAAATCGACGAAAAGAGAGGCAGCTAAACTTAAGAAATTAGGTGTTGTAGTGTTCAGCATTGGCATTGGAAAGAAACTTCGACAATCAGAACTGAACGCCATGGCAAGTAAACCGTTATCGGAACATAAGTTCACTGTTAATGAATTTGCCGACTTGCAGGGTATTGTGAACAAAATTGCGACGAAGACGTGTGAAGGTAATTTTATAAATCAATATACGTATTTACTTTGGTGTTATTTTCCATTAGTCGGCCAGGTGTTCTTTCCGGACATATTTTGTGTTGAAAAAAACTATCGACATATCATTCCTAATTTCATAATAAATCTAATATTCCATCTGATGACCAAACATTTGTGTCTTACAGCATAGATTTCAAACCTGGAAAGATAACTTTTCATAGATCAGCAGCTCAAATATCCCAAAGGAAATAATTTGATAAGAAATCAAACGACAAAGAATTAGAATGTTATTCTTTATTGAACGTATTTATAAAGATGACAGCCAGTCGAATATAACATATTTCCCATCATATGTTATGTTCTTCCCATGTCATTTCTCCAATATTGTATTTTCTTCTACAAGGATAAACGCTAATTAGCAAGCATATTACTCAGACTAGTATACTTTCTGTAGCTTTTGTTAGGAGGACTTGTTGATTGTCAATAATACCAGCAAGGATTAGATACTTAAATTAATTTATTCATTATATTGGAAGGATTTAATTCATGTCAATATAGCAGATCTATTAGAAATTTCTTGCTGTGCGTGAAAATAAATATTGTGAATATAAATACTTACCTCCAAATGAAAATTGTTTTATTCATGAAGTGACTTGTGCTAATATTCTTCGAATACATAGAGGTATTTCATATCTGAATGTAAATTTCTAATATTTACTCTAGAGAGCTATGGAAAATTTGTGATAGGTGAACATAGAAGGCTACAAAATTCGTCCATACGCTACTAAAATATTTAGAAACTCTATACATTATTAATGACATGAAACAGTTATTTTCACTCTCTCGCATACAATTCATATACTTAAGCAAAAATATGTATATATATATATCTTTATATATATATATATATATATATATATATATATATATATATACGTGTGCGTGTGTGTGAGTGAATGTGTGTGTGTGTGTTAGCATCGACACATACACATGTAGATTCATAAAGAAAGAAACAATTGATACTTTTACGAGTTTATATAACAAAAATTATCCGCTCTTTCGCCATAATATATCTTAACGTTTGTGACACTGCCTTCTGCTCACGCGTACTTATAGTTAGCAAACGATTGTGGACACTTGATCGAAGTTTTAGCTTGATTACGCCAGTTTTCTTGTAAACGTCCGCCCCACGAGCACTGGCCATCAAGGAGGAACAAGAGCAATGTTCCGATTTTTCTGGTCGGGAGATGTGTCAGAGGCTGAAATTCATCCCAGGATTTTAACACAATACGGCGACAGTGTGTATGAGTTGATCGAGATGTTTAAATGTACACGGACAAACGTTATAAAAGAAGGGGCAGGTCACCGGTCAACCTCTACCACTGACGTCAATATTCAGCAAGCTCGGGAGAGGGTAATGGCGAACCGTAGAGTTATCATCGATCTGGTATAGTTTTTTCTGCAGATTCAAATCACTGCGCTTTGTTCCTCCTTGGTGCACACTGGTATTGGAGCGGCTATGTTTACACTGTAACAGCACCAAGAAAACTGGTGCAAGCACGCTCAATCTTCGGTCACGTGATCATAATCGTTTATCAACTGTAAGTATGCATGAACAAAAGGCAGTGTGACAAACCTAATTACATGTTATTGCGAAAGTACGGATAATTTTTACTTACTCTTGTACAAAATAGCAGTATACAATAAATTGGCTTTATATGAGGCCGATATAAAAATTGAAACATATGTAAATGATATTCGTTTTATTTCTGTTAATCGCAGATACAGAATGTGCGATTTGCCCTTAAAATTGAAGACAGTTTATCGGATGATTTTTTTAAAAATTATAATTTATGGTGAAATCATATTAAGCTGTGACACTGAAATAATCATAGCAATTTTCTTTTCGTATTTTGCATAAATATGAAGAAATCTATTTTTATGAGAAGCCAAATTAGATCTATCCATTTTTCTTTCGATATGTATATGAAAGGAAATAATCGAATAAAACTATTTGTTCTTTTTCAGTTCATATACATGCCTTGATATGTAAAAAAGCAAAAAGGAAATGTTTATATTTTTCAGATTCGTGCATTTCTAAAGGATGTCAAAATGGTGGAAAATGTAGAAGTATCGGCAAAGAATGGAAATGTATGTGCAAAGATGGATACATCGGAAAATATTGTCAACATGGTAAGAGATGAATTGCCAGTTGAATGTTCATTAAATGGGACATGGACTGTTTGTTGAATATTTTCAAATCCCCCGATAATAATGAAGGAGATATTCACTTCCTCAAATACTTCTTTGAATGTGTTTAATGTTGAGATATACGAATGGAAGTCTTGTTTGCATATGAACTTGAGTTTTTTGCTGTTGGTGAAATGTCACTTCCGCGTATATTTTGTCATAAGTGAACATATTTGTGTTTCATTGTTTAAAATACCATATTTAAGTACATTCTTCTTGAAATGTTTAATTAATAGGCGCACATTTCAAAAACTCTACGTATTTTAATATTCATTAAGTAATATGCTAACACAAACATTCTTCTTTTTGCAGCATGTAATAAGTCAGTAGCTGACATCATGTTTTTGATTGATGAATCTGGAAGTGTGGGAAAACGTAACTTCAAAAAAGTAAAAAATTTCGTAATCAAAATTGTTCGGCAATTGAAAATAGGCAGAAATAAAGTCCGTGTTGGTGTGTATACATTCGGTACACGGGTACGCAAAAGATTCCACTTAAAGAAATATTTTCATCAGAGGTCTATGAAGAAGGCCATCAAGAGGATCAAGTACAGAGGTGGATGGTCTAAAACACACAAGGGTCTAAAAAGTCTTCGTCGTTATGCATTTACGGCACGAAATGGAGACCGGAAAAATGTTCAAAATTTCGCCATTGTCATCACAGATGGGAAATCATCTAACAAAAGATTAACAATTTCAGAGGCAGCTAAACTTAAAAGAAGAAACGTCGTAATGTTCAGCATTGGCATTGGAAAGAAACTTCGACAATCAGAACTGAAAGCAATGGCAAGTCAACCTGTATCTGAACATATGTTCAACGTTAACAGTTTTGGTAGCTTGCAGTGTATTGTCAACAAATTTACAACGAAGACATGTGAAGGTAATTGTATAAGCTGATATTCATTTGTTACACTAATACTATTGATCAATCCATTGATAAATTTTCATCTTCCAACATGTTTTTTTTGTTGAGGAACAGTATCTAATTATCATTTCCTAAAAAGAATTTCATAATAAATCTAATATACCTTCTGATGGAAAAGTATTAGTGTCTTCAAGCATAAATGCCGAACATAGAAACACAAATCATTCCCATAGGTCTGCATATCAATTTAGAGGAGGCACGGTGGAGTAATGGATAACGGCTCGGATTGAGGAATCGTAGAGCCGAGTTCGAATTCCAGTCGAATCCGTTACATTCACTTACGTGCTAACACCCTTGAGAAAGGTGTGAATCACTTACGTGCTAACACCCTCTTCTTCTCCCTCCAACTATGGGTAAATAGCAGGACAGAATTGAATTCTGAATTCAAAAACCTTCGGCGCCTGCACCGGCGGTCTCTTGGTTACTCCTGCCTCTGCGTCTGTGGAAATTCTGCGGCAAGTAAGAGCATATTCCTCCCGCGAGGTGTGGGGACCGCGTGTGAAGTTCAAACTCCATTTCAAGAATTCGCTGCCGAATCGGGAATGGCTGTCGCTCGTTTCAGCTTGGTCGGCCTTCCAACGTTCCGGACGCGGTGAGTTCCTTGGAAGGAGCCGGCTTAACCGATCCAGGGTGAATGCCACAAAATACATACATATCAATTTGTGCCAAAAGAAGTAAATTAATAACAAATCAAATCACAACATATTGCAGAAAAGTGTTCTTTTAACATACTAGATTGACAGAATATGAACCAAGCATTAAATATTTAACAAACACTACCAAATTTAGTGGAAATCGAAACATTACTTACATAATTCAGAATTAATATTTGCAACATATATCTCTTAAATCCTTTCACATTAATCAGTGTTAAGTTATATAGACTGTATAAATATCTTCTAATCATTTCATATATTATGCTACCAGATTTCTGCAGGTTTCAGTCAGTATTTTATCTCATTTTTCTTGAAGAATTACTTTATGATCAGCAAGCTTTCTTGGCGGTTTCTTTGAGACAACAAATCTTATTTTTCCATGTAAATTCTCTATGAGATATAGATTACGTTACTGGGTGGGCAACTCCGTAACTTTAATATTCTGCAGCTAAAAACATTCCGTTTTGCATTAGCCGTACACATAGCATGATTGTTTTGATTCAAAACTTTGGCAATCTCAACGCTTTTGCAAACTATTACAGGTGCGCAATCAAAATTTAAAGATAAATAACAATGATATAATTTTCAACCAACTGAAACGCACCAGTTCCTCTCGAAGAAAAAGAGCTCTATATCCATTACACTCTGTCACTGTCGGAAAATTATCTTTCGGATTGTAAGATCAATTGATTGATTTCTTTTTTGTTTTCGTTTTATACACCCTCTATGATTATTCTGAAAGATATTTTTGATTGTATGAACAATTCTTATTTTTGAAAGAATATCACATTCAAATTTAATTCTGGGGATAATTATGATTTTCCCAGATACATATCATACTAAATAGTATAACTCATAGCTAGATTGAAAAGGAAAACATTTCTCAAGGGTATTTACCGTGAACGCTATAAGAAATTCGACCACAATTCGACGTCGGCTTTCGATTTCGCGTCGTGATTTGTTACATCGGATGGCAGGAAGAGTCATTTTATTTCCATACATTATTCACCGAATTTCGACCGAGTAATTATAATTTAACCTCCTAAAAACATTATTTGATTCCTGGAAAAACATATGTTTCTCCTGTTGTTATCAAATCTCAGACAATCTGATATTGTGAGTATGTAACTGTTGAGACTTCTAAAGGTGTTGATGAAAAGAAGTTGCATCCAGAGATATCTTTATGCCAGTTTCTTTTCATACTACAGTTTCGGCATTGGCCAAATCTTTAAAAATTTCTCCGATATTTTATTTTTATCTTATATTCCGGCAACACGAATTGAAATTTTACAAATATGACCCGAGGTAAAGTCTTAAATAAATGTTGAATCCTGAGAAAAGGAAATGTTTCCTACAGTGGAAAGTAGGACATTTATTTGGTTCGATATTTTCATCTATCGTAACCCATCTTATTGGAGAAACTTAATTAGTCTTCGAATATTCTCTGATTACTCTTTTAACTTTGGCATGGTGGCACTTGAAGTGACCCTGTCTGGCTGTTTATAATCTACCCAGGTGCTAATGAATGAAGTTTAATAACGATTCTAAATATTTAAAAAAATTAACTGAACTCGAATTATTTAGATCAGTCACAAATTACTAAATTGAAAAAAATACTTTAGGAATATATCGGATATTTGTTGTTTCTTTTATTCAGGTTTTATATTTTGGTATTCTTGTTACAACATATGTTTGAACTTTGTACTTACATTAATAACACGTCCAAATTTAGCAAATTTCGAAGCTGTATGTTTATGCTAGATTGACTTAAGTGTATTATTAGGTTGAAACTTAAGTAGTATCATTTTACTACTGACATTTTTCGATGTTTTTTACTTTTCTGTCAAGTACAGTCTTCAACAATCTAACTGCAATTTTAATCGTTACGTCAGTTTCCTTGAACGCTGGCTTTTTATCATTCTTTGTCTCTTCATCATTTTCTCAGTTTCTTTCACTCTCACTAACCGCATACATTTTAGCAGCGTTACCACATTTCTTAATGTAAAATGATAAAAAAGAACTGCAAATTTAGTAAACCTTTTATTTTAGTAGAACTGTAAAATAATTAAAGAAATTTTTTTTTTAACTACTTTTTTGTTTTCTTTATTTTTTTACTTTTCTGCCAACTACAATGTTCAATAATTTAACCTCAATGTCAATCGCTCTGTCAATTTCCCTAGATCCTGAGTTCTTATTATTTTCTGTCACTTCACCATTTTTTCAGTTTCTTTGACTCTCACTAACCCTTTAAGTTTTAGTTGCGTTACTACATTTCTCGGTGTAGAATGATAAAACACACAAAAAACAGAGCTGCAAATTTAGTAAACCTTTTATTTTAGTAGAACTGTAAAATAATTAAAATAAATATTTTTCTTTTATTTTTCAGATGCATTTCAGTACTCTGAGAAAATACCGATGTAATATTCCAACCTATAACATCTGAATTCTTTAAAAATTAACGCATCAGTTGAAAATATTATTTTCTACTCATAAGAATAAATAAAGTATTAACAAGCAAAATATATTTTGTTTTGTTTTTAATATGTTTCTGACGATTTTCAAATTATAACCGTCGAGATGGTGCAAAAGCTGCAGATGAAATTTAACTACTTTGTTGTTTTCAGGTAGACTTTCACGTGAGCCTGAAAAAATATCAGTTTGTATGATAAAAGTTTTCTTGTCTCATTTAAATTTTCTCGTGTGAGGAGAATATAATGTGGATATTACTTTCCATTCTATTCAAAATCGCTATTTCACATAATATACATAAACTACTCGTGTCAACAAAAGCAAACATACAGAAATCTTTTAAAATACCAATCAGAAGAAAGGAACCCAGAACAAGAAAAGAAAAGCACATATCTACCCAATAATAAGGATTTACGATAACACAGCTTAAAAGATATACGGACACCGTTAAGCTCTAAATATTATGAAGCTGGAAACACAACAGAAACTTAAGAAACTATCCAGCGTCCCGAATCCTCATCACAGTTGTAAAAAATGGTCTGGCCTTACGACAGATATGTATTCTGTTGGAGAGTTTTAGTGAAATATTTTTAACTTCCATTAGACGACTTTTTAACCCTAGTTTTATGAGCTCTATTTGTGGAAGGAAAGTATTGATTTTCCAAGCGTAACTTAGATGTGGCACAAGGCTGAAATTAGGGGGTACCCAATGAGGATCGAACTCGTAATTGTTTTAGCGAGGTAAGCTTGCTAACCATTACCCGGCCTCGAGGTGCCCATGGGCGGCAAGTATTATCTATACATGTCACTGCAGACCAAGAAAGCTAAGTTTCCCGAGACATATAAATGGCTTGTCGCAAGGTTTTGGCTGTACAAGTGTGAACAGATGACTCTAAAGAATGGAGTTGGTCGGAATATTTGCCGTCAAATTAGCAATATAGCAGAAGTGTGGTTGCGACGTCTGTGGGAAAGGTGTTAGAGAGCGGAAAATAAGTAATTCCCACAAGGTCGAGCGAACCTTTTTGAAATTTATCAAAGCTAGAAAAGTCTGCTCTACACTAGATATATCAATAATAAAGAAAAAATAATTTGAGATTAGCCGGATCTGTCTGAAGGAGGGGTTTACTTTTTTCAATCATATAAGCGACAATATCAAAATTTAGAGCATTTTGTTCCCGCTGCAATTATTAGTGATATAGAGATTATATGGATATAGAGATTATATATTGTCTTTGTTATATATCTATTATTAAATACTTACAAATACATTCATGTATTATTTTAAATCTTTATACACACACACACACACACACACACACACACACATATATATATATATATATATATATATATATATATATATATATATATATGGTGGACTCTCCCGTTGTATTCGACATATGAGGGTGAAGCAGCTTTGTTCCTAGGAACCGACATCCCAGAGACCAGCACACCTGATGTGTGGTGAAGGCTTCGTGCAGAACCAACCACACTTTTTGAAGGGCCGAATACAGAGGTTTGGTGCACTACGTGCTATAAGGTTCCCGAACGACCCTCCGCAGGTTTTGAATTCCGTTTGCCATCTAATGCTATAGAACCCAGTCCTTCTATTTACCCATAGCTGGAGGGAGAAGAAGAGGATTAATATTTTTACCAAGTGTATTAGCACGTAAATGAATGTAATGGATTAGACTGGAATTTGATTCCTCAATCCGAGTCGCTGTCCACTATTCCACTGTGCTTATATATATATATATATATATATATATATATATATATATATGTTTGTATGTATGTATGTATGTATGTGTGTGTGTATATAATGAAATGCATCAGTTTTATGTTTTGTCACACATCAGCAGTGCTGTTTTTAGCGAAGGATCATTAGGGATTTCAGGTATTTCAGCATCTTACTCCCTCTCCCCGGTGACCCAACCGATACTGATCAGATATCGACGTGTGCGCCATCCAAGACCTATTACTGTTCTCATAAATCGAAGCAAGGCACTGCGACTCATCTGCCATTTATAGTCCAATCAATCACGAACAATTTCCTGTTCATCATCTTTATATATATTTAAATATATATATTTATTCATTGCAATCTTGGAAATTATATTCCCATTTCACTGGATGCATTTTAAAATATCTAAAGGTATATCTATTTTTATTTCATTGATAGAAGATTCAAACGTACATACATGCATATACAATTACGTATAATAGTTATGTGTGAATATATATGCATGGAGATATAAGTATATATGTATGTGCATAAATATGTATATAATCCACAGATATGAGCATATATAAATTCCATATACTTGGTGTTGCTAATAAAAGTGTGTGGTTGGAATTCTTGCCAAAATGTAATATGTAATTTGAGTATAATCGGAATTAATTGCGAAATTCAGCGAAAGTCACCCATGAAATAAAAATAATAGTTTGTACAGAAAGTAAAGACCTATGCGCATCAACTTGTCTTCTAAATTTAGTAGCGGTAGAAGAATTATCTTTGAACTTTTAAAAGGTAATCTTATATATTAATGTGATACTTAAATGCAACGATCAATTTTGAGTTCTTCTGTAGTTTATTGTTGCCATATAAGTACGCCTCGCAAAAAGAAGTCTCCGCCAACAGAGGACCAGATTGCAATCGAAAGAGCTAAGGCTGCAGCGAGAAAAAGAAAGATAAAATAGATAGGAAAGATAAAACGGCAGCCAGGAGAGCTTCCACAGCTGAGAATATGCAAAGACACAGTGATTCTCAACTCCTGAACAAGCGAAGGAGCTCCCTTAAATGAGGCTCGATAGTGCGACTTTTAAGATAGTGTGTGTGTATGTATATATATACTTATATATATATATATGTATGTATATATATATATATATATATATATATATATATATATATATATATATATATATATATATATATATATATATAATATAATATAATATAATATAATATAATTAAGTAATTCATTGAGTCTGAAAGAAACCTCAACAGAATGCAGAAAGCACTGGACAGCCGTTTCGTCCTAAAACTGGGACTCATCAGTACTGCGCATCCACTACCTAATAATTTCTATCATTTGTATATCATTGCTTGAATCGGCTTCTAATGTTCCAGTTGGTGGGGCTTGGTGATAGTATTCGTGCCTCCGGGGGCACAGCCTTATGGGTATAAGAGGTAACTCAGTTGAGTTCCACCACGGAATATGTGAGCCAGCGACGCTATATTGAGTATGATTAGAGTCTGATTCCGGTGGAACAGTTGGTATGATGGTTGCTTGACAACCCAACTGCCAGGGTTTCAATTCTCGGTAGTGGATGCGCACTGCAAGCAATGAGAATATTTTACACATACTAAAATAGTTTAAGGAAAACTTTGTCTACATGTGTTAGAATTGAATAATCCAGAAAATTAACCTGGAAACTAACCGCTTTCATGAGGTTAGAAAGTGAATTGAGCATTTGCATAAAATAAGAAAGATGTGTAGAATAAAGGTTTTTGTTCAATCTCTATAGTTAGTCTACACCACTGTCTTTTTTCTTTAACAGATTTAAAAAAAAATACACCGAAAATAGAGTAATCAGAACTTGACACTTTTACACGAAATACAAAATATACTGATAATTTCCTTGACGAGGACATCTCTAGGGCTGCGAGAAAGCTGTCAAATAAGGTTGTCCAGTGATACCAACTATCCTTAGTATCTAAGCAAGACGTATCGAGGTCTAAGTTTTCGGACATCAGATACGTGTCCATAATTGCACTGAATAAATTGTAAAGAAAAACAAACGGACCTTTTAACATGTAATTAATGTTTAATCAATACATTTCAAATTGACCACTGCCCATGTGTATGATTCGAGTTTCCCCGAGTTTTACGCCCCCCCTCACCAATGGATTACGAAGGGAATGAGGCTGGTTCGCTACAATGTGCGGGTCACTTTACATGGAAATAGACATAGCCCAGTGAGAGGATAACGACGAGGAAAAGGGGTTGTAGAATGGAAAATATTTCGTCACCTACGAAGACGCAGAGACGCCTTTGTGCTCTAGCGATACGGGAAAGTGAAGACTGTGCAGCTGCTACCCATATGTGTTAGCAGTACTCCATCTTTGATCTGATCTGGCTCTTGTAAAGGTAGAGGATTGCAGGCTGAGTCAGGTATTTACAGAAGCATTACAGTGATCAGGCCATTTTCCCAGCATCTTTATTAATGAGTAATATGTAAGAGATCGGTTAAAATTCTGGGTCCATCGGTGATTATGGAATGCCAATAGTTTATGGAAACAAACCCAAAATATTTTGCATGATTTCGAGGATATGACCCCAAAACTGGCATATAATCGATAAATATAATATATATTAAAGTATAATTACGAAACCTTTAAGATAAACGGCCGTTCACATTATACATTGAAATATTGTCAAAACAAATATCATTTCGTAACATCATTTCACCCTGAATTAAGTGATAATATAACTAGGGAAAAGTTGCTTACAAGGAGTAAAAGAGAATGTGAATATTTTAGTGGGGACAGGACAATAAAGGGTCCAGGAAGAGAGAAGATGGCGACTGACGTTGCATTTACATTTTTGAAGATTGTAGGTGGTAGGGAAGCGAGAAATTAGAAAGGGATTTCCACAGGCGAATAGTGCTAAAAAAATAAACTGATAGAATAGAAGAGACGGTTACATCTAATTAGTTCAACGATAAAATTGTGGGACTTCGGTGCCAATCTAATAGCACGTTTAATTTCATGCAGTCGAGTCACAGAAGAACAACTAAGGACACTGCAGGGATACCGTCTAACACGCAGGCCTTGTGGGCATCTAGTTTAGAAATGATAGCAGAAACCATGGACAGAATTGTGTGCACATCACACGGTAGATCTCTGTTTTAGGGACAAAATGAGGCACATATATTCCAGATGAATCGAGGGTGGAATTAGAAAAGAATATCGGAGAAAAGCACTCTCTCTTATCTTCAGTAGATTTCCATACTTCAAATTAATTGAAGAGAGGAAGTACTGATGATTAGACTTTTTCAGCATATTGTTGCACAGCCGCCAGTAATCTCGAGAACCAAACTTGTGAGTAGCTATACGGTATATCATCCTACAAGGTAACACAAAAAGTTCTGTCCGTTTTTTGATTAGTCATTGAATGAAGTTGAAATATATACGAAATGCGTGTAGCAATTGTTTTCAAATTCGGACAGCCGGAAGTAGGACCATCAGACGTTATGAAAAACACGCGCACTGTACCCGGCCATCAGTTATAAGCCGGACAGCTGTGAGAAGGATGAAAGTGTCTAGAGATCTCGTTCGGGGCTGTTTGCTTTACGACTTCAAAGTGGCTTATCAGCAGCTGCATCAAGTCGCCGCATATGTCAAGCGTTTGGGGATAGTGCTGTGGATGAACGTACTGCAAGGCGTTGGTTTCGAAAATTTAAGTCAAAAGATTTGTCTCTCCATGATGAGCCTCGCAGTGGACGACCACCGGTCTTGAATGACGGAGTCGTGAAGGCGGCCATTGAAGAGGACAGTAGTCTAACGTGTGGTGAACTTGCAAGACAGTTCAACATTTCCGATGAAACAGTTAGACTTCACCTGCACCGCCTAGGTAAGACGTACAAACTGAGCAAGTGGGTTCCGCAAACGCTGTTGGAGGTCCACAAGGGACAACGAGTGGCAGCCTGCGTATCACTGCTTTTTCGCCACCGTACCACATCCTTATTCAATTGAGTGCTTACCAGTGATGAAAAGTGGGTTCTGTACGAAACTCCAAAGCGTTCCAGACAATGGTTGTCTCCTAAGGATGCTGTCCCTCACACCGCAAGACCGCCTATGCAACCACGCAAGATTATGCTTTGTGTCTGGTGGACAGGTCGTCAAGTGGTTCATTATGAACTGCTACCAACGGGCCAAACGGTCACTGGAGACCTATACTCACAGCAATTGAAACGTGTGAGACAGGCATTGCGCCAGAAAGAGGCAGCACTGGTGAATCGCAAAGGCGTGCTTTTCCTCCATGACAACGCCAGGCCGCATGTCGCGCGAGTGGTCAGGGATACCATACAGCAACTTGGGTGGGAGACTTTCTGCCATCCACCTTATTCACCTGACCATGCGCCATCCGATTACCACCTCTTCCACTCCCTGGATAATCATTTTCGTGGGAAATCCTTCATCAATGAGCAGACTTGTGCAAAGCCCCCACGGACTTCTTTGCGACAAAACCCCCAGAGTTCCACCGCAAGGGCATTGAACAGCTGGAGACATGGTGGCAGAAGGTGATGGATGCCGATGGCGATTACTTCGAAGACTAAATATAAGTTACACATACTGTGAAGCGTTTTCTTTTTTTCTTTAAAAACGGACAGAACTTTTTAGGTTACCTTGTATATGATGCACATCTAACAAGATGTTATATAAGGTTTGCTATTCAAAGAGAACCTTTCATGCAAATGCAAATAAATGGGAGCTTACGTGATGAAAGTAATTTATTTTGAGAAAGTAATAACGCTGATAGATTGAGATGTAGGAAAATCTTGCATCAACTAGTATTAAATAACTGACAGATATTCTTCGTAATTCTGTTCGTAATTCTTTTCAAAGCACTGGATTTGACAACAGTGAAGATATGCTCATATTTCGAACGACATGCCATGGCTCTCAATTCCGAACGACGAACACTACGTCAATAATAACACTGAACATCTTGACACCTATTCTTTTAATTCCATCCGTGACAACAATATTCGGCGCAGCTTTTCGATCCCCGTTTCGTCTTTGAAAGACTGTGTGGCGGTGTCGGAGAGTGAGGTAGGTATTTGTGCCTCATTTACGATTGTTGATATTCCTAACTGTGCATATCAAATGATATTTGTTACTGTATCGATTAACATAGAAGTTAACGAATGCATGATTACTGAACGAAAAAAAAGTAACACGCACTTTATTATAGATTATTTTCCAAGAGCGAATGATATTTATCACAAATTGCTTAAACGTACGGACATTTCCAATTCCAACACTTCCAGAATGATCAAGCACAAATGCAACACTAGCAAATGTATTCTTCGAGGCTGTTAAATAGAAAAAAGCGAATAAATATGTTATGTTGTCGAGGACAAAATATGGATAACATCGCTTAATCGAGTCTACACTTCAGATGATAATTTCTTAATATTCTTCTTCAGATTAATGCTTGCGAGAATTATATGTTAAGAAAAC
This sequence comes from Acanthosepion esculentum, assembly GCA_964036315.1. Taxonomy (NCBI): domain Eukaryota; kingdom Metazoa; phylum Mollusca; class Cephalopoda; order Sepiida; family Sepiidae; genus Acanthosepion; species Acanthosepion esculentum. Next base: position 77,641,567 of record OZ038492.1, on the reverse strand, counting down.
AAATTGCTACCTTAACCAAATAAGGTAATTTCTGCTATATCTACCTTTGAAACTCTGGTAAAATTGATGAGATCATTTGTGAAAAAAGCTACTTGACAATTACTGTGAAATTAATAACATTTTCAAAAGAAATTGTTCCTCGTAAACTATTCGATATAATTTCAGGAAGTATAAAATCATGGACTAAATGAACAGCGGAAATAATTGCACACCGTTGATTATTGGGCGAGATACCACCGAAAATTAACACAAATTATCGGATTAGTAATATTTGTCATTGCTTTGTTGATAACATTTCCTATATCAGCCAATAATAAAACACTGCATTTTCTACATTTCAAAGATCAATTTCAATGATACGATTTCAATAAAACTCCAGGAATTTCAAGGTAATTTAATCTAACATAACCTGAAATTTGGACTGTGTTGTGGATTCCGGGATGAAATCCGGTATCAAATAATAACAAACGCCAAGAATGAATATAGGGAGTAAATGTATTAACGTAATAATACAAACTGGTAATACAGGTTAGTAGTTCCAGGATAAGTTCCATGGGTTAGTAGGAAAATATATATATATATATATATAGTCTTTGGTATCGACGTATCGCTGTATGAGTCAACCGTTGACTGTCCAAACGTTCTTCTACCGACCGACTCTACTCTACTCTTCAGGTATTTACTAGCAGTAGTATATGTATACCCTGGCTGAGTTAATTCGTGTAAAAAGGGGAGTCCCCTCAACAGATTGCAAGGTATTTACTGCGTTGTTCTATATGCATGTATCTGACGGTTCATTGTAGAGGTATATTTAGCAAGATGGTCTCGCTGATTTTTACTTATCAATAGTGGTCGATCCTCACTGCATACTCCATGCTTATACTTCTATCCCGTATTATAAGTATCTATATGTCACGAATTATTGTTATATTATAATTAAGATTATGGATGTATATATCATCATGTGAGTATCAAATATTCACATGATTTTACTGACCAACAAATAAGTTATGAATTTTTTTTTTCTTGAAATCTTTTTGAGATGTTAATATTTTCGACGGTCGTGTTGGTAAATAAAAAAAAATTCTTATTTTATTGTAGTTCGCATTATTTATAGTGTTTAATTATATTCGGGAATACTTTACAGCAAAGATTAAGAAGGGCTGTTGAAAACGAGTCTTCTATTCTCTTTTAAAAATGTCTCAACTTATTCAGTGTCGCTTTTACTAATTTTATGAAGAAAAGCGAGATGTGAAACGTGGGATATATTTAATAGATAAATCGAAGCTGCAAATTCTCCTATTAATATAATGCAAATATAATATAAAACATAATATTTTATAATATAATATTTTCATATTAAAAATCATATTATATATATATATGGATATAACTCCGTCAATGATTTTTGCTATAATCTTTAAACTTGATCCCAAAAAGCATTTGGACCTGATGGTATCCCAGCAATAGGTCTTAAGAAATGTACTCCTACACTGGATCCTTTTATTTCTAACGTCTACAATTAATGTCTTACTGCTTCTTGCTTTCCGGTTTGTTGGGAATACTCTTCTGTAATCCAAGTCTTGAAAAATCAGCTGAACCGTTTGATCTTTCTAAATATCGTCCATTAGCCTTCTACCTGCTTTTGGTAAAGTACGAGAGGTGATAATCAACTGAAGAATTTATTGAGCATGTCACTTCGCAGTGTCTTATTTCAGATAAGCAATATAGATTTCGTGTCTGTAGGTAAACTGTTGATGTATTAACAATTATTGCTGAAAGAGTCTCTCAAGCTGTAGATGAGAATGTTGAAACTCGGACTTTTTATTTGGATATCTAGAAGGCATTTGGCAGAGTTAGGCATACTGCCCGTCTTCACAAGTTGAACTGGTGTTTGTGGATGAATCATTGATCTGATTCAATCTTTTTATCATATAGCGAAATGAAAGTTTTCTTGAATGGCAGTCTTCTAGATATTTTTGTATTAAAGCACGTGACTCCCAGGGCTCTATCCGTGGATCTAGATTGTTCTTCATATTTATAAACGACCTTCCTGATGTGATCAATTCTGAACTCGATATCTATCCCGATGATACAAATATTTACTCTTCTACTAATGGTAAATCTTCATCGGTTCGATAAAGTAAAATTATTGGCAGCTGAGATTATAATTTGACCTACAATCTGTTGTGAACTGGGGCAAGAAATGTCAGGTTAAATTTAACGTCTCTAGAACAAAATTCTATTTTAATCGTCCGAGAGAAACTTGTTTGTATCCGCATAGCTGATGATAACTTCCAGGAGAGTGAGTCCTTCTCTAGCTAAAGTCTTCTGCTGATATGAAGTGAGACGATTATCGTCGTTGGCAGAAGTCGATGCCGAGTATTGGATGCTCATCGACATTTCCGTCTGTGTGGAATGATTCCAATGTTGGATCTGAAGAGACGTCCTTAGCTACTGTATGGTAGAGTAAGTGGGTTCAGGTTATGGAAAGTCTGGCTTTTCTCTGGGCTCGTTTCATCTCTTCTATTTGTCTTCTGGTGTTTTCAAAGGATGTTTTTTTCGTGGACTGCTCTTTTTTAATTTGGTCTTTCTTTAGATTCCGTCTCCCAATTGACCGGGTTGATTTCAATCCTCCGCAAGGGTTTTTGAGCAAGAAAGCCTTGGCTAAAAATTGTTTGAGGTGATCCATGGCACACTTACACCATTCATTGCGGAAAACTAGAGATTGACAGGCTGGTTTATAATGACATCTTGAATCGGAATACCGACTTGTTCTTGTACGTAGAAGGTCGCCTTTATGGCCTGTCTGCTGGTCATTGGATTCTGCTTAGTCTGGTTCCGTTCCTGAATCCTTACCGCCATAGGAGGCCCTACCAGTAGACGGAACTCCCGATAGCATTGCGTTCAGTTTCCTAGAGTCGCACACGCTCCTCCTCTACGAAACACTATAAAGTATAAACACATTATATACATTACCTTTTTAAAAGCCCAAAAAATCTAACGGATATTATGTATATAAAACGCTATCGAAATAAGAATACTAGAAAGTAAGACAAATTATGAAATAGTACATGAATAAACTAAGAAAAAGAACGAAAAGTTTTGTTCATCTTTTAAAAAGATAACAGAAAAAAATTAAAATATATATCTGTATTTGAGCCTAAAATAATCGAAGATTATGAAGATATTATTTAACTTACCATAAAATCTTTAATACATCTTTCTTGACAGCACTAGCACCTAAACTATTAATTGATAAAAAATGAACGACACTAGAAAAATGCAAAATTGAAAAATATAATTTAGATAAGCAAAAACAGACAGTAAAAATAAGACAAACGTTAGTTTAAATAAAAATAAATACTAATACAGCAAAACACGTTATCTGAGGGAAAAGTTGAAAGAAATAATGAGAAATAATACATATATAACTTCAAACAATAATAATATTACATATAATAATTGAACTAAATAATAATTCCAAATTATATTAAATTATTATATTAGTTTTAGCAATATTTAGATTTTTTAGTTAAACTTAAAATCCGTTAAAATTTTGGGAGCTTCGTCAAAACGCGTCATCTTTCCTTGAGTTCAGAACGGGAAGATCATATTGAATCGATTACTAGGAAAGCTGGTTCACTGTGTCGTATTAAATAATCTTTCTGGTCAGAATCTATCATACACATTTATAAGTCTACCATTCATTCGTGCATTAAATATTGTTGTCACATGAGTTCTGGTGATTCTGCTATGTATTTAGAGTTTATTGATAAAATCCAAAGAGGAACCTACAATGTTTTGGCCCTGGCCTAGTATTTCTCTATCAGTCACTTTCTCACCGCTGGAACCTAGCTAATCTGTGGTTTTCTCTAAATACATTCACGGTAATTATTTTGATTACCTTTCTTGTTTACCCGCTAGATATATGAATTTAGGTGTACCGCTAGATTGGCGGGTAGATCCGTTTATCTTACAGTTGAAATGGCTAGATGTAACCGTATGTTATATGCTAACAGTTTCTTTTCTCGCATGTGGAGATCTCTTTCGGCTTCTTGCTTTCCAGTCAACTTTGATCTTCAAAAATTCAAATTCAGTGCCATTGTTATCTATATTCTTAATTCCAGTTCTTTTATTATTCCATGTTCTTAAAATACTTTCTTTTTCTCATATTCTTTCATAGTCAGTATCCAATTCCGTTTTAGTGGTATATGTGGGTGAAATGATAAAAAAAACCCTACTTAATAAGCTTGGGTAAATGTATGGCAAAACAGAGAGTGGGAGGGATACTAAAAAGACAGACATTAGTAAGAGTTACAAAGGATAGGAATTTGTGGAGTCCTGCTTTCCCATGTCATGTAGTAAATATGGGGAAATATTAAAATTAGTCTATTAGCTTGAAATTAAAACTAAAAATGAAAACATTAAAGTAAGATTTCTCATTTAAAAAAATAATTTTCATCGTGTTTCTGTGGCGGTACCTTGTATATATTAATTTTTATCTCAACTCTCTACTCAATTTGCACCTAACAAATTACAACAGAATAATAAAATATATCTCGTTCAGTAGAATTACGAAAAGAACCGAGTGATTTAAAATTAAACCATGCAAATATACTAATATACTTAATATCCAAGGGCTCTACTGTAGAAGTTGTTGCTAAAGTGATGTAAGAAATACAACTTGTAGTCATTATCTTTAAACGATAAAATTTAAAAAAAATAGATTTTCAGAGTTTTCTCCCTTGTAGACGGGTTAAAAAAGCAAAAAATAAAATAAAAATAAAAATGGTCTGAATTTCACTTGCTCGTAAATTGTCTACCTTTTATTATGAATATATAGTGAAAATTCCAAAAAACATTTGATTTACTCGAATGAAGTAGACTTGGCCATGTCTATAATTCATTTACCACTGGATTTGTTGTTTCTTTTTTATACTTTCTTGTACATTTACTAACGAATAATTCCAGAAAAGATTTAAATAGTAAAAAGTAAATGAATCACGATAAAATATTACTTTTTTTAAACTTTTGTATAGACTTGGACTCTAACTAACTCAGCTAAAGTGGCGTTTCGTCAAAAATATTGCACAGTTTGGGAGGAGCAGAGAGTTCCCTTGTCAATACGTTTATACACAACAACAACTGAAGCCGATGCAGTGTCATGCTTACAAAAAGCAAACAAAAAACAATTGGCGAATGGTCTCTGCAATTTTACACCTTTTGTGTTATCCAGCAATTTATGACGCAAATTATAAACATTTAGTCCCATGATCACCCCGATATTTTTCTACGTATAAATTATATCACATATGAAAAATCCTATTAAAAATCTTCATTTTTCGAATCTGAAATTTTTTCAGTAGTAGGATATGCAATGGCTACTTATTGCGGGTAATGGGCATTTTTTGGTGTAAGCTCATGTCCATGTACCTAGGCTCCTAACATTATACCGACCTTGTGGGACATCATGTCAATGTAGGAGGAAAATTAAAGGCTGAACAATGCGATATTCCATTTAAATGTCTCAAATTGTCTCTATGTCGTCGGAAAAAGCACAAGAAATATAAGAATGAGAGATTACTAGTCCCGTGAATCCATAACCCGCAGTGGAACTGGCCTCATTATATTACAAAGAGAGGTTCAGTAGAAATACTGACGCCAGTGCGATCTTTATTGCGGGTATTGGGCACCTTTTTTCCTTGCTCCAGGTGCAGGCGCTTGGGCTTCCCACATTAAACCGTCAATGTGCAAGAACGAATAAATAGCAAGACTTTGCGAAGTTCCATTGATATCTCTCGGCCCCGTCTTTGTCCTTGGACAGAGTTCAAGAGAATAAGTATGAGAGTTGAGGCCTAGTCTCGTTACACGTAGTAGTACCTCCCTCATTGCTTGAAGGAAGGCTTCTTAACTAAACATTGACGACAGGACACATTACTGCTGTAAAACCGTTAGGGTCAGCCCACATTGTCCGTATATATCCTATGCCACGTTTAGATGGACAAAATACCAACAATTATGGTGTAAACCTTAACACCCATGATTGATTACACGTCCTTGGATAGGCTATCAGACATAGTGGAAATGATATTTGTTATATACCACCAGATAGTATACTGAAAACAAATAGTGAATATAACAACACAGATATATAGCATATAGAAAAGGAATTGCCGGGCCTCCAGATATTCTAATACAGAGACATTTATGAGACAAGCTACTAATTTAATATTATTGAGCCTAGCAGACTTCCAATTAAAACAAGAGTAAATTGTTAAGTAATCAACATAGATAACGTGTCGAGAATTGAATAACATAAGGAAGATTGTTGATACAAATTAGGAACAATTTAGGTCCAAGTATAGAACCCTGTGTGACACACAAATATTAGAAAAACATCTTGAATAGTCGCCGTTTAAGATAACTTTAACTCTGCATTTTGATAAGTAAGATTGAATCAGAACAAATATTTGTCCAGAAATACCATAACCTTTCGAATTATGAAAGAGACTGATATGATAAACACTGTTATACGCCTTCGAGATATCCAATATCCTTGACACAATTCTTACCTAAAGCTTGATAAAAACTTTCAGGAATGACGGTTAATTTACCAGCAGTTGATCGGGTGACGCGAAGGCCTTCTTGCTTGTCTGAAATAAGACACTGCGACGTGAGATGATTATCTAATTCTGAGCTTATTAAACCCTCTAGTATTTTGCTATAAAGAGGTAGAATATTAGCCGAATAGACAAAAGACACGATTGTCGAAGACGCGATTTATGCGCGCCGGTTTGGTCAAAAACGAGATTATACCGGTACACATGCAAATTTCAGCAGTGTCGGACTAGCATAAAATGGCGAGGCGCCAGCAGTAGACAGACGGCGAGTCATTCGGCGGACTTCGTTCAACAGAGTTAGACGTGCGAATTGACTGGCGGACGAAGAGACAGTTGAGGTAGGCGCGTCTGATTTGGGTGTCCGTTTCACGACTGCCCAGTGTAACAGCCGAGAAAAAGTCTCGCAATTCATTTCTTTGAGGCGACCGACGGCGAAGAATAACAGCTGGTTTGCTTGCAAACGGCGCACTGCTCTCTCTCTGACCCCGCTCTCGTCACTTTTTTTTCTACGAAACCTCTACTCTTGATCAATAAATATGGAAAGTGTAAGGACTAAATGTTTCTGGTTAATATTTTCCCAATCAAGAATGTATTGCTAATTTAATCATTAGCGTGTCGGGTCGAAAACTTGGCGAGTCGGTTTCGAATCTGTTTCATTCACTCTTGAACTATTTTGAAACTACATAATTTGAATAGTAGAGCAGACTGAGATCTTCAGACTTAGTAAACGTACGAGGTATCGATATTACAGCAGCAGCGCTTAGCGTGTTGAGATTTCTGACCCCACTCTCCTCGGTGCAGTCGATGGAGCTTGAGTAAGTTAGTTTTTAATTCAATGCTTTTGAGCAATTTCGCTCCTCAACTATAGCTCGAAGACTATTTTATCGCTCAGAGTATATTGTTTTATACCTTTTGAACAGAATGCCAACATACCTACTCTTTTAACAGTAAGAACATAAAGCTGTTACCCATTGAATATCTCTTCATCATTTCTGTCATATGAAGCTAGCAATGTTTCATTCATATTATCCTTCAAGATATATATATATATATATATATATATATATATATATATATATATATAATTTGTGCGTGTGTGTTATAGAAAATTTTAATAGGTTGTTTTACTTTAATCACGATTTTAATTTTCACAGTAAGAGTTCAACTGCTATAGTCTTATGCAAGACTTAGCTAAACTAACGAAATAGTTGCCATAATATCTACTGGAGAGTGGTAGCAATCTTTAAACATTTCTTATTGATTTCGACCATCACTCGCTGCATCACATTACTGATTTGTACCAGAATAAGCTAAATATCCAGAGATCTTGCCAATGAAACCTACTCATAGAGAAGACTATTCTATCTTTTTCTCCAGTTCTAAATTAATTATAACTTACACACATGCGTGGGTATTTGAAAGGTTTAGTATTTACTAATTCAACGTCCTGAATTTCTATGATAGATTCAGTATTTGTGAAATCACTGCTGTCGTTTCAATTTCAGATCATAGATTCTGTTTTGTAAAGGTTTCCTACATCTTGGAACACTTGGTAGATAATGTTGATATTTTGTTTAAGATCATTCTTATTGCTACACTGAATGCATGTCATCAGCATAGCTAACCCCAGATTTAGTTGATGGCCTGGGGAGGAACACAGGAATGTTCTCTTCTATTAGTAGATTCGTTTGGGATGTGGTATGGAATGCTTAGATGTTCAGTGCCCATCTCCTCACATCTGCGCTTGTATATGCAGTGCATAGTCCATGAAGATGAATTAGATTGGTGCCCTCATTTCCTCTTTACTCCTGAGGAAATTTGAAATGATAATCGGTATTAGTCTTCACCAGACATGTATGACTTCGCGGATATATATATATATATATATATATATATATATGTGTGTGTGTAATTTGGCAGCAACTTTTCTTTAAAAAAAGTTTGACTAAAATATTGACCCTGAAGATGAACAATGATGTTCGAAAGCGCTAGGTCATCGTATGGACAATACATATTTCGAAACTATTTTCAAATAAAAAGTCTCATTAGAGAATATGAGAAAATTCAAAAGAAAATATGTAAGACTATGTTGTCTTTAACATTCAACACTACATGTTTGAAAGAAATATATATATATATATATATCTTACTTGAGTGGCTTGATGACATATATATCATTACCAGACGAAGGACAAGTGTCGTTAAAAGCTTATTTTCAGAGAACCGTGAGAACTTAGTTAATACAAAGTTCCTTAGTACTTACAACATAGTGAAACCAATTGAGATAATTCAATGCACGTGATGGTCTTCAGGACTATGTTTTTGTTTCTGTTAAGGGGTCTCCCCTTTTCACACAGATGGACTCGCAAGAGGTATACATATATTACTACCAGTGAATACACGGTAAGTCGGCAGCACGTTAAGTGCTGGACGGTCGAACTCTCTGCCTCTGGGCAGAGAAGAAACCGGACGAGGCTCCGCCGAAGGGTAGAGTCTCGTTCAGGGTGGTTGACCAACCCGATCCCGTTTATACGAGAACTACAGGCATTTTTTTGTCCGAGCCTACGGGCTCCTGAATAACCCACTTTAATCCCGTATTGTGCAGCATCTATCCCTCATGGGGGGGGCACAATAAATACCGTCGGCAGTACATTAAGACAATCGAGAAGTCAGTACGTTGAGTAGTATCAGAGTAGTATTAGAGGAGGGTAAGACAAGAGTCACCGTCACAGTACCTAGACCCAGTAAGGAGTCATACCGCTATACTTCAATACCAAGACTATATATATATTATTGTTACTAACCCGCATTCCTGGATCTACTAACCCGTATTACCAGTTTGTATTATTACGGTAATACATTTATTTTCCGTATCTAATCCTGGCGTTTGTTATTTATTGATATCAGATTTCATCCCGGAATCCACAACAGTTTCTTTAGTGCATTGATGCGCGATATACTCTAACGTTTTGGGAAGTTATTCTGATGTCAGATTTTCTTCATGAATCTGATAAACTTGTTTTTCAATTATGTAATTTTTAAACGTTCATACCCAATGTGAAGTGTTGTTTTATTTTTCCGTTATATAGTTATTTTTCTCACTAGGTCCGTTATTGTTTATGTTTGATTCCAGCCATTGTAATGTATTTTTTTTCTCTGGCCTCTTCAGGTTAGTGTGGTCTGGGTTGAAATGTGACTCGAAGTGGTACTTGAGACAAGGCCATTTCTTCTGTTTGGGTTTTGATAGTATTATGTTATCGGGATTTTTACTTTTCTTCACATTTCAACACATAATCTAATAGAAATATCTTATTAGTAATTTTAATTAATCACGATCCCCCCCACAAAATACACGCAAACAGCCTCCACCACCTGATATATATATATATATATATATATATATATATATATATATATATATATATATATATATATATGTGTGTGTGTGTGTGTGTGTGTGTGTGTGTGTGCGTGTGGGCATATGTTTGTGTGTATTAGGGCCAGTGTGTGTGTGTGTGTGTTAAAATAAAGCATCGTTCTGGCTGCTATTTATGTGTGTTAAGTACTAGCACTATGTTTGAACCCGGATAAACCAATCATTTCAATCTTTGATTGTTAAGACAAGTAGGGATTAACTTGTAAAATCTTTCCAACACAATCTTGTGAACTATCGTTGCTCCAAATATGGTCAAACATATCCTTCTGCCAGAGTAAGCGATGATGGCTACATATAGCAAACAATATATTTTCTTAATTTTGTTTTTCATGCGATTAATTGGAATTAAGAAAAATTACAAATGGAAATGCTAACGTATGTCTCATACCGGTTACAGTGACGTATGTCTAATACCGGTTACAGTGACGTGCTGGAATGACATGAAGAAACAGGCCAATAGTTTTACAGGGATTTTTATTCTGAACAGAAATTTTTGAATAAATTCAAACAAAAGAAACAATTAGCTATAGTATTTTTGTCTTTTATAGTTTAATATTTTTTAAACAATAAACAGAGAAGAGTATATATATATGTTTATATGCAGATAGATATTTATAAATTTTAAAATCAGCAGTTCTCTCTAAGGCAAAACCATGGACGCGAAAGTATCAATTCTCTGGGGTCTCTGCGGTAAGGCATTTCTGTAATTTATCGCAGTTTTCTTTTTGTTTTTATTATGATTTATACATTAATTCTTTAAAAGTAAATTCTAAGACGATATTTTGATAAGGGTACACAAAGAAGTCCTCTTGTTTTTCAGAAGTAAGTCTGTTGATCTGAAAAAAACCCTTTGATTGTAAGCTCTATTTTTGCTGTCTAATACCCGTTTATTCTAATTCAAGTACTATCTATTCCTTAAACCTGGCCTAGCACACAAAGAAAGCAGCAACGTCTCTAATGAAGGCTGAAATGTCTATTCATGTAATGGCCTCAGGGGATTAATTACTGTTCTACTACCGCTACTGGTTTAGGTGATTATTAGGTTGGCTTAGAGCAGGAGTTCACAAAATTTTTTGATCAAATCGACCATTTTTATATTGAGATACTTTCCATCGACCATAGTAAATATTCAAAAGCATACCAAAACATTTGTTTAGAGGTTTATTACTGGTTCATAAACTGATTTATGATATACAGTGTAACCCGGATATAAGAGACTCGGATATAAGAGAGATTTTAATATGGTCCCAAATTAGAGCCTGTGTTAATGTATATATAATAGACCAAACCCGGATATAAGAGACTTCTTCTCCGGTCCCGACAACTCTCTTATATCCGGGTTACACTGTAGTTAAAAAAGGCTAAAGGGAGGTAACCATTAACGTATTAAAGCAAAATGAAAACAAACTTGAGCATTGAAAACTGTATATATAATATAGTTTTATGGTCAAAATTTATTTTTATGGTTAGAGTTAGCGTTGCAAGTGTTGACAAAAAAATTAGATTTTCGTTAAGTCGATCAATTAACGAAGGCATTACTACTACTACTACTACTACTACTACTACTACTAATCTATGAGTCTAGCATGATAATCATCAAACTCTAATAGATGGCAAATGTGTGTACTTTTTAGTTTATTTAGGCATAGGATCATATAGTGTATACAGCGAGAACTGAAATAACACAAATAATGGCGATTCGAAACAAAATATCGAAATTGACGAGTATAAATCAGTGTATTTCTATGGCAGTACACTTAAAAGCCTCTTTCCCAAACCCAAGCCCAAATCCAATAATTGTGTACGACGTGTTGCCAATGTTATTACATCATTTAAATACTACAACAACTACTCATGTAATGTTACTATAACAATTTCTATTTTGCTTAGTAATTTTAGAATACTACTAAGGATTATAATGATTGTCAGGAGAAAACTTTACTTTTGACATAATTCTCCACCAGATAAAAAAAATTCAAAGTATATTTTCATTCACTGAAACATACCCAAGGGCCCACTGATATGCATATAGCTGTACATTCCACTATACTTAAAAATGAATTTAATATATAGTATAAACCTATTAAAGCATTTGTCTTTAGTTAATCCGTTTAATATTTGCTCGTGAGTCGGCAAATATACTCTCTAATGATTAATTAATAATAAATGGTTGTATAACTAGAAATGAGTATGAGTATGTTTGTACTTAACTCCAACACACAAAAATAGTGTTGCGGGAATTATCATATTTTATTAGGTTGGTGCAAAAATAATGTCGTTTTTTGACGTTCAAGATCATGTCAAAAAACGACATTATTTTTGCACCAACCTAATAGCTGAAACTTTTAAAGATAACTCCCTAAACTAAATTTAAACAAAGACCCATGGTCATCGGAAGAATAGGTAAAAAAGGTGTCGCTACTATTTTTCTACGCTTCTGCAAGCGATTCTCATTGGTTTCGTGCTAGCCTAAGGTCATGTCTATTTATGACCGTGGAAATAAGCGTGACATGCATATTTTAATTTCTGTTATTCCCCACAAGACACACTGTTATTGTACAAGTTGTGCAGAAAACTATTAATAATTTATTGAAAAACATTCAAAAATGTTTCTAATGTACAAAATCTCTGTAGTAGTTTCTATTTTTCAGTTTTATCTTTATTAATTGATATTTTCTTCTGATAAAATCGAATTATTTTTCCTGTCCGATTTCATATGCACATTGTATTTTCATTGCAGCTGTTATATTATTTGCCCATGTCAGTTCACCAGCAGGTAAGTGCACTATTTCGACTTTTTCGCTTCTGCACCTTAAATTGGTTGGAGATGAAATCTATTAATAATAGAAATCATTACCCGGGAATATTCTTCTTCGTGTGCCGTGTCTCCTCAGGATGTAGGCGATCATAGCTCTTCAAAATTTCCTATCTTTTAGCTTTAATAAATGTTGTCCCTTTTGTTATTTCCCTCATCCATTTCGTCGATCAAACCAAGTATGTCATGCATTCCTTTCCGCTGTCCCTCAAGCCTTCGATATGTCCTGTGAGTATCGGATTTTATAAGCCCTCTTTCCTCATTACGTATTCTAGGAATTTCAGCTGTCTCTTGCTGATGTTAAGTATACATTTCCTTTTTGTTTCAATTTTCTCTAGATCTTCGTCGTTGCTCACATATTTCGTCCATCGTATACTCAGCATTCTCCTGTAAAATCATATTTCTCTTGCTTCAAATCTCTTCGTCATCTTTGACTGCCATATAGGAGGATAGATATAATGTAACAGTTCAGCAGTATTTTCTTCCTTTTTAACGAAGTTTATCTACCTCTTAATACTCTGCTTAGCTTTTGGAATTCTTTAAATTTGGTCCAAAAATTCCATCAAGTAAACACGCTTGTCCGTAAATGTCTGCATCCTGTTACTTTTCAAGTTACTTTTATTTTAATCTTTCGCTTCTTTCCCATGTCTTCTCCAGCCATCCTATTTTATATTTTATTGTTGGGGTCATAGCATTTAATGGTAATTTCGATGGTAAGCTGATGCTGCATATACCATATAATTCTGTCCTTGACTTTCGCGTAGAATACAGTAACAAAACTTTCACCAACTCATTATGTAAAAGAACTCTAGCAGAAAAATCTTGCCACTTTAATATTAAGTGTGAATTCCCACTTAGATATAAGTAAAGACAGACCCTGTCTAAAAAAAACACCGGAAATTTGCAGGAGCAGAGCCTACTTATTTGTAACTGAGAATTATCAAAAATCAGGGAGGCTCCACGCCTAACATCCATCATAAAAAAATGAAAAAGAAAAGAACGCAGGAAATTAAATATTTAGGGCCAATCAAAAAACTGACGCAAAGAGACTTTTGATATTACGCAAAACCAATGTTCGCACCATATTCTCGAGCTTGGTCAAAAGAATATAAACCTGACACTTCTGGGTTAGACGCAAATGGGACAGGGAGAGGGCGGAACAAAAGAACGTCATTTGCTACTGATAGTTCCGTCTTGTTCAAGGCTGATAAAAACACTGTAGATTGATATTGACATAATCTATGAGATTACTACTATCTCTATCACAGTCTGATTGCAAACTACCGAAATGTATATTTTTTCAGATTGCTAACAATATACGCCTAATTAACGGACTTTTTTGCTACTTCGAATAACAAATGACCCACACATCACACTAAAGCAAGTAAAATATATTATATATTTTATCCACTTGAGTCAGTTCCGAAAGTTTCCGATAAATAATTATCCTACCACCTGTCCACACTGCTGGCCTGATGTGAATACACTTGGCACAAACAATATGAAAAATTTATTGGATTTTCTTATTTAGGAGTAAAGAACGTTAATATTCATAAATAGTAAATAGATAATGTTTATTGAGTATACAAGGTGATTTTTAATTGTTAATTTATATATTATATACATTTAAATATAAAAAATATATATTATTAGATAAATTTATTAAAATGTTTATTGAAATAATAGGAGATATTAAAACTTCAAACATAAAAAATATAATTTTAATAATTTTTCTATTTAAATGTATTTTACTTGTGGTGGGCTTCTGTCCGCTTTATAACTTTCCGATGTGGTTTTGCCCTGTCCTAAAAACATCTTTTTAACTCTTTTTAGTAAAATGAACCTATAAAATTAATCAATGATTAAGAACAGTAAATTATATTTAATCCGACAATTATCTTAATAAAAAAATGGGGCTATCTTAAATGATATTCAGTTAGCCACCTACTACTTGATACATAGTGGAAGTAACTAATACTACTACTACTACTAATAATAATAATAATGTGCCTTATCATATTTACAGTTATCTGCAAGAAATGAGAGATTCGTGCGATTTTAAAGGTATAAAAAAACATAAGTAAGCCGGCTGCCACAGTTAGATTGGATAAGTTACTAATCATGCTCACCCCTTATACTCAATTCTTAAAATCAATAAATATTGCTTAAAAACACTTAATAAAATCACAGATTTTAACAGAAATTTCATACGATATATTTTTCTTTTGCAGTTGCTGAATCAATGTTAAGAAACATTCTAATAAAAATATTCTGTAAAAATAATTAGTCTTAAAAATTATAATACAATAGAAAATTACTAAAAATGTGATAAACAACAAAACAGGTGAATAAATTATCTTCTTTGATTTCCGCAGGTGTCACTTTAACTTTTTACAGCAATACAACCTAGTTTCTATGAATTCATGAGTTCAACTGGAAAATATTGGGGGCTAAGGTTTTCCCACCTGTTTTAGAAATTCAAGACGTTGGCATAAGTCATTTGATTTTTTCATGTCAGTGTGTTTTTCTTTTGCACAGAAATGGGAAAAAGAACGATCTGATAGCGAAATTCAGGATACACATATAATGGCTGAGTAGAGAGATAAAATTCCATAAAATTAAAGAGTAACAAAACAGATTCTTGGATATTGGAATTGTCACATTTTCATTTCATAGTCCTAAAAAAGACTTCTCTCAGATCTCACTGAAAAAACGAAGAAAAACTTTTCCATAGAGCATTTAATTTAAAAGTTTGACATTACTTCAGCATATGAAATTAACTGTTTTTTTCTGAGGATAAGTGTCAGCATTTATTTTACTACCTAGTTAAATTTGAATAAAATAATCTTATATATATATATATATATATATATATATATATATATATATATATATATATATATATGTGTGTGTAAAATTAAGGTTAAACTTTAAAACTATCATTACTATTAAATTTTCAATGACATCCTACAATTATGAAAGTAGATCACAGAAATGAAAAGAGAAAGAGTAGACGAGATTATCATCTACTGAACTTGTGTATTTATTGCTTACTACATTAGTGATTGTTGCAAGTGCTTTACTTTCATTTCTTTTTAAGAAGGTCGTCTTGAATTTCATCACCAATTCGGAGCCTCTTCCTTCCTCGCAGGGATTTATGTAAATTTTACTGAAAAATGTTTTCTTTAGATCCAGATTTATTTTTGCATATCCAAATGTTCGAAGAAACCGGAATTGATATTTATTAAGAGTTATTACGAAAGAACAATGCAGAATATGTTCATATTAGAATAGAGTAGATTGCCAAAGAGATATTTCGAAAATAAACAGAAAACCTCGACTGGTTTCATATTGTTGCTCGTCGAAAGAATACTGTACGTAATTGTTGTGGATTCCGGGAATGGAATCCTGCACAAATAAATAAACAACGCCAGTAATTGAGATAGAAAAATAAGTGTATTAAACGTAAGAATACACGTATTTTCTTGTGTTTAGTTTGTCTTCGTAGTCCATTCTAGTAGTTCTTACCCTACTAGTGTTTTTTTTGTTTCTGCATTGAGATGTGTTATGTCCCATTTCCCCACAAACTAAACAGTTATTGTATTTGAATCGACAGTCTTTATTCCAGTGGAATCCACCACATCTGTAACATGCAGATGTCGGGTTAATATTTGCTTTGATCTCTGTCTTTAATCACCTTATACCTTGTATTTTTTTATTTATCATAAAATTTTTGTTTTTCTTTCGGGGGTGGGTAAAAACGTCACTTTTTGTTCAACTTACGTATGTGTGCTACTCCTGATTCCTCGATATGCTCAGAGTCTTTTTTATGCTCAAGCATTTTTGGCAGTCTTCTGATAATTTTTGTAGCGTTAATCCAGGCTCGTTCTGAAGGTTTGTGGGCATTCTTTTTCGCATTTCACTGTCCTTGGCTGAGACTAATCCCTGTACGAAAATGAGACACTTAAAATTGTCAATTCTGCCAATTTAAAATTATCGCAATGTTTGTTCACAATTGCGGCGAACGTGGAGTAGTCCTCATTTTGTTTTTTTACGAGGTTGAGACCTTTCCACCTTTTGTGAAAAAGTGAAGTCTTTGGACAGAAAAGCTCCGTAAGGCATGTAACTGCCTCGTCAAACGTCAAATCGTTTGTCTTCTTCGGTAGAATATAGTCCAGAAATTTAGTGTACTCCTCTGTTCCCAATTTCCTTAGTAATAAACGTAGCTTAACTTCCGTCCAATTTTAGCAATCAATGCTGAAAATGTCTTCATGACGTCTGTAATAGTCCCCGAAATTTGTATCATCTTCTAGAGAGTATTTAAATGTTTCTATTGTGTTCCAGACAGCGTCTTGTGAAAAAGTCGCCTCTTTTTCGATAATCTTTTGTTGTGCTTTAACCGTTTCTTTTAATATTAATTCCTGGAGTTGCATTTGTCTTTCTTCACTTCTTCTTATATACTCAAGCATTGGTTTTTGAAAATCTACCATTTTTTAGGGAGTGACGAAATTTTCCTTTCTATCTCTTATGTACGTTCTTTTATTTTCGTCGTTAATTTGTAGTTCTCAATGTGAGTTTCTTCGAAACTTCTCGCCAAGTTGTTGTGGTCGATATGACTCTCAAATTTCCGTCGCCAGTTATTGTGTTGGCGAGCATTAAAAACAATTTTTTTTCGTACGTTCGTACTCTTCGTCGTCAAGTTGTTGTGTTGACGAGAGATAATTTATTTTTGTGTGTGTGTGTGTGGGTCCGAAATCCTCGTCGCCAAGTTGTTGTGGATTCCGAGAATAAAATCCTGCACAAATAAATAAACAACGCCAGTAATTGAGATAGAAAAATAAGTGTATTAAACGTAAGAATAAAGACTTGAAGTGAAGATTAGTAGTCCAGGAATGCGGGTTAGTAGAAAGTATATGTACATGTCTCTGTAAGTGAAGCCGTAATTATCTCTCTCTCTGGACACCCTGTGTACTGTCTCCGTATCTCTCACCCTGACTCAACGTATCTCCACCCTGACTCAACGTATCTCCACCTTGACTCAACGTATCTCAACCTGCAGGTTTTCTCTCTGTCAGTATAAGTATACTTTGGACGAGTCCATCTTGTGTAAAAGAGGTCTGCCTCACAACAGTAATGAAGTTAAAACCTGTTTTTTGATCTCATGCTACTAAAATATGACATATATCAACTTAACAATAACTTACATTACGCAAGTTCATAATAAATGCTATAAGATCCGGAGAGGTAATAACATAATGATAATTTAATTATAAAACTTCGAATTCATTTTGATTTTCTCTGGTAATTTTAACCTCAAAATATATCTAAATTTTGAATAATTGATATGTAAACATAAAAAAGTGCAGAATAGTAATTTTAAGTTGATGTACTATAAAAATGTCAGCAAAGTATTTCTAGCCAAAATGATTTCTCTCTTTTTCAGTGGCAATTACCCCAAACTTGAAAGGTAAGTTATATATTGTATATTCAATTACTCCGACAGTAAACACATATTTCTGACATTTGAGAATTAATGATATTATCGAATCTATACATTAACCAAAAGGATAATTACAGACATGTTTGAATGGTTATATCATGTAAAATACTCAGTTCAAATAAATATAACACGTTATCAAGAGGAATTGTCTAATATTATGCTGTATCTGTATATTCTTGGCGATACTGATTATTTTATGCATTGTTATTGTTTATCAGAACAAAGTAAACAAATAATTTCCGGTTATAAAGGACCAACTAATTTGAAACATTAATATTTACTTACTCTATTCGATAGAGGAGGAAAATTACCACAGCTTTATCTTTTTAAAGATTACCGAAACATTACCGACACATTTAGTGTCGATTAAATTTAATGACCAACTTTTCCAAATTATGAATAATAAGTCAATCGCAAGGAGGAAATTCCTTCAGAAATTGGTAGAATTTGATTATGGTAAAAATATACACAAAATATAATCAATGTGTTCGATTTTGTCATCAGAATAGGTAGAGAAAAGTGGTGGGTTTTGAAGAACTAATGAGTGGGAAAAGTTTGTTTTTTGTGTGATGTAATCACGGTGAGACATGTATATATTTTTATATATACACTTAAAAATGCGGGTTCTTATTTTATAATTGTTTTTATTTATTCGTATAATCACAGAGATTATACACAAAATTTATTTAAAAGCGCAAAATTCTAGTTTGATTAAGTGATTTGTTTTTATCAAATTTTGGCAGATTATTTAAAGCCAGAAATTTTTTTTAGATTAGTTATTGACCAGGCTCAAAGTTGCTTAACTTTGGTGATCCTACGAGAATTTCTGTTGCAACGTGATATAGGCGTGTGCGTGCAAAATTCTTGTAGACGGCGAAAAGCTAATTTACTTTTGAGATCTAAAAGAAAATCAATTTTATTTTCCTAATATTCGAGAAAATGAGAAATAAAGCTAAAATATGAATGTAATTATAACAGAAATATTATATGTTGATATTTATGACATATAATGAAAGTTAATGTTTCATAATCGGAATATTGTAATAAAGGAAAAAATACGATGATTGTTTCCGATATCAATGCAACATATGCGAATATAAATGAAAGAAAATTTCTATTCTAAGGAAAAGAAGTTAATTGTCATCAATGCCATCTCTTATTATAACAATATATTGTAATTAATGTATAGATGAAAGTACAGGTTTTGTTGAAGTTAAGGTGGTATATAAATATTATATTCTCAGCTACAATATTTGTTTCTTTATTGTTATATAATAGGTTTATGAAATGATGGTTTTACTATATTACCAAAAAAGCTCATAATACTAAATTACAAATGTGAAGGCTTGTAATATACTGTACTATTTTATAAATTACAACAAAATTCCAGTTCCAGTGGAATTGAAACCAATAAGATGAAACAATACATACAAAGGAAATTGTATCTGCATATGGACTTCATGTTTCTACAGTAATCTTCATGATATAAGTGAACATATTTGTGCTTCACTGTTTAGAAATGTCAATTTTATGTTTATTCATATCGGCTATATTAACTTCTAGGCGAGAATTCCTTAATCACTATGAAATTTGACTTTCATTAATCAACATACTAAAGCAAATTTTCTCTATTTTCGCAGCATGTGAGAAGAAAGTGGCTGACATCATGTTTTTACTTGATGAATCTGGAAGCGTGAAAAGACATAACTTCGAAGTCGTTAAGAGATTCGTAATCAAAATAGTTCGCTCTTTGAGAATAGGCAAGAATAACGTTCGTGTTGGTGTATTTACATTCAGTAGACGTGTACGCGAGAAATTCCACTTGAACAGATATTTTGATCAGAAAAGTATAGTGAAGGCAATAAAGAAGATCAAATATCATGGTGGAAGTACGAAAACGCACAAGGCTCTCAGACGTCTCCGTCGTTCTGCATTTTCTGCTCGAAATGGAGATCGGATTGGTGTTCAAAATATCGCTATTGTTATAACAGACGGAAGATCTTCTCGGAAAAAATTAACGAAATTAGAGGCAGCTAAACTTAAGAGATTAGGTGTCATAATGTTCAGTATTGGCATTGGAAAGTATCTTCAACAATCAGAATTAAAAGCCATGGCAAGTGAGCCGGTATCGGAACATAAGTTTACTGTTAATAATTATGGCGGCTTGCAGGGTATTGTGAACAAAATTACGACGACGATGTGTGAAGGTAATTATATAAATCAATATATGTTTCTTTCATTAATAAAATTGTTCCTTCTGTCGGTCTGTTCTCAGCTCCTGGCATGTTTTGTGTTGTGAAACAAGATCTTCATATCATTCCTAGTTTCATATTAAATCTAATATCCCATCTAATGTAAAAGTATTTGAGTTTTAGAGCGTATATATCAAACATGGAAAGAAAAGTTTTCATAGATCAAAAGCTCGAATTTCCCAAAATAATTAAAGTGATAAACAATCAAATAATTTGAATTTTATTTGTTGCTGAAAGTATTTATACAGATAAGAGTGAAATATAACATCAATTCCAAGCTTGTTTTTGCAGTAAATCCCGAAATTTACCATATAATAATATCCGTAATTACAAAAGCCAGAAGATCATTCAAAAAATAGAAATGTAGAATAATAAAATATATTCATATTATTTGTTAATACAATATTTGCGTGAAAGAATCGTGTGTTTTCGAGGAAGAACTTCTCCTGAAGTCCTATCTTTGTGTAAATGATGAGGTTTATTCGAATGTTTTTTTAATTGTATTTATCTTAAATTTTACACAAAAAAGTCTGTTATTACAGTGGATACGGAAAGTTAATTTACTTTTGAGGTCTAAAAAAGAAAATTCAACTAATATCCTAATATACAATAAATCAAGCGAAAATTGACATGTAATTTTAATAAAAATATTATATGTTGATATTCATAACATCTAACGAATTGTAAGGTTTAATAATTGGAATATATTTTTATAGGAAACCAATAAGAATATGAGGATTGTTCACTAAAGTCAATCAAACATATCCGAATATAAATAAAAGATAATTTCTATTCTAATGAAAAGACATTAATTCTCATCAATACCACCTCTTGCTATACCAATTTATTGTAATCAATAAATAGAAGAAAATTCAGGATCTGTTGAATTGAAAGTAAGAAGGCATATAAATATTATATTACCATGTGCAATACTTGTTCCTCTATTGTTATATAGGTTTATTAAATAAAGGTTTTACAATATTGCTCACTACACTAAAGTGCGAATGCTAAGTTCTCGTAATATAGAGTACTATTTTATAAATTACAAAAACATTCCGGTTTTGTTGGAACTGAAACCAATAAGTTGAAATCATACATACCGTGGAAAATGTATCTGTATATGGACATAATATTTCTACTGAAGTGTACATTATATGATAAGTGAAAATATTTGTGCTCCACTGTTTAAAAATGTCATATTTATGATTATTCATATCGGATGTTTTAACTTCTAGGCAAGAACTTTGTAACCACAATGAAAGTCGACATTCATTAATTAATATACTAAAGCATATTTTCTTTATTTTCGCAGCATGTGAGAGGACACTGGCTGACATCATGTTTTTACTTGATGAATCTGGAAGCGTGAAAAGACATAACTTCGAAGTCGTTAAGAGATTCGTAATCAAAATAGTTCGCTCTTTCAGAATAGGCAAGAATAACGTCCGTGTTGGTGTATTTACATTCAGTAGACGTGTACGCGAGAAATTCCACTTGAACAGATATTTTGATCTGAAGACTATGGTGAAGGCAATAAAGAAGATCAGATACAATGGTGGAAGTACGAAAACGCATAAAGCTCTCAAACGTCTTCGTCGTTCTGCATTTATTGCTCGAAATGGAGATCGGAACGGTGTTCAAAATATCGCTATTGTTATAACAGACGGAAGATCTTCTCGGAAAAAATTAACGAAATTAGAGGCAGCTAAACTTAAGAAATTAGGAGTCGTAATGTACAGCATTGGCATTGGAAAGTATCTTCGACAATCAGAATTAAAAGCCATGGCAAGTGAGCCGATATCGGAACATAAGTTCACTGTTAATAACTTTGGCGGCTTGCGGGGTATTGTGAATAAAATTACGAAGCCATGTGAAGGTACTTGTATAAATTAATATACGTTTCTTACGCAAATAATATTGTTTCTTTAGTTGGTCAGTTCTTATTTTCCGACATGTTTTGTGAAACTGAATCCTCATATCATTCATAATTTCATAATAAATCTAATATTCCATCTGATGTGAAAATATTGAATCTCCGAGCACATATCTCAAACATAGAAATTGAACTTATTTTCATAGGTCAAAGAATTAGAATTAAACTTTTTTGTAGAAAGTATTCATAGAGATGAGGGCCAGTGAAATATATTAGATGTTCATCCATTTTGCTGTGAATCTATTACGTTTCTTCATTATCATTATTAGCTATCAGTTATCAGTGTAATACTCATCTCTGTAGTTTTTATTTGGAGTATCTGTTTATTGCCAAGAATACCAGCGATGATTACAGGCTTAATTTCATATATGTATTATATTGGAAGGATTTTATTCAGGTCAAAATATTGGATGCATCAGAAATTGCTTGTTGTGCATTCAGTTGAATATTATGAATATAGACACTTACCTTCACATGAAAATTGAAACATTATTTCCTATATTGATTTCACTGAAATATTTAGAGACTTTGCGAATTTTTACACCGCGACCTAAACCACAAAATATTGAGAGAACATTACAATTCGATGATAGCTTCTCGCGCAAGAGAATGCTGTTGTTTCGTGAGTCAAATGTTAATATATATATTCCACCAGAAAATAATAGATACAAGTCTCATAAAAATATTGAAATATTTTACTTTGCAAGACACCGGAGCAAAATACGTCAGATTCATGTGTCGCTTTCACTGCAAATGGTTTCATGTATTCATTTGCAAAAACAAGAAATTTATTAAAATTACATTTCACAGCGTTTATAATAAGGCACCATATGCTCAAAACGGAAAGTTCCATCGATAAGTGGAGAAACTTATTGAAATTAATGCATTAATGAAGTGACCGGTGCGAATAATATTCGTATACATGGAAGTATTTCATATCAGAATGAATGAAAAATTCTAATATTCAATGCAGAGTAACACCGTAAGTTAATAACAGATAAACACAGAAAGCTAGAAAATTTGTCTATACGTTGCTAGAAGAATTTAGAGACTATATACATAATTAATGGCATGTAACAGTCATTTTCACTGTCTCGCATTCAATTCATATACATAATCACATGTATCTATCTATCTATCTATCTATCTATCTATCTATCTATCTATCTATCTATCTATCTATCTATCTGTTAGCATAGAAATATATACAATGATGCACATAGATTTATAAGCAAATAAATAATAGATTCTTATAAAAATTATCCGCAGTTTCACCGTAACATCTCTTAAGGTTTGTCATACGTGCTTATAGTTGGTGACTATTGTGGTAACATGATCGAAGTTTTAGTTAGATCCCACCAGCTGTCTTGCTGCTGTTACAGTGTAAACATGGCCGCTCCGCTCGCAGTGTGCATAAAGTAAGAACAAAAGGCAGTGATCCAATTGCTCTGGCTGGATGATGTGTCAGGGGCTGAAATTCATCGGAGGCTTTTAACAAAATAGAGACACAGTACTCAAGCGCGTAGTGTTGTTTGCGTGGATCGAGAAGTTTAAAATTGTTTGGACGAAGAAGGAGCAAGGCATCCACCATTGACACGAAGATTCAGTGACGATTATGCTGAACCGGCGAGTTGTCATCGATGAGGTAGCATTTTCTCTGCAGATTCGCATCACCGCTCTTTGTTCCTCCTTGGTAAACATTGCTAGATGAGCGTCCACTGTAATTGCAGCAAAAACTGGCGCGATCAAGCTCAACCTTCGATCACGTGACCACAATATTTATGCATGAGCAGAAAGCAGTGTAACAAACGTAAATGTATATATATATCACCGTGGGAGCGCCGATAATTTTTTAACTTAGCCTCATACATAATAGTAGTTTAAATTAAACTGGTTTTATGTGAGATCGATATTCAAATTGAAACATTTGAAAAAATTCATGAATATTTAAATGATACTCGTTTTATTTCTGTTAATCGGAGATTTAAAAATACGCGATTTACCGCTTAAATTAAAGACAATTAATCGGAGAAAATATTTTAAAAATTATTATTAAAGGTGAAATCATATTCATCTGTGACACTAAAATAATATTAGCGATTTTATTTCGTATTTTGCATAAATGTGAATGAAAGCAATTTTCATCCGAAGTAAAATTGCAAACACCCAATTTTATTTCCATAAATATAAATAACAAAAAAATATTGAAGAAAAATATTGATTGTGTTTCAGTTCATATTCACACCTTGCTAGCTGATAAAAAGCAACAAGGAATTGTTCATATTTTGCAGGACCGTGCATTTCTAAAGTATGTCAAATACTTCATGGAATCTGTTTAAGTTAGACATATACGAATGGATGTCTTGTTTGTATATAAATATGTTTTCTACTGGTAGTAAAATGACATTTTTGTGTATATACTTGTCTTTCGTGTTTTAAAATATCATATTTAATTTTACTAGTATTAACAAGTCTAATTAATAGGCGCACATTTCATAAACTCTACGTATTTTAATATTCATTAAGTAATATGTTTACACAAACATTCTTCTTTTTGCAGTATGTCATAACTCAGTAGCTGACATCATGTTTTTGATTGATGAATCTGGAAGTGTGGGAAAACGGAACTTCGAAAAAGTAAAGAATTTCGTAATCAAAGTTGTTCGGCGATTGAAAATAGGCAGAAATAAAGTCCGTGTTGGTGTGTATACATTCGGTACACGGGTACGCAAAAGATTCCACTTAAAGAAATATTTTCATCAGAGGTCTATGAACAAGGCCATCAAGAGGATCAAGTACAGAGGTGGATCGACTAAAACACACACGGGTCTAAAAAGTCTTCGTCGTTATGCATTTACGGCACGAAATGGAGACCGGAAAAATGTTCAAAATTTCGCCATTGTCATCACAGATGGAAAATCATCTAACAAAAGATTAACAATTTTAGAGGCAGCTAAACTTAAAAGAACAAACGTCATAATGTTCAGCATTGGCATTGGAAAGAAACTTCGACAATCAGAACTGGATGCCATGGCAAGTCAACCTGTATCCGAACATAAGTTCACTGTTAATAGCTTTACTAGCTTGCAGGGCATTGTGAAAAAAATTACGACGAAGGCATGTGAAGGTAATTTTATAGGCTGATATACTTTTGTTAAGCTAATAATATTGAATCCTCCCTTGATCAATTCTTATCTACCGATATGTCGACTGTTGAGAAAGAGTTTCTTAACTTCATTCCATTATAAGTATTTCATAATAAATTAAATATCCATTTTAATGTAAAAATATTAGTTTCTTAAAATATACATGTCGAATATAGAAACAAAAATCATTTCCATATGTCTACATATCAATTCTTGTCAAATAAATTGATAAACCAATTGACAAATTATTGCAGAACGTCGCTTTTAACATGTTTCTACCGGTCCAAGATTGACAGAATTTGAAGCTAACATTAAATATTAAGAAAAGCACTACGAAATTTATTGGAAATTGAAACATTACTTATAAAATTCATAATTAATTCTTGCAAGAAATATCACTTACATCTCTTCAAATTATTCAGTTTTAGTTATACGGACTATATTAATATCTAATATGCTCCCAGATTTTCGCAGGTTTAACTCTGTATTTTAACTCATTTTTCTTGAAGAATTACTTTAAGATCAGCAAGGATTCTTGACGGTTTCTTGGGGATAACAAATTTATATTTTTTGTGTAAATTCTCTATGAAATACAGATTACGTTAATAGGTGGGCCACGCAATGAATTTAATATTCTTCTGCTGAAAGTATTCTGTTTTGAATTAATCGTACCCTTAATAGTCTTGTTGATAGTTTCAAAATGTTGGTAATCTCAACGCTTCTGTAGACTATTGACTGTGCACAACCAAAATATAACGATAATCAGCATTTTTGTTCTCTGCAGTCACATGCAACGTACCAGTTCCTCTCGAAGAAACACAGCCCTATACTCATTACACTGTCGGAAATGTTTGGCTTGGATTGTAGGATTAATTGATAGATCTGTTTTCCTTTCGGCTTATAAACCCTTTGTGTTTAATCAAAGCCGAAACATATTTTCGATTGTATAGATAATTCTTATTTTTTGAATAAATATTGCATTAACAGTTTTTTTCTGGGGATAACTATGATTTTTCCAGATGCAAACCATACTATTTAAACCAAATCTACAAGAAGAAGGGATGGATTAAGATCAGTTCACAGTTGTATTTGCGCGTCAGTGGTATAAAGAACTTGACTGGAATTCGACCTTAGCTGTAGATTTCCCATTCCGTGTTGCGATCTGTTACATCGGATGGCAGGAAGATTACTTTTATCTCCAAACATGATTAAGCGTATTTCAAACAAGTAATTATATTTTAGCCTCCTAAATCACTTAATTTCAGTAAAAACATAGGCTTCTCCAGTTGTTATTTATCAAATATCGGACAATTTGGAATTGTGAGGATATAGCTGTTGAGTCTTCTTCAGGTGTTTTCTGGCAGTATTTTGCGTACTACAGTTTCGGTCAAACCTTTGCAGATTTCTCTAATTTGTATTCTTGGCCTTATATTCCAGCAATACGAAATGTAATTTTATAAATATGACCCGAATTAGACTCGTAATCAAATGTTTAAACCTGAAAAAAGAAATGTTCTTCTACAGTGGAAAGTGGGGCCTTTATGTGACACGATATTTTCTTCCATCCTAACCCGTTATAGTGGAAAAACATAATCAATCTTCGAATGTTCTCTGATTATTCTTTTAACTTTGGCATGGTGGCACTTGAAGTGACCCTGTCTGGTTGTTAATAATCTAGCTAGGTGCAAATGAATGAAGTTTAATACTGGCTGTAAATGTTTGAAAAAAGATTAACTGAACGCGAATTCTTTAG
This sequence comes from Acanthosepion esculentum, assembly GCA_964036315.1. Lineage (NCBI taxonomy): Eukaryota > Metazoa > Mollusca > Cephalopoda > Sepiida > Sepiidae > Acanthosepion > Acanthosepion esculentum. Next base: position 77,614,109 of record OZ038492.1, on the reverse strand, counting down.
ATCAATCACAAATTATAAAATTAAAAAATAACTTTCGGGAATATATCAGATATTTGTTGTTTCTTCAGTATTTACATTAGTCGGACTATTGTCCTCATCTTTGTTGCCATTTTTGTCACAACGTTTCGGCCGTTGTACGCTCCGGCCTTCTTCAGGTGGTTGGAATTTCGAACCGAACCCTTTATTTCGATCACTGGGGTAGACTGTTCTAGTTCCACGAGCCATGTTTGATGGATGTCAGTTATCAGTTATCTCCTGCTAATTTTCCCTCTGAAAGTTCTCCACTGCCTGAACCGGGCATTGAACTCACATTCTTTGGGACTGTCACTGGATCTAACCAACCTCTTTATCCACTGTACCATGTGTCCTCAAGGCCTTTATCCACTGTACCATGTGTCCTCAAGGACACACCAAAAACAGAGCTGCATATTTAGTAAACCTTTTATTTTAGTAGAACTGTAAAATAATTAAAAGAAATATTTTTTTTATTTTTCAGATGCATTTCATGACTCTGATGAAATACCGATGTAATATTCCAACCTATAACATCTGAATTCTTCAAAAATTAACGCATCAGTTGAAAATATTATTTTCTACTCATAAGAATAAATAAAGTATTAACAAGCAAAATATATTTTGTTTTGTTTTTAATATGTTTCTGACGATTTTCAAATTATAACCGTCGAGATGGTGCAAAAGCTGCAGATGAAATTTAACTACTTTTTTGTTTGCAGGCACACTTTCTCGTGAGCCTAAGAAAATATCAGTTTGTATGAAAAATGTTTTCTAGTCTCATTTAAATTTTCTCGTGTGAGGAGAATATAATGTGGATATTATTTTCCATTTTATTCAAAATCTCTATTTCACATAATATACATAAACTACTCGTGACAACAAAAGTAAACATACAGAAATCTTTTAAAATACCAATCAGAAGAAAGGAACCCAGAAAAAGAAAGAAAAAGCACATAATAATAAGGATTTACGATAACACAGCTTATACGGACACCGTTAAGCTCTAAATATTATGAAGCTGGAAACACAACAGAAACTTAAGAAACTATCCAGCGTCCCGAATACGCATCACAGTTGTAAAAAATGGTCTGAGCTTACGACAGATATGTATTCTGTTGGAGAGTTTTAGTGAAATATTTTTAACTTCCATTACACGACTTTTTAACCCTAGTTTTATGAGCTCTATTTGTGGAAAGAAAGTATTGATTTTCCATGCGTAGCTTAGATGTGGCACAAGGCTGAAATTAGGGAGTTTTACGAGTTCTACATGGTGGTGGGAGGCAAGTATTATTCATGCATGTCACTGCAGAGTAAGAAACCTATGTTTCCCGAGACATATAGATGAATTGTCGCAAGACGGTGTCAAAGCTTGTTTTCAATGGGACAAGTTGCCGCTATCCTCACAAACAACACATTTTTTAGATCACCAGCACCATAAATTAAACATGTCACGTTGGTTTGCATGCTGACCAATTTAAGTTCAAGACATTTGATAGTGTGGACCTTATAATTCTTGATGATTTCCTTCCGACGGATTTATTCAAACAGATATTTCATACGTGAAACTCGGCATGTATACCCATGAGAGTCAAAAATAAAAGGTATAATTTTAATTACACGTGTACATGCATATACAATTATGTAAAATGGTTATGTGTGAATATATACGCATGCAGATATTAGTACATACATATATATATATATATATATATGTGTGTGTGTGTGTGTGTGTGTGTGTGTATGCGTGTGTGTGTGTGTGCCTGTATAATATGTATATAATGTACATATATAAAATCCATGTTTGGTGTTCATAATGAAAAGGAGTGGTTGGAACTTTTCTCAATATGCAATAAATATAATAATTATAATAGTATAATAATACACACACACACACACACACACACATATATATATATATATATATATATATATATATATATATATATATATATATATATAATGTATATATATACTAATAAAATATGTGCGAGAAAATTCTACTTGCATTTTGCCTGTAGTAGGTTACATAATGCTATCATCATTTCATATTTTATGTACAAAAAGATCATCACAATGTACACAAATTTGGAATTATTCAGTTATTATTTCTAATAAATCAGAAATATTTTCGTTCTTTTTTTAGACAACACGTATACCCAAATTGTTTACGGAAAACTATATCTATTTGGAAAGATTTTTTTCGTATTTACGTACGCTGTATCCCTGATATTATGTACTTTAAAACACAAAAATAGCATACCTTAATAGTATATTTTATCACACATATATATATATATATATATATATATATATATATATATATATATATATATATATATAATGTCCTTATTACAGCTTAAAGCTCTATGTTTTCTCTATGCTATTAAGTATTCCCTAATGTGTATGTTTACACAAGAAAACCGTTATTAAATTATTACCAAGATTAAAATTAAATACTCCTTCTTAAAATATTTTCGAATTACAAGTATTTTAAAACACGTGGCCGAGTGGTTAGAACGTTGCATTATTTAGTAATAATACCAATGTTTGAATCTAATCATGGTCGATTCTTGATCCTATCGTTCTGAGGAATAAATACCAGCGCGAGGCACCTTTGTAAATACGTTAAAACCATACCACAGATCGGCCCAATCCTTGTGACTGAAATTGGGTAGACGAAAACGTCGATGGTTGTGCTAGCACGAGATCACAAATTATCGTGAGAAACCTGAAGAGAGCTATAATAAAAGATTACATGAACACAAAAAGGATATGCTACAAAACAACACATTAAATGCATGAGTTGCTCAGTGTAACAATACTGACCACTACTTTCATATAAAGAAAAGCTACTGTAATTATAGAGAACAATTCACAAAGAAGAAAATGGATGTAATTTAATCGCTAGACCAACCCCAGTAAATCTGTGTTCGGGTTCTTACAACGTATCACCGTTCTTGGCAGATCTTCTACTACTACAATGTGGAATATCTAATGACAAATGTGAAGCAGAATTAAAGAAAAAAATCTAAATTAAATAGGCTAGACTATCTACCGCAAGCCCATCTAAAATTTATTTTTATATTTAAAATTACCAGCGTTTCTCATTCGTGCGCGTGTTTGGTTGCATCAACGTTAATAATCTTAATCTTAAAGGACGAAACGCATCACACAAAAACTTTCCAGATGCCATCCAAGGCTATAGAACCTGGTATGACCTGCTATTCTTATAAATATGTTTATTTTTTTAAAGTCATGGTAACATTTATTTTTATTTATTACACCCCCATAACTAACTTCATGAAAACTATTGGAATTCAAATGTGTACATTTTTAGTAATTAATTAGTTAAAATCACAAGGCACCCTTCTACCTTAAAATCAGCTCTAAATTGTAACATACAAATCTCAATAAAACAAAGATATTATTTAATTTCAAAAACTTTTAGTTGCTTTTACTTGTTTTTTTATGAATATGGATAATATTGTCTGAAAGCAAAAAACGTTTTCGATGAAAAATGAATTTTTACAACAATTATTTGTTATTTCTTAAATTATTTTATTTTTTTACATTAAGGTTGTTAAATATTCTAAAATTAATGAAAATGTTGTACAGTTTATTCAATGGTGTTATTAAGTAAATAGATATCATTACAGGTTATAAAATAAAGCTGGTTACGATCAGTAATCGGCAAATAGATAAAAATCTAATATAACATGTTTTTTTTTGTGTCCAAAAATAGCTCAATTCAAATATACGGAAGACCGGAAGCATCATGAAAACAATAGTCCATCATGTGGTTTGCGTTGGTAGTAACATAAACATTTTGACGATAAAATTCTGCTTTCGTCAAGTTTTAGGCCGTTTTCATCATGCTATGTCTACTTAAAAATAACGAGGTAAATAAATTGTTCACATAAAGCTAAACTGACACTTGTGACCTTCCGTACTATAACTTTTCCACCCGTAAGATGTCTGTGCATGATTTCATCACGCATATGTCACTTATCAATCAATACCGATGTTAAGACCGGCTTTCTCTCATTTTAAAGTACATTTTTCAGCACAGAAAGTAAATAATGTTTGTTTCAAAATATATTAAATAAACTTTGTAATTTCTAATTTTCTTAAATTAATTTAAAAAAAATTATAATTGATTTTTTAAAAGAATTTTACACAGACACTTTCACTTTTGTAAACAAGAGTTAAAAAAATGGCTGAGGATCGATTTTCTGTCAATTTTGCTGATAAAAAAAAATAGATTTTTAACGGAAATTTTGGATGTGCTAGAAATTATTAAAAAATGTAAAAAAGTAAACAAAAAATACTTTGATCTTTCCTCTTGATAATAACATAAACATTTAGATAAAAAATATTTTCATCAAGTTTGAGGCCGTTATTATCCTGCCATGCTCATTTCCGGAGATCTCATGTTGGTACCTATATTAAATATTGTTACTGAATGGAGAATAACCAAAACGGAGGTTGGAAATGAAATGGTAATCTTTATAAAATCAACAAAATACAATACTCGCAGCGTTGTGAAGTAGGTAAACTACTGCTAGTGGTGGACAAATTAGACAGCATATCCCCCCCACACACACATACACTTACAATAGTGTCCAAAGTATTTATGAGGATTGGGACATACCCATTAGTGTTCATAGGTACAGTATGTACCATACATACAACCAGAAAGTTAGTACACTGAAAACACATAGTGAATCCGTCAACAGAGACACAAAGCATATAGAAAAGTAATTATCGGACCTGTACAAACAGGTACAACAGATACAACATTCTAATACAGAGACATCAAAGCAAATAATGCACTCGACACAATAACCAACGCAAACGCAGTCACAGCCACAATTGCAGCAGAGGCAGCCATTTAAACTCAAATACATGCTGGTATCATTAGACATTCCAAGACTACGCCGCCGGGCATTGCAGAAAATCATGCAAATACCGCATAACACAAGGAAATGATTAAACCGGAGAGTTATAGCGGTAAACCCTCCCTATAGAAAAACACAATTTCACTTCTTCTACTTATAGGACAAAAAAGAACGGCTTAAGGTTTCTTGTCGACACAGAAGAAGCAAACACCTCCCACCGTCTTCAAATTATAGGCAGTGAATAGAACCCTCATAGAGACATTCGAAACGAAGCGACTGATGCTAAATATTGGGATGCGACGTGAATTTATTTGATCATTTACACAACTGATCATTGAGAGGTTGATATTACAATGATGTCAAAAGTGAAATAGGTATTAATTATTTTTATACTGGAAATTTTCAAGAAGTTTTAATGAAATATTCAGAGAGTTCTCTCTCTTTAATATTTTCCGAAACAAAGGAAATAAAATTGTTTTAGTCTCACGAGAAAAATATCCTTTATTAAATGCTTTGTCTCGTTTTGGTCTAACATATTCACTCACACTCTCTCTCACTCAAAGAGGTATGAGGAGTCAAAGGGGAATAATTATTAATTTCCAGACTAACCTCCCTTAGATTTTAATGCCTGTTGCATTGTGTATAGACAAACATACTGATGAGATAGAAGGCTTGTTTGATTAAACGTGACATCACAACAAATAGTTTAATCGTAGCGGCTGATAATGAATAATTGTAGGCTTTTTAAAGCATAGAATACTTTTTAAATTACAATTAAAAAAAAGAAACCAGGATTCGAATTTTATCTTAGAATAAACGATAAATTTATTGTTAACACATAAAAATGAATGAATTACACAAATTAAGTATCTTGTGTGCCAAATGATAGCCAATAACATTTATGGAAAAATGATCACTGAAAATGAAATATTCCCTTTTACATTAAAAATTACAATACTGCAAAAAGTCATCGGAAAAGAAAACTACATAAAATGAAAAAATCTTAGAATTTCATTAAATATTAATTCATAAAAATAAAGAAAAAATAGGCAAACAATATAAAAACATTTTATTCCGTAAAGTTACGATATTGACAATTGATGACATTGGCAGAATAATTTTTCATAGACGAAGAAAAACAAACCCGGTCTCTATTTCTACCTTACAACTTTAAATAAAAACAAATAAACAATAAATAGATTAAAAACATGTTTTTATTTTAATGATTAAAGTTACTATATTGACATAGTATATTTTTTATATTACGCAAGAAAAGAGAGAAACCAAGTTTCGATTTTTACCTTAGAATAAACTTTAGTCAATATTATTTTCTATAGAAAAATTATTTTGAAGTTTTACATTTGTTGCTATGTTTATTGTAAATAGTGTACGTTTCATTATTTAAAGACTGTGTAAAATTTGTTCGCCTGAAACTCATTGTAGAAAATTATTTGAAATAAAACAATCGACATGGTATAATTTATGTTTTATTTTTTTTAAATTATTCTGTAGTAGTAAAGTTACGATATTGACATTTTGCTGTGGAGAAAAAAAAACAAATTTTAAATAATTGTAGAAAAATGCTGCATAGGTATATGTAGGATTTAGCTGAAATTTTGAAGTTTCCTTTTTTTACTTTCTAGTAATACTATTTTTTCACTAGTAAAAAAATTATCCAAAAGAACATTTGAAAAGCTAGTGGTGTATTTACTCACACCATAGGAATAGTAGTAGTAGTAGAAAGTTAGACTTGTTTTTACGAAGATAAAAACAGGAAAACAAATGTCCAAAATACAGAGAATGCATGAATAATTGTATGGTAATTTCATACAATTTTATTTTTGCATTTGTATGCATTGGTGTATGTGTGCTTTATGTTAAAATTGTGATAATGTTTGTGTTATAAAACTAAAAGGGAGCAAGTTATTCCATAACATCATAAGTTCTATTACGGAGGTTAGTTACACACGTGTTGTCATCTCGACAGTTCTTTGTTCGAAGAGATTGAATCTCACGTCTTTTTTGTGGGGGTTGTCCGTATTTCCGGCAGGAAGTTTTTGTTGCTTGCTGAGAGTAATTTTATTATTTTACTTAATTTAAACAAAGTTTAAATATTATTGTCTTACTTTATTTTATTTATAATTGTCATTATTATTATTATTTTATTTATTTGTAACAATAATAATATCCCAACAAGATCCAGACAAACATTCTTTCTAATTTCTCAATGCTGTGAGCCTCACCACTAAAGTTACATGAAAATAAATTATCATTATCTGCCAAAACATCCAAGGTTTTGTGCATAGCTAATTTTCTTCGATTTACTAAATGAAGAAAAGAAGTTTTTTCCAGTTTACCAAAAACTATATAATTATAGAGAATAGTATTTGTAGTAGTATTTTTATGATATGGCAGTGAACCGCTATTAAACCCCCAGAAAATAACTGATTATCTCAAGTATTTTGTCCTCATTATCATTTCCAGATATTAAATTCTTGCAACTGTTGAATTCCATTTTCTTAAAAACTGCATATCAGTAATAACCTGCTACGTATAATATAGCAAGAACAAACTTCTCTGCGTTCATTAACATTCTCATCTGTTACATCTATTTTAAATTTAAAAAATATATAAAATTATAATTATCTACATTTCGCTTTTTTGTCACATCACCACTTAGTGTGTAAATTCTTCAAATCCAATACATTGGTTATGTGGTAGGCTGACATATTTCTCATCTTTTTAAACACCCAAACACTTGAAGTATAGATATATATTGATCTCCACGAAGTTACCGGTACTGGGGAAATTTATCCTCAAATTGATCTATTTTAAATATGTCTGGTAATACATACATCATTTTCAATTTTTCTATGTAATATTTTGTTAGATCTAGACTTGCATGAGTAATATGATGCAAAGCCGTGAAGGTTTCATTTATTAGTTTCCCATTGTTTGCAGTAATGCTATTACAAGATTCGAAGCAGTTGCAGAATACACTGAGAAATATATAATTGTCATCATTTACTTTAAGTGAATTATAGTATTTATTGTTAAGCTGCTAACCTTTTTGCTTTGTTTTTTTTAAAATTCAGTATTGTCTACCGAGTATAAAATATGTCTATGTATTCTGCAACTTCAGCAAAGTTAGTCAACATTTCTGTTTCTCTAAGGTCAGCAGTCCCTAAATAGTGAATTGGTTAAAATATGTAAAACTCATGAAACATTTTGCCTTTCAAACCCGGTAGGAGTAAGAGCCATTGTGGTCAATTTATAGCAATATTTCAAAATTGACTGAGATTCTTTGGCATGAAGCTTCTGTAACGTACAAAACGAGGCACTTCTGATATTATCTGAATCATGATTTCCATTATGACGGAAATTTTGGGGACATCATGTTTTTACTTGCATCTTTTTGACCAAGACAGTTGTTTCTCATGCTATTTAATTTATGAACTGAATCAAATATAAAGAAAAGTGTTCTACATTTTATAACCGGATGTAGATATACAATTGAAAGTTTTGCAGGTCTACAAAAGAAAGATATAGCTTTCTTATTTATTGCATTGTTATTATTATTTATGACTAGTATTACTCTAAAGCCTATCTCTTCTAGATCAATTATTACACGTTTAACTAATTACATTATTCTGACTATTGTCCTCATCTTTGTTGCCATATTTATTACAACGTTTCGGCCGTTCTACGCTCCGGCCTTCTTCGGGTGATTGGAATGTCGAACTGAACCATCTAATACGCTCACTGGAGTAGACTGTTCTAGTTCCACGTGCCATGTTTAATGGATGTCAGTTATCAGTTATCTCCTGTTAATTTTTCCCTCTGAAAATTATCCACTGCCTTAACCAGGTATTGAACTCACACTCCTTGGGTCATGTCACTGGATCTAACCAACGCCTTTATCCACCTGAATAAGGCCGGAGCGTACAACGGCCGAAACGTTGTAATAAATATGGCGACAAAGATGAGGACAATAGTCCGAATAATGTAAATAATATACATAATACCTCATCTCATACATATAGACAGACGTTTAACTATGTCAAATAAATTCTCAGATTTAAGATATTTAGTTGGGATGCACAACATCCTTGTATCGTGAATAACTAAAATTATATATTTGGTGTCTCTTAACAGCCTATCGTGAGAATACACTGCTAAACATAAAATCAAAATCACTTTTTGCAGTCTCATTGCTGTCGTCAGCTAAGCCAACAACATTACCACCTTTATAATCAAAATAAAGTCTTAGGTGAATTTCATCTACAAGTAAAGATACTGTAATCTATTTTCCTCTATTAATTTAAACTTATTTTTGATATGCATATGAAAATGTTTGCCATGTTGCTCAACTGTAGGATTCCTATAGGTTGATAAGGTTAATCGTCTGCTGAATAACTAAAATTATATATTTGGTGTCTCTTAACAGCCTTTAACTTGTAGAGGAGCATTATAAAACTGCGGAGCTCGTTAGTTGATCCTTGATCTTGTAAGATAGTGGTCCGGTCTTTTAACTCATTACATAATACGATTATCACCTCTTGTTGAATTTACCACACCTATGATGATTTCTATAATAAACTAACTGTACTATTTCGACGTCTACGTCCCCAATGGAAGTGTTAGGCTTTTCATTTTGTCATTTCCTAGCTTTCTTCAGATTATTCCGAACTAGAGTAGAAGTTGTTCCTGTAATACTATATCATGGCGTTTATGTCCATAATGCAAGTAGCACGGTTCGAGGATGTTATCTCGCAGCAAAGCGTATTCCTATTTTAAAGAAAGTCGTAGAGTGAAATCGCTAACGTTAAATTTTATCGGCTTGAGATTTCCCATTGTCACTATTCTTTTTCTTTTGATAACACGTGAGTTGGCCTATGCAAACATTCTACTTTACCGTTGGAAGTTACGGGATGTATATTAAACTTTCTAGCATCCCTTCATGAAATTATTTACATTCTACGTTGTGTTAATTCACGGCGTCACTATTATTCGCGGTGTCCGATAGAGGATTAAATCTAATCGAGGAATCCTGGAACACTGTGAAAGTTGCTCTGAAACGCCAAATGGCAGAAACTTTTCAAACCACGATGGCTTCACCAGACTCAAATTGCACTACTACGAAGGAGCAATTACTCCACCACTGTGCATGACAACGTAAAATCATGTATAGAACCATTTTGCTCTAACCTTGATAAAATGAAATGTACGATTGAACTGCAATGTGTGAGCTTTTTCACTTCTATTCATCCATGTGTTATTATATAGTTCATTCGTTCGTTTACTTAGAAAATGTATTTTATCACTAATAAAGTTTTCATATGAAATTCACCATCAATTTGGAATTCAAACTTTTTAATATAAAGTTGAGCTTTTTTTTTTATTTGAAGGTCAACCGTTTTAATTTGAATATTTATACTAGTAATTACTTACATACTAGGTGTACACTTTTACTAAAGTTTAGCGAGGATTTGTAATAGTTGTATAGATGACAAAGAGAAGACATTTCCAAAATTAGCTCGCGTAATATCGGGAGTGTTAGAGTATCTGAGGAGATTTAATGCCACTTAATCTCCAGTAAACATTCGGATTAGAATATGAGCGTGAAAGCAAATCATACTACACACAAACAGTATATGGACACAGACCAAAAACCTTATTCAAAAGTAAGACATAATTTTCTTTGTTCTTTCAAAAGAGGTACGGTCTTTTGGTTTGAATCTTAAATACTAAGTCTATGGAATTATATTTTAAGATTCAAACAAAGCAACAGTACCTCATTGTAAAGAATAAAGAGGATTATTTCCATCTAAAGATGTTAGAGTTTTTGCAGAACCCCACATTGAAATTCAAACAAAGTGGAAAAGAAAACAAGACCTTGACCTTAAATGAAGAAATTGTAACACTAAAAACTGCCACACATGAATCTTTTATCAGCTCTATCTGTAAGAGTGAATGAATTAAAGATTAAGTGATTATACAGAACGCAGTATTAGGAAAGATATCTTAACACTCCTAACGCTGAAGTTTGCTGAAAATTTACTGTCGCTCATTTCATATTGAATTGGATACTGCAATGGTTAACAAGAAGCTGAAATAATAATAATAATAATAATAATAATAATAATAATAATAATAATAATAATAATAATAATAATATATTTTATCTGGGGACGAGAAAGTGTTACTGTTAATATATAAGATGAATTAATTGTCTTTGTGCCACATCTAAACTATTAAGCATCTCATATAAGAAAGGGAAAAGCGCTCAACGGCTATGCTATTAAGGTACTTGTGAACTACACAATGCTCATTGATCTGTTTTTAAGGCTGATCAGTCCTTTGAGAGTTATTCAAAGCCAAAACAATTTTTTGTATTGTAAGAATATTTGCTTTTTGAAAAAGACTTCTTTATAACAATGCGTTCTTCCAGATACAATTCATTGAACTTTCCAGAATCACTATCAAACCAATTCTGAGCAAATTATCCAGATAACAGGGTGCATTATTCTAGTGGAATAACCTATCACTATCGGCGTTTATGGAAGACCATGAATCGGTATGACATGTCGCGAAATACAGCAACATCGGAGGCACCAATCAATGACATGTTAAGGAGAACCAGCAGACCTAACACATAGAAATTGAATACAACTCAAATCATTATCGAACCAAATATTTAACGATATTTTATTGACATTCGAATATTACAATCAGCCTAAAAAAACTGTAACTCGGATTCATAGGACGAAACCTTAAGGGTTCAATTAGCCCAGATGTGAAACTAATGTGATTTTAGCAGGGGAACCCTGGCGAGTCATTTGCTACCCTATCCCACGGAAATTAAAGAAGTGTGAAACAACCCGATGGATATTTGTCTGGTACTTCTTGCATTTTATATTCATGAAACAGCGCCACGTAACGAACGTCTTGGCTCATAAAGTAGAGCTAATCTGCACACACCCTCGAACATATGTGACCATAAGGAAGAGCCACGCGGTCGCTACCTAACGAAACTAAAATATTTAAAAAATAGATGAATATTTTCATAGGACGTCCGGGTTAACTGGGAAAGACATAATGAATTTAATTTTGCTTATATTTTGGATTAGCATATATGTTGAGGGATCTCCCCTTTTTAAACAAATGAACTCACCCAAGGTATACATATACTACTGCCAGTGCATACCCGGGGGACGTTAAGTCAAGTAGTAGTAGCAGTAGAACGTTGAGTCGGTCGAGTAGAATAACGTAGCGGAAAGAGGTACAGTCACGAGCACTTAGACTCAGTAAGAAGTCGTACAGGAGACGTCGATACCAAAGACTTTATATATATATTTGTCTACTAACCCGCATTCTTGGAACTACTAACCTGTATTACCAGTTTGTGTTATTACGTTAATACATTTATTTCCTATATTCATTCTTGGCGTTTGTTATTATTTGATACCGGATTTCATCCCGGAATTCACAACAACTTGGCAACGAGGATTCGAACTTACACGGAAGTAAAACGAAAAAAAATCTCCCTCGTTGCCCACAACAACTTGGCGACGAGGATATCGAACTCACAATGGAAGGAAAAAAATTCTCCCTCGTTGTCCACAACAACTTGGCAACGAGGAATTTGAAATGACACGGGAAAGGAAAAAGAAAAATTGGTGACGAGAAATTGGTACCTACACGGAAAGAGAAAATTCTCTCTTCTCACCACAACAGCTTCGGCGACAAAAACTTGCACTTCTCGGAGACTCAAAAGAAAAAAATTCGGTTTTTTGCCAGTATTCACAACAATTTGGCGACAAAGATTTACGATGATTAACATACGGAAAATCGAGGTTTTCGTAAAACTCTTGTCATGGAGGATTTTAAAAGTATTTTAGTAGAACTTGTAAAATACCAAAATGCACAGCAATTACAACTCCAAGAAAGACAAAATGAGCAACAATTATAATTCGAAGAAAGAATGGAAGAGAAGTGGCAAAAACAATTACTACAAACGCAGAAGGAAAATGAAGAAAGACATTCTAACCATGCATTAGCGTTGCATTTAGTGGACGAAGTGGTTCGATACCTAAAAAGAATGTCTATCTCGTAGTATTCCGGGAACAAGTGAGAGAGAGGACAGTTTGACAAGTACAAATGGTTCCCTCATCGTCCCATTATTAAATCTGATACCGTCTAAGTAACAATAATAGGGCTGGTGTTTAATTGTAGCTATAAGTCAAAATTTTTCCCCTCACTAAATGAAGCGGAATACGTCGGTGTTAACCTGATATGATACATGCTGATCTAGTGGTACAGTTCATTCTTTTCCCGGACAATGACGGTATTATCCGCTAGGGCGGAATGATTGATAAAACCCTGTACCATAAATATGTGGTAAAAATCCCAGTCTTGTCAAGGGACCCCCCCCCACTCACAAGGCTAATTATACTGGATTGTCATACTGAATGCTTGCATATAGGTGTGGCTTCCACACTGACTTGCTGGTTACTGGATTCCACAGATCGAACAAGCCGTGAAAACTACAATAAGCCAGTGTTCCATATACAGAAGATACAATTCCACACCATTTTTGCGACCAGGATTTCTCAGTGTCCCTTGCCCCAGAGTGAATCTAGTATATTAAAGTAATCAGTTTTTAAATGCACATTTCATACATGTTCGCTATAAATATGGTATTTTGCAGTATATGAGACTCTTTTAGTTAGCATGAAATACGTAAGAAAAATAAAAATAGATTTTTAGATACTAAGCTTTATGCAAGCTTCACATTTACTGTGTAAAATAGTGATCATGAGCTTCAGATTTAGAAAACATGGTGGAGTCGACGTACATGGCGCACAGTACAGTATATAAGAGAAGATTTTTGTAATTTTGACAGATTTTCTTTTTGTCGGCTTCTTTTTCATATCTAATATATGCTGATTTATTTCTTTCATTTTAAATGTGTGTGTGTGTGTGTGTGTGTGTGTGTGTGTGTGTGCGCGTGTGCGTGCGTCTGCGTCTGCATGTATGTGTGCATGTATCAGAGAGAGTTAGGTACTTTTATTGTCTGAAAGATTGTTGTCTGGGATCCGATCATCAGAAACTGACTGGTAGGATTTAGATTATTGCACATGAAATAAAAGAAATTGACCGAAAACGCGATTCAAGATAGTTGCATAGCTTTATTCAAAGAAAAGCAGTAGAACATTTACGAAACTGAATACCAAATTACGATTTTTCAAATCAAATTGAGATTAATGAAATAAAAATTCGGTACTAGATTCACATACAAATCTTCTGACTTCTAATTGATCCGAATGATCACGAAGAATAACGGCTTTTTCATGATATCAGTCTACTTGTCTCCAATTTTCTTTTATAGTAACCACACAGGTTCAGTTTAGTTGTTAACGATTTATTCCGCGGATGTTTCCTGATAGTTCCAACTTCCTGTCTCTCTTTGATTGTATATATGGATCATGCATCTTCTTGTCTATACTACACCTGCTCGCAGCAAACGACTCAGATTAGTAAAGGAGAAAGTGAAAGGGAGAAAATTATTATTTTACATTATTCAAATAGCTTCTGATCGACGTTATTCTCCAGTACCAGTCTACGATCTTCGTAAACCACGATCCTTGCTAAGACATACAGGTTTCATTCGCTGGGAGTCATTTTAATCATTGATTTCAGAAAGCGGTTGGATACATCTGACACTTTATATATTTCTGAACGGGTCTGGTGACATGCACGTGATCCATATAAAAGTCTCGATCTGACAAGGCTATGTAAGAACATGACTAGAGTTCTTAGATTCATGATTTGGTTTTACAACAACATGCGATGTTGTTCAAAACTACTCCGAGCGCAGCGAATTCTATGTTCAATTTCCTTATATTCGATGCTAAATTTGTCATAACTTACCCATACACCGGGAGCATTTCAAGTCTTTAGCATTTATTAATTCCACATCTTGAATTTTTGTGATGGATTCAGTGCATATGTCATCTTTGCTTTCATTTTAATTTCAGATCATAATTTAAGTTAGCGAAATGTTTATATTTAGTCTCCTCTTGGAATTCGTGTTAGATGTTGATGTTTTGCTCAAGATCGTTCTTTTCCAAATTATGAATGCAAATGTTACCAGCATAGTGAAACTCATCATTAGTACAAGGAATCAAAAGGAAAAAAAGACAAGAATGCTCTTTTCTATTAGTAGATTTGTTGGGAATGTGATATGGAATGTTTAAATGAACAGTGCCAATCTTCGCAACTGTGATTGTATATGCGCAGAGAATAGTTTAATAATTGCGGTTTTCATTTCCTCTTTATCGTACTCCCGATGACGTGTTAAATGATTCGGTATTGAAGTCTTCACGAGGCATTTGTAGAGCTATATAGTTCCTCTGTCAGACGTATACATTCAGTGATGTTAATTTCTAATGAATTAAAAGGGAATTCTGAATTGATGTTGCCATATGCTGCTGTGAGATTAACATAACAGTTACGCAATTTTCTGTTGGAGTGTTATGCAGTTGCCTTGAGTGTTTTGTGACATATATATCATAATTACCCCGATTACCAGAACGAAAGTTAAATTAGGTCGTTAGGAGTTGATTTTTATAGAATCGTGAGAGCCTAGTTAATACCATGTTCATTAGTACTTTCAACATAATAAATCTAATTGAGATACTTCAATCTGTTAGGATCTTCAGGACTATCTTTTTGATCCTATAGTGGATTAATGTATGATATACTCCAGTACTTTGGGCAGGAATTTTGATTTCAAAGTTCCTTCACGAAACTGAGAAAATAGTCCTTGAATTCAGGTGAGGTTATGCTCTTTTCAAAAGTTCAGCTTCAGTTTTTTTTATATAGCTTTCTTGTCTTTCTCATCACGAGACTCGTTGCTGTTTACGTTTGGTGTCCATACTTTGAAATACTCGGATGTATACTGGTGTATATTGTATGTCCTCTGACATCTTCAGGTTACTGTGGTCTGGGTTAAAATGCAACTCGAAGTCTTTTTGAGACCAGGATATTTCTTCTGTTTCGGTTTCGATTGCATAATATTGTTTTGATTTTTTTGCTTTCCTCTGCATTTTTAACACTTTGTTGTGGATTCCGGGATGAATCCGATATCAATGAATAACAAACGCCATAACGTAATAATACAAACTGGTAATACGGGTTAGTAGATCCAGGAATGCGGGTTAGTAGCAATAATATATATATACAGTCTTGGTATTGAAGTATCGCGGTATGACTCCTTACTGAGTCTAGGTGTTCGTGACCGTGACTCTTGTACTATCCTCCTCTAATACTACTCCTACTCTCCGGGTATTCACTGGCGGTAGTATATGTATATCTTGGGTGAGTCCATTAATATAAAAAGGGGAGACCCCTAAACACACTTAATCTGTGTTGTTTGGCTTCATTAATTTGGTTTCAAATTTTATGTAGATATTGATTTCTTAGAGTATTAACTATTTTTCTTTGCTAATTGTTTAATGTTCTCCTTTCCAGTTCTCTCTGGTGTTTGTTTCTTTCTTCTATAATTCTTTTCAAATCAGGATTGTCATCTTACGGAAAGATGGTTTTCCATCTAGATACCTTTTAAATGTTATGTACTTCTGGTAGAGAAAGATACGATTACATTAACTGGAAATGTTCAATATTGGTCTATAGTTTATCACAGAATGTAACTCTTATTTTCATTTGTAAGGGATTGCTTATACATTGGAGTTTTAGCGAGCGAAAGCGAGCTATTTTATTGGCTGATATTGTCAGTTTTTATTACAAGAAGCCTGTGATCAGATCCAAAGCAGGAATTATATACTCTAACATCTGTCACAGAGTGCTTATATATATTAGGTATTTCTAATTCTGAGCTCTTTTCAGCTATTCTACTAGACATTTCGGTCTGCAAATACTATTGTAAACTGTCTTGAAATTGCTGAAAGGTAGATGTATATTTATTTCTTGAATGCGACCAGTACATTGTGGCTAGGTTCATAGATGATTCTGTTAAGGGTTATTGTTTCTGGTAAATAGCTGATAGATTAGCCGTTCAGGACAAAGAACCGTTTAGACAATTTCTACACTAAGTAAGCCCTTAAACTGAAAGCCCTTGTTCAGATGCGACTAAAATACAATACAAAACTTAACAGAAAGACTGTATATTTTTTTAAACTAAGAACACACGTGTATATATATATATATATATATATATATATATATATATATATATATATATATATATATATATATATATATTGTTGTAGTAGGATCCACCTAATTTGCATAGCGGAGTACCGACGATATAAATATGGTTGGTACCGGAAGACAGGGAGGCAAATCAAGAGATCCAACTAGAGACTCTGCCCGACTGCGACTTAGTCAACACATTCTCCAGGAACAGTCTTCCCAGGAATATACAAAAGACTATATGTAAATATTATGTAGACTTTCTTGTTTCAATACATTTTATTCTAACTACATTTTGTGTTTGCATTATTATTCCATGCATTAGTCAAGTTTCAACAATGGCGACGAAGTAGTAAGAACCATACGGAAAAAAAAAAGAATTAATAATTGAGAGTTTTCAACAAATGGGATAAGTCATTGAAGAACCCAGGCTGAAAAAAATTTTTTAATTCAAAGTCCAACTTTAACGTAACGACAAAGGATTCTGAACTTCTGGATATCTAGAACTCGTTAAAGGACGACTAAGCATAAAGGAACGTTCACTCAGAAAAATTTGAAAGGTGTCGTAAACAAATAACGGTAATTTTAAATTGAAAAAATTATCTACAACGAGGCACCCGTTAAAAAGAGAAAAAAAAAACTGGCCGACTACAAAAACATGCATGGAAGTAAAAGGAGCACAAATACACCGTGTCGACTTTGAAAGGTAACAAACTTTAAAAAATTATTTTTTTTGTTTGTTCAACAATATAGTGACAAATTACCTCTGATAATAAAATCAGAAGTTGTCATTAAAATACGCGAACAGAAGTCGAAAACGAAAAAAAAGTCCGACGGTCTCTGTTCACAAAAAATACCAAAGTTGATTATCACGGGCGGGAATGTAAAAGCAAGACATAAAATTAAAAAGTCGTACGTTGTTTCGATTTTTTTGGTCAGCTTATATGATATCCGTGGATACACAAATTAAAAGTATATTCTTTGTTGCATGAACACTATCAGCTAAAGATGGATGAATTATCCAAAGCCATATCTGAATTATTCAAATCCCAGCAGATGAGTCAATAACGTCAGCATGAACAGTTTGCCTTATTAATAAGGGAACAACAGATAGCACAGCAAACATATCAAGATAAGCAAGATGAAAGACAGCAAGAACAACAGATAGCGCTGCAAAAATATCAAGAAAAGCTAGATGAAAGACATCAAGAACAACAGATAGCGCTGCAAAAATATCAAGAAAAGCAAGAGGAAAAACTTTTAGAAATTCAAAAGTTAACACTGGAGAAATTAAACAACTATCAGGCAAATGAAGGAAATTCTTCATATTCTAATAACACCATATTTTATTCGCTGGAAACTTTCAACTATGTGCCAGACGAAGAAAAAACGTTTGAAGCGTACTTTAAACGATATGAAGATATTTTCTACACAGACTGTGAAAACTGGTCGAATTCAAGAAAAGTCAGTCTATTACTAAGAAAGCTAGGTACAACAGAACATAGCAAATTTGTAGATTTTATTCTACCGAGAAAAACAACTGAATTGGAATTCTCGGAAACAGTGAAATTGCTAAAAGAGCTGTTTGGAGCAAATATGTCGCTTTGGCATAAGCGATGGTTATGCATGAATGTCTCTAAATCCGACGATCAGGATTACTTAACATATGCATCTATAGTGAATAGACATTGTGACAATTTCAGATTGGCAGAGATTACGGTTGAAGAATTCAAGTGCTTAATTTTTGCTCAAGGACTGGTATCCAGTAAGAGTGCCGAAATAAGACGTAGAGTTTTGTCTAAACTCGAATCTGAACAAAACCTTACCCTGCAAAAGTTAGCAGAGGAGTGTCAACGGGTCGTAAGTTTAAAGAAAGAGTCGCAAAAAATCGAAGAAGCTGGTATTGCTTATATTAAAAAAATTAAAAAAAACAGTCAAATTACCCATCAGAGAAAAAATTGGAGAAAAAATTCGGCGTATTTTAATAATAGACAAAAAAATAAAAAGAACGAAGAAAATAAAAAGGTCCCACCATATAATTGCAGACGTTGTAACGAAAGACAGTGGGAGGTAAATTGCCCATATAGAAATAAGAAATGTTTCGTGTGCCATAAGAATGGTCACAAAGGATCGTGTTGTAAAACGAAAAAATTCAATAGCCGAATTAGACAAACAAATTCGAATATCAAATCAGACAGAGATTTGAGGAAATATGTGACGACTGAAATATTAAAAAAGAATATCAAATTTCAATTCGATTCGGGGTCAGATTTAACAATAATGAACGATAAAACATGGAAAATTTTAAAAAGGCCTATAATAATGAAGTCAACGAAACTCGCTCGAACGGTAACTGGAAAGGAAATTAACTTCGAAGGCGAGGTTGTACTTCCCATGAAATTGAACGGGATCGTTAAAAAAATAAAAATTTACATTCTGAAAAATGGAGAAAACTTGTTGGGCACAGATTTTATTGAAACATTCGAATTGTGGGATAAACCGTTAAACTTATTCTGTAGAAAAGTAGAAAGTAATACGCAAACAAGACAGGACATTAAAGATGAATTAAAGAAAAAGTTTCCGGAAACCTTTACACCTGGTCTTGGAAGATGTAACAAGATTGAAGCTAAATTTGAATTAAAGGAAAATACTATGCCTATTTTTAAAAAGAAACGTAACGTGCCTTTCGCAAGTGTAGAGAAAGTTAACGAAGAACTTGATAGGTTGGAAAAAATGGGAATTATTTCAAAAGTAGAATCTAATTCATGGGCTGCGCCGATTGTGTGCATAAAAAAGAAATCAAACCAAATCAGAGTCTGCGTTGATTTTTCGACAGGGTTGAACTCGGTAATTAAGGACTACCATTACCCGTTACCGAGTCCGGAGGGGATTTTTACCAAGCTAAATGGCGGAGTGATATTTTCAAAAATCGACTTATCAGATGCCTATCTCCAAATTCCCGTCGAAGAGAAATGTTCGAAGTTACTAGGGATAAACACGCATAGAGGTTTATTCAAGTACAACAGGCTTCCTTTTGGTATTAAAGTGGCACCAGCCATTTTTCAACAAGCTATGGACGTCATGTTGAATGATTTAGACTTTGCGTGTGCCTACTTAGATGACATAGTAAGGAGTGCAAACGTCGACGAACATCGAGAGCACCTCAATCAAGTATTTAAAAAGATTCAGGACTTTGGATTTAAAATCAAAGAATCAAAGTGCGAATTTGGTTTGGAGGAAATTAAGTATTTAGGTCACATAATCAACAAAAATTGCAGATTTCCAGATCCGGAAAGGTCCATTGCTATTAGAGACATGCCGACGCCCACTAACGTGGCGACACTACAGAGTTTTCTGGGGCTCGCAAACTATTATCAAGCGTTCATTAAAGGAATGTACAATCTAAGAGCTCCGTTGAATGAACTACTAAAAAAAGAAAAGGCATGGGAATGGACGGTAGAATGTCAGAAAGCCTTTGATGAAATAAAGAAAATGCTTACGTCCGACCTCTTTTTAACCCATTACAATCCTAAACTTGATATTGTAGTGGCAAGTGACGCTAGTTCATACGGGGTAGGAGCGTGTATTCAACACATAATGCCAGATGGTTCTAGGAAACCAATTGCACATGCTTCGAGAGCATTACTCCCAGGAGAGCGAAGTTATTCACAGATAGAAAAAGAGCGCTGAGTATCATTTTTGCCATAACAAAATTTCATAGATACATCTACGGCAGACATTTTATGTTAGAAACGGATCATAAACCTCTGATCACTATTTTTGGTTCAACGAAAGGGTTACCCGTTTACACGGCAAATCGACTGTTAAGATGGGGAACCATTCTTCTCAATTATGATTTTCACATAAAGCACCTATCATCCAAAAATATAATTCATGCGGATACTTTATCAAGACTCGTGCCGAGTCAAGAAGAAAGATTCGAAGAATCAATTATTGCAATTATCAGAGCAGATTATGAAGTGAAAAGCATGGTAAACAACATTGTAAGAGAGCTACCGGTTACATCAAAGGAAATCAAAAAAGAAGCTGAAAGCGATGATTTCATTTTAGAAATAAAAAACAAAATGGTAGCAAATGACCAAAAAGTGCAGGAGATTTATTCAATGTGTGACGGAATTTTATTATATGGTGAGAGAGTAGTAGTACCAAAACAGTTGCAGAAAAGAATCCTACGGGACTTTCATATGGGTCACCCGGGGATTAATAGAACAAAAAGCTTAATGCGAAGCTTTGTATATTGGAAAGGAATGGATGTGGATATCGAAAACATGGTTCATCGATGTAAAGGGTGTGCGTTAGCAGCTAAGGCACCACCTATAGTACACAAACCATGGCCAAAGACGGATCATCCGTGGACAAGATTACACATTGATTTCGCTGGTCCAGTAGAAGATTATTACTACTTAATAGTGGTAGATAGTTTTACAAAATGGCCGGAAGTACTACGCTGCAAAAAGCCTACGTCCAATACCACAACAACTTTTTTGCAATAACTATTTGCACGGTTCGGTGTGCCAGAGTGTATTGTGAGTGACAATGGTACACAATTCACTTCTGAAGAATTTAAGGAATTTTGTGAGTTATATCAAATTAACCACATAAAGACGCCGCCGTATCATCCGAGATCCAATGGACTCGCAGAAAGATTTGTCGATACGTTAAAGCGCGCTCTGAAGAAAGCCTCAGGAGTCCCAACGGAAAAGGCGCTTCAGCAATTCCTACAAGTATACAGAATCACGCCAAACCAGAGAACACAATCAAACATGGCACCAGCTGAACTAATGTTCGCTCGGAAAATTAAGTCAGTGTTTGACAAGCTTTTGCCAGGAAGAAATAGAGTAAAGAACACTATGTATACAGCTAGAAAAAGATACATCGCCGGAGAGAAGGTGTTTTTCAAGTGCTACAGAAACAACGTTGAGTTCTGGGAGCGAGGCATAGTGGACAAGAGAATCGGTGACCTGATTTACATAATTAAAGGGCCGAAGAATACTCATAAAAGGCACCAGAACCAACTCAAAAAATGTTACGTTCTAGAGCATGAAGAGAGTATACCGGATGAGGAGGAAGATCCCATTGATGTAATGTATGATATTTTTCAAGTTGAACCTCCGCAGAGAAGATCCGGTAGGAAACGAAAGTTCATGGACCCATTGGACGTGAATCCAAAAAGATATTAAAATTAAGCAGATTGACATATACATATGAAGTATGCAAAGGGGATCTACAAAGAAATAACCATAATCACCATCCCATATAGGAAGCCAGTTTGAAATGCAAAAGGGATTCCAAGGCTTGGGAGGCGGGTGTTGTGGTAAGATCCACCTAATTTGAATAGCGGAGTACCGACGATATAAATATGGTTGGTACCGGAAGACAGGGAGGCAAATCAAGAGATCCAACTAGAGACTCTGCCCGACGGCGACTTAGTCAACACATTCTCCAGGAACGGTCTTCCCAGGAATATACAAAAGACTATATGTAAATATTATGTAGACTTTCTTGTTTCAATACATTTTATTCTAACTACATTTTGTGTTTGCATTATTATTCCATGCATTAGTCAAGTTTCAACATATATATATATATATATATATATATATATATATATATATATATATATATATATATATATATATATATGTGTGTGTGTGTGTGTGTGTGTACTTAATGTGTATTTATTAATTAATCCGACATATTTTTATTACTTTAATCGTTATTTTTTAGTGGATAGGGATAGTTGGGTAAAGGTACCGTTTATTTTAATTAGTAACGTATTTCGTCTACTTGCCTAAACATTCGGGAAATCTCATTAAACATAAATGCTCCTCTCAGTAGGATTATAACTTTTGGTCGCCATTCGAAGAGAAATCATCGTTAGATTCAACGTGCTTTTGACCACTCGGCTACAAATAGTTTCATAATCAAGCAAAGCTTTTATAAAATAGTTTTTAACATAAAAAGACAGTCTACTCTAATATGAGTATACATTAAAAATGACGTTTAAAGTAATAAACTCAGACACACAAAGATATATATATATATATATATATATATATATATATATATATATATATATATATATATATATATATATATGAAGGTGAGTTATAAGTTAAACTATTCTTTATTTACACCATATTTATTTCGAGAAACAAAAGATCTCAATATAATTTGTCATTAGATTTTGATCGATCCTCATGTATTGTTCTCTCTCTCTCACCCTATATATATATATATATATATATATATATATATATATATATATATATATATATATATATATATATATATATATAGATAGATAGAATAGATAAATGTGTTGTGAACTGTTACGTGTTATCTGTTCTCCTATATGGCAGTGAATGCAGGTCAGTCTCTTCAAAGAAGGAGATACTTGAAGCAACAGAAACGTGGTTCTACAGAAGGATGTTGGTGATACCATTGGTCGAGCATGTGAGCAAAGGTGAGGTTTTGGAGAGAATGGAAGCAAAAAGGAAACATAGTTGGCATCAGCAAGAGGTAGTTGACATTTCTGGTGTACGTAATGAGGAAGGAGGGCTTGGAAAATCCGATACTGTCAGGACAGGGAAAGAAAGACAGAGGAAAGCAATTCGTGACATACTTGATGGACTTGAGCAAATGGATGGGAGAACAGGCTTTGGGAGAGATAACAAAAAGACAAAACTATTTAAGACCCACAAGGAACAGGAAGATGTGGAGGAGCATGCTCGCTTAAATCCTGAAAGGTCACGGTTCATCAAAAGAAAGTCTTGTAATACTGTTCCAGCATAAACTTGCGAACTATTGTTGCTATTTCTTGGACTTGTTCCATAGTTAGCGTATATGATTAAATGTTTAAATATACCAAACAATACATTCCGTTAATCTTTTTCACGCGTGAATAATTTGAATTAAAAATATTAATAATCAAAATGGTGACACTATCGCTCATAACCAACAAATCGGTGTGCTGGAACAGCTTGAAGAAACAGGTCAATAATTTTAAGTGGATTTTTATTCTGAACAGAAAATTTGACATATCTATAAAAAGCTTTATAAATTAAAACAAAAGAGATAAATAGGTGTCTTAGTTTTGTCTCTTAACAATTAATCCTTTATGTTTCATATTTTAAATAAAAGGCAGCAAAAGTATATATATATATACTTATTTGAGTAGAAATTTCAAGATCACCAGTACTGTCCAAATAAAACCATGGACGAGAAAGTATCAGTTCTCTGGTGTCTCTGCGGTAAGACATTTCATTAGTTTATAGTAGTTTTACTTTTATTTTTTGTGACGATTTATACATTAACTCATTATAGGCTGTACGACTAGAAATGAAGATAAGCTATGATCGAGTTTGTACTTAACTCCAACAAACCTAAACACAGATTTAGGAAGGCAGATATTGTACAATTGTGCAGAAAAATATTAACTAACTAGATTAAAAGCCGCTCTATCAGGCGAAAATTAACCTCACTTCTGTGGAGTGCTCTTGATTGTGCCTTCGGCTTGTTCATGTGTTTGAGAGTCCCTACGATTTTGCATATTCTCAACATTGGAAGCTCTCCCGGCTGCCGTTTGATCTGGGTTTTCATTTGAACAGGACTTTCTTTTTCTCGCTGCAGCCTTGGCTCTTTAGATTGCAATCTGGTCCTTTGTTGACGAAGATTTCTTTTTGCGGAGCATAGTGCTGCCGTATGCGTTAGGCAACATTAAACTACAGAATAACTTAAAATGGATCGCTGCATTTAAGTATTGCATTAATATTTAAGTTTACCTTTTTTAAATTTCAACGATAATTCTTCTGCCGCCACTTAATTTAAAGATGATGTACGTAGGTCCTTACTTTCCGTGCAACCAATATTTGTATTTCACGGTGATTTCTCTGGATTTTGCAATTAATTTTAATTATTCTCAAATTTATTCCCAAGTTATAAAATCTGTAATCGTACAAAAAAAAAAAAAAATATCGTCGCAAAAACCATATAAAAATCGCCGAAAACAATCGCAGTAATGAAAAATTAGTAGTCCAAAATTTTACGTTTGCGGGTCTGGATCTGACCCGGGAGGTTTTTAAATTGCTCACGGAGTCGGTCTGCTTCTATAATGGTATGATATATTGGGATAAGGACTCTAGGAGTAAAGTTGAAAAATGTGTTAAACACTGACACATTGAAATTTGCATTTATTTATAAAGATTGTTTACTGGAAGTGATTCTAATTTACAGACACCTCTGTAGCATTTTCTGTTTAATTTTCTGTTTTAGCTCTATTTATTAATATTTCCTTATAAAATCGTTATATTTTTCCTATCCGATTTCATACGCACATTGTTTTTGTTTTTTATTGCAGCTATAATATTATTTGCCCATGCCAGTACACCGGCAGGTAAGTGCATTATTTCGATTTTTAGTTTCGACAGCTTAAATTGGTTGAAAATGAAATCGCTTAGCAATATGAAACCAGGGAAAAGGTGATCTAAATAAACTGTTTCGCAACCTTTCCCGCGAACCATTCAGTGAAGCTACACATGTTCACAGAACTTTGCTATCTGCTTATTTGTTGATTAATATCTATCAACAAAAATTGGAGAAATAAAATATAAATAGAAAATCAGTTCATAATGTGTCAGACAAAAGATTGGTATGTAAAAGAAGGAAAAATTGAACCCCCCCACCACTATTGATCTCCTATAATTGTAAGATACTTCTATGCGATTAAAAAAAAAAGATAAAACCGCACACAAAAACGCGCACAAATTTACATTCTAATAACAATCGATGTGATGGCTTGAACGTTTAAACACTTACACGAAGAATGATAAATATTTCAATAATATCAACTAGCATATCTTCTTGTAACTGTTATAATTATTTTCGCAGACCCCCCCACTTATTCAGAAAACAAAAAATGTAGTTCATAAGCTCATAATGTTCCAAGTTTGTATCAGATGCGCTCGCGCGTGCACACACACACACACACACACACACACACACACACACACACACACACACACACACACACACACACACACACAAATATATTTTAAAGACATTTTTATGTTTATTCTTTCTTTTTATAGATACAAATATTTAAATAATTGCTCTGTTTTATAATAAACAGTATTAACGACATTTACCGGTCTTAAAAATAATTGTCGGACTTTGTCCATTTCACATATATATATATATATATATATATATATATATATATATATATATATATATATATATATATATATATAAATATAAATATATATGTATATATATATATATATATATATATATATATATATATATATATATATATATATATATATATATATATATACATTCAGTATACTGAGGCAACAAATTCATTTAATAAGTCTTGTTAAATTAAAATGAAAAAGTCTTTATTATTAAGTTTTTATTGTATCTTTCTAATTTTTGAGTATGTTTATTCAAATCAAAATTGTAGATAAATTGCTCAAATTCAGGTTTTTATTCTATTTTGTTTGCATACTTTTGTCTCAGTCATTCTCAAGAAATAAATGTTGTCAGTATGACAGACAAGATTTTGTTGGCTACATCTTGGCATTTCTTGAAAAAAATACATTTCAAAATCAATTTTAAAACAAATACTGTGTATTTTTGCTAACTTTCCACTAATGTACATTCGTTATTAGGAAAGCGTATTATAATTTTTCAAACATTTACTAGATATATTCAGCAGCGTTTCGTACACGTTCATATCTACATATCTGGTTGTAGATGTCTTAGCCGCTTGATACAAGTGTGTGCAGTCATTTTTGCGGTGAGTCCCAAAAAGGATTTTAAAAATATTCTAAAATTTGGTCTCGTTTTGGGAAACCGATAACTTATTATCAAACGGGGAAAACGCCCATGTAGAGAGATGCTTAGCTATGAATTCACCATGGTAAATATATAAAAATAAGTCAGCAAAAGAGAGAGGGACAATATGTAAGGATATCAATCATTTATGCGTTTGGCTATTTACGAACAAAGGATGACATAGGGTTACAATAATTGGCGCCATATTTTCCGTGACTAAATAGTTAACCACACATTGACAGTAGACAATGTACTCAGTCATTGTAATTTATGTTAAGTATAATTCAAGGGAGATAATCACTTATATTCGAATAATTCAAATTTTTCAATTCGAACTAAAAAAAACAAGCATTTAAATGTTAATCTGAATAATATGATTGTTGTTAGATTTTTATGTAATTCTCATTCTGAGTACTTTTATACATTTTTTATGCTTATGTGGCTCCACATTGGAACGAGTTCTATTTCTGTATAGTAAAACAATTCGACAAGAAATGCACTTTACTCCATCTCATTTAGAAAAAAAACATACTCTCCGATCACTTTATTAGGTCGACTCACCTAGTATCATGTCGGGCCCTTTATTCCTTGGAGAAACGGCTCAATTGATCTGTATGAATGCAGTGATCTTCTGGAAGCACTCTTTCAAAATTTGATTCCATGCTGTTAATCCCGTAAATATTATAGTTTGGTTGGCTGCATATCCTGTATCCGAATCAAACTTTGCACCAAGTGCGGTATTAGATTATATCTGTTGACTGCGGAGGCCACTTTAATAGAGAACACTTATTGCTGTGTTCCATGAACAAATCTGTCACTATTTTTGATTTCTGACAAAGTGTTTTGTCCGGCTGGAAGGAGTTATTAGAAGATGGGTGCATCGTAGTCATAAATTAAGGCAGAATTTTAAATGATTTTTATTTGTACCAAGTGTCAAGCACCAAGTATCAAGTATGCAAGCAAATATTCTCTATACCATTACACCACTATCACCAGTTTGAAGCTGTGATACAAGACAAGATAGATCCACGTTTTCATTTTGTTTACGCCAGAGTTCGACCCCACAACTCGAATGTCACAGCAGAAATTTAAACTCATTAAATGAGGCAGTATCTTCCCTATCTTCTGTTGTACAACTTTTGTAATCTTTATCTTCTGTTTCTTCTTGCCTGTAAGGCGTGGCTATAGACGTGGTCTTTTGTTGCTGTAGACAATCTGCTGCAAGTATCATCGTACAGTATGTCCAGAGATGTTGCCATTGTAAAGAATGATTCTTTGAGCTACCATTTTCTATCTATTACCAGTCAGCCATCCACCTCCGATATCTTCCATCAACAAAATAATTCCGTCCTCAGAATTGACACTCACTGGAAATTTATCTCTTTTATACACATTCTCTTTAAATCCTGATGGATATGCGTGAAAAAGCTCAAGTAGATTATGCGTGAAACCCTATTAAATTAAATATTCCATCTGGCACCAACCTCCATGATGAAGTCAAAGTCACTTAAATAAACTTTCTTTCCTATATGCATGAACTGAAATTCAGCATGCCGGCATGACCATGTTTGATTGTCTACATTCATTAAACTGCTGATGTATCACTGGCTGATTAGAAAATTGCATAAAAGAGCTTTTATACACATATAATTAATTATGAGGCCAATTGGTGTATATACTGATCATGATAATTTTTTTTAATTGTCATGTCTTCTTGGGAACGATAGTGAACTGGTTTTCTGCTGCTTTCGCCATGATTGTGAAAATTGTGTTGTCACAAACTGCTTGCAATTTAACTCATAGCTATGTCACTGGGGCGAAATCAATACAACTGACTATGAAGATATAAAAAAGCAAAAAACAAATCAGCTGCCACAAGCCAGAAATTGAATTATGCACATCCAGTTTGATTGGATAAGTTGATAACAAATAACTCATCATTTCTCCCTCTTATCAGGATTCAATCCATAAAATCAATAAATATTCTTTTTTTAAAACACTTA
This sequence comes from Acanthosepion esculentum, assembly GCA_964036315.1. Classification (NCBI taxonomy): domain Eukaryota; kingdom Metazoa; phylum Mollusca; class Cephalopoda; order Sepiida; family Sepiidae; genus Acanthosepion; species Acanthosepion esculentum. Next base: position 77,585,116 of record OZ038492.1, on the reverse strand, counting down.
ATAAAAACAAGAATTTTAACAGAAATTTCATGCTATATTTTCGGCAATTGTTGAATCGATTTAAGAAACATTATAATAAAAAATATTTTGTAAAAAAGAATTAAATCTAAAAAATAAAATGGGAAATTACTAAGAAAACGAATTACAACACAGCTGGTAAATAAATTATTTTCTTTGAATTCCACTGTTGTCCTTTTAACTTAATTGTTACAGGACTAAAACCCAATTTCTATGGATTCTTGAGTAAAACTGGAAAGGCTTGATAATCTTTCTGTTAGTTTTATCCACGGGCTTTTTATTAAATTTGATTTTCACCATTTCTGAAAGATAAAGCATGTTAAAGCATTCTGAGATCAACAGGTTGCGATATATAATAATACTTCAACACTTTAAATAATATCACGCCATAGACCCTTCTTCATTATTTGAAATTCTTTCGAGATTTTCTTTAGGCCTATCAGTAATAGAGATTCCTATAGCAGCATCCTCTTATCTGCTGACCGTTTAAAAATTCTCAGCACTGTAGAGAATCGTGTATTTTCTCGCATATCGTTAGATAGAACTTTCCACGGCATATGCGGCACGGTACAGACTTATCGCACTTCCTTTATTGTCATTTCTTTGTATCATTGTAGTCTAGAATTTCATCATAAACTCGGAGCGTCTTGTTTTCCTTTTAGGCATTTGTTTAATTTTGTTCCTGTCTAAATCTTTATATTTGGCTAAAGACTATAGTTTCTATTGTATCCTGGCAATTTTCAGTTTTTAATTATTCTTGGACATCTTAAGTTATAAATGTTTCTTTTTTAAACTAATATCAAAATTTGTTCGTAGATAATACCATTTTCATGTTGGGACATTTTATACTGTTTTTATTTTTACTACATCTTCATAAGAAACACTTGAGAAGTTTCCGCTGCATCAGCTTGTTCTATTTTTGTTAATCTTTCTCCATTTATCTGTCTAAAGTTTACTTTCAATATTTCGGGATATCTACTTTTAAAAATTGTGGTCTGTGTAATAATTCACTCAGTTTATCCTACGGTGAAATGTTTCACTACTGTTTCTCATTTTTAGAATTTTTGTTAGTCTGTACGTTTTTTTATTTGTTGCTTAGTGTCAACTCACATTCCACCTTTGTTACGTCATCTTTTTTCTTTCATTTTAATTTTAATTCTGCAAATATCGAATATTTTAGTAACAATCTTTGCTTGTAATTTTTGTCTGAAATTTTGTGATTAGGAGCTATTATTTTTACATTATTTACATTCGAATTATTGCCCACGTCTTCGTTGTTATTATCACAACGTTTCGAATGTTTATGCCCTCCGGGATTTTTTAGTTGCTTGTCGATCCAAGTAGCTTTTATTGAATTTCGAACTGAAACTTTATTTAATCTACCGGGAAGAATTTTCTCGTTCAGGATATCATGTCTAGGGATATCATGTAATAATACTCAGTTAATGTTTATCCGGTTTGCTTTTAAATATATTAAATGTTTTATTTGTATCTGTCTGTATTTTGGCGAATTGTATTTAATTTCCAGGTTTCAAGTGTGGCATTTAGATCTCTATATTTTGCTGGAAATTTGTTCGTCATTCAGGAAAAAATTCAGTATCTAAAGTGGGAAACTTTCATTTCGTGTTTTTATTGTTCATCGGTACTTTGTTTATTTATTTATATTTGCAACTAATTGTTTTCTTTCCATCCTGAGTTATTTTTGCATCAGGCAAAGTGTTTCCGACTTTCTTCAAAATCTATGTTGCTTAATCAGCATTTATGTTGCTTTCTTACAAAAAGACTGTTATCATGAATTTACTTTAAAAAGAGTTGTATTTTGAAACAGCAATTAATAATATATAACTTCCGTTTTACATATTTTCACTTGGATAGCAGCCGCGTTCGTATAGTGTAGACCAGCAAACGAATATTTTGAAATGAAACCGAAAATTGCAAAACCTCAACTGGATTCATTCTGTTGGCAGTCAAAAGAAAACCTGTCAATAATGAATCTAAAATCTGTTATCCGACTTCCAAGTTAATCTGATACTTAACATTTTCTTACATTCTTACATCATAGTGCGATCATACTAGTTATTAGAAGGATAGATGATTTATTTCGTGAACCTGAGATCATCTGAAAAATATTATTGATTCTATTTCTTTATTAACAAGTACGCCCCTTAAGACGATGGGCACTCCGAAAAAGCATTCAGGGAAAAAGTGAATGTTTCTCAATTGTTTGTCTGGCAATGCAGTCATTAAATGTGGTATATATCAACATAATAATAAATTGCATTACACGAGATTGTTATAAATACTATAAGAATCGATGTGGTAATAACATAATTATAATTTAGTCATAAAATCGCGAATTAATTTCATTTTTTTCAGTATTGATTTAAAATATAATATTTGACATTTAAGCATGAAATGCGAAAAATAAGAATATTTAAGTGAAACTTTAATTTTTAAGTTGATGTACGGTAATTTTCATAAAATATTTGTTTTTTCTAAAAAAATGACTTTTCTCTTTTTCAGTGCCAACGTCCCCACTAAAGAAAGGTTAGTAATATATTGTACATTCAATTACACCATCATTAAAGAAACATATTTCGTGACATTTAAGAATTAATGATATTATCTAATATATACAATAACGAAAGGATAATCTCTGCATATTTGAATTGGTATATCAGGTAAAATATCAGCAAACTGAAAAGGAATTGTCAAAAGATTGCGAAATAACGGCATAATATTGATGAAATTGTTTCTTTTAGGTATTGTTATTGTTTATCAGAACAAAGAATCCGCACAAAATTAACCAAATTTTATACAAATAATTAGCTAAACATACACGCGCACACACACATAGGCATAGACACAGTTTCACACGCTCATATATACATATATATATATGTACAGCTCATCAGTGTACTAGACGTCCGGTTGCCTCTGGCTAGAATCGAAAACCGACTGAATTCGCGTCAGTCGGAAATTTTACCCTGAAGCCGTTGGCGCACGGCAGAGAATTAGGTGAATTTAAGCGTATTTATTTTTAGATAAACACAGTGACTGAGAGAACTCGATTCGATTTACCGAAGAGTCTTGCATTATTAGCCGTAATAGTCACTGTTTACAAACCCACACATCCTCCCCAGAGAGCTCAACCGAAATAAATCTTTCAGGAGCATATATATTGTCATCCACAGACAGACTGTTTCGCTGTATCACAGCTCATCAGTGTGGCTAGACGTCCGGTTGCCTCTGGCTAGAATCGAAAACCGACTGAATTCGCGTCAGTCGGAAATTTTACCCTGAAGCCGTTGGCGCACGGCAGAGAAGAAGGTGAATTTAAGCGTATTTATTTTTAGATAAACACACAGTGACTGAGAGAACTCGATTCGATTTACCTAAGAGTCTTGCATTATTAGCCGTAATAATAATAATAATAATAATAATAATATATATATATATATATATATATATATATATATATAATGTGTGTGTGTATTTTTAACATAAAATCGCTAAACAAATAATCAATAAGACCGGGGGATTTCGTATCTGATTGAGATAAATAATATAAAGTCGAAACTGAATAATTCTCATAATTCTTCCAAAATGAGAAATTGCCTATTGTCAGAATATAGATTCGTACACTTACAGATATTATATGTAAAACATTAATGAGCGTGAAATTCTAGTAAATAGCGAAAAGTCAATTTATTTTGAGATATAAAAGAAAAGGAAATCGAACTAATTTTCCAAATGTTCAAGAAGACAAGAAACCAAGCAAAATTTTCCACTTAATTTTAATATAAATATCATATATTTTTATTCAGAGCATTGTAATAAATTGAGATTGTAAACAATGCCAATAAAAATTTACTGTATTGCATTGTTGATTTCTCTAGAAAAGTTTTACGGCCATGTCGCATTGAAACATCCTATCACCGAACTTAAACAACGTTGAGTCCAGTCAATATTTTATGGATTACCACTTGGGAATACCAGGTGCGGTATTCTTGTATGTGCGAATGGATAAAGGCTCAGAATAAGAAATCAGGGAGGCTAGTTCGAATTACAATGGTGTTCGCTATGTTCATATAGGTTGAAATGCCATTGGGATTTGTATGAATTCACCCAGCTATGTGTGAAATAGTAAGACTTTTATCAGTAAATCATTAATATTTTCAAACGATTCTTACAATCGAAAATATTTTTCGCCTTTAAATAAAATTAAAATGTTTGATAAACGGTAAAAACAAATCGATCAATCAAAATATGTGGAAAAGGGTTCTGATAAAATAATATTCTAAAATAATAAAGCAATTTCGTGTCTGTTGAAGTTAAGGAGGCGTATAAATTTTATATTCTCATGTGAAATGTTTGTTTCTGTCTTATATCATAGGTTTATTGCATAATTGTTTTAGCATCTTGCCAAAATTCCTATTCTAAAGAAAATTAATAAATGCTGCTGTATTTTATAAATTGCAACAGAAATTCAGGTCCTATTGCAGTTGAAACCAACAAAGAAAAAATATATTAAACTAAATGATAAATATTAGGCAACTGATTTATCATATAATGCAACGCGTCTCTGCAAATATACTTCATGTTTCTACTGGCATTGAAATGTAATTTTCACTTACTTGATATAAATGAATATATTTGTATTCGACTGTTTAAAATGTCATTTAAGTTTATTATTCTTGAATATTTTAACTACTTTGCAGATATTTCGTAAACACTATAAAATCTAACATCAATTAATCAATATCTTAACGTAAATGTTCTCTATTTTCGCAGCATGTGAGAAGACAGTGGCGGACATCGTGTTTTTACTTGATGAATCTGGCAGTGTGACAAGCGATAACTTCCCAGTCGTTAAGAATTTCGTAATCGACGTTATTCAATCGTTGAAAATAGGCAGGAATAACGTCCGTGTTGGTGTGTATACGTTCAGTACCATAGTGCGGAGGAAATTCTACTTGAATGAACATTTTGACAAGAGGCGTTTGCAGGAGGCAATAAAGCGTATCCCATATTATGGTGGAGGCACTAATACACATCTAGCTCTTGAAACCCTTCGGATTTCTGCATTTAAGGAAGAAAATGGAGATCGAAAAAATGCTCCAAATATCGCTATTATTATAACAGACGGGCAGTCTTCAAATAAAACATTAACTATTTTAGAGTCAAGTCGACTTAAAAAGGAAAATGTGGTAATGTTCAGTATTGGCATTGGAAATAATCTTCGAGAATTAGAACTGAAAGCCATGGCAAGTGAACCCGTACCTGAACATATGTTCACTGTTGATAACTTTGGCGCCTTGCAGGGTATTGCGAACAAAATTACGACGAAGACATGTGAAGGTAATTGTATAAGCCAATATATGTTTGTTATGCTTGTAAAATTGAACCATCCCACGCTCAGTTTTCATCTACTGACATGATATTTATTGAGAAACAACATCCTAATATAATATTCCTATAAGTATTTCATAATGAGTCTAATATTCCTTCTGATATAAAAATATATGTATCAAAGAGTACAAGTCGAAACAAAATTCTCATTTCTATAGGTCTCCCTATCACTTTTGTCCAGAGAAAGAAATTATTAACGACAAAGTGTTATGTCTAATATTTGCCACGAAAAATATGGCAATCCATTACGATGGCTGAAAATATAATAAATTTGAATTTTAATCATTGTCGAAAATATTTATTCTGTTGATGGGTAGAGAAATATGACATCGCTTTTATGATATGAGAATGACATGACCATTATCTTCTTGCAAAAAGATGCGGTGATTCAGAAACTCTTTTACACCATTTTAGCGCTTGTTCTCATGACTTTTTTTTATTATCAAGAATGTCGGTGTTAATTGCAGACGTTATTGTGGTGAACACACTTACAATACTTGATGAAATCCACTATCAAAATGAATATAAACTTCTGACATTTCAAACAGATTCACATAGAATTTGATGAAAGCTGTTCAGAAAGTATGATGTCTATTAAAAGGGTGAAATATGATTACCCATATGTAACACACAATTTTGTTGTCGTGCATTTATATACAAACCATATTTCTTTTATATATATATATAAATGTAACGTATCTATCTATCTATTTGATAGATTTACAAACTGACAATAACAGTTTCATATACATAAGAGTAGTATAAAATAAATTTGTTGTATATGGCAGGTTTATTCTAATTGAAACTTTTGAAAACTTCATGATTTTTAAATAATATTAGTTTTATTTCTGTTACTCCCAGATACAACATTCATTTAAAATTTTCCAACCCGTGGAAGATTGTTAAACGGATGGACATTTTGAAATATTGGATCATTTTAAATAAATCAACTGAATATGTTATTATATAAAGCTATGAATTATTATAAGAATTTGCTGATCGCATGTTTCCTGAAAGTAGTTGTTTACTTGTTTTGCAGATTCGTGCATTTCTAAAGGTTGTCCAAATGGTGGAACGTGTAGCAAAATCGGCAAGAAATGGAAATGTATTTGCCCATCGCCTTTCTATGGAGAATATTGTCAGTATGGTGAGAATTTACATTGATATTTTATTTTTCGTTGATTGGTAGATGGGACAATCTATTGAATATTTTCAGACAGATTTATAATCGAAATACTGAATCAGATATCCTTTTGTTGATATATTAGTTAGGGTTTGTTTTAAGGTATAGATGGTCTACCATTCAGAAGATAAACAAAACGCAGTTGAAAAATCTGCAAAGAGTAACATATTATAAGATAGTAGATGTATAGCATTTGGATTTTAATTTTTATAACCGGAATATTTTCTTTTTGCGTCCGTATAAATTTGTTGAATTTTAAAATGCAGTAATAGTGTTTGTTTATTCAAATTTGGATGAAAAAGATCCTCTGATTACGAGAAAAATATATTGCAGGTCTATGAATATGAGCTAAAGACGAGGATTGTTAGAACATATGAAATATCCATATGATAATGTCCGTAATTTCAAAAGCTGGAACATTATTAAAACAATAGGATATGATGTATAGTATACTTTGTTAATACGAAAGAATCGATCGTTTGATTGCGAAGAAGAACAATTCAAGCAGTACTAGATTTGCATGAGAAATGTTTATTCGAAAATCCTTATCTTTGAATTGCATTTATTTTGCATTTTACAGAAAGAGACTGTTATTGCAGTGGATACGGAGATCCTCACTACAAAACCTTTGACGGTCAAATTATCCACTTCATGGGTGTTTGCAAATATACTTTGGTTGAAAGCAACAAAGATGCGCCGAATTTCTTCGCTGTTGAAGTTAAAAATGAACACCGTGGAAATACCCACGTATCATACACTCGTATGGTTGATATCAAACTGAGGGGATGCACAATTAGACTGTTGCCAGGAAACAAAATGCTTGTGAGTAAGAATATAATTTTGTGATCATCATGTAACATAAATACCTAAATAGAGTATATTGCGAGGTGAATAAAGCTTTAACAAATTTAAACACTTTTTATCTATAGGTAAATGGTGAGAAAAGGCCATTTCCAATTCAAGGCGTTGCGGGTGTCTGGGCCAGGTACTCTTGCGGCTGGAGTACGGTGTCAACAGTATGGGGTCTTAGAGTCCAGTTTGACGGAAGACACAGAGTGAAGGTGAAGTTACCAGGCAAATTTGCTAATAAGGTCACTGGAATATGTGGCGATTGTAACGGAAAGAAAGACGATTTCCGCACAAAAGAAGGGAAAGACGTATCGAATGATCCCGACATATATTCCTTGATTGGAAACAGTTACAAAGTGAAAGATGACAGTGATAAACCAACAACTAAGTAAGCAACAATTAATGATAATCATTACTTTAAATAGAAACACGTTTTTATTAATTGGAAATAAATATATTTCAAAAGCTTTAAGTGTGGAATCGTTCATGAGGTGAAAGTTAAGGCATGATCAATATATATTTAAAAAAAACATTAGTTAAATTCTATATTAGAAATGAAAATAATGATCCCCCTTCTTTCCACTATATATGTACAACAGATAACTTTAATAAATTCACAATATATGCAATAAAAATGGTCAATTTTTTTCCTTGAAATCAGTTGTAAGTATCAACCGTCCTTTGCACTTGATGAATCTTTATGGTTGATATTTTAAATGATGGCAAATTAGTAAACATATTTTGAATCAATGAAAAATGGTTGCTAGAGTTTAAATTTTCAAGCGTGTTTAAATCATTGATTTTGTCAATATATTCCATACATTTTGAATAATGCTTTTATATTTTATCTCGAGTTTTTCTTGGAATTTCGTTTAGGTGCGATGTGATTGATTACCAGATGAAATGTAACCCTGATCAAACAAAGATTTGCAACATTATAAAAAGTGAAAAGTTCAAAAAATGTGTTTGGAAACTTGGAAATGAAAAAGTTGAAGAATATTTGCAATCTTGTAGAATCGATGTTTGTGCTTATCACGAGAAGCGTAATCTTCTGGAATCAGTTCTATGCGACACACTCGAAGCTTTTATTGGAGAGTGCGCTAAGGCAGGAATTACAATAAGGTGGAGAGGAACTGACTTATGTCGTAAGATAATACACTTTGAATTATCATTTCTTTTCTCAACTTTTCCATATTTTACTTGCATTGCCTTTGATAAAATGAAAAGGTGTATGAAAACTCTTTAGTTATTTGTTTACAAAAAAAGATTATTATTTATTATGTATCCGAAAATATTTCTTATTTCTGAACCATATGATGAAACTTCTGAATAGATTTTTATTTAAAGAATTAACACTATTTTGTACTGAAAAATTCTTACGTTTTCCATTATATTGTTTGTTGATTTGGATTCTTTCTCAACCTTTAGAATGAATGTGAAACTATAACACTTGTTTGCTAAGAATCTGACAATAATCTCTGATTGTAATGGAAAGTTAAACGCCTTATATTATTGAATACATATACGTTTGTAATTTCCGAGTTGGTTTGTCGACTACAACAAATACATTAATGAATTTCGTAGAATGCAACAACCGAGCATTCCTTAATTTCACAAGAGAATGTTGCATAGGAACTGTCAGTGTATTATATTTACTATTGTCGTACTTTGATAATTGATATTTTCGCATAAACTCCGTGTAGATCGTTAAATTATAAGTTGCCCAAAAGAATATTACTATCATGCCTAACATTTGGTCATTTCAAATGCATAAACTTGAAACGGCACATAATTAACAACTATGTCATAACAAGAATATCATTTGAAGTTGTGATGGCTGATGAATTATTATAAATATTTCATTTTGACTTCAATAGATGCTGTTGACATACATACATACATACATACATACATACATACATACATATATATATATATATATATATATATATATATATATATATATATATATATATATATATATATATACGTTTTTATAAATTCAATGAATATTTATTGCGGATCTGCTTTAATGGCTTTTGAAATATTAAATTGTTCATCTTGTAACAGTTTCTAGTCTGTGAAGAAAATTATATAGAAAATAGTTTCAGTGAAATCATTAATAATTTAAAATTTTCTATTCACAAGTGTTTATATTCAATGGACGTTTTATAAATTAATTTTCTCTCTGCAGAAAAGACTTGTCCTCAGAGAGAAGTATATCAATTTAATGCAAAGATGTATCAACCTTCTTGCGCTAATGCTCAACCTAAAATATTATATCCGATTGAAGGCTGCGTTTGTCGGAAAGGATATTTACTCAGCGGAAATAAATGTGTCCGGAAATCTGAATGTGGTTGTTTCAACAAAGGGTACTACATGGAAGTGAGTATGTAATAATTCATGTAAACTGCAAGCGTTTTAGATTTTTAAATATACTTTCAATATGTTTTAAACCTTTTAAAGAAATCTGTGAAGAATTTACATTTTTTCTTTGACTCGTTATTTGAATTTATTTTCTGACTCAGCATCATACGATTTAGACACCCAGAGCATATTTAAGGATAACTTTCTTGTTTTGGAATTCTTAATTTCATTTTAAATCAATATTTTCCGACCTTTTGCGCCAATCCTTTTTATTTAAAAATATATATATATATTAAATTTCCTCCACAGAACTGAGTTATTTTCCTGCTATAATCTGTCAGGAGAATGCGTATATGTGACATTTCCTGTCGAAAAATGCAATTCTCATTATTATAAAAATCCTAGTGATCCGGATATTATCAAAGCAACTCTTTCTTATGTCCAGATCTCCGGCAGGAACTCTTTGGATTTATCCGAATATAATTAGTTTTACAATTGAGAAACCGTACATTTGTAAGCATCCAAAAGCAAATTTACATTTCGATATTCATCAGATAAGTTCTGCTCAGGTTCATAATCCGAATTTATTACTGTCATTTCTTATAGGCTAATGAAGACATCATAGATGCAAAATGTCAAGTGAAAACTATTTGCAAGGCTGGTGGTAAACTTGTCTATGAGACAATAGGACCTTGCGAACCAAATGGAAGATGCATGATTCAAGACGGAAAACGTACCTGTGTCTGCAAAAAAGGATTATATTATTACAACGGAAGATGTGTTCCTGCAGGTATTTAAATACATTCTACTCTACTATGAATACGAGGGTCATTCAATAAATGAGGTAAATTGTTCGGTATAAGGACTTCTAATACAGATAGAAGCTTACTTTTAAAAAAAAATTTCAACGTAGTCTCCCAGCACTGTCACACACTTTTCCCATCTGTGCACAAGCTTCCGTATTCCCTCAGCGTAAAAATCTTTGGACTGATGTCTCAGCCAGTCGCTCAAAACACTTTTGACTTCATCGTCACTTTTAAACTTCGTGCCTCTCGTGAACGCTTTCAAGGGACCAAAAAGATGAAAGTCTGAAGGGGCTAGGTCTAGACTGTAAGTGGGATGAGGGGGTAGTTCCCAGACCAGCTCGTTAATGTTCTGCACCGTTTGGGCTGCTGTGCTGTTTGTGCTCTGCAGTAAGCATCTTTGGAACCCACCGGCAGCTGACCTTGTGTGCTGTCCCAACAGATAAGCTCAAAGTCCTTGCAATGTCATCCACTGTCACCCTTCTGTCAGACTGTATGAGGTCATTGACTGATTCGATCACCTCAGGAGACCTCACTTCTGTAGGCCTCCCAGGCCTGTCTTCATCCTCAACACTGCCCCGTCCTTCTTTAAACAATTTAGCCCACTTTTAGACATTATTTGGCTGAAACATGTGGCACCATACACAGTTGGCATTCTCCTATGAATTTCAACTGGTTTGCACCCTTCAGTAACTAAAAACTTGATAACTGACCGCTGTTAAATCCTGGAGCATGCTTCTTGGTTGGCCATGTTTGTTAATCGCCAAAACTCTGAAAGTGTTTTTTAATCTGCAAAAGAAATTAAATCCATGTCAAAAAGAAGTAAACCCCCCCCCCAGTAAGCTTCTATCTGTATTAGAAGTCCTTATACCGAAAAATTCACCTTATTTATTGAATGACCCTCAATCCTATGAATATGTCCGATACGAATGTTTCTCACACCACTGACAAAAGTAATAAACTGTGTTCTTCTGTTGATAAAATTCATTATTATTTATTTCAATGGTAAAGCTTGTCTGTTTCCTTAGAAATCTTAAAATTAGATAATGTTGAATGTTTATCATTTTCTTGTATAAATGCATTAACAATAAATATTCTTATCATCAGAGCAAAATTATCAGCGATTTTAAGTTGATCGAGAGATTGTAAAGTCGTCAACTAAGTGATGTTTAGTAAGTAATGGGATCATTTCACCAATCCTCAATGCAAAAAAAAAAAAAATAACAATTCGTATATATAAAGTTTATTTTAATTACAGTATATTCCATTCATTCCATTTATTTTGCTATCATGTGAAATCATATAATTATATTTAATATTTGTAATTTTAGCAATGTCTCATTACAAAAATATAAAAATGTAAAGTTTCGCAATAAGATGCAGTATTTATAATACACATAAGATGTATCAAAACAAAAGGAACACCGTTATGCGATTCAACATTCATATACTCGTGTCTGTATCTGGATGGTTATGTTGGGGTTGATTTTTAATGCTCATGAACATTAAGTCCTAAGTAAACTTATTTGTATACCACTGTTTCAAAAATATCTTAATTACGTTTATTCATTTCGAACATATTAATTAATACGCGAACATTTCGTAAACATGATTAAATTTTTCATTTATTATTCCATATCCTAATGCAAACTTTCTCCATTTTTGCAGCCTGTGAGAAAGCAGTTGCTGACATAGTGTTTTTACTTGACGAATCTGGAAGTGTGACAGAAACGAACTTCCAAAAGATGAAGCATTTCGTAATCGACATAGTTCGCTCTTTGAAAATAGGCAAAGATCACGTCCGTGTTGGTGTGTTTACATACGCTACAAAGGCGTACAAGGAATTCCATTTGAATGAACATTTTGATCAGAAGACCGTAGAGAAGCAAATCGAGAGTATAATATTTAATGGCGGAGGCACTAGAACACATTCGGCTCTGGAAGCTCTTCGACTTTTAGCATTTAAGAAAGAAAATGGGGATCGTAAAAATATTCCGAATATCGCCATTGTTATGACAGACGGAAAATCATCTAACGCAAAATTAACTATTTTACATGCAGATAAACTTAAAAAAACAAACGTCGTAATGTTCAGCATTGGTATTGGAAATAATATTCAAAAATCAGAATTGAAAGCCATGGCAAGTGAACCGGTATCCGAACATATGTTCACAGTTGATGACTTTGACGCCTTGCAGGGTATTGCGAACAAAATTACGACGAAGACATGTGAAGGTAACTGTATAACCGATTTACGTTTTTATCGGTAATGATATTATACTATCCGTCAGTCTCGTCTCATCTACGTATATTCTTATGCGGGCAAAATGAATCCTAATAAAATTCCTCTTTAAGTTTTTTCTTAATAAATCCTTCTGTTGTAAAAATATCTGTGCCTTAAGTGATATATAACGAACATATAATCAAATTACATTTCGATAGCTCCGCGTGTACATTTCGCAGGAATAAAGTGCTAGATAGTCGATCAGACAACGAAGTGTTATATCTAAGTCTTACAATGTGAATTATGGAAACATGTTACACTACTTAAAAATATATTAAGTTTGAATTTTAAATGCTGAGGGCCAACGAAATATAACATAGCTCTCATCACATGAGAATGAACATTTGTTTTCTTATACATTTAGAACAATATTGTATGATTATCAAATATAACAACCTAATTATGTTATGTATTACTCAAAGAAGCACACTGACTTTTATAGCCTTTCTCACAATGATTTGTTTATTGCTAGGCATACCAAAGATGATTACAGATTTAATCTAATATATTTACTATTTCGGAGGGATTTCCTTTATGTGACAATGACTAGCTGCAGTATACATTCATTGGTGCACTAGCAAGTAAATACTGGGAAATTGAACATTTAACCCAATGGAAATATTTAAAAATTCCTAAATAGCTTTCTTTGCAGTTTTCGTGAAGAGTGAAATTCGATAATAACTTGTATGAGATAATTTCTATATAAGTTTTTCGTTTCACTAGTCAAATCTAAATACATATTCCATAAGAGAAGTGTTAAAGATGACATAAAAAATACAATAATTTATTTGGCATTATATTTTGCATGGTTCATGTGTCGGGCTTACTGCAAATGGTTACAAGCATGCATTTAGGAAAACAAGGGAATTCGAAAAGAAAATGCGGAAAAACCTCAAAGAAATTGAGAAAGAATAAAAGAAGAGAAAAGGCGAGAAAATAATAACGGGGACTTAATGAAAGTCATGATGAGGGTAGGAACTGAACGAGGACATAAACGGAAGAGTGCTGTTAAGGAAATGGAAAAGCAACAAGGATGAGAAGTTGAAAAGAAAGACGCAATCAAAGACAATTAATCGGAGTGAATAGTAGAGTGTAAGAAAAAAGAAGACGAGGTAAAGAAGAAGAAGAAGAAGAAGAAGAAGAAGAAGAAGAAGACGACGACGACGACGACGACGATGGAAATGAATATATTAAGGAAAACGTGGAATGTTAAGAAAAAATAAACTGGAAATAAAAATTGAAGATGAAGGGAAAACGGAAGTGTATGAAGAAGGAAATTGAAGAAAGTAATAGAAGAAGAAGGAAAATGAAGAACCATGACAAAGAAAGATAAGAAGATGCGTGAAGAAGAAGAAGAAGAAGAAGGTGAAGGACGAGGAAGAGAAAGAAGAGAAAAACATAAGGAAAAGAAAAGGAGGGGAAATTTATTGTCATTACATTTCACAGCGTATATTATAAATAAATATATTCTCCAGATTCAAAATTCCATCGGTAAGTTACCAAATATGTTGAAATTAATTTATTAACTACATGTCTGAAGTGAATAGGTGGAGCAATTAAGTATAAAAACGACTGTAAATTTCTAATATGTAACGCTATATAAAATGATATATTACTTATAAACTGACACATAATATAATAAAATCAGTTCAGACGTAGCCAAATAATTTTAGAAAAGTTATACATAATTAATAGACAGTTTCACTGTCCTTTATTCAGTTTCTATACTTATGTCTGTCTATCTATCTATCTATCTATCTATCTATCTATCTAACTATCTTCATAAACCTATATTCACTGATGCATGCAGATTTCTAAACAAAGAAATAACTGATTCGTGTCCATATGAGCAGTATAGAAGACATACATTAGCTTTACATTATATATATATATATATATATATATATATATATGTATTGAAATTGAAAACTTTGAAAAAAAAAGACAGGAATTTAAACTGATATTCGTTGTATTTCCGTAATCATTAAATATATATTTTGATTTCCCCGTAACAGTGATGGAGGTTAAACAGATATTAATTCAAATAATGATCATTTATAAGAAATTATATAAAACTGTGACGTTAAAAATATAAATATTTCCTTTTTGCATTTTGCATAGATGTAAAGAAAAGCGGTTGTTATCCGAAGAAGAATTAAATCCACCCAATTTCCTTTCCATAAATATTAAAATAAATAATCTAATGGAATTGTTGATTCTTTTTTCAGTTCATATTCACATGTAAATAACTGAAAAAGTAAAGAATTGTTCATATTTTGCAGATTCATGCATTTCTAAAGGATGTCAAAACGCTGGAACTTGTAGTAGGGTCGGCAAAGAATGGAAATGTATTTGCAAAGTTGGATATGGTGGAGAGTATTGTCAACATGGTAAGAGTGGCATTGATGTTTTAGTTTTCGTTGGATCGGATTTGAAACAGTTTGTAGAATAATTCAGATTCCCAAGATGGCGCAGCTAAATATAATGCAGTTGAAATATATGTAATGAGTATCATAGTATAGGATAGTAGATGAAAAATAGTGCATGCATTTTCATATTCATAAGCGGAATAACTGCTTTTGATAATATAAAAGTAAAGCTGAATATTAAAATACAGTAATAGTGTTTGTTCACATAAATGTAGATGAAACATTCTTTGAGTGCAAGAAACATTTATATTACTGGTCTATGAGGAGTGTTAACGAGGAGGAGTATTATATATATAAAATGTCCTTCTGCTGAATCGTATATATATATATATATATATATATATATATATATATATATATATATATATATATATAAATATATATATATATATAAATATATATATATATATATATATATATATATATATATATATATATATATATATATATATATATATATATATATATATATATATATATACCATTATAAATATGTATATTTTGCAGAAAAAGATTGTTATCGCTTTGTGTGCCAACATCTTCCATATAATGAAAACCTTAATTACAGGAGCTAGAATATTATTAAAACAATAGAAATGTAGGATATTAGGAGGTAATAATTTTTGTTAATACGAAAGAATCGATCGTGTGAAGAACAATTCAAGCAGTACTAGATTTGCATGAGAGAAGTTTATTCGAAAATCCTTATATTTGAATTGCATTCATTTTGCATTTTACAGAAAGAGACTGTTATTGCAGTGGATACGGAGATCCTCACTATAAAACCTTTGACGGTCAAATTATCCACTTCATGGGTGTTTGCAAGTATACCTTGGCTGCAAGCAACAAAGATGCGCCGAATTTCTTCGCTGTTGAAGTTAAAAATGAACACCGTGGAAATACCCACGTATCATACACTCGTATGGTTGATATCAAACTGAGGGGATGGACAATTAGACTGTTGCCAGGAAACAAAATGCTTGTGAGTAAGAATGTAGCTTGTAAACGTTAGAAAACTTAATAACATTATAAATTAAGTCTATGTCTAGCTGAGCCTTAAATTTTTTTAAACACCTCTTCTTTGTAGATAAATGGAGAGAAACGGTCATTCCCAATCCAAGATGTTTTTGGTGTCTCGGCCAGATACTCTTGCGGCTGGAGTACGGTATCAACTGCATGGGGTCTTAGAGTCCAGTTTGACGGAAGGCACAGGGTGAAAGTGAAATTACCAGGAAGATTTGCAAATAAACTTATTGGAATCTGTGGCGATTGTAACGAAAAAAAAGACGATTTCCGCACAAAAGAAGGGAAAGACGTATCGAATGATCGCAACAAATATTCCTTGATTGGAAACAGTTACAAAGTGAAAGATGACAGCGATAAACCAACATATATGTAAGCAACAATTAATAATTTTGATTTAAATAGAAAAGTGTTTTCATTAACTGGATATTAATACCTTTCGAAAGATTGAAGAGAGAAGGCTTTTAATCTAAAAAATAACGCGTCACCAATATATGTATATGTATATATATATATATATATATATATATATATATATATATGTGTGTATATATATATATATGTATGTGTATATATATATATATATATATATATAGAGAGAGAGAGAGAGAGAGAGAGACAGACAGACAGACAGACAGACAGTGAGAAAGAGAGTGAGAGAGGGTGAGAAACAGACAGACAGACAGAGACAAAGACAAATAAATATATAGATACGTAAACCCTATTTAAGTGACATATTAAGTATTCAATTAATGATCATCTTTCTTCCCGCTATAGATGTACATCAGATGACGCTAATAAATTTATATCTGTCATCAAAATGGTCTGATATTCCCCTGAATAAAACGTAAATGTCAAACGTAATCTCCGCTTGATGAATATGGATAGTTTATATTTTAAAATATGTAAGCTAATAGATTTTGAGCAACAATTAAAAATATTGCTAAAGTGGAAGTGCAAAAGCTTGTTTAAATCCTTGTTTATGCTACTAATTTCCTAACTTTTTGACTGAATATTTTAAACTGCTGTTTCCTTGGATTTTCGCTTCAGGTGCGATGTGAAAGATTATGACAATGAATGTGAACCTGCCCAAACAAAAATCTGCAATATTATAAAAAGTGAACGTTTCAAAAAATGCATTCGGGTACTTGGAATTGAAAAAGTTGAAGAGTATTTGGAATCTTGTAGAATAGATGCTTGTGCTTATCGCAAGAACAGGAAGCTTTTACAAAAAGTTGTATGTAACGCCATCGAAGCGTATGCTGGAGAATGTTCTAAGGCAGGAATTACTGTACGCTGGAGGAGACCTGACTTTTGCCGTAAGTTAATATACATTATATTATTATTTACTTTCGCAACTTTTTAAAGGTGTTGCTTGCGTTGCCTTTGATAAAATGAATATGTGAATGAAAACTCTTTAGTTATTGATTTACAAGCTATAATTATCATGTTATCATAAGATGAAAAGTGTGATTAAAATCTTTATTTAAAGAATTAAACTATTTTATGCTGAAACATCCTGATCTTTACCATTACATTATTTGCCATTTTGAAAACTTTTTCATCCTTTGTAACCTGAGAATGAATGTGAAACACTGATACTTATTTGCTAAGCTAACAAGAATCTATGGTGATTGTAATGGAAAGTTATACGTCTTATGGTATGGAAGCAATATATCGTTTGTAAATTCCGGTTTGTTTTATCGAATACAAAAAATTCATTAATGAATTGCCTAGAATAGAACGACCGAACATTTCTTAAACACTCTGAGGATATTAGACCGGAAACATCATTGCATTATATTTCGTATTGTTGCAGCTTGATAATAGATATTTTTACATGAACTTCGTGATAATTTTTGAATTAGTTGAATAAATGTTTGTATAATGAATAACATTTGGCCATTTGATATGCATAATATTGAAACGGCTCATAATCAACGAGTACTGTATGTGTTATTTGATGGTGTGTTGGCTGCTGAATTGTTATAGAAAATATATTACGTTTTGACTTCAAATACTATACTTTCTATGAAGAATTATGCCACACTGCATTTAATATTAACTTCTTCATCTCTTAAGAGGTTCTAGTGACTGAAGAGAATTATATACAAGTACAAATTTCAATTTGAAATTCTCTATTTAAATTTTTAATGGACGATATATATTTCCATTTTCTTTCTACAGAAAAGACTTGTCCACAGGGAGAAATATATCAATTTGAAACGAAGATGTATCAACCATCTTGTGCTAAACGTCAACCCCAACTATCACAGTTGATTGAAGGCTGTATTTGTCGGAAAGGATATTTACTCAGCGGAAAGAAATGTGTCCTGGAATCTGAATGTGGATGTGTCAACAAAGGTTACTATATGGAAGTGAGTAGATATTAATTAATTTAAACAACAAGCGTATTATTTTCTAAATTTGATTTCAATGCTTTATATTTTTGAAGAAAATGTATTTTTTTACTTAGCGTATATTTTATTTTATGACTCAACGTTATATGATTTAGCCATTCGGACAATTTGCAAGAAATATTTTTATAGTTTAAAATTTTTAATTTAACTTTTAAGAAATAGGTTTCCACATGTTACGTTCATAGTTTTAAATTTAAGAAATAAAATTATTTTAAAAATTGTCCACAGAATTGTGTTTAGGTTTCAGTAAAGAATGCTATCATCTAATTAAAATGAAATTCTCATTTTCATTAGCACGCTGGTGATCGGTTTTTATAAAAGAAACACTCATAGCAATCTAATGAAATAAGCGTTTGGAATTATCTGAATATGTCTTTTTATACCATTTAGAAAACAAACAATTTTACGCATTCAAAATTTTATACAAAGTTATTTACAGTGTTACTTTAAAGCTAATCTACAACGGTACCATTTCTAACAAAGATTTTTCTTACCAAGAAGCATTTCTTCATTATGATAGGTCATCCTTACATGTGAAAATTTATATTTGATGTTTATTCCAAAAGTTCATCTGAGTTTCATAACTGGATTTTATCAATATATTTTCCTACAGGCCAATGAAGAAATCATAGATCCGAAATGTCAAGTGAAAACTATATGCAAGCCTGGCGGTAAATTGGTTTATAAGAAATTAGAACCTTGCCAACCGAACGGAATTTGCAAGATTCTGAATTATATACGTGCCTGTGTCTGCAAAAAAGGATTCTATTATTACAACGGAAGATGTGTTCCTGCAGGTATTTAAATACACACTAATCTGCTGTGCAAATACTCTACTTATCTTACAAATATTCGTTCTAAGATATCATAACATACACTAACACAACTGACAAGCGCACTAAACGTATTTTACGTTAGTGATTCGGTTAAGTATCACAATCTCACCTCGTTTGTTCCAGGGGTCATTTTTAGCTGTTTCCTTTAATCTTTCTAGAGAATAGTGAACGTTCCCCATTCGCAAGTATGTTAGATTTTAATTATTAGTTTAGCCTAAAAGCACTAATATCATCAATCTTGCACTGATCGATGTGTTGCGATGTCGTCGCCTAAGTGTCATTTGATGATACCTTTGATTTGCTAAACTTCAATCTAAAAATTACGATCTTTTTAGACGAGCTAAATTACATAGTTCCACAAGTTCATGCATTCAGATTACGAGCACATCATTTCACGTTCACGGCGCGAACTCACTCTCATTCCTTTTGAAGTTCCACTCAGATACTTCCCCAGAATTCTGATTTGTAGAACAGACTTTTGAGAGGAGTCTTCCCCGGTCACTACAAACTAAACTTGTTCAGGTCTATGGTCAACTAATATTTAATATGTATCTATATATAACCATATTATGCACCACATTCTGTCCCCTTTCACGCTTGAAGAAAAAACTAGTTCAGAAAACATCTGCATTGGGTGGTTATTGTGGCTTGTACTGAGTGAACAACAGAAACGGTTTAAATTAATGACAGTATATTATAATTTTAATAAATTGTTTCTATCTATTGAAATCATATTAGTGAATTTGCCACTGTCCTATTAACGAAAAATACTATTGTGAGGTATCGTGATATGGTGTAATTTTGTATAATATTCGACAAAGATATTCAGGTCGTATTGAAGGTAAGCAAATAATGAAAATGAATTAAATTAAATTAAACAATCCTACGCGATTTAACTTATATATAATCGAACATGTGTCTGAATATGGATTGATGGTTCTGCTGTGGTAGCATTTGTAAGGCTCAGGTACATTATGTCCTACGTGAACTTATTTGTATACCACTGTTTCAAAATGTCATATTTACGTTTATTCATTTCGAACATATTAAATAATACACGAACATTTCGTAAACATGATTAAATTTTTCATTTATTATTCCATATCCTAATGCAATTTTTTCCATTTTCGCAGCCTGTGAGAAAGCAGTTGCTGACATAGTGTTTTTACTTGACGAATCTGGAAGTGTGACAGAAACGAACTTCCAAAAGATGAAGCATTTCGTAATCGACATAGTTCGCTCTTTGAAAATAGGCAAAGATCACGTCCGTGTTGGTGTGTTTACATACGGTACAAAGGCGTACAAGGAATTCCATTTGAATGAATATTTTGATCAGAAGACCGTAGAGAAGAAAATCGAGAGTATAATATATAATGGCGGAGGCACTAGAACACATTCGGCTCTGGAAGCTCTTCGAATTTCAGCATTTAAGAAAGAAAATGGGGATCGAAAAAATATTCCGAATATCGCGATTGTTATCACAGACGGAAAATCATCTGACGCAAAATTAACTCTTTTACATGCAGATAAACTTAAAAAAACAAACGTCGTAATGTTCAGCATTGGTATTGGAAATAATATTCGAGAATCAGAATTGAAAGCCATGGCAAGTGAACCGGTATCCGAACATATGTTCAGTGTTGGTGACTTTGACGCCTTGCAGGGTATTGCGAATAAATTTACGACGATGGCATGTGAAGGTAATTGTAAAAGCCTTTATAATTTTGTATCGCTAATAATCTGGAAGGAAATAATGAATCGCTTCGGATGGAGTAGAACTGAATTCAATGAAATCTGTCACAAATCATCTTCAGAAACGTTACAAATAATTAACGTCATGTGACATATTATTCATTATCTAGCTTTGATATATATATATATATACATATATATATACATACATACATATATATATATATATATATATATATATATATATATATATATATATATATATATATATATATATATATATATATATATATATGCATATACACACATAAACACTGATGCATAGAGGTTTATGAGTTAAAGATCGCATTCGTGTGGAGTAGAGAAATATAAAATACATTATATGACATCATTATTCATCTCCAGACACTTAAAATATGCCAGTCTTTTTAGATTATTATTTATTTGATTTATGTTAATTACAGATGGAAAATGTATTTATGATTTTCTGCTAAATTAAATTATTTACAATAAATAGCATGAATCTGTATCGTTCAAAATTTATGGCAATTTCTTTTCGCATTTTCCATGAATGTGATGGAAAGCAATAATCTGATTCCAAATTAATATATTATAGGGAATAATCGAAGGATATTGTTGATTCTGTTTCATTTCATATTTGTGTTAACTGAAAATAAAAAATGAGGGATTGTTCATATTTTGCAGATTCGTGCATTTCTAAGGGATGCCACAATGATGGAACTTGTACAAGCATCGGCATGAAGTGGAAATGTATTTGCAAACCTGGATACGACGGAGAATATTGTCAACATGGTACGACATTCATTGACTTTAATGTTTATGATCAAATTCCTGAATCATATGTCAATTTGTTCAAATATCTTTCGACTTCTGACTTAAAGTACACTGACTACACTTCACACATCTTCAAACTGCAGTTTAAAAATCTACAATGAGTAATATATGAAGTGAAGAATTATAGTTAGATATTTTTGATGATTGTTGATCTTCCATTAATATATAGATCTTTCTTTTATATGTGATTATACAATAATAGAGCTTTGGATAAATTATTGCGAAACATATCTAATACAAGACTCTGATTAACTGGGTAAAATGATGATTTAACATCGGAAATCATTTTTCTCCTGAATTGTCTTATGATGTGGACCCGAAGTAGGGGCCACGGAAGTAAAACACGGAACACGAGTTAGAGGTAAGAAAGATATATTAACAGAAAAGTTACAAAGAATAGTGTAAGAATAAGCAGAGCTTACTATCCAGTGGTGTCCGATATTGGTATCGTACGCGGCTGCGCATTACTGGTGCTACTCCCATGATACTACCATTCACATAATAATATAGTACTGGGAGAGTCCATGACGTAGGAAAGTATCGGTCTCACAACACTTATATAAGTTCCGAGAGAAAAAAGGCGAGTTATTGCAACAATTTTCGTAATTTTTAATACAAGAAGGTCATTAGTATAATAAGATTATAGAATAAAATTAATTAATATTTTTTCTTAATAAAATAGTCGCTTAAAGGAATTGTACATTTGCGGTTAGTTTTATTGAGTGCCTTGCTATAGGATAGTATAAGAAACTATGTTTATACGACAATCGGCAATCATTCTATATTGAATTGTTTAATTTTACTTTTTTGCAGAAAAAGATTGTAATTGCAAGGGATACGGAGATCCTCACTACAAAACGTTTGATGGACAAATGGTCCACTTCAGTGGAACTTGCAAGTACATTTTGGCAGCAAGCACGAAAGCAGCGCCCGAATTTTTTACTGTTGAAGTTCAAAATGTACACATTGGAAAGACCCAGGTATCATACACTCGAATGGTTGTCATCAAACTGAAGGGTGTCATAGTTACACTGTTGCCAGGATACAGAATGCTTGTGAGTAAAATTACACCATATCAAGATAAGAGATCTTTAAAAATTTAAATTCAGTCTATTTCTAATTAAACGTGAATCACACTTGAATTTGTATACGTCTCCTTTGTAGGTAAATGGTGAAAGTAGGTCATTCCCAATTCACCGCGTTTGGAATTTCTCGGTCAGTTATTCTTGCGGCTGGATTACGCTGTCAACACCCTGGAATCTGAAAGTTGAGTTTGACGGATGGCACAGAGTGAAGGTGAAAGTGCGAGGCAGATTTGCTAATAAATTGACCGGAATCTGTGGCGATTGTAACGGAAAGAAGGACGATTTCCGCACAAAAGAAGGTAAAGATGTATCGAAGAAGCACAACAAATATGAGTTGATTGTCAAGAGCTACAAAGTGATTGAAGGCACGGGAAAACTTCAAGGAAAGTAAGTAAAAAGTCAGATAAATTGTTAGTTTTATTAGTGCATTATTTCGCTGAACGAATATTGATTAAATTCTCAATATAAAATTTATAAATTATTCTTGAACTGACCGATATGTAATCAGCGATATATATATTATGCAAATATTATTTAAATGGTGAATTCAATTACTACCATATATTCTCTGAAATAAAAGGTAATTATAAATCGGGAAGTACGTTTAATAATTAAGCTGTTTTAATAGCTTACATCTTCATTATTGTACAAGTTGCCTGCCAAGAACGATTCCACAAAACTTTAAAAAAAGAAATAAAATATCGTAACAAATTGTAACTGCTGAAACATTTCAACCTTTCCTAAAATAATTTAGACATTTGGTTGCGATGATGAAATTTATATTTCCTCAAGTTTTCATGGAATTTTATTTTAGATGCGATGTGACTGATACGAAACCAACATGCAAACTTGCCGAAACGGAGATGTGCAACAGGATGAAAGATAAAATATTCAAGAAGTGCATCGGAAAACTTGGAATGGCAATTGTCGAAGAATATATCACATCCTGTAGAATTGATGCTTGTTATTATCGCACGAACATGAAACATTTCAAAACAGTTGTGTGTTACGCCATCGAAGGATTTGCTGGAGATTGTGCAAAGGCTGGAATTTATATTGATTGGAGAAAGGTTGGCTTCTGCGGTAAGATATATCCATATATATATATATATATATATATATATATATATATATATATATATATATATATATATATATATATTTGTCTAACTCTGTTTTCCAAATGTTTTGGTTCTTGTAAACTGCTTTCCGCTTCAATGAGATTTTATTCATAACAAATATTTAAAGAAACATATGTAAATACCATTTCTTTTGAAATAGGACATTCTTTAAATTGGAACATTAATTCCTGAAGAGAAATGGGATTAAGAACTGCTCGTTTTCGTATTTTATCTTTGTTGCTGCATACACGTTGATATAAGTAGAATGAATCTGAACTGATCTTTCATCAATCTGCTTTGATCTATTAAATTCTGGAATATCAGCTTGAATTGAGTGAATGAATTCCATAGAGAAGTGTTACACTGGAAACGTTAATAATATATATATATATATATATATATATATATATATGTATATATATTGCAACTTTTTCTACATCGTAACAGCTTTACGTTTCATTGATGAAAACGTTATGAGATTCATGACTAATTTTACATAAAGAACTTGAGCAAATAACATTTCGTTTCAGATAGTAATTTCTTCATAAGGTGAACATTGATTAATAACGTCTCGTTTTCGTATTTTATTAATGAGTTGTTGGTATTATATACCCGTTGTTATATATCGAATAAAACTAAACTTGTCTCTCATTAATTTAATTTGATGTTAAAATTTGAAATATGAGATTCAGGTGACAGAACAAATCATAAAGAGAAATGTTTCATTAAAATCTGTAATAAATCAAAACGGTGATTTTTAACATTTGACGCTTATCGAACGCTTCAATTATTGATTTTTCTAACCAGGAATAATTTGTCCTGCAAATGCGGAATATCGTGTTCACTCGGAGAAATGCCAACCTTCCTGCGCTGTTTCCAATCCTCAGTGCACAGAGCAAATTGAAGGGTGCGTGTGCCGCAAAGGATATATACTCAGTGGAAATAAATGTGTCCGGAAATCGGAATGTGGATGTTTCCAGAATGGATTATACATGGAAGTGAGTAAAACCCAATTCATTCAAAGGTCATACCTGCAGATTTATACGTAATTTCAATGTGCTTTATATTTACAGAAAAAAAATAATATCGATCAAAAAGTTTAAGGAAATAAAAAAGTTGTCCAAATTCAGAAGTCTCTGTAAATCAACAATAATATGGTCATGATTTTATTTCAAATATAAATAAGTTTAAATTTATCTGTACTTATTTTGTATTAGTTCTGTGCACCTTATACAGAATGAAATAAATAGGTTTCTTGTTTTTAGATTTCCTTCCTAAACATTACATATTCTCCGATGTCTCTAAGGCGAGATATTAATTAACCCGATTTTTGTCACTTACGTCTTTTTATTCATGTCTATGTATAGTTAGAAATCCGGAATATATAATCGTGAACTGCAATAACTACCTTTTTACAAATTGGGTATGAATGTATAATTTCTGGTATCAGCTTTGCATCCACATGAAATGTTACGATCTGTTTTAATTAATATAATTCCTTTCAGGCTAATGAAGAAATTATTGATGCTAAATGCCAAGCGAAAACTATTTGCAAAGCTGGTGGTAAATTGGTTACAGAGAATTTAGAGCCTTGTGAACCGAACGGCGTGTGCAAGATTCAAAACGAAAATCGTGCCTGTATTTGCAAAAAAGGATTCAAATTCCACAACGGAAGATGTACACCTACAGGTATTTATACATGTATTCATTTTTGGTGAATATGAATTTTATCCTTGATAATATATTCTCCCTTCTGGGTATCTTTCATTCATATATACTCTAACAACCCCGACAAACGCATTAAATACTTTGAACTAATCGCTAATTCGTTATCTCTACTCAGCATCTTTTTGTGTTGGCGGTAATGAACTATTAAAACGTGCCAGCATATGGAATATCATGTATTATAAAGGAGCTATAAGAAATTTTCCGTAGAATCATTACATTTCGAAAATTTTAACTAATGTGTCTGGGTTTTCAATAGAAGTTTCTTTGAAATACAACTGAGAACAAGATTGTATAGTGTGAAATAAATATTCATTACAAAAATATTGTCACTCAAACAAATCCGACAGAGATTTAATACCTATTTGACACAATAAAGAAGCCGTTTCATTCAAGTCGTATAGATCTGAGGAATCATCATCACTGTTCAGCAGAGATATTTTCAAATACAACCATTGTTATTCTTTTGGCTTTACGTTGCTTGACAGAAAACACTCGTGCACGTAACAGTTAAATAGTAATTCCTTTGAAAATGATTATCATTAGCTATCGTACCCGAACAAAGAGCACACAGTCTTGTAAGTTATGTGGCTCTTAGTAAATAATGACTGAGATCTGTCTATATTTCTGAGATGAGGTATTATGTACACTATTTACATTATTCGGACTATTGTCCTCATCTTTGTTGTCATGTTTATCACATATTTCGGCCGAGCTCATATTATTATTGCTTTTCTCTGACACTCCTTCAGGTGGTTGGAATATCGAACTGAACCCTTTATTTTGCTCGCTGGGGTAGATTGTTCCACGTGCCATATCTAATGGAAGTCAGTTATCAGTTATCTCCTGTTATTTCACCTCTCCAAGATCTCCACTCCCTTGAACTAACAACTCTTTGGGTCCTGTCACTGGATCTAACTAACCCCCTTATCCACAGTACTATGTGTCCTTAAGGACATCTGTGTATAAATTTCTTGGACTTACAAACTTAGTGTCTTCAGCAACCATTTTTACCAGTTCTCACATTGTAATTATTGCTGTTATTATTGCTTTTCTCGGGCTCTCCTTATTACTGGTTCCCATATTGTATTCATTTCTATGCTTGGTCAGCTCAGGAGATTTTTGTGGCCTACCATATGTACTGATTCCTTATGTTTACGAATTTTCCAATGATGTTCTTTGTCTATGATTTCAACCAGATCCCACAGACGGTGGTGATCTCCCTTTTCTTCTCCAGATGTGTTCAGCCACGTGTGAGTTTTCCACCTCTCCTCGTGTTACAGCTTTCTCGTGTTCTTGAAGACTTACCTGCCTGTCTCCCCTTTATATTTCGTTCCGCAGCTGCACAGGATAGCGTACACACAGTCTTTAGTCATGTTCTCCTCTATGATAACTGATAGCTGATACCCATTAGACATGGCACGTAGAACTAGCACAGTCTACCCCAGCGAACGAAATAAAGGGTTCAGTTCTACATTCCAACCACCTGAAGAAGGCTGGAGCATACAACGATCGAAACGTTGTGATAAATAGGGCAACAAATATGAGGACAATAGTCCGAATAATGTAAATAGTGTAATGACTGATATTGTTTTTATTGCTTACCGTATAGAAGCCCTAACGTCACTCAAGATAAAGTTTTACTAAATGCGGTTGACATAAAGGCATATAGGGAAGTAGAAAGAAGTGTATAATATGAGGATATATTATTTAATATAGAGTGAGAGAAGACGTGTTGACTCAATGGACTGTCCTACGCATGAAGGTCTAGACCTCTGACACCCCAGAATGTATTTCAAACATCAGATTAGAAAATAATCACAGAGCCGTGAAAGGCTCGAAACGCTTCGTCTGTGGGATATTGGTTGCAAATTGGAAAACTGTTCAGCACTCACAAGACCGCACAAATTCTTTTGAACTCTTTCGAGGCTTGGAAGTGTGGATTGGGAGGTTATAGGTCTGATACGGCTGCAATACTTCATTTTTAGTTTGATCAGGGTCTGTAATGATGAAATCGTATTCTCTTGATATTGAAGATATTTCATTTGACAAGCCACTTCATCTAATTGAGTTGACAGAGTAAAGTTAGACGAGATATTAGCTGGCAGACACTTGGCAGTTTTACGATAAACATTGATATCGTCTACACATATATTTACTACTCTGAGAATTTTGCTAAAGCAATCGTTAACATACCGTAGAAAAGATGTAGGGAGAATAAACATTGAGAACGGCCACAATGATATCACAGTCTTCAGAGGACTGATCATAAACAACGATCTTCATGTACTTTCCAAATAGGTAAGAACTGACCGAGAACAACTCTCCCAGAAATTCAATAGTTGACGTTATTGTGCAGCATCCATCTATGCTACACTTAAACATATATCTCGAGATATCTATGGGGATCGCTCTCTTGATGGATTTATGCTAAAGACTTCACTGATATTTTCTCTAATGGCAGTTAAGGCATCAGCAGTAAGCTCTGTATGTTGTTTCATTTGGGATAATTGAAAAACAATTTGAAAAGTTCAACAGGTTTGCTGATGACGCAGAAGCGGCGTATCGGAAAAAAATGCGACAGTGAGGAACGTCTCACTGCATTCTTTTAAATTCATCATACAGTTGTAAACTTCCATAAACTTGAAATAACATTTCCCTTTCGAGCAACGGTTAAACATTTTTGCCAAGAATGGGGATAGCTCTAGGCTCATGTTCTTAAAAACAGCAACAGGCATTTATTCCGACCAGTAGATTTTGCAGAGTCAAAGCTTTTGATAAGTCTAAACATTTATTCCGACGTTACAGATATATCGCATCTTACTGCCTTGTAAAATAATGTGAGATTAATTATGACGAAAACACGTGAAGGGTATTGTATGAACCAAAAAATTGTTACTAGATATTCTTGCATAATCAGTTTTTTCTACTTGCATCTATCGATGTGTTATGTTCAAAAGTATAGATTTCTATTATAATTCCTATAAAAGAAGATTTTAATAAATTCAACAGAGCTGAGAAGCTGAATACGCCGGTATTATCCAGTGTTCAGTTGGCTTGCAGCAATTGTAATTCGAAGAAACACAAACAAATTTTATACGCATAATTACTCATTTCAGCAGTGTGGATTTAAAGAATACTAATTGTTATGAAAATATAAATTATTCTGATCGTTATGAAAATATATATGTTTAGATATAGGTTTTTCGAATATTGTTCCAATGCAAATATTTCATTTACAGTAAAATATAATATGAACAGATTTAATGAAAGCTATTTTTGTCTGAACTTAAATTTTGACAATTGGCTCCCAATATATATTGAAAGTAATATCTGAAGGAAATTTAAAACGGTTTTATGTTCAATAATATGTATGCACTTGTCGGTAACTGATTAAAGTCAAGGGAAATTGCATGTCTCTTGCAGATTCGTGTATTTTTAAAGGGTGTCAAAATGGTGGAAGTTGTGTACAGGTCGGCAAGAGATGGAAATGTACATGCAAACCTGGATACATCGGCAAATATTGCCAAACTGGTAAGAGATAAAGTGATTGAATTTTTGATCGAATAGCACACGTAGGCGTTTACAGAATATTTTCATATATATCACTTATGGTTATGATCAAAATACGGGAAAATTAGTGCTTCCGTTCAAAGGTTTCGTTGCAGATATCTTTATGAAACAGAGATTGCAGTTGAATAATTGAAAGTAATATAATTGGTAAATGTCAGTGTAAGTTTGATTTTTTTTTTAAATTGAGCTGAATATTATATGCTTATGGACGGTGTGTTTACAAATAATGATATGAATAAGGATGCATATAATAACAAAAGTAAGAAGTTTATTAAGATAAAAGACATCTAGAATTTTGAATGAAATAATACTGGTTCTCAATTAAATAATCACATGAATAAATCGTGAATTTATATGGAATATTATTAATTCTACTGCAATGCGAATGTGTAAAGAAAACAAAGTTTATTGTAAGAGCATTTCCATTTGAATTGTTTTATTTTACCTATACAGAAAAAGATTGTAATTGTAAGGGATACGGAGATCCTCACTACAAAACATTTGACGGACAAATGGTCCACTTCATGGGAACTTGCAAGTACATTTTAGCAGCAAGCACAAAAGGAGCACCGAAATTCTTCGCCGTTGAAGTTCAAAATGTACACCGTGGAAAGACTCAGGTATCATATACCCGAACGATTGACATCAAACTGAAGGGTGTCACAATCAGACTGCTACCAAGATACATAATGCTTGTGAGTAAAATTCCACCATATTAAAATAGGTGATCTTTGAATGTTTCAATTTATGCCATTTCTAAGAGATTGTCATGAGTCACTCTTGAATCTGCATAATTCTACCTTGTAGGTAAATGGTGAGAGAAGGTCATTCCCAATTCACGGCGTTTGGAACTTCTGGGTCACGTATTCTTGCGGTTGGATCACGATTTCAACACCATGGGGTTTGAAAGTTCAGTTTGACGGATGGCACAGAGTGAAGGTGAAAGTGCGAGGCAGATTTGCTAATAAATTGACTGGAATCTGTGGCGATTGTAACGGAAACAAAGACGATTTCCGCACAAAAGAAGGTAAAGATGTATCGAAGAAGAAAAACAAATATGCCTTGATTGTCAAGAGTTACAAAGTGAAAGACGGCATCAGCAAGTAAGTAAGACAGAGAAATCTTTAATTTTATTAGAAAAGTCATTCGATGAAGTATAATTTATAAATTCTCAATATACCAATTATAAACTATTCTTAAAATGAATGACATTTAATAAGCGATATATATTATACACACCATATTTATATGGGATATCATTTAGAGAATTTCCTACAGTAAACTATATGTAATATTGGGCTAATGTCCCACATTAATTACGTTTAATAATTTAATGCTTTCGATTGATTATATTTTTATTGAAGTGTTAGTTTTTCAACAAACCACAAAAAGAAAAACAAAATGTCATGACAATTTGCAAATGATTAAGTTTTTAAAACATATTTTTACTAATTGAATATATATTTCCTCATGTTTATATTAATTTTCGTTGTAGATGTGATCTGATCGATGAAAAACCAAAATGTAAACCTGACGAAACCAAGATGTGCAACAGCTTGAAAGATAGAATATTCAAGAAGTGCATTGGGAAACTTGGAATTGCAATTGTCGAAGAATATATAGCATCCTGCAGAATTGATGCTTGTTATTATGTCAAGGACATGGAACTTATAAAAAAAGTTGTGTGTTACGCCATGGAAGGATTTGCTGGCGATTGTGCAAGAGCTGGAGTTTATGTAGACTGGAGAAAAGTTGTCTCCTGCGGTAAGATATATTCATATATATATATATATATATATATATATATATATATATATATTTTCTACTCTGTTTTCCAAATGTTTTCTTCTTGGAAACTGCTTTCCGCTTCAATGATGAGAAATGTAATGAGATTTTATTCATAACAAATATTTAAAAACCATATGTGAATAGCATTTCTTTTGAAATAGGACATTGTTTAAATTGGAACATTAATTGCTGAAGACAAATGGGATTATGGACAGCTCGTTTTCGTATTTTATCTTTGTTGCTGTATACACGTTGATATAAGTAGGATGAATCTGAACTGATCTTTCATTAATCTGCTTTGATCTGTTAAAATCTGGAATATCAGCTTGAATTGAGTGAATGAATGCGATAGAGAAGTCTTACGTTAATAATTCAAAATGGAGATTTTTAATATTCGACGCTTTATGACTGGTCTTTTTTTTTCTTTCTAACCAGGAACGACTTGTCCTGCAAATGCGGTATATCGTGTTCACTCGAAGATATGCCAACCTTCATGCGCTGTCCCTAATCCTAAATGCACACAGCAAATTGAAGGGTGCGTGTGCCGCAAAGGATATATACTCAGTGGAAATAAATGTGTCCGGAAATCGGAATGCGGATGTTTCCATAATGGATTGTACATGGAAGTGCGTATAAATGAATTCTTTCAAGTACTAAATGTGTCGATTTAGATGTAATTCCAATGTATACTATATTTCAGAAAAGGCAGATATTTGAGGAAAAAAGTTTACAATATTAATTCAATTGCACCAATTAATTATTCTCTATAAATCAGTCATAATACGCATATTATGATCAGGTTTTACTTCACATATAAATATCTGTTTAATTTAACCTTACTTGAAGGAACGTGTATTTGTTTAGTGCATAGTGAAATACAATGTTTCGTGTTATTTAAATTTCCACCCTGAACATATTCTCTGATGTCTCTGAGTTATCATATTAATACCTTTTTAAATCGATTTTTTTTGTTCATTTACATATTTTCATCCATATTGATGTATCGTTAGAATTCCAGAATACATAATCATGAACTGCCAAATTTTACCTTTTAGCAAGTACATTTCAATAAATGGATTTACGTACGTATGTATCATTACTCGTATCGATATCAAATGTTATGACCTACTTTAATTAATATAATTCATTTCAGGCTAATGAAGAAATTATTGATGCTAAATGTAAAGTGAAAACTATTTGCAAAGCTGGTGGTAAATTGGTTACAGAGAATTTAGAGCCTTGCGAACCGAACGGCGTGTGCAAGATTCAAAACGAAAATCGTGCCTGTGTTTGCAAAAAAGGATTCAAATTTCACAACGGAAGATGTACTCCTACAGGTACTTATACATGTGTTCATTTGTAATAAATGTGTAATTTATCTCTTATAAGTAACTTTTTATCTCATAATTCTTTTCAGCTGATAAAGTCTCATTCATTTATGATCTAACAACTATAACGGAAACTCTAAATACTTTGAATTAACTGCTTACTCTGTATTTATACTCAGCCCTTTTTGTGTTGATGGTAGTAGTTTTGCGAATCACCTCTATTATTTAATGTTAGAATAAATCTACTGTAGTTTTCATTGCATTTAGCATGTTTTAATTTATGTGAGTCGGCTTTCTTTAGTCGCAATATATTAAAAGACTCGTTACAAATTATTTGTCGCTTGATCAATATTCCAGTTACGTTAATGCATACTTTACATTAGTATATCTTTATGATGTATTAAATAATAAAGAATCGGTTTCTGTCATATTCTATGGACTTGAAATCGTATAATTATCATCAATGTTCAGTAGAGAACTTTGCAATTAAAGCCGCAGTTATTAAACCAGTTTTACTTTACTGAAATTCAAAGTGAAACGTGTACGACACATTTACAAGCAAGTTTTTGGAAAGGAAAATCACCAACTGTCGCACACGAACCGAGTGCTTGCAATTCTGTAAGCTACGTGGCTGTTAGCAAATAATGATTTTGTTGAATTTTATTGCTTACTGAATACAAGCTCCCAAAGCCACGGTGATAGAAATTTACTAAACGAATTTGTGAAGAAGTATTCATGGAAGGAACAAGTATTGTATATTATGAGTATATATTATGCAATAAAGGGAATGAGAATTAGTCGATCCATTGTAGGTAGCTTGGCGGGTCTTAACTCAGAAGAATTGAACCATTGGAACACCCGAATGTAGTACCCCCGAATATCTGCTATGGAAATAGCACTAGAGCCGCGAGTTGGTAGCAAGGTTTAATTTTTGGGGAATGGATTTTAGAGTAGAAAACATTTAACGGCACACAAATCTCACTGTCACGTTTTAACTGTCGTAGCTGCGAAGAGTTTATTCGACAAATTTAATTTCGATGTGGCGACAGCATTTTGTGGTCTGACCTGGCTCATTTAAAGATAGATCATGTCTGAGAGAGTCACGTACTATTGGAATCGATAAAAGGACCAATCATTCTTTTAGTAATAAATCGTATATACGAGTTCAAATTGGGGCCTGAAGTGAGATTAAACAAGAACAAGCATGTGGTCTCATTGAGGGCACAACAGTTCTATTTAAATGGAGGAGAAACAAATCTTCTTTCGTGTTATAACCGTGTTATCGTCTAAATATATTTAATAATTTGAAAAATGTTCTTAATGAAATCGTTTATGTATAGCAGAAAATGGGTAGGCGTATAGAGGGAGACATTGGTGAAGACCGCATTAATTTCACGTACTTCAGATGACTGAACATTAACAACAATTTTCATGTATTTACCCACTGGAAATGATTTGATGGTCGAGAAGACGCTCACAGAAATTCCATACTTAGGTGATTAATGCAGCATCTTTTTATGCTGCGCCTAATTAAATACCTGGTGATGGATTTGCTCCTAAGTCCTTATCTTATTATTTGACTAATGACAACAGCGGAAATAGAAGAACAAAATCTTTATTGTTTGTCGCACATGAGGGTACAACTTTTGAGGTGATTGTTGTGGAATCCGATATCAATGAATAACAAATGCCAGGAATAGATAAGGAAAATAAATGTATTAGCGTAATAATACAAACTGGTAATACGGTTAGTAGATCCAGGAATGCGGGTTAGTAGCAATAATATATATACAGTCTTGGTATTGAAGTATCGCGGTATGACTCCTTACTGAGTCTAGGTGCTATGACGGTGACTCTTGTGTTACCCTCCTCTAATACTACTCTGATACAGACTTCTCGACTGTCTTAACGTACTGCCGGGTATTCACTGGTGGTAGCATATGTATACCTCGGTTGAGTCCATTTGTGTGAAAAAGGGGAGACCCCTTAACACCCCCCTTCTTAAATCCCTTTTACGGGCAGTTTATATCTTTTCCTTTTTCTTATAGTCGACACTGTAAATTTTGTCTTCCTTCTAGTCCTTCCAATTTCTGTGTCTTCTTGTGGCCTTTGAATCTCAAGAACTTCAAAGATCTCCTCCATCAACTCGTCATTTTCTGCGGTTGACTATCATGGCTCTTCAACCCGTCTATTTTGTATTTGGTCAATATGTGTTCTGTGGGTAAATTTTTCGCCTTTTGCGTACATCACGTTTCCTTGTCTGTTAATTAGAGTATTTGGTTCCTCATAAGACATATTGTTACTGAAATAGACCCATTCTTGTTTGAATGATCTCCCGAGTACTGTAGGTGTATACCGGTTTTTATTTATTTTTTCCTTCGTCCTTTGAATAAATTCATCCTTTTTCGCTTCTTTTCTTATCACAAGTAGTTCCTTTACTGCTTTGTGTAACTCTTTACTGTTTTCATCTGTGGTAGCAAATGGCGCGTTTCGCTTCATTTTACATACTGGTTGGTCATTTTCTTTCAATTCAACTCTAGCTGCACCCTTACAAAACGAGCTGATAGGTGAATCCTATACGTCGAACTTTTTCATCCAGTCTGTACCCACTAGATTTTCTGTATCTTTCATTACGTATATCTTAAGTCTTTTGTTTTCCCGTGAAATTTAACATTTACGATTATTTCTCCTTCGAACTTTATACGCTTTCCTGTCACCGACTTAGCAATTTTTTGTGTATGTAACATGGTTGGTCTGTTAAACTTTTTCCATGTCATATTTGTAATTCTACTATTCGTCCGTACTTCGAATAGTGCTATCACATATGGTCTAGTGCTCGTGCTATAGATCTAGATATAATTAATAAAATCCAAAAACGAATCAACAATATTATTATCTTTGATCTGGCGTATCGGCTTCAGTCTCTTTTCCACCGCACTATTGTTGCCTCCTTGCGCCTTTTCTATACATAATTTAATGGCAACTGTTCAAATGAGCTCTTTGCTATGGAAACTAGACTGAATTTAAGCGCAGTTCTACATTGGAGACGAGGTCTCACCAATTTAGATTTGAGTTGGCTAGACGTAAACGTAAGCTCGATGCTAACAGTTTCTCTCCTCGCAGATCTCACTTGTGGAACTAGCTTCTGGCTCCATCATTTCCAGACAACTTTAATCTTTAAAAATTTAAATGTAATGTGAATCACTAATGTCCTCCTGATTACTCTTTTTCCGCTTATTAATAATGTTTTTGTTATCTAATTCTTCCATGCCCAGTAAACTT
Organism: Acanthosepion esculentum; assembly: GCA_964036315.1. Taxonomy (NCBI): domain Eukaryota; kingdom Metazoa; phylum Mollusca; class Cephalopoda; order Sepiida; family Sepiidae; genus Acanthosepion; species Acanthosepion esculentum. Next base: position 77,549,043 of record OZ038492.1, on the reverse strand, counting down.
AGCTGGTTTACTAGCTTGCTTGGTGGAATTTGATTATACAACATAAATAAGACACTATGTTTATAAATATTTTCAAATATTAAAATTAAATAGGCAAGGCATGGGATCTCTCTGGGTTAAGGTACTTAAAAACAACTACAAGAATTTCATAACGTCGTAGATTATGTCGGGCAAAATCTTATAATCTTAAGGGGAAATCTAATTAGATTCCTTTAGTATATATTCTTATACGAAATATTTTCCCACATCGATTAGTTTGTTTCATTTATAAATGAACTGTGTTAGATTAATTTTAAATTTGGTATATATAACATCTTCCATGAATTTTTTCCCTTTGGGCAACGAATGGTTAAACATTAGATTGATGTTCTTAAAAAACAACTACAAGAATTTTCTCCCAACTAGTAGATTTTTTAGAGTCAAAGCTTTTAATGCTCTTGCATATATGCAGTCTCCAGTTCTTAAGGAAAGTTAAATCAATGGATTTTATGCATCGTCCATGAGATCATATTGTTTAATTATAATAATTATATGTCACAGTGGGAGCATCAAGATTTTGGAGATAATTAGTTGGGGCATGTTCAAGAAATTTTGTGAACCACCTGTTTAAAGGCAAACATCTCTATTATAATTCCTATATGAGAAGACTTTAATAAATTCAACGGAGGCGATGAGCTGCATACGCGGCATTTCCCAAGTCTTTAGGATCCTTGCACTATTTGTTACTTGAAGAAAAAGAAACAAATTTTATATGCATAATTACTCATATCAGGAGGGTTGATTTAAAAATACTAATCGTTATACACATATATATTTTGACGTAATGTGAAACATAAAATATTACATAAATCTGTTTTCCATAGAATGTTATTGGTATGTAGTCAATAAAGTCTTAACTGAAGAGCTGCCAATACATTATGCATTTGTAGGGTACTACGAAATATTATCATGCATTGCATTACTAAAATTAATATGAAGACATTGTTATATTCAGTTGTGTAGTATTTTGTATAGAGTTGTACACAAGAGAAATACGTTCTTTAATCAAATATCCGTTTACATATGAAATAAGTGTGTATGAAACGTAAAAGCTTGATTTGATGATTAGTTAATTTCAGTTCTTTCCATATTGTTCCAAGGCCAATATTTCATTTACACTAAAATATAACATGAATATATTTAATGAGAGCTAATTTGTCTGAAGATAAATGTTGACAATTACCCCGCAATAAATTTTGAAAGTAATATCTGAAGGAAAGTTGTAACTGTTTCATTTTCAATAATATGTATACATTTGAATATAACTGAACAAAATCAAAAGACATTGCATGTCTCTTGCAGATTCGTGTATTTTCAAAGGATGTCAAAATGGTGGAAGTTGTGTACGTATCGGCAAGAGATGGAAATGTAAATGCCAGCCTGGATACTTCGGCAAATATTGTCAAATTGGTAAGAGATTATGTCGTTAAATTTTTGATTGAATGGCACACGTAGGTGCTAACAGAATATTTACATATATATCACTTATGCTTATGATCAACATACGGGAGAAGAAGTGCATCCATTCAAATGTTTCGTTGCAGATATCTTTATGAAACATAGAGATTGTACTTGAATAACTGAGAGTAATACAATTGAAAAGTGGCAATGTAATTAGATACGAATAAACGAGTTTGAACATATCTTTTAAACACAAAGTCGATTATGATATGCTCATGGAAGGAGTATTTACAAATAACGATGGGAATTATGATGTATATAATTATGAAGATAGGAGGATTTTTAAGATAAAAACAATTATTAAAATAAATGATTAGTAGAATTTTTGAATAAAATAATATAGATTCTTAATAAATTAATCGCAAAAACGAATCGAGCATTTCCAGGGAATATTATTAATTGTATTGCAACGCGAATGTGTATAAAGCAAACTTAATTCTAAGAGCATTTTTTCTTGAATTGTTTTATTTTACCTTATACAGAAAAAGATTGTAATTGTAAGGGATACGGAGATCCTCATTACAAAACATTTGACGGACAAATGGTCCACTTCATGGGAACTTGCATGTACACGTTAGCAGCAAGCACAAAAGGAGCACCGAAATTCTTCGCCGTTGAAGTTCAAAATGTACACCTTGGAAAGACCCAAGTATCATACACTCGAATGATTGTGATCAAACTGAAGGGTGTCACTGTCAGACTGCTACCAGGTTACAGAATGCTTGTGAGTAAAATTCCATCATGTTAACATAGGGGCTCTTTGAATATTTCGATTTAATACATGTCTAACATATTGTCGTGAGTCACGATTGAATTTGCATAATTTACCTTGTAGGTAAATGGTGAGAGAAGGTCATTCCCAATTCACGGCGTTTGGAATTTCTGGGTCAGATATTCTTGTGGCTGGATTACGGTTTCAACATCATGGGGTCTGAAAGTTCAGTTTGACGGATGGCACAGAGTGAAGGTGAACGTGCGAGGCAGATTTGCTAATAAATTGACCGGAATCTGTGGCGATTGTAACGGAAAGAAGGATGATTTCCGTACAAAAGAAGGTGAAGATGTATCGAAGAAGAAAAACAAATATGCCTTGATTGTCAAGAGCTACAAAGTGAAAGAGGGCACCGGCAAGTAAGTAAGACAGAGAAATCTTTAATTTTATTAGCGAAGTCATTCGATGAACTAAAATTTATTACATTCTCAGTTATCCCATTTATAAATTATTATAAATGGCGTATTTAAACGGGTTTTTATTTAAAGATTTTCCAAGGGAAAATCATCTCTAATCGATCTTTGAATAGGTTCAACAATTAAAACGTATCGATTGGTTCCATTATTATTGTTGTACATTATGCATTGTTTCAGATGACCATTATTTGAAGTATTATATTTTGACTAATTGTATGAATATTTCCGCATGTTTTTATTAATTTTCATTGTAGATGTGATCTGATCGATGAAAAACCAAAATGTAAACCTGACGAAACCAAGATGTGCAACATGATGAAAAATGAAATATTCAAGAAGTGCATTGGAAAAATTGGAATTGCAATTGTCGAAGAATATATAGCATCCTGCAGAATTGATGCTTGTTATTATGTCAAGGACATGGAACTTATAAAAAAAGTTGTGTGTTACGCCATTGAAGGATTTGCTGGAGAGTGTGCAAGGGCTGGAATTTATGTAGACTGGAGAAAAGTTGCCTTCTGTGGTAAGATTTAATTATATATATATATATATATATATATATATATATGTGTGTGTGTGTGTGTGTGTGTGTATGTGTGTGTGTGTGTATGTGTGTGTGTGTGTGTATATATATATATATATATATATATATATATATATATATATATATATATATATATATATATATATATATATATTGTCTAACTGTATTGTCCAAAACTTTTTTCATGGAATCTACCTTCGCTTCAATAATGAAAAAATGTAATGAGATTTTATTCATGACCAATATTATTAAAAAAATTGTAAATAACGTTTCTTTTTAAATGGTAATTTATACAAATTTGAACATGAATTCCTGAAGAGAAATAGGGTTAAGAACAGCTTGTGTTATTATTTTATCTTTATTGTGGTATACGCATTGTTATAAGTAGGATGAATCTGAACTGATCTTTCATTAATCTGCTTTGATCTGTTAAAATCTGGAATATCAGCTTGAATTGAGTGAATGAATTCCATAGAGAAATGTTACACCGGAAACGTTAATAATTCAAAATGGAGATTTTTAATATTCGACGCTTTATGACTGGTCATTTTTTTTCTTTCTAACCAGGAACGACTTGTCCTGCAAATGCGGAATATCGTGTTCACTCGAAGATATGCCAACCTTCATGCGCTGTTCCTAATCCTAAATGCACAGAGGAAATTGAAGGGTGCGTGTGCCGCAAAGGATATATACTCAGTGGAAATAAATGTGTCCGGAAATCGGAATGCGGATGTTTCCATAATGGATTGTACATGGAAGTGCGTATAAATGAATTCTTTCAAGTACTAAATGTGTAGATTTAGATGTAATTCCAATGTATACTATAATTCAGAAAAGGCAGATATTCGAGGAAAAAAAATACGTTATTAATTCAATTGCACCAATTAATTATTCTCTATAAATCCGTCATTATACGCATATTATGATCATGTTTTGACTTCAAATATAAATATCTGTTTTATTTAACTTTACTTGAAGGAACGTGTATTTGTTTAGTGCATAGTGAAATACAATGTTTAGTGTTATTTAAATTTCCACCCGAAACATATTCTCCGATGTCGCTGAGTTATCATATTAATGCTTTTGAAATCGATTTTTTTTTAAATTGCATATTTTCATCTATATTGACGTACAGTTAGTGTTGTGGATTCCGGGATGATATCCGTTAGCAAATAATAACAAATGCCAAGAATGAATATAGGAAATAAATGTATTAACGTGATAATGCAAACTGGTAATACAGGTTAGTAGTTCCAGGAATGCCGGTTAGTAGCAAAATATATATACAGTCTTTGATATCGACGTATCGATGTATGAATTCTTACTGTGTCTATGGACACGATATTGTGACTCTTGCCTTTACGTTATTCTACTCGACCGATTCTACGTTCTATTACTGACTGTCCGACAGACTGCTCGTGTATTCACTGGTAGTAGTATATGTATACCTTGGGTGAGTCCATTTGTGTAAAAAGTGGAGGCCCCCTCGACACCCCCTCCTTAAATCCCTTTGGGGGAGTTAGTATTTATTTCTCTTATGGTCGATAATCAGAGGTTCGGTAGATTTTCTCTTCCTGTTTGACCTTCTAATTTCTGTGTCTTCCTGAGTTCTTTGAATCTCATTTTGTATTTGATCAATATATCTTCTGTGGGTAGACTTTTCGACTTTTACTGTGTACATCACATTTCCTAGTCTGTCAATTATTGTACCAGGTTCGAATGATCTCTTGAGTACTATAGGTGTATGCCGGTTTTGTTCTTGTTCGGCAATAACTTATCACACACAGACCGTTTCTGCGGCAAACGTTACGTTTCGCTTCTTTTTTTACTGCTGGTTGGACATTTTCTTTTAATTCAATTCTAGCTGCAGACTTGTTACATCGTCCCAAACCGCTCGAAAATACTTCGGGACATTGATTATGTGATTCTTCCTTTAACTTTATAGCTTTTGATAGTTCGCACTTTATCTTTTTACAAAAAGAACTGATAGGTAAATCCCATACGTCGAACTTTTGTATCCATTCTGTGCCCACCAGATTTTCTGTATCTTTCTATACGAATATCTTGAGTTTTTTTTTGTTTTTCCGTAGTATTTCTCATTTTAGATCACTTCTCCGTCGAATTTTATACGCTTCCTTGTAACTGACTTAGCAATTTTCTCTGTATGTATCATGTTCGGTCTATTAAGTTTCTCCATGTCTGTAGGTTAATTATCGTTAAATCCGAACCTGTGTCTAGTTGTAATTTTATCTTTTTATTTAAAATTTCAAGTTCCACGTATTTTCTTATATTAATATTGTCTTCGTCGTGCATTCTAGTAGCCGTTATCTTACTAGTAAACTTTCTGTTCCTACATTGGGATATCTTGTGACCCATATTTCCACACGCTAGACATTTTTATATTTAAAACGACAATCCTTATTCATGTGTAGTCCTCCACATCGATAACATGCAGATGGGGGGAGCTTATATTTGCTTTGATTTTTGTAATAATTTGTCCTATACGTTGTACTTTCTCCATTATTATAGAATTTTTGTTTTCTTTCGGGGGAGGGTGAAAAACGTAAACTTTTGTTCAACTTACGTATATGCACTACTCCTGATTCCTCGATATACTTCGAGTCGTTCTTTATACTCAGGCATTTTTGGCAGTCTTCTCATAATTTTTGTAATGTTAATGCAGGCTCATTTTGCAGTTTTGAAAGCATTCTTTTGCGCATTTCATTATCCTTTGCTGAAATTAACCCCTGTACAAAAATAAGACACTTGAAAAATGTCCGGTGTTAATTCTCCCAACGTGAAGTCGTCACAATGTTAGTTCACGATTGCGGCGAACGTGGAGTAGTCCTGATTTTCGTCCTTTACAAGGTTAAGACATTTCCACCTTTTGTGAAAGAAATAGTGACGTCTTTGGACTGAAAAGCTCCGTTAGGCATGTAACTGTTTCGTCAAATGTTATCACATTTGTCTTTTTTGGAAAGATGTAATCCACAAATTTTGTGTATTCTATTCTTCAGTTCCTAATTTTCTGAGTAACAGACGTAGCTTCTTTGCTTCGGTCTAATTTTGACAATCGATGTTGTATATGTTTTCATAACGTCTGAAATAATCCCCCAAATTTTTATCCTCTTCTAGGGAGTAATTGAATGTTTCTCTCGTATTCCACACTGCGTCTTGTGAAAAAGTCGCCTCTTTTTCCGATATTTTGTTGTTTGTTACCCGCTAAATTTAATATTAGTTCCTGGAGTTTCATTTGTCTTTCTTCATTTTCCTTCTGCGTTTGTAGTAATTGCTTTTGCCACTTCTCTTCCATTCTTTCTTGGAATTGGAATTGCTGTTTATTTTGGTATTTTACAAGTTCTACTAAAATACTTTTAAAATCCTCCATGATAAGAGCCTTACGAAAAACTCAATTTTCCGTATTTTAATCCTCGTAATCTTTGTAGCCAAGTTGTTGTGGATACTGGCAAAAAACGGCAATTTTGTTCTTTTGAGTCTCCGAGAAGTGCAAATTCTTGTCACCTAAGCTGTTGTAGTGAAAAGAGAGAATTTCTTTCATTCCGTGTATGTTCCAGTTTCTCGTCACCAAGTTGTTGTGGTCGGCAAGGGAGAAATATTCTTTATTCTTTTTCGTGTGAGATCGAATTCCTCATTGCCAAGTTGTTGTGGACAACGAGGGAGAATTTTGTTTCGTATTCCTTCCGTGTGAGTTCGATATCCTCGTCTCCAAGTTGTTGTGGAGAACGAGGGAGAATTTTGTTTCCTTCCTTCTCGTGTGAGTTCGATATCCTCGTTGCCAAGTTGTTGTGGGCAACGAGGGAGATTTGTTTTCGTTTTACTTCCGTGTAAGTTCGAATCCTCGTTGCCAAGTTGTTTTGAATTCCGGGATGAAATCCGGTATCAAATATTAACAAACACCATGAACGAATATAGGAAATAAATGTATTAACGTAATAATACAAACTGGTAATACAGGTTAGTAGTTCCAGGAATGCGGGTTAGTAGCAAAATATATATACAGTCTTTGATATCGACGTAACGCTGTATGACTTCTTACTGAGTCTACGGACTCGTTATTGTGACTCTTGCCGCTACGTTATTCTACTCGACCGACTCTACGTTCTATTATTGACTGTCTGACTGTCTGCTCGGGTATTCACTGGTATTAGTATATGTATCCCTTGGGTGAGTCCATTTGTGTAAATAGGGGAGACCCCTCATCAGTTAGAATTCCGGATTACATAAGCATGAATTGTAAAATTTTACATTTTAACAAGTACATTTCAATAAAAGGATTTACATACAAATGTATCATTTCTTGTATCAGGTTTGCATCGACATGAAATCTTATGAGTTGTTTTAATAATTATGTTTCCTTTCAGGCTAATGAAGAAATTATAGATGCTAAATGTCAAGTGAAAACTATTTGCAAAGATGGCGGTAAATTGGTTACAGAGAAATTAGAGCCTTGCGAACCGAACGGCGTGTGCAAGATACAAAACGAAAATCGTGCCTGTGTTTGCAAAAAAGGATTCAAATTCCACAACGGAAGATGTACTCCTACAGGTACATACATTCATTTATGACGAAGATGTACTTTCTGTCTTATAAGTAACTTTCTATCTTATATGTTTTGTTATCTGATAATGTCTCATTACTTTATGATCTAACAAATCTAACAGAATCATGAAATTCATTGAATTAACTGCTTATTCGTTATTTATACTCAGCCCTCTGTGTTTTGACGGAAGATGATTTGGGAATCACGTGTATTATTTAATGTTAGAATACATATACTGTAGAATAATTAATCTGCATAGGCTGCAATTCCAAAGTGATTAGGTTGCTTTCAAAGTTGTTACTTGTAGAAAAAGGAACACAGTTTTATGCATAATTACACATATCAGGAGAGTGGATTTATAAATTCCGATTGTTGTGAATATATATATATATATATATTTCCATAGGCTGTGATTGGGAAGTCTTCAATAAATTCTTAACTGAACATTTGCCAGTACATTGTGCACTTGTCGAGAACTGAGAAATAATGTTATGTATTCCATTGGCTTGTGTAGTATTTTGTATAGAGTTGAACAAAAGAGAAATACGTTCTTTAATCAAATATCCGTTTACATATGAAATAAGTGTGTATAAAAAGTAAAAGCTTGATTTGATGATTAGTTAATTTCAGTTCTTTCCATATTGTTCCAAGGCAAATATTTCATTTACAATAAAATATAACATAAATATATTTAATGGAAGCTAATTTGTCTGAAGATAAATGTTGACAATTACCCCGCAATAAATTTTGAAAGTAATATCTGAAGGAATGTTGTAATTGTTTCATTTTCAATAATATGTATACACTTGAAGATAACTGAACAAAATCAAGAGACATTGCATGTCTCTTGCAGATTCGTGTATTTTCAAAGGATGTCAAAATGGTGGAAGTTGTGTACGTGTCGGCAAGAGATGGAAATGTAAATGCCAGCCTGGATACTTCAGCAAATATTGTCAAATTGGTAAGAGATTATGCCGTTGAATTTTTGATTGAATGGCACACGTAGGTGCTAAAAGAATATTTACATATATATCACTTATGCTTATGATCAACATACGGGAAAAGAAGTGCATCCATTCAAATGTTTCATTGCAGATGTCTTTATGAAACATAGAGATTGTACTTGAATAACTGAGTGTAATACAATTGAAAAGTGGCAATGTAATTAGATACGAATAAACGAGTTTGAACATATCTTTTAAACACAAAGTCGATTATGATATGCTCATGAAAGGAGTATTTGCAAATAACGATGGGAATTATGATGTATATAATTATGAAGATAGGAGGATTTTTAAGATAAAAAACAATTATTAAAATAAATGATAAGTAGAATTGTTGAATAAAATAATATAGATTCTTAATAAATTAATCGCAAAAATGAATCGTGCATTTCCAGGGATTATTATTAATTGTATTGCAACGCGAATGTGTAAAAAGCAAACTTAATTCTAAGAACATTTTCTCTTGAATTGTTTTATTTTACCTTGTACAGAAAAAGATTGTAATTGTAACGAGTTTGAAGGTAACTTTTAAACAGATAGTCGAATATTATATTCTTATCGAAGGAATGTATACAAATAAAGATGTGAATAATGATGTATATAATTAAAAATGTAGAAGAATTATTAAGATAAAAAACAATTGTTAAAATAAAAGACCAGTAGAATTTTTGAAGAAAAAAATAATATTGATTCTTAATGAATTAATGGCAAAAATGAATCGTGCATTTCCAGGAAATATTATTAATTGTATTGCAAAGTGAATGTGTATAAAACACAATTAATACGAAGTGCATTTTCTCTTGAATTGTTTTATTTTACCTATACAGAAAAAGATTGTAATTGTAAGGGATACGGAGATCCTCACTACAAAACATTTGACGGACAAATGGTCCACTTCATGGGAACTTGCATGTACACTTTAGCAGCAAGCACAAAAGGAGCACCGAAATTCTTCGCCGTTGAAGTTCAAAATGTACACCTTGGAAAGACCCAGGTATCATACACTCGAATGATTGTGATCAAACTGAAGGGTGTCACAGTCAGACTGCTACCAGGATACAGAATGCTTGTGAGTAAAATTCCATCATGTTAACATAGGGGCTCTTTGAATATTTTGATTTAATATATGTCAAATAGATTGTCGTGAGTCAAGATTGAATTTGCATAATTTACCTTGTAGGTAAATGGTGAGAGAAGGTCATTCCCAATTCACGGCGTTTGGAATTTCTGGGTCAGATATTCTTGTGGCTGGATTACGGTTTCAACATCATGGGGTCTGAAAGTTCAGTTTGACGGATGGCACAGAGTGAAGGTGAACGTGCGAGGCAGATTTGCTAATAAATTGACCGGAATCTGTGGCGATTGTAACGGAAAGAAGGATGATTTCCGTACAAAAGAAGGTGAAGATGTATCGAAGAAGAAAAACAAATATGCCTTGATCGTCAAGAGCTACAAAGTGAAAGAAGGCACCGGCAAGTAAGTAAGACAGAGAAATCTTTAATTTTATAAAAAAGTCATTCGATGAACTAAAATTTATTACATTCTCCGTTATCCCATTTATAAATTATTACAAATGGCGTATGTAAACGGGTTGTAATTTAAAGATTTTCCAAGGGAAAATCATCTCTAATCGATCTTTAAATAGGCTCAACAAATAAAACGTATCGATTGATTACATTATTATTGTTGTACATTATGCATTGTTTCAGATGACCATTATTTGAAGTATTATATTTTGACTATTTGTATGAATATTTCCGCATGTTTTTATTAATTTTCATTGTAGATGTGATCTGATCGATGAAAAACCAAAATGTAAACCTGACGAAACCAAGATGTGCAACATGATGAAAGCTGAAATATTCAAGAAGTGCATTGGAAAACTTGGAATTGCAATTGTCGAAGAATATATAGCATCCTGCAGAATTGATGCTTGTTATTATGTCAAGGACATGGAACTTATAAAAAAAGTTGTGTGTTATGCCATTGAAGGATTTGCTGGAGAGTGTGCAAGGGCTGGAATTTATGTAGACTGGAGAAAAGTTGCCTTCTGCGGTAAGATTTAAATATATATATATATATATATATATATATATATATATATATATATGTGTGTGTGTGTGTGTGTGTGTGTATGTGTGTGTGTATGTATATATATATATATATATATATATATATATATATATATATATATATATATATATATATATATATGTTGTCTAACTCTATTGTCCAAACCTTTTTTCATGGAATCTACTTTCGCTTCAATAATGAAAAAATGTAATGAGAATTTATTCATGACCAATATTATTAAATAATTGTAAATAACGTTTCTTTTTAAATAGTAATTTGTACAAATTTTAACATGAATTCGTGAAGAGAAATAGGATAAAGAACAGCTTGTATTATTATTTTATCTTTATTGTGGTATACGCATTGTTATAAGTAGGATGAATCTGAACTGATCTTTCATTAATCTGCTTTGATCTGTTAAATTCTGGAATATCAGCTTGAATTGAGTGAATGAATTCCATAGAGTAATGTTACACCGGAAACGTTAATAATTCAAAATGGAGATTTTTCATATTCGACGCTTTATGACTGGTCCTTTTTTTCCTTTCTAACCAGGAACGACTTGTCCTGCAAATGCGGAATATCGTGTTCACTCGAAGATATGCCAACCTTCATGCGCTGTTCCTAATCCTCAATGCACAGAGGAAATTGAAGGGTGCGTGTGCCGCAAAGGATATATACTCAGTGGAAATAAATGTGTCCGGAAATCGGAATGCGGATGTTTCCATAATGGATTGTACATGGAAGTGCGTATAAATGAATTCTTTCAAGTACTAAATGTGTAGATTTAGATGTAATTCCAATGTATACTATAATTCGGAAAAGGCAGATATTCGAGGAAAAAAGTTTACGTTATTAATTCAATTGCACCAATTAATTATTCTCTATAAATCCGTCATTATACGCATATTATGATCAGGTTTTGACTTCAAATATAAATATCTGTTTTATTTAACCTTACTTGAAGGAACGTGTATCTGTTTAGTGCATAGTGAAATACAATGTTTAGTGTTATTTAAATTTCCACCCGAAACATATTCTCCGATGTCGCTGAGTTATCATATTAATGCTTTTGAAATCGATTTTTTTTTTAATTTGCATATTTTCATCTATATTGACGTACAGTTAGTGTTGTGGATTCCGGGATGATATCCGGTAGCAAATAATAACAAACGCCAAGAATGAATATAGGAAATAAATGTATTAACGTGATAACGCAAACTGGTAATACAGGTTAGTAGCTCCAGGAATGCGGGTTAGTAGCAAAATATATATACAGTCTTTGATATCGACATATCGCTGTATGACTTCTTACTGAGTCTACGGACTCGTTATTGTCACTCTTGCCGCTACGTTATTCTACTCGACCGATTCTACGTTCTATTACTGACCGTCCGACTGACTGCTCGGGTATTCACTGGTAGTATTATATGTATACCTTGGGTGAGTCCATTTGTGTAAAAAGGGGAGACCCCCCCTAAACGCCCCCTCCTTAAATCCCTTTGTGGGAATTAATATTTTTTTTGTATTTGATCAATATATCTTCTGTGGGTAGACTTTTCGACTTTTACTGTGTACATCACATTTCCTAGTCTGTCAATTATTGTTCCAGGTTCGAATGATTTCTTGCGTACTATAGGTGTATGTCGGGTTTTGTTCTTGTTCGGCAATAACTTATCACACCCAGACCATATTCTGCGGGCAAACGTTAAGTTTCGCTTCTTTTTTCACTGCTGGTTGGACATTGTCTTTTAATTCAATTCTAGCTGCAGACTTGTTACATCGTCCCAAACCGCTCGAAAATACTTCGGGACATTGATTGTGTGATTCTTCCTTTAACTTTATAGCTTTTGATAGTTCGCACTTTATCTTTTTACAAAAAGAACTGATAGGTAAATCCCATACGTCGAACGTTTGTATCCATTCTGTGCCCACCAGATTTTCTGTATCTTTCTTTACGAACATCTTGAGTTTTTTTGTTTTTCCGTGGAATTTCGCATTTTAGATCACTTCTCCGTCGAATTTTATACATTTCTTTGTAACTGACTAAGCAATTTTCTCTGTATGTATCATGGTCGGTCTATTAAGTTTCTCCATGTCTGTAGGTTAATTATCGTTAAATCCGAACCTGTGTCTAGTTGTAATTTTATCTTTTTATTTAAAATTTCAAGTTCCACGTATTTTCTTATATTAATATTGTCTTCGTCGTGCATTCTATTAGCTCTTATCTTACTAGTAAACTTTCTGTTCCTACATTGGGATGTCTTGTGACCTATATTTCCACACGCTAGACATTTTTATATTTAAAACGACAATCCTTATTCCAGTGTAGTCCTCCACATCGATAACATGCAGATGGGGGGAGCTTATATTTGCTTTGATTTTTGTAATAATTTGTCCTATACGTTTTACTTTTTCCATTATTATAGAATTTTTGTTTCTTTCCGGGGAGGGTGAAAAACGCAAACTTTTGTTCAACTTACGTATATGCACTACTCCTGATTCCTCGATATCCTTCGAGTCGTTCTTTATACTCAGGCATTTTCGGCAGTCTTCTGATAATTTTTGTAATGTTAATCCAGGCTCATTTTGCAGTTTTGAAAGCATTCTTTTGCGCATTTCATTATCCTTTGCTGAAACTAACCCCTGTAAAAAAATAATGACACTTGAAATTGTCCGGTGTTAATTCTCCCAACTTGAAGTCGTCACAATGTTTGTTCACGATTGCGGCGAACGTGGAATAGTCCTGATTTTCGTCCTTTACAAGGTTAAGACATTTCCACCTTTTGTGAAAGAAATAGTGACGTCTTTGGACTGAAAAGCTCTGTAAGGCATGTAACTGCCTCGTCAAACGTTATCACATTTGTCTTTTTTGGAAAGATAAAATACACAAATTATGTCTATTCTTCAGTTCCTAATTTTCTGAGTAACAGACGTAGCTTCGTTGCTTCCGTCCAATTTTGACAATCGATGTTGTATATGTCTTCATAACGTCTGGAATAATCCCCCAAATTTTTATCCTCTTCTAGGGTGTAATTGAATGTTTCTATCGTATTCCACACTGCGTCTTGTGAAAAAGTCGCCTCTTTTTCGATATTTTGTTGTTTGTTACCAGCTAACTTTAATATTAGTTCCTGGGGTTGCATTTGTCTTTCTTCATTTTCCTTCTGCGTTTGTAGTAATTGTTTTTGCCACTTCTCTTCCATTCTTTCTTGGAATTGTTATTGCTGTTCATTTTGGTATTTTACAAGTTCTACTAAAATACTTTTAAAATCCTCCATGATAAGAGTCTTACGAAAAACTCAATTTTCCGTATTTTAATCCTCGTAAATCTTTGTCGCCAAGTTGTTGTGGATACTGGCAAAAACGGCAATATTGTTCTTTTGAGTCTCCGAGAAGTTCAAATTCTTGTTGCCTAAGCTGTTGTAGTGAAAAGAGAGAATTTCTTTCATTCCGTGTATGTTCCAATTTCTCTTCACCAAGTAGTTGTGGTCGGCAAGGGAGAAATTTTCTTTATTCTTTTTCGTGTGAGATCGGATTCCTCGTCTCCAAGTTGTTGTGGAGAACGAGGGAGAATTTTGTTTCCTTCCTTCTCGTGAAAGTTCGAGATCCTCGTCGCCAAGTTGTTGTGGACAACGACGGAGAATTGTTTTTTTTCTTCCCGTGTCAGTTCGAGATTCTCGTCGCCAATTGTTGTGGATTCCGGGATGATATCCGGTAGAAAATAATAACAAACGCCTAGAACGAATATGGGAAATAAATGTATTAACGTAATAATACAAACTGGTAATACAGGTTAGTAGTTCCAGGAATGTGCGATATAAATTCGTTGATATCGACGTATCACTGTATGACTTAGTAGCTCCAGGAATGCGGGTTAGTAGCAAAATATATACACAGTCTTTGATATCGACATATCGCTGTATGACTTATTACTGAGTCTACGGTCTCGTTATTGTGACTCTTGCCGCTACGTTATTCTACTCGACCGACTCTACGTTCTATAATTGACTGTCCGACCGACTGCTCGGGTATCCACTGGTATTAGTATATGTATACCTTGGGTGAGTCCATTTGTGTAAATAGGGGAGACCCCTCATCAGTTAGAATTCCGGATTACATAATCATGAATTGACAAATTTTACATTTTAACAAGTACATTTCAATAAAAGGATTTACATACGAATGTATCATTTCTTGTATCAGGTTTGCATCGACATGAAATCTTATGAGCTGTTTTAATAATTATGTTTCCTTTCAGGCTAATGAAGAAATTATAGATGATAAATGTAAAGTGAAAACTATTTGCAAAGATGGCGGTAAATTGGTTACAGAGACATTAGAGCCTTGCGAACCGAACGGCGTGTGCAAGATACAAAACGAAAATCGTGCCTGTGTTTGCAAAAAAGGATTCAAATTCCACAACGGAAGATGTACTCCTACAGGTACATATATTCATTTATGACGAAGATCTACTTTCTGTCTTATAAGTAACTTTCTATCTTATATATTTTGTTATCTGATAATGTCTCATTCCTTTATGATCTAACAAATCTAACAGAATCATGAAATTCATTGAATTAACTGCTTATTCGTTATTTATACTCAGCCCTTTGTGTGTTGACGGAAGATGATTTGGGAATCACGTGTATTATTTAATGTTAGAATAAATATACTGTAGAATAATTAATCTGCATATGCTGCAATTCCAAAGTGATTAGGCTGCTTTCAAAGTTGTTACTTGAAGAAAAAGGAACACATTTTTATGCATAATTACACATATCAGGAGAGTGGATTTATAAATTCCGATCGTTGTGAATATATATATATATATATATATATATATATATATATATATATATATATATATATATTTCCATAGGCTGTGATTGGGAAGTCTTCAATAAATTCTTAACTGAACATTTCCCAGTACATTGTGCACTTGTCGCAAACTGAGAAATAATATTATGTATTCCATTGGCTTGTGTAGTATTTTGTATAGAGTTGAACAAAAGAGAAATACGTTCTTTAATCAAATATCCGTTTACATATGAAATAAGTGTGTATAAAAAGTAAAAGCTTGATTTGGTGATTAGTTAATTTCAGTTCTTTCCATATTGTTCCAAGGCAAATATTTCATTTACACTAAAATATAACATGAATATATTTAATGAAAGCTAATGTGTCTGAAGATAAATGTTGACAATTACCCCGCAATAAATTTTGAAAGTAATATCTGAAGGAAAGTTGTAATTGTTTCATTTTCAATAATATGTATACACTTGAAGATAACTGAACAAAATCAAGAGACATTGCATGTCTCTTGCAGATTCGTGTATTTTCAAAGGATGTCAAAATGGTGGAAGTTGTGTACGTGTCGGCAAGAGATGGAAATGTAAATGCCAGCCTGGATACTTCAGCAAATATTGTCAAATTGGTAAGAGATTATGCCGTTGAATTTTTGATTGAATGGCACACGTAGGTGCTAAAAGAATATTTACATATATATCACTTATGCTTATGATCAACATACGGGAGAAGAAGTGTATCCATTCAAATGTGTCGTTGCAGATATCTTTATGAAACATAGAAATACAATTGAAAAGTGGCAATGTAATTAGATACGAATAAACGAGTTTGAACATATCTTTTAAACACAAAGTCGATTATGGTATGCTCATGAAAGGAGTATTTACAAATAACGATGGGAATTATGATGTATATAATTATGAAGATAGGAGGATTTTTAAGATAAAAAACAATTATTAAAATAAATGATAAGTAGAATTGTTGAATAAAATAATATAGATTCTTAATAAATTAATCGCAAAAATGAATCGTGCATTTCCAGGGAATATTATTAATTGTATTGCAACGCGAATGTGTAAAAAGCAAACTTAATTCTAAGAACATTTTCTCTTGAATTGTTTTATTTTACCTTGTACAGAAAAAGATTGTAATTGTAACGAGTTTGAAGGTAACTTTTAAACAGATAGTCGAATATTATATTCTTATCGAAGGAATGTATACAAATAACGATGTGAATAATGATGTATATAATTAAAAATGTAGAAGAATTATTAAGATAAAAAATAATTATTAAAATAAAAGACAAGTAGAATTTTTGAAGAAAATATAATATTGATTCTTAATGAATTAATGGGAAAAATGAATCGTGCATTTCCAGGAAATATTATTAATTATATTGCAACTCGAATGTGTATAAAACACAATTAATACGAAGAGCATTTTCTCTTGAATTGTTTTATTTTACCTTATACAGAAAAAGATTGTAATTGTAAGGGATACGGAGATCCTCACTACAAAACATTTGACGGACAAATGGTCCACTTCATGGGAACTTGCATGTACACTTTAGCAGCAAGCACAAAAGGAGCACCGAAATTCTTCGCCGTTGAAGTTCAAAATGTACACCTTGGAAAGACCCAAGTATCATACACTCGAATGATTGTGATCAAACTGAAGGGTGTCACTGTCAGACTGCTACCAGGTTACAGAATGCTTGTGAGTAAAATTCCATCATGTTAACATAGGGGCTCTTTGAATATTTCGATTCACTCCATGTCTAATATATTGTCGTGAGTCACGCTTGAATTTGCATACTTCTTCCTTGTAGGTAAATGGTGAGAGAAGGTCATTCCCAATTCACGGCGTTTGGAATTTCTGGGTCAGGTATTCTTGTGGCTGGATTACGGTTTCAACATCATGGGGTCTGAAAGTTCAGTTTGATGGATGGCACAGAGTGAAGGTGAACGTGCGAGGCAGATTTGCTAATAAATTGACCGGAATCTGTGGCGATTGTAACGGAAAGAAAGACGATTTCCGCACAAAAGAAGGTAAAGATGTATCGAAGAAGAAAAACAAATATGCCTTGATCGTCAAGAGCTACACAGTGAAAGAGGGCACCGGCAAGTAAGTAAGACAGAGAAATCTTTAATTTTATTAGAGAAGTCATTCGATGAACTAAAAGTTTTTACATTCTCAGTTATCTCATTTACAAATTATTATAAATGGCGTATGTAAACGGGTTGTAATTTAAAGATTTTCCAAGAGAAAATCATCTCTAATCGATCTTTGAATAGGTTCAACAATTAAAACGTATCGATTGGTTCCATTATTATTGTTGTACATTATGCATTGTTTCAGACGATTATTATTTGAAGTACTATATTTCCGCATTTACAATTTTCGTTGTAGATGTGATCTGATTGATGAAAAACCAAAATGTAAACCTGACGAAACCAAGATGTGCAACAGGATGAAAGATGAAATATTCAAGAAGTGCATTGGGAAACTTGGAATTGCAATTGTCGAAGAATATATAGCATCCTGCAGAATTGATGCTTGTTATTATGTCAAGGACATGGAACTTATAAAAAAAGTTGTGTGTTACGCCATGGAAGGATTTGCTGGAGAGTGTGCAAGAGCTGGAGTTTATGTAGACTGGAGAAAAGTTGCCTTCTGCGGTAAGATTTAAATATATATATATATATATATATATATATATATATATATATATATATATATATATATATTTCCCAAATTTTTCTGCATGGGAACTACTTTGCGCTTCAATGATGAAAAATGTAATGAGATTTTATTCATGACGAATATTATTAAAAACATGTAAATAGTATTTCTTTTGCAATCGTAATTTATTTAAAAGTTGAACATTAATTTCTTAAGAAATATGCGATTAAGAACTGCTCGTTTTCGTATTTTATCTTTGTTCTTGTATTCGCGTTGATATAGATAGGATGAATGGTAACTGATCTTTCATTAATCTGCTTTGATCTGTTAATTTTTAATATATCAAGTTGAATTGACTAAACGAAAGCAATAGAGAAGTGTTACACTGAAAACGTTAATATTCAAAATAGAGATTTTTAATATTCGACGCTTTATGAATGCTTCATATATTCCTTCTTTCTAAACAGGAACGACTTGTCCTGCAAATGCGGAATATCGTGTTCAATCGAAGATATGTCAACCTTCCTGCGCTGTTCCTAATCCTAAATGCACAGAGGAAATTGAAGGTTGCGTGTGCCGCAAAGGATATATACTCAGTGGAAATAAATGTGTCCGGAAATCGGAATGCGGATGTTTCCATAATGGATTGTACATGGAAGTGCGTATAAATCAATTCATTCAAGTACTAAATTTGTAGATTTATGTGTAATGCCAATGTATTCTATATTTCAGAAAAATCAGATATTTTGGATATTTAAATATTAATATCGTGGCATAGATTCCGTATTCTCTGTAAGTCAGTCGTAGTACGCATATTACGATCATTTTTTGACTTCAAATATAAATATTAGTTTTATTTAACTTTACCTGAAGGAATGAGTGCTTGTTTAGTGCAAGTTATCGAATGTGAAATAAAAGTTTCGTGTCTTTCAAATTTCCCTCCAAAACGAAACATTCTTTGTGATATCTGTATATTTTCATATAAATTCGATATCCTTTTGTCATTTACGCATTTCCTTCCATATTACTGTATATTTAAAATTCAGGAATACATAATAATGATCTGACAAACATTGTCTTTTAACAATTACAATTGAGATGAAAGATTTGGGTAAGAAAGCATAATTTCTGATATCAGGTTTGAAGTGACATGGAACATTACGATTTGTTTTAATTAATATTATTTCTTTCAGACTAAATAAGAATTTCCAAAATTGCAAATCACGCATAATATCCATGTTACAATCATGTTTTTACTTCAAATACAAAATATGTATTTAACATTACTGAAAAGAAATGTCTATTAGTTCTGTGTAAATGCTACATAATGAAATCAAATGTTTCGTACCGTTTAAATTTAATTCCAAAACATTTAATATTTTTATGCCTGTAAGGTGACATATTAACATATTTTTAAACAGGGTTTTTTGTCGTATGCATATTCTTATCCATATCTATGTATAATTAAACTTTAGGAGTGTGTAATCATGGACTGGTAAATTTACATGTTAACTATCACGATTAAGAATAATTATTTAGGTAAGAATACATATGAAATGTTACACTTTCTTTTAATTAATATAATTCCTTTCAGGCTAATGAAGAAATTATTGATGCTAAATGCCAAGTGAAAACTATTTGCAAAGCTGGTGGTAAATTGGTTACAGAGAAATTAGAGCCTTGCGAACCGAACGGCGTGTGCAAGATTCAAAACGAAAATCGTGCCTGTATTTGCAAAAAAGGATTCAAATTTCACAACGGAAGATGTACACCTACAGGTATTTATACATGCACTCATTTCTGATGAAGATGTACATTCTCACTTATTATTATTATTATTAATAATAATAATAATAATAATAATAATAATAATAATAATAATAATAATAATAATAATAATAATAATAATAATACTCTGCCCGTACCAAACAAGCAGACGTAGACATAAACAGCACCCATCAGTGGATACGTAGTGCAGGGTTGAAAGGTGAAACTGAGGGTTTTATCATTGCTGCACAAGACCAATGCTTGTTAACTAGGAATTATCAAGCACATATACTAAAATACTGTGTTAGCTCAAGATGCAGATTCTGTGACAAATATCCAGAAACCATTGATCATCTTATATCAGGTTGCACGATATTGGCACCCACTGAATATAAAACCCGGCATGACAGAGTGGGCCAATATCTGCACTGGAAAATTTGCAACTCCTATGGGAAGGAAACTGGAAGAAATTAGTACGAACACCACCCTGACCCGGTTACGGAGATAGGACCTGTTACAATTCTATGGGACTACACAATACACACTGACAGAACAATCAAAGCCAACCGCCCAGACATTGTTATTAAAGACCACAAACAAAATAAGTGCCTCCTTATTGATATGGCAGTCCCTGCAGACTGCAATGTGTCTTTGAAGATATTCGAAAAACTGTCAAAATACAAGGACCTTGAAATAGAAATCTCAAAAATGTGGCACATGGGAACATCAACAATTCCTGTTGTAGTTGGAGCCCTAGGCTGATTGAAGGGATCCCTGGAAGTCCATGCCTCAAAGAGATACAAAAAATTGTTCTGACAAGTACAGCCCACACTTTACGAAGGGCTTTATCTATGTAATTATTTTTTATTTTTTTTTGCAGTGGAAAGTGTCATGATGCCATTTCTAACCTTAGGTCCCTGGGCGGGACCCGGAAAGAAATGTGTAAACGCCAGATATCAAAGGAAATACAAATAATGATAATAATAATAATAATAATAATAATAATAATAATAATAATAATAATAACAAGAAGAAGAAGAAGAAGAAGAAGAAGAAGAAGAAGAAGAATCTATCTTATATATTCTGACTTCTGGGAAGGTTTCGTTCATTTATGATCTAATATCGCTGACGATAGCATTAAATACTTTGAATAACTTGCGAATTCATTATTCATAATCAGCCCTTTTGTGCTGATATTAATTACATACCGAACCGTGCAACGTGATGGAGTCTCATGTATTATTTAATGAATTAGAGTGGATTTTCCGTAGAATAAATACATTTCCACAATTTTAATTAATGTCTGAGAAGTCTTGCAATATAAGTTTCTTTGAAACGTCGACACGGAGAATAAGATTGCATAGTGTACTCTAAATAAAAAGATTCGCTACAAAATATTTGTCGCTCAAAATTTATGACAGAAAACTTAAAACATATTTGACACAATTATATTTATATCACGTATGGCCTAATAAAGAATCTGTTTCTTTCAAGTGGTTCAGATTTCAGGATGCTGGATGATTATCACTTTAAAAGTATTCAAGTACAACTTTTGCTTTGAATTCACTTTGTCACAAAAGCAAACGATTACGTCACATTTATACAGTAACATCCTGGAAAAGGAATCATTGGCTCTCGCACCGGAGCAGATTTTTTGAACTATTATAATTATATATATGTTAGTAAATTATAACTTTCATTTTCTTTTGCTCGCCAAAAACACGCCTCAAGGCCACTCGGGATAGTGGTTTACTAAATGATGTTTATGAAAAAGAGGAGGAATGGAAGGAGAATGTATAATGTATGGGAGAAGGAATGGCGTATATTATGAATATATTATGTAATATAAAAGGAGTGGGAATGAGTCGACTCCGTGTACATGGCTTGACCTCTTCTGGCTGTGAAGGTCTGGACTTGTTAAACAGCGGAATGTAGTTCGCCCGAACATCTGCTTTGAAAGTGGTGACATAGACGCCCGATGCTAGGAACGAAACGTTGCTAGCATCTGAGGGAAAACAGGTCACAACCCACAAGGCCACATAGACGCTTGTTTAAACTGTCGAAACTGGTAAGTGAGGGTTGGGCAGGTCTAGCTCAGATGTGGGTGAGAGACTTCGTTTTGGTCTGATACGGCTCTTGTAAAGATAAAGCATGGCACAAGGAATGATAGTGTGTTAATAGGACTGAAAAAATTTCCAGCATCTTTAGGGATACATCCTATATACGAGTCCAACCATGTCTGGAGTGAAAAGTCCCAGGGTCTCAGTGAGAGTACCACTATTCAACATGACTGGAGAAATCTCAGGATCTTCTGTGTGACAATGAAATTATATTAGCTTGTTTTTGGAGATATTGAATTTACAAGCCAGTTCCTCCCTACGTTGACGCGTGCGAGCAATGGTGCAGAGAGATAGGGCATTGATCATGTAGATTTTTGTAGTTCTGCCATAAACCGTGTTATTATCTACATATATTCAATTACTAATCTGAAAATGTTTTAATCCAATCCTTAAAATATAGCTTAAAATATGTAGGACTGAGGTAAAAACAGTTGGAGACGGCCGCATAGACACATGTATTTGAGATGTCTAGACATTGTCCTACCAGATATGAAGGGCTTGATGATCGAGGAAGCACTCTCAGAAATTCAACAACTAGTAGTGTTTATGCAGCATCCTCTTATGCCTGGTCGAATCAAACGCGTTCGGCCTATCTACAGCGATCGCTCTCGTGATGGATTTATTATCAAGCGCTTCGCTGATATTTGGTTAATGACAAATAACACTTCCACAGCGGACATAGAAAAACGAAATCCATATTTTTTCGTTTGAGAGGTAGTGTCTTGTGAGGTGACTGAAAAACTTAGTGATAGCTACAACATTCACTCTTATTCTTTCAAAGATAAGGATACGGCTGACACCTTATCTGGACCTGGGTAACATTTCCCCTTTAGGAAACACTTATACATTTTTGCCAAGATTGAGGATAGTCATAGTCATATTCTTCCGACCAACTACAGGAATTTTGCCTGACTAGTCGCTTTCGTAGAGTCAATTTTCTATTATGTCTGAAAACTTCCTCAGCCGTGACAGATATATGGTATGGTACGTGTTTGATGAGAGGTTCGGAAATCAGATAGTTGATGGCTGTTTCAGATGCAACCTTCTCTGAAAAATCCTTAGGCTTATTTGTCAATTTTCCAGGAAAATCAGTGGACTGAAAGCAGTAAAATAAAGTATATTAATTAGAATACACACTTATGCGAAATTATCCATTTCGATTAAATATTTAGTTTGTCACTTAATGGTTTTATATAAATTCTTGAGAGCCTTACTGCCTTGTCAAATATCATGACCGAAATTACGACGGAAGCATGTTAAGGCTAAAGCATCAATCAAAATGTTTGTTAGTATAATAATCTTGCATAATACTCATTTCGCGTGTGTTTTGTTTAAAGGTACAGATTTCTATTATCACTCCTATATAAGATGAAAATTATAATTTTAAAAGTTGTTAGAAGCTGAATAATTATATTTCGTCAGTATTTAGTTTGATTGCACCAGTTGTTATTGAAGAAAAGTAAAACATATTCATAATTACTTACATCAGGAGTGTGCATTTAAATAATTCTAATCGTTAGGAAAATGCATAAATTGAAACGTATAATATATTATTTACAGACATTTTACCATTGCAGGTTATTTTGGGCGGCTTGAATAAAATCTTAACTGAATATAAATTATATATTATTCGAGCACTGTGAAATATTGTTTTGCATTGCGTTAATAAAAACAATATTACGATATTATTTTATTCGCTTGTGTAATCTTTCGTATAAATTTGTACAAACGAGAATAAATTAATTTTATTAAACATCCGTTTACATATGAAATAATTAATGTATGAATAAAGCGTATTCATATTGCATAGTTTCAAGTGTTTTTAAAACATTTATGCTTTAATTAGCTTTAAATATGCCCATTTTATTCATAGCACATCACCATATAGTTTAACATTATTTATGTTAAATGGTTATTCAGTTTTACCAACTTTTATCAAAAGAGCAAATTAATTAGATTTATTACAATATATTTGTTATATATTAATATCGACTTCTTTATTCATGATGAAAAGTGTTTAATTCAACAAAAGCGGATCGAAATCTACGCTCATAAGTAAAGATCATTGCCACAACAGAGAACACGCTGTTTCCCTTCATGGAATGTTTATATATGTTCGTGTAAAATATTGAATTTCCTAGTAGACATCGGCCATATATGTTTAGTTTTCTTGATTAAACCGCATCTGGTTTATATATATATATATATATATATATATATATATATATATATATATATATATATATATATATATATATATATATATATATATATATATATATATATATATATATATATATATATATATATATATATATATATATATATATATATATATATATATATATATAAATATAAAACCAAATATATATAAAATCGACCTTGCTAACCAGACGCTACTCTGTGGCCGAAAGGTTAAGGCACATCACGCGAAATGATGGTTCCGTATAGGATACAGGTTCGATTCCTGTCGGAGAGCGAAAATTTTCTATGAAAATTTCTCGGACATTCAGGCCGGTATATGTTATTTAATACTGTTTATTATAAAACAGAGCATTTGCTTAAATACTTGTATCTATATCTATAAAAAGAACGTTAAACATAATATAAATGTGTTTAAATAAATTGTCGGACTATGTCCAATTCTAAAATATATATATATATATATATATATATATATGAGAGAGAGAGAGAGAAAGAGCGAGAGGGAAGAGAGAGAGAAAGAGCGAGATTAAATAATATACTTCCATGAAAGTATATAACCCTCGTTATAATCTGAAAAATAAATGCTTGATTGAATCTTGAGCCGTTTTCGTTTCTTTACGTATTTGTTTCAAAGCAAATATTTCATTTACTTTAAAATATCACATGAACAGATTTGATGATAGCTGTTGTGGTTGAATTCAAGTTCAATGTAGAAAATGAGCTCACAATAAATACTGAAGTTAATACATGAAAGACATTTGTAACTGTTTAATTTTCAATAATTCATGTGCACTTGTCGATAACTGAAAAGAATAAGTGAAATTGTATGTCTCTTGCAGATTCGTGTATTTTCAAAGGATGTCAAAATGGTGGAAGTTGCGTCAGTGTCGGCAAGAGATGGAAATGTATCTGCAAGCCTGGATACTTCGGCAAATATTGCCAAAATGGTAAGAAATAGACTAATTTAATTTTTCATCAAATAACACATGAAGACGGTCATAGAATATTTTCATATATATCACTGATAGCTGTGTCGATATACTGGAAAAGAACTTTCGTCAAAAGATTCGTTATGAAATATAGCGATTACACTTTAAAACGTCGAAAGTAACAAGGCTGAAAAATGTCAATATAAATGGTGCTGAATTAGCGTGATTAGAGTTTCTATTTTTAAAATGATTCAGATATATAATTATAATCCTGGGGATAGAGTGCTTATAAATAACGATGAAAATAATGATGTATAAATTTAGAAAGGTAGGGTGCTTATTTAAATAAAATAAATGTAGAATATTTCGCTGTAATAGTTGTTACTGTAAAGATTTTCTACTGAGAAAATCCTATAAACATACCGTGTTTTTACGAGGAATATTCTTGACTCCAGTGCAACCTGTATGCTTAATAGACGAGGTATATTCATAAACCATGTTTTTATATCGAATTGATTTATTTTACCCATTACAGAAAAGGACTGTTTCTGTAAGGGATATGGAGATCCTCACTACAAAACGTTTGACGGACAATTGGTCCACTTCATGGGAACTTGCATGTACACTTTGGCAGCAAGTACGAAAGGAGCACCGAAATTCTTCACCGTTGAAGTTCAAAATATACATCTTGGAGAGACCCAAGTATCATACACTCGAATGGTTGTGATCAAACTGAAGGGTGTCACAGTCACACTGTTGCCAGGATACAGAATGCTTGTGAGTAAAATTACACCATATCAATATAGGGGATTTTGGTATATATCAATTTGGTCTCTGAATTTGAATATCATGAATCACGCTTTCCATACTTCTTTCTAGGTAAATGGTGAGAGACGATCATTCCCAATTCATGGCGTTTGGAATTTCTGGGTCAGATACTCTTGTGGCTGGATCACGGTTTCAACATCATGGGGTCTGAAAGTTCAGTTTGACGGATGGCACAGAGTGAACGTGAAAGTGCGAGGCAGATTTGCTAATAAATTGACCGGAATCTGTGGCGATTGTAACGGAAAGAAGGACGATTTCCGCACAAAAGAAGGTAAAGATGTATCGAAGAAGCACAACAAATATGAGTTGATTGTCAAGAGCTACAAAGTGAAAGACGGCATCGGCAAGTAAGTAAGACAGTGAAATCTTTAATTTTATTAGAGAAGTATTTCGATGAACTAAAAGTTATTACATTCTCAATATCCCATTTATAAATTATCCTCAGAATGAACGATATCAAGTTAGCGATATATATTATACATGACATTTAAATGGGGTGTTATTTGTAAATTCACTGTAACAATAGGCAAATCTAGATCGTTGAATACGTCTAATATTTACGCTGTTTCAGTTGTTTACATTTTTATTATTGTACATGATGTATATCATGTAGAAATAATGTTAATCATTCAAGAAAATACAAAAAAAGCAAGAAATTATCTTGACAATTCGTATAGTTGAAACGTTTCAAATAAACATTATAAAAACAAACTCTAGATATTTCCTGATGCTGATGGAATTTGTATATCCTCAATTGTATATTAATTTTCATTTTAGATGTGATCTGATCGACGGGAAACCAAAATGTAAACCTGACGAAACCGTGATATGCAATAGGATGAAACATACTATATTCAAGAGCTGCATCGGAAAAATTGGAATGGCCATTGTCGAAGAATATATAGAATCCTGCAGAATTGATGCTTGTTATTATCGCAAGAACACAAAACTCTTCAAAGCAGTTGTGTGTTACGCCATCGAAGGATTTGCTGGAGAATGTGCAAGGGCTGGAGTTTATGTAGACTGGCGAAAAGTTGCCAAGTGCGGTAAGTTCCATAATATTCAGATAGTAAATTCGCCAAAAACGTTGAATATATCTTCCTTAAGAGAAACGCCATGAATTAGGCTCCTTTTCGCATTTTATTAACACGTTGTTGGTTTTATATACGCTTTGTTATATTTCGGATGAATCTGAAATGGTCCTCCATTGACTGTTCGAATGCAATAGAGAAATGTCTCACTGAAAACTTAAATAATTCAAAATGGTGATTTTTAATATTCGACGCTATATGAATCCTTGATAGATTCTATTTTTTTCTAACCAGGAATGACTTGTCCTGCGAATGCGGAATATCGTGTTCACTCGAAGATATGTCAACCTTCCTGCGCTGTTCGTAATCCTCAATGCACAGAGCAAATTGAAGGGTGCGTGTGCCGCAAAGGATATTTACTCAGTGGAAATAAATGTGTCCGGAAATCGGAATGCGGATGTTTCCATAACGGATTGTACATGGAAGTGAGTAAAATGCAATTCATTCAAGTGCCAAACGTATAAATTTATAACTAATTTAAATGTATTCTATATTGTTTGAAAAATAACTTATTATCGATTGAGATATTCGAACAAGAAATTTCACGGGAATTCCAATTGCTTAAATTCCAAAACGGTAAATCACTCATAATACTAATGTAATGACCATGTTTTTACTTCAAATATAAATATCAGTTTTATTTAATCTTACTTAAAGTAATGTGTATTAATTTGAGAAAATTATACAGAGTGAAATAAAAAGTTTTGCGCCATTCAAATTTAATTCCAAAACGCTACATTCTTTCCGATGTCTGTATGGTGTCATAGTAACATCTTTTTAAACCCGATACTTGCCATTTAAGTATTTTTATTAATATCTGTGTATAATTAAAATTACGGAATATGTAATCATGAACTGCTAAACTTATATCTTAACAATCGCAATTGATAAGAAATATTTTGTGAAAATCCATAATTTCTGGTATTAGGTTTGCAGTGAAATGAAGTGTTACGCTTTCTTTTAATTAATATAATTCCTTTCAGGCTAATGAAGAAATTATAGATGATAAATGTCAAGTGAAAACTATTTGCAAAGCTGGCGGTAAATTGGTTACAGAGAATTTAGAGCCTTGCGA
Source organism: Acanthosepion esculentum (assembly GCA_964036315.1). Lineage (NCBI taxonomy): Eukaryota > Metazoa > Mollusca > Cephalopoda > Sepiida > Sepiidae > Acanthosepion > Acanthosepion esculentum. The sequence continues at coordinate 77,520,667 of OZ038492.1, read as the reverse complement.
ACCGAACGGCGTGTGCATGATTCAAAACGAAAATCGTGCCTGTGTTTGCAAAAAAGGATTCAAATTCCACAACGGAAGATGTACTCCTACAGGTACTTATACATGCACTCATTTGTGATGAAAATGTACTTTCTTTCTTACAAGTAACTCTTTTATTTTATAAATTTTGTCACCTGGTAATGTCTCATTCATTTATGATCGAACAACTCTACCAGAATCACGAAATACTTTGAATTAACTGCTTATTCGTTTTTTATACTCTGCCCCTTTTGTGTTGGTGGTAGTTGATTTGGGAATCACCTGTATTATTTAATGTTACAATAAATCTTCTGTAGAATTATTACATTTAGCAAAGTTTCAATTTATATGGATTCACATTTCACAACGGGAAGATATACTCCTACAGGTACTTATACATGTACTCATTTATGGTAAAGATTTACTTTCTCTCTGATAATTAGATATCTATATTATATACCGTATTTGACGGCATATAAGATGCACGGGTGTATAAGACACACCCCAATGTCAGCAGAAAAAATTAGTAATTAGTAAAATTAGTAAAATTATGAGTAAATGGTAAAGCCTAGTCTGTATTTATAACGTATTATTTTGCTTAAACAAGCCTTGATTACAATCAAACGAAAAATAATTGGAAAAAAATAACACGTACTTATAAAAACTTTATTATATCCAAAGCTAAGAAAACAAAATAGAAATCAAGTAATTATTGCAATTGAACAAAAAAGTACATTTAGCATTAAAATTTTTGTCAAAACTTTTCCTTTATATGATCTGTATAACCTGCGTCTTGTAAACATCTTAGTGGAATAATTAGGATAAAAAAGTTCTGATTGCATTTATATCAATGCAACCGGGAGTTATCACAAGAAAAATATTAATGAAACATTTTACAAATATATAATTTGTATTTATTACATGTAATTTTAGTAAAACAAAGTACTAATATTAAACGTGATGAAATTAATATGATGAATATTATCAATGATAACACTTTTAATTTGCATCATAACCTTTTCATAATGACAATAGGTATATGAAAGTTACTCTAAAGTCCAAGCTAATATGATTTGCCAGGTAGCTAATTTCGGCTGACTATCGCGAATTTTAAACCTACATATGGCATATAAGACGAAGGGTGAATTTTAAAAGATATTCGTAGTAAAATATAGGTGCGCCTTATATGCCGTCAAATGCGGTACTCTTCCTTCTGGGAATGCCTCATTCATTTATGATTTAACAATGCCCGGCTCGGTACTAAATACTTTGAGTTAACTGCAAATTCATTATTTATACTCAGCCCTTTTTTGTCTCGGGTTGAATTATATATCGAACCGTCCTACTTTCTGGAATCTCATAGTTAATGAGTTAGAATAATTTTTCCGTAGAATAATTACATTTCGAAAATGTTAATTTATGTCTTAGTAGTCTTTCAATATAATTTGTTTTGAAATATCTACAGTATTAGCGTGCACTAAGTAAATCTTCCGCTAGAAAATATTTGTCGCCCAAAATATATTACAGAGATATTAATACCTATTTGACAAATTACATCTATATCAAGCAAATGTTTCTTTGAAGTTGTTTGAACTTCAGGATGCTGAGTGATCATCAGTGTACAATAGAGAAGTTCTAAAATACAGTGTTATTTTTTTGTCTTTAATTTGAGACAAAATCATTTAAATAGTAATTGTTTTGAAAAAGAAAAATCATCAGCTTTCGTACCTGGATTGAAAGTTCGAAATATTATAATTATGTGATTGTAAGTAAATCATTACTTTGAGTTTTTTGGTCATTTCTCACCGAATACCAGTACTGAAACCCACTATATGAGCTTAATGTTAAGGCATACATGTTAAGGTATATATTATGAGGATATATTATGTAATATGAAGGGAGTATGGATGAGTCGATTCACTGTACGTGTCTCGAATTGAGTTGTGAAGATCTAGAACGGTTGAACTTCGGAAAGTAGTATGCCTGAAAATGCGCTTTGGAAATAGTGATAGCGTCGCGAGAGGATAGCAACGTTACGTCTGTGTGAAATGGGTTGAAGTGAAAAAAGCAGTCCACCGCCCACAATGTCGCACAGATGTTTGCTTACTCTGTAGATGTGCGACAGATCAATTTTTGTTTCATTTGGCTCCTGTAAAAATGGAGCATCTCAGAAGGAGTCAAGTTCTTTCTGAAGCGGTAACAGTACCGACTATTTTCCCAGTATCTTTAGGGTAAAATACTATACGCATGTTCAGCTTGAGATCTGGAGGGAGAATAGACATTATATGCAAGGGGTCTCATTTAGAATACCACTGTTCATCATGTTTAGAGAAAACTCAGGATCCTCTCTTTCATGTTGAAAGCTTATTATTTTTTTTTGAGGTATTAAATCTTATTCGCAAGTTCGTTCACGCTTTAAGATGGAGAGATCAGCTACAAAGCAGTAGACAAGTAGATGTTTGTAGTTCTTCCATAAAACGTGTTATCATTTATATATATTCAATTACTAATCGGAGAATGTTTTAAGTCAGACGTTAATATATAGCATAAAAAGATGTAGAACTGAGTAGAGAGATTTTCATGACGGCCGCATTCATCCCATTTACATCAGACGACGGATCATTAACATAAATTTTCCTGGACCTTCCAGATAGTAAGGGCATGATGATCGAGAAGCATCTAGCAGAAATCCCACAGCTCGGAATGTTTATGCAACATATGCTACGTCTAATCAAATACCTTCGTCATATCTACATCGATCGATGGATTTATTATCAAAAGATTAACTGATACTTTGGGTAATGACAGATGAGATATCAACAGCGGACATAGGAAAACGAAATCCATATTTCTGACTTCTGAAGGTTGTTTCATTTTAAACCTTGTTCATGATAGCCTCAGAATTTTGCTGATGTACCTGAGGAGGTTTGATTCTGAGAAAGAGAGCCGGGGATGAACACTTGCACGTATTCTTTTAAACTAGGCATACAGCTGACATATTCCACAACCCTGTGTAAGGATTCGCCTTCGGTCAACTCTTAAACATTTTCGCTGCGGATAATTCTTAAGACCAACTACAAGAATTTTACTTCGACTAGTCACTTTATGAGAATCAAAGCTTTTAATATGCCTGAAAACTTCCTCAGCCGTGATAGATATATCGAAAAGTTCGTTTTCCACGATAGGTTCGGAAATCAGATAGTTGATGGCTCTTGCAAATTCTTAGCCTTATTTGTCAAACTTCCAGGAAATGCAGCGTATTGAACGCAATAAAATGAAATATTTTAATTAGAATACACACTTATACGCAATAGTTTCCATATTGATTAAATAATATGTTTATCACTTAAAGTTTTAAAATAAATTCTTGAGAGCCTTACTGCTTGTAAACTAATATGAGCTAAATTACGACGGACGCATGTTAAGGCTAAAGCATCAATCAAACATATGTTTGGTAGTATGATAATCTTGCATAATGCTTATGTCTATTTGCGTCTATATGTGTGTGTTGTTTAGAGGTACAGATTTCTATTATCATTCCTATATGAGATGAATATAATAATTTTAGAATCGATTAGAAGCTTAATAAACTACATTTCGTTAGTATTTAATTTGATTACATCAGTTGTTATATGAAGAAAAAGAAAAATGTTTTATATACTTGAGTACGTACACCAGGAGTATGCATTTAAATAACTCTAATTGTTAGAAAAATATATAACATCAGGTGTAATGAGAAATGTGTGAAATATTATTTACATACATTTTAGCATTGCCTGTTACTTTTGGGCGGCTTAAATGAATATAAATTATGCATAATTCGAGCACTGTGGTATATTGCATTACTTTAATATAAATAATATTACGACATTATTTTATTTGATTGTGTAATCTTTACTATAGCTTTCTACAAAAGAAAAATAATTAATTTCATTGAACATCTGTTTATCTATGACATATTTCATGTATGATTCTATTTATATTCCATAGTTTCAGGTGTTTAAAAAGTTATGCATTAATTAGCTTTAATTATATTTAGAAAACACAGAAGAATGCCACCGGAATGGCCATCTCATTCCTAGCATATCATCATTTAGTTCAACATAAACTATATAAAATGGTTATTAATTTTTATCCGCCGATGCTATTACGAAACAAAAGATTTGATAGTTTTCGTGCTATTTAATTGTCATATATTAAGCTCAACTTCGTTCCTCTTAATGAAAACTTTGGTTCAACAAATGCAGTTCTAGATCACTGGCCATTAGTAAACCTCAGCGCAATTAGGGCGCTAACCAGTTCTAAAACAGATAATACAATTTGTCACAACATTCATGAAAGCATAAACCCTCGTTACAATCTGAGGAATAAAAGCTTGAGTTAATTTTTAGCCGTTTTCAATTCTTTCCATATTGTTCCAAAGCAAATATTTCACTTAATTTAAAATAACACATGGACAGATTTGATGAAAATTGTTGGGATTTGAAGACAAATTAAATGTAGAAAATTTTCACCCAATTAATATGGAAGTTAAGGAAGATAACATTTTACTTTAAATAAAATATATAAACTTGTCGATAAGTGAAAGAATTTAAGAGAAATTATATGCTTCTTGCAGTTGCATGCGTTTTTAAAGGATGCCAGAATGGTGGAACTTGTGTAAGTGTCGGCCAGAGATGGAAATGTACTTGCAAGCCTGGATACTTCGGCAAATATTGCCAAAATGGTAAGAGATAGAGTAATTTAATTTTTCATCAAATGACACATGAAGGCGGTCACAGAATATTTTCATATATATCACTGATTATTGTGATGAACATACTGGAAAAGGAGTGCTTTCGTTCAAACAATTCGTTGCAGATAACTTTATGAGACATAGATATTGCACTTCAAATATTGAACGCAATACGGTTGAAAATATAAATGTAATTGGTGTTGAAGTGATCTATTTGAAGTTTCGTTTTTAAAAATAAATCGAATGTTATATGCATATGGAAGGAATGTTTAAAAATAAGGATGAGAATCATATTTCAAATTACAAAAGAACGACGATTATTAAGATGTTTAATTTTTGGATGAAATATTATTCGTTCTTAATATCTTTGATAGTAGTGCAAAGCGTATGTGTAAGAGACAATGTTTATTCTAAAAGCATTTTGTCTTAAATTGTTTTATTTCGCAGAAAAAGAGTGTAATTGCAAGGGATATGGAGATCCTCACTACAGAACTTTTGATGGACAAATGGTCCACTTCATGGGAACTTGCAAGTACACTCTAGCAGCAACCACGAAAGCAGCACCGGAATTCTTCATCGTTGAAGTTCAAAATGTACATCTTGGAAAGACCCGGGTATCATATACCCGTATGATTGACATCAAACTGAAGGATGTCACAATTACACTATTGCCAGGATACAGAATGCTTGTGAGTAAAATTACACAATATCACGATAAGAGATCTTTAAAAATCACTCTAATTCTAATTAAATGTGTTTCACACTTGGATTTTTTTATACGTCTCCTTTGTAGGTAAATGGTGAGAGAAGATCATTCCCAATTCGCGGCGTTTGGGACTTTTGGGTCAGGTATTCTTGCGGATGGATTACCGTGTCAACATCATGGGGTCTGAAAGTTGAGTTTGACGGAATACATAGAGTGAAGGTGAAAGTGCGAGGTAGATTTGCTAATCAATTGACCGGCGTCTGTGGCGATTGTAACGGAAAGAAAGACGACTTACGTACAAAAGAAGGTAAAGATGTATCGAAGAAGAAAAACAAATATGCGTTGATTGTCAACAGCTACCAAGTGAAAGAGGCCACTGGCAAACCTAAAGGAAAGTAAGTAATTTGATTAAAGAAATATGTAAAATTTATTACATTCTCAACGTTCTATTTATAAGCTGTTCTCAAACTGAACGATATATAATCAGCGATATATATTATACAAATCGTAGTTAAATGGCTATAAAGATTTGCCTACGGTACTTTCTCTGTAATAAACTGCAAATATTATTCATAAATAACGTTTAATAATTAATTAATCCGTTTCAATTGCTAACGTTTTTTATCATTGTAAATGATGCATACAAAGAAAGATTACGTTAATCATTCAAGAAAGCGCCAAAAACAAACAAACGATCTTAACAAGTTGATAGATCTGAAACGTTTCAAATGATCATTATTAAAAATATATTAATCATTCTCTTTTGATTGAATGAATTTATATTTCCTCATGTTTGTATGGACTTTAATTTTAGATGCGATGTGACTTATGAGAAACCTGATTGTCAAGCAGACTTAATAGATATGTGCTACAGGATGAAAGATAAAATATTCAAAAAATGCATCGGAAAACTTGGAATGGCAATTGTCCAACAATATGTGGAATCCTGTAGAATTGATGCGTGCTATTACCGAAAGAACACGAAACTTTTCAAAACAGTTGTTTGTTACGCCATCGAAGGATTTGCTGGAGAATGTGCAAAAGCTGGAATTTATGTAGACTGGAGAAAAGTTGACGTGTGCGGTAAGTAATATATATATATATATATATATATATATATATATATATATATGGTTTTTGTGAGAATGGATGATCCTAGGCTTCCAAAGAAGGTGCTATATGAATAATTACCAAAATCCATGCATTCAGTTAGACGTCCACTCTTACGCTATAAAGACAAATTGTAAGACAACGTGAAACATCTCAGTTTTGATCTGAAAACTTGGAAAGCCCAAGCATCAAACCAAAAGGAGTGTTCTAAGACATATTTCATTAAGTTCAAGGGTTTTGAAGACAGTAGACAGAAACATCTTTATCAGCTTCGTCAAGTTTTGAAGCAGAGACGCCATCAAAATCCTGCTTTAACAAATTTCATCTGTCAGTGTGCCTTTGTTGGCCGCAGCGAGGCTGGGCTAGTATCACTCTTAAGAAAGCACAAGTGAAATATGTCTTTTCCGTACCTGATTTTCTCCACAATAGCCCCTGCTAGCATGCATAAGTGTAAAACAAAAGGCACCATGCAGTGCTAACCATACATGGTTGACACTCCCGTCGCGGGCGACAAATGAGGGCTCAGTAAAAAAGTGGTGGTCCAATTTTATGCACACCCATGTCTCTCACGAGGCCTGCAGTTGTTTTGCAAACTTTTAGACAGATGGATCATGTGGTTGAGGATCATTTTCCTTGTGTGATTGACGATCAATTGCCACAGGTTTCTGCGAGTGTACAAGGCTTGGTTTACTGCGTGAGACAAAGCGAAAGTAGCAAGTAAGGCTACCATGACAAATTTCTTTAATATTTGCATGCATTTCATCTCAATGTACGGCCTCGCTCGAAACTTTCTATAGATGAGAAGCAAGACAGGTGCCAGTTCCTTTGTTCTGACGCTTTATATTCGCAGGGAAGTAAAGGGGCTGCTGCATTGCTTCATATTGCCTTAGTTTGTCTTTATAACGCAAGTGTGGCCTTACATCTGAAAATATATAAATATTCTGTTTATTTTCCTAAGTTTTCGAAATTGTAATTGCATTGTGTTTGATTGATATCAATTTTTCCCAAAACTTTATTATTCAGTAAGGATAATTTATCTAGAAAGATTTAGGGAAATATATTTTCAATTTAATTGTAAGTATTGCCTAATATTGAGTATTATTTCACGCAGAGAAAAGTTTAAAATAATTTTATTTCATGTTTCTTCTGAACAGAAGACAGTCTTTTTCGTTTTTTTTTTTAAATTTGCACTCCTCCAAATATTTTCATATCTTTATCCACAATATATCAGAATTTATTCAATAAATATTTTGTTGGGAAGTTCAGAAGATGTATCCGAAAATAATCGTATGGAATATTTTGTAAAGTACTATGACCAAGAATTTCTCACTATTATAGCCAATATAAACATATTAATCCGGAAAATCCTTGATGCATAATCTTGCCTTTTAACGTGACTTCATCATTAGGAATAAATGCGTAAACTTTTATAATTGAATAATGTTATTTTTACTGAGAATATATCTCGTATTTTCTGTATATTCTTTTGGTCTTATTTACGCCTTGTCATATGTTTTGTTAGAATCTTATCGGATATCTTATTTGAACTGGTGTGAAGTGTTCGGTTTTTAGACTCATAATATTTTTGAATGAATGCTAAAGAAAACATTTCTTTGGGAACCTTTATGAGTAACATTTTGATTTCGATTATTCGAAATTTATTGAACAATACATATATTCTATTTTTTCTGAACAGAAATAACTTGTCCTGCGAATGCCGAATATCATTTTAACACGAAGAAATGCCAACCTTCCTGCGCTAATCCTAATCCTCAGTGCTCAGAGCGAATTGAAGGGTGCGTGTGTCGCAAAGGATATTTACTCAGTGGAAAGAATTGTGTCCGCAAATCTGATTGTGGATGTGTCAACAAAGGATTCTACATGGAGGTGAGTAGATAGCAATTTATGCAAGTGATATGCGTGTAGATTTATATGTAATTACACTATATGTTATATTTCTGAAGCAAATATTTTAAATTTCAATGAAAAGAAAATATGTTTCACTTACTGCTTGAATACATTTTCTCACTCAACGGCAAGTGTGTTGATTTTTATGTAATTTCAGTTTATTTTATATAACTAGAAGAAAACTGATTAAATAACAATTTATTTAGTGTTATGTGTTTTCTTTCTTATACTCATTGAATATATTTTCTAATTCCATATAGTTCAGTTCAACCTTGTGGAAAAATTTTCTTTCTCGTTTTAATCTACTTTCAGGTTATATCAAAGTTTTATTTCGAATTTAGTCTTTTATTTTAAATGACTTCTTTAGAATTGGTTTAGTCCTCTTCAAAGGTTACCGTAAACTATCAAAGATTCGTGTATCTTTGACATTTACTTTTGAAAAATTAAATATTCTACCTTGTTTTACTATCTTTCACTACATTGCTGGTGATCCCATTCGTATATAGCTGTTATATTTATCATAGCATTCATTATACAAGTAAACTTTTCGATTTATTGCAACTCAGCCGAGACCGATCAGATATCGACTTCTGTGCCATAATATTAAGATATTACTTGAATTTTAATCCAGTATAGTGTTACGCACGTTTTCCTTCTCCAAAGATCATAAATTTTCTATAGTAGAATGCGTGGTCCTATATTAATATTTTGCATTTTGGTTTTCGCCTCTTATGTTCTCCTCAGATTTATGATCTGCATTTATTAATATCGTTTCTTGCAGGCCAATGAAGATATAATAGACGAGAAATGTACATTAAAAACTATTTGCAAGGCTGGTGGTAAATTGGTTACTGAAGTTTTAGCACCTTGCCAACCGAATGGTATATGCACCATTGAAAACGGAAAACGTCTCTGTGTTTGCAAAACAGGATTCTATTTTTACAAAGGAAGATGCACCCCTAAAGGTATTTAAACAACTATTTACTGACGTAAATTATTTTGTCTTCTCAGAATTATTAAATATATGAAAATATTGATAATTATTATAGTGCACCGGAACAAGAGAATCTCGATATATTCTAATAAGTGAAGAAGCAGGCACGTTTAAGAAACAGAAGTAAGGGCCTAAATAATACTGGGCAAAAAAAAAAACGGTAATGCAATCAAAGTAAAGCAACCATAAGACAGTGACTTAGTAAGTTCAGTATACAGATATGGTGTTCATACGCAAAGCGGAATACAGTCAAATGTTTATAGCCGTCTTATTCATTAGGAAGAACTCACAGCATGGATATGTAGGACTTGTCTATAAATTTAGGGTGGAGTGATTTTTAGTAATCATTTCTTGAGATTGTAACCAGCACTAATAATAATAAATATTTTCATAGTATATACGTACTGTAATTTCGAAGCTATTCCAAGCCAGTTCCTTACCTAAATTTAGTCTCATTTGTATTGGTGGTTATTACAAGGTAGCCAAAAAAAGTCATTGCCGTTTTTTATTTATTAGGAAAAAAAGGTATACAACATTGCTTGACACACAAAGAGCTTTGTGTTCTCTATTTATAAATATCACGGATATATAATAATCATCCGACGTGCATTTTAATAAATATTGATTTCAACATATTGATTATAACTTATTGATTTATTTCATCATTCGTTAATGATAGTCTAATAAAATGTCTCTTTTTTGCAGCGTGTGAAAAGACAGTCGCTGACATCATGTTTTTGCTTGATGACTCTGGAAGTGTAACCAGCAAGAACTTCATTAAAGTTAAAAATTTCGTAATAGATGTTGTTCGCTCTTTGCAAATAGGCAAGGAACAAGTCCGTGTTGGTGTTTTGTCGTTCAATTCAAACGTATACATTAGATTCTACCTCAATACATATTTTGATCAGAGGAGAATGATCAATGCAATCAGTAACATCAGATATACTGGTGGAGGCACTAATACACACCTCGCTCTCCGTAAACTTCGTCGCACTGCATTTACAGAAAAACATGGAGACAGAAAAAATGTTCACAATATTGCTATTGTTATCACAGACGGAAGATCTTATAATTCAAGAGTAACGAAATTAGAGGCAGCTAACCTTAAAAAATTAGGTGTAGTTATGTTCAGCATTGGTATTGGATATAATCTTCGGCAATCGGAACTGATAGCAATGGCAAGTCGACCCGTATCCGAACATAAATTCACTATTGAAAACTTTGTTGCCTTACAGAAAATAAAGACTGAAATTACAAAGAAAGTATGTGAAGGTAAATATACGATATATATCTCTTAGACTAATGGCATTGTTTATTCCCTAGGTAAAATCTAATCTATCGACGTTATTTTTATAAAACAAATCCTTCCTCTGTATGTGGTAATAAATCCCCAAGACTTCAGAAGTTGAACGCTATATTTCTTCTGTACTTTGTTTGCGGAGTTTAATATCTGTAGGAAATTTGATATTTCTTTTCATCAAAGCAAATATTTAAAGAATATATTCATCTTGATATTCATCATATGTATTTTAGAAATTGTAATCAGTATAATTGTATTCTTCAGATGCTATTAAAATACACTGTTTCTTCAGTAATACATGTTATACGTATAAATAAAAACTCTCAGTCGATCTGTACACTCTCGGTCATTTGCCCATAGAATGGAAAACAATAACATGAAATATCAATGCATTTCGAACTGGTTACATCAATTAAGAATATCAATATGTTTGTAGCATTGTTGTACAAATGTTAAAATCGATTTTTTGTTTTAAAATATATTCCTACAGATAGGTGCAAAAGTGAAATATCAACGTCTTTTTTCATTATTTAAGAATGACAATTTGTTTTTTTATGAAGATGTAAAGTTATTGTCTAATCTTAGATGAAATAATTTCCTTACATTGTTAATTTCTTTTTAAATCACATAATCTGGAAAATAATACTTACAATTTAATGTTAAGGTTATTGTAACAGATTAACTGAAAGTAGAGCCGATTATATTTTAATCTAAACAAAAATATATCGAAAATAAAATTCATAGATGTACAAGTAATGAAATATATCGATGATGTGTACAACTCAAACTATAAGCATCAAAACGGATTTAAAATAATCTATTAATTATTGATAATTTAAGATCAACTCACCAATTTAATAATCTGTTTATAAAATGTAAACAAAATAAGTTCTGATCCATATAGTATTTCCATCTATCTATCTATCTATCTATCTATCTATCTATCTATCTATCTATCTATCTAAATGAATAAGATAGACTAAAATAATAATGCTTGCTATTAATACTAGCTATTGATATACCTAAAATTATATAATTTAACCTATATAAAATTTAGCAGAACCTCTGCTAATAATACTAATATAAATTAAATTAGATATAATAACTTTCACTATATTTCGAAGGGTGATTCGGAGTTCGGTCATTTTCAATCATTCTTTGATACTCCTGGCGATAAAAGCATTAATTTAATTATATTTTCTCTTGAGAGGAATACTTTTATAAAACTTTTACATTAGGAACCGATACTTAACATTTGCTCCTTATCTTTATTGTTTTTCGGTCATGTTTGTGATATTCTAAAGTCATATTTCAACTACTTCCTGTCTTGGCATCTCGGCTAAAATCACTTTCACAATGCCGTAACGTAGCCTCGCTATGCTTTTTCTATAAATATTTTCATGGCAATTGTTCCGATGAGATTTCCTCTTTGCTAACTCGTCTTCACGAGTTTAATCGTAGTACTCGTCTGGCAGCTAGTTTTCATCGTCTTACTCTTGAAAGTGCTTGATGTAACTGTAAATGTTATTCTAATAGTTTCTCCTATCGAACCTTTCGCCTGTGGAAATCTCTTCTTGTTTCTTGCTCTCCTGTCAACTATGATCTTCACAACTTTAAATGTAACGTCACTTGTCACATATTATGTCTCTTTGAAAACTATTCTTTTATTGTCCTCTCTCCTCAATAACGTTTTTCTTTTCATTTTCACACTCTGTCACCCCTTGCGTCTTAGTGGCTTTATCGCATTACTTGGGGGTGATATTATTTTTTTTTTAAATATGACCAGCTTTTTTTTTTTAAACAAAGGCTGATATTATTTACAATTTTTAGATTCATGCATTTCAAAAGGATGTCACAATGGTGGAAGTTGTACGCACATTGTCAACAGATGGAAATGTATTTGCAAAGCTGGATTTTTCGGAGAATATTGTGAGCATGGTAAGAGTTGTTTTGCATGTTATATATTGATATTGTTGATTCCGTTAAAGGCACACTTAATTGAGTTATCAGTCATTTTTATAATATTAGTGTGCAGTGACTATCTTTATAAAATTCCGTCGCTGTCTATTAAAGTAGCGTATAGGATGCACTAAGAGACAATATGTCTCTAATATCTAATATATTTGATCATTGTCGATGATCTTTCACGTTTAAATTTCTCTTTGAGTTGTTAAGTGGCTAGTATCAGCCTATAACATCATTACCTGTGAAATACGATAATAATAAATGTGTATGTTATTAAAAAAATGGAGTATTTTTGATAATGAAAATGAAGAAAATTAGAGTACAATGTTAAAGGTGCAACTGGCGAATTGGTTCCAGAAATAAAATGTTAAAACGACAATTTTCTTAATTCATATTTTACAAGAATGTAATGAAAGAAATTTAGTAAAAACTTTTTTTTTCTTTTCTGTGCGCAGAAAAAACCTGTTATTGCAGTGGTTTTGGAGATCCTCACTATAAAACGTTTGACGGACAAATGATTCACTTCACGGGAACTTGCAAGTATACATTGGCAGCAAGCACTAAAGGAGCACGGTATGTCTTCGCCATTGAAGTTAATAATAAACGTGGTGGAAACACATGGCTGTCTTACACGAGAGAGATTGATATCAAACTGAAGAGAGTTACAATCAGACTGTTACCAGGAAACACAATGCTTGTACGTACACATTATAAATTTAAGAAATCACTGAATATTTACATTATGACTAATTAGATATAGTTAAGAGAATCTATATTTCTATACGTTTTCTCTGTAGGTAAATGGTGAGAAAAGGTCGTTCCCGGTTCGCAGGTTCTGGGGCATTTCGGTCAGATATTCGTACGGCTGGATTACAGTGTCAACTTATTGGGGTTTGAAAGTTCAGTATGACGGAAGACACAGAGTAAAGGTGACGGTACGAGGCAGATTTTCTAATAAGCTGACTGGAGTCTGTGGCGATTGTAACGGAAAGAAAGACGATTTCCGCACAAAAGAAGGCAAAGATGTATCGAAATATCAGAACAAATATTCGGTGATTGTCAACAGTTACAAAGTGAAAGATGACAGCAACAGACCTACACCTAAGTAAGTAACAATTAAAAGTACTCATATATTTGAATATAGATATTTTCGAAGGAATTTGTTGCACAACTTTCCTCAGAGAAAAACATATCCAGGTGATTAAGGCAACAGTGATATAATTTACTAACACCCTGCTGAAATTAAAGTTTGGAAATTGAAATAAACTTTATTCTTTATCTAAACATCGATATATATTAGGTGGTATTGATTAATTAATATGATACACAAACAATTTTGGTAGTGATTTCGCTGAAAAAATGTAAGCAGCAAGTGTTGAATAAGCTTAAAAATATGCTCTTTCGATTGTTTCAAATTGTGAACAAGGAATAAAAGAAGAAAGACTTTCAGAGGTTAAAAGCATTGAAAAAAGTTGCGAAAGTGGAAGAGATCAGGTGTAAATATATTTTGGTCTCAATTATTTACTTATTTTCTTTTGTAAAACTGATTTTATTTTGCCTAATGGTTTGTTTGGGATTTTGTTTTAGATGCGATGTGTCTGATGGGGAGATTAAATGCAAACTTTCCGAAATAAAGAGATGCGACCTCATCAAACATAAAATATTCCAGAAGTGCATCGAAAAACTTGGTATGGTAAATGTCGAAGAGTATGTGGAATCATGTCGAATCGACGCTTGCTTTTATCGCAAGAACAAAATACTTTTGAAAACAGTTGTGTGTCACGCACTCGAAGCATATGCTGATGACTGTGCCAGGGAAGGAGTCAATGTAGACTGGAGAAGACTTGCCGAATGCCGTAAGATATATATATATATATATAACTTTTATTTATTTTCTCAACTTTTCGAAAGTGTAAATTACATTGTTCTGTTGTTAAAAGCTAAATTCATAACATTACAAAGAGTATTGAAGCAGTTCAATAACTGAATTTACTGGTGTTTATTTCTTGTTCACATTATATGGACATGTAACCAAATATTAAACGTTGTTTCCGAAAGAGGAAACCTATTAATAATAAGCTGTAACGTTTCTTATAGAATTTCTAACATTCACAATTTACAATGACTGTCATAATATTGCTTGCTCTGGTAAAACCATTTCTGTCTTTTAACCGTTAGCGATGTAAAAGTTCATAGAGTACATGATCGTAACTTTGAAAAACACATTTGAGGATGCTCATCTGGAAACGTCATTGTATTATAATGTTTCATATTGTTGCGAAATTGTCATTAGATATCTTCGCATGTTCTTGCTTGATTGGTGAAATATTACAGGTAAAAATGCCTTCGAGCAACGAAGCCTTTATGTCTCAGCAAGGACAATCATTCATCTTAGCTCATGGACTGGAGTTACAGAATTACAGACAAAGCAGTGTACCAGATAACATAAACCACATTAGTTAAGTACTTTCAACGACAGCAACAACTAAAATGGATAGCACATCTACATTACAGAGAGAATAATGACATGAAGGTACTGAATGAAGGCCCCTATCAATACTGGAAAGTGCGATAATAGCTACTGGTTTTGATAAACCTATTTTCATGAAAAATTGTTTTAAGAGAAAGATTTTGTCTATATTTCTGAGATGATGTAGTATGTACACTATTTACATTATTCGGACTATAGTCCTCATCATTGCCGCCATACTCATTACAACGTGTCTCCCGAGTAAGACCCCCTCATAGAGGAGAACATGACTAAAGACTGTGTGTACGCTATCCTATGCAGCTGCGGAAAGAAATATAATAGGGAGACAGGCCGCCCCCTTAAGGTAAGGCTTCAAGAACACAAGAAAGATATAACACAAGGGGAAGTGGAAAAATCTGGTGTGGATGACCACATATGGAGAGAAAAGGGAGATCACTGCCCTTTGCGGGATCAGGTTGCGATCATAGACAAAGAATACCATTGGAAAATTCGTAAACTTAAGGAATCAGCACAGATGCTAGGCCACAAAAATCTCCTCAGCTGACCAAGCATAGAAATGTATACAATATTTTAACCAGTAATAAGGAGTGCCAGAGAAAAGTGATAATAATCACAAAAATTGCAATATGAGCTTTGGTAAAAATGATTGCTGAAGACATTAGGTTTATAATACCCAGGAACACAAACACAGATGTCCTCGAGGACACATGGCACAGTGAATAAAGGCGTTGGTTAGATCCAGTGACAGGACCCAAAGTGTGTGAGTTCAATACCTCGTTAAGGCAGTGGAGAAATTGGAGAGGGGAATTAACAGGAAATAAATGATAATTGACATCCATTAAAAACATGGCACGTGGAACTAGAACAGTGAGCGAAATAAAGGGATCAGTTCGACATTCCAACCACCTGAAGAAGGCCAGAGCGTACAACGGACAAAACGTTGTAATAAATATTGTGACAAAGATGAGGACAATAGTCCGAATAATGTAAATAGTCAGAAATATTTTATAAATTTCAACCATAGGATCAACTGATTCGATGAATGAAAGGGAAAATAATTCTAATGAAATTTTTTTAAAGTAGATTTTGAAACCCGTATGTTGAGTGGACGATTTATATATTTATTTTCTTCCTACAGCAATGATTTGTCCCCCGGGACAGGCACAGCAGAGTTATAACTGGATATGTCAAGGAACTTGCGTTAAACGACATCCTAAATGTATGAAGCCGATTGATGGTTGTGTGTGCCAGAAAGGATATTTACTCAGCGGAACACACTGCGTGAAAGAAAATCAATGTGGATGTGTCTACAAAAGATTTTACATGGAAGTGAGTAGATATCAATTCGATCGCTTGAGAAGTGTTTTGCATTTAAATGTGATTTCAATGTGCTCTATATTTCTATGAGAACACTGACTTTATCCCATTGTTTCCTTTTATCTGCTGCTTGCGATTGCTTTGTAACTCGACGTAATTCGTATAAACTATTTCGAGTATTTATTAGCTATTTGTTTACTTTTATTTTTAATATCTTTTTAAATCAATCTTACTTGATTTTAACTTTTTACTTCGAATTTAATATCTGCATTAATTTTTAATTGACACTTATTAAAGCTCTACAGAAAATTTCATAATCTAAAATATCTTCGGGTACGTCTGTCATTAATATTACAATTCCATCCTTCATACAAATATGGATACGCATTAGATGTAATCGTTTAATTCATATTGTTATTTCAACAAGACTGAATATAAAGCCAGTTACTCAATATGACGTAATTTTATTCACAGTTGGAGATGCTGTTTGCGATTATCTTTAAATGTTTCTTTAGTATAATGAGTTATGTTTACTGGAACAAGTTTACATATTGATTTACATATCTTAAATTCATCTTATATTCATAATCTAATTTTATTAATATCTCTTATTACAGGCCAATGAAGAAATTATCGATCGAAAATGTCAAGTAAAAACTATTTGCAAGGCTGGCGGTAAATTGGTCACTAAGATCTTAGATCATTGCGAACCGAATGGCATATGCACAATTCATAACGGTAAACGTGCCTGTGTCTGTAAAAAAGGATTCCATTATCGAAATGGCAAATGTACTCATAAAGGTAATTAAGCATGTATTAATTTGGTGTTACATTTATTTTGTAACATTAAAAATGTATTCCAGCTTTTTGAAATGTTGAACGTATTAACGTCTGTTATTTTATATTAGTGATATTTTAAACGCGTACCTGAAGCCTTTAAATTAAGTATATACATTCAATATTATGGCTACTATTTACAATTAACGTTCCAATGAGATCATTCATTTTCTCTATCTTATTAGAAAATAACATTTTTAAACTTTCATCCGGTCTTTCCTATCATCCATCATCAGAAATATTCATTAATATGAATGTTTTAATCCAACTTGTATGCGTCTAAATAAAAGCATACTATACTGTGAGACTACCCACCTCTGCAACTCGTTGCACAAAGATATAGACCCCACGTCGTAGAATTTCTGTGCGGCGGATCGAGCGAGAGGCAGGCTCACAGGCAAAAGAAAAACACAACTACAAACTTGGGTAGGACGAAAAGAGGAGGGAAGGCGTGTGACCTTTTTGTGGATGATTAACTCTGGGCTGATTCTCGGCTGGCAAAAAATATATATATCTTAGCTAACAATGTCCGGCTGCTAATGGGTCGCTCTTCGTTGTTACGTGCTCCGGCCTAAATCAACCTTCCTCGAACCTAAACTAAGTCTAACTAACTGCCGTGACCCAAAGCGCTCCCGTATATATGCAGAATCCTCTTTCATCATTTCCGGACAAGGGACACCCACGAATAAACCCATAACTTTTTCATGACCATTTCTCTCTTTGAAGAAAGTAGACATAAAAATATTTCTTAGCCTAGCTGACTCCGATTCAGGGACATTAAATTCAGACCCTTTTAAGTTTTGACCAGAGCCGGTCTTTTTCCTATCTTCGTATTTTGACAAGTACTTAACACTTATCTACCCTTTTAGCCATATGTCCAAAACATGTTTTTATCTAGATTCCTAATCTAGTCATTGGGTCTTGAAGTTTGATACCCAGGTCAAATCTAACTAATCTTCTCGCACATATGTGTGCGCGCACACGCACACACAGATGTGGGGGTGTATATATACACACACACACAGATGTGCGGGCGCACACACACACGCGTGCGCATATATCCAACTCATAGTGTCACAATACACAACTTAGGTGTCCTTAGAAAATCTTCCAAAAACATCTTGAGCAGATCCTAATAACACATAAACATTATCTATAGCATTAAAACTAATGTCATATCGAATATTAAATGAAACCCACTGTTTTAACTTGGACAATACCTGATAAGCTGCACAATTTAGAATGTAGATTTTTTGCACAGTTATAGACATACGTTAAGATTTGCTAATTCTGATAAACTCAAAATTTTGGGAACTGAGATGTAACTTTTTTCTTTAGCAATAATTGTTATTATAACAAAAATTAAATTGCTACACCGTGGCAGGTTTTTCTTAAACATTTATTTGGTGCGTATTTTTTTCTACAATAACCTATAGATATGAATTGTAAGTAATAACGGTTAATTGTCAATTTTTCAAGGTAAACTATGGCCTAAAATCTATTTAATTTTATTTATAATTAGAATTTATTCCCATTTGAAATATGTACTGATTTTTGTGAAAATTTCCGATTATATTGTTGCGAAATTGTAAATTGACATTCATTTATTATAACAGTAATATTGAAATAATCTGTAGTATTTAATCTACTATTAATTCGTTAAATCCATTGTTATCGAAGTAAAAAATTATGAATATATTAAAATTATTAAATATAACTCTAACTTGAAGTAATTGGCATATATTTTAATTCGTTGTATATCTGATATTCTTATTTTTAAGTATGTTTGAATACTGTGGCGGATGTTGTATTCCTTTTGGATGATTCTCAACATATGTTGGAGTTGAATTCCAAGAAAGTTAAACAGTTTGTGAAAGATATTGTCGTCAATTTCAACATTGGTGAGAATAAAATGCGTGTTGGTTCGGTCTCCTTTAGCAGTTGGATAGAGAATAACTTCTACTTGAACCGCCATTACACATTGGCGAATCTACTGCATGCTATTGATAACATCAAACGTCGCAAGAGAACCTCGTTTATAGACTGTGCCTTTGATTATCTGCGAACACATTCCTTTACCATTGCTAACGGTGATCGGGCTGAAATTCCCAACATTGTTATCATTGTCACCGACGGAAAACCGGATTCAGAAGCTCAAACTTTGAAAGCAGCAAACGCCTTAAAAGATTCTGGAATTATCGTATTTGTCGTTGCCGTCGGAAGAAACATTCAGACTTCGGATCTTACATTCTTAGCCAGTGATCCATCTTCGGAGTTCGTGTACAGAATAGACAACTTTGATGATTTCAACAAAATAAAAAGTAAAATAAGCAAACGCATTTGCAAAGGTTTGTATCCCAACGCAAAGCAAAATAAGCAGTTTATTTTTATTTACTGTTCATTTGATGTCTCTTTAATAAGATTTTATTATTCGACCGCAGAAAATAAATATTTCGTTTTTCTCATTTTAGATGTCATTCTACACACTCGGGGTACGGGGAACGTAAGCGGTTATATAATAGTGTATTCCTAAAATAATTACGTACTTACTTTATAAGCTTTACACTCGTCCAAATTTCTTTCATATAACATTTATAGAATCATAGTATAATTCTAATCGTTCCATAGTTCCTTAGTTAGCACGTAAATTACACCATGCTAATATCTCCTTACATCATGCCAATATCTCCTTTTGATCCAATATCCGTTTTGATCGTGAAGCCTCATCAAAAGAGCTGCTTCGTTTTAGTGAGAAAAAGAAAGTAACGATAAAACAGGTGATAACGCTATCACCTGTGCTTCAATGAAATGGAAAAAGTTGTAAATTTTAAATCTTTTCATTTGTAACATTTTACTTATTTAAATATTGAACTGTATTTATATTTATGATTGTTATTGCAACATCTTGTTAAGTTCCTTAGGCTCAAATATTTAACGATGCAATAAGGCAATTGCCGCGGGCATTTTTTAGTTGTAGAACTCATAAAGAGCTTATTGAATAATACGTAACATAAGAATTATGATTTATCAGAAAGTTCAAATTGCAAAGGTGTAAAATTGTCATGGGTAATTCTAGTAATAACAAATATTCTTCTTTCGCCAGTTTTATGGGCTGGGAATTCAAATCTTATTTAACTGCTGATATCAAGTTTATACTTTGTAATTAAAATAAAGAAAGGCGAATTCGCATAAATGATTTCAATGAAATATCTTTTGAAATTCAAAATTCTGTCAATGAGATAATGACCTAAAAGTTTTCATGAGATCTGGTAATTTAAGTTTGGAACAATACTTTTAAGAACATAATTTAAGAACATTCAGATTTTATTTTTGAATTAATGTTATATTATATTATATTATATAAATTTTCATGATTTTGTCGTTTATTTGTTTGAGAATGGACCACAATTAATAATATCATATTAAAATAAAATACAGTTGGCTGTCATTTTCCAAAAGATATCATATTATAAAAAAACAAAAATATGTATCCATTTTCTCGAACATCTAATAATAAGAAAGAAGAAAGAAATACAGCCGATTTTGTTCAGTTGTATATATTCGGAGAAAATGTAAAGAGGCGTAAAATAACGTGAATTCGACAATACTTCTGATATGAAATATTGTCAAGGAGAAATCTTATCTAAATAAGTGTTTAAAACGAAGAAAGAATAATTTATTTTCCATTTGATAAATGTTAAGTTAAAACAAATTCAGTTCAATCATTTTTTCATGAATAAAGTTTAGCAAGGAAATGATGATGTAATTAACAATTTCTTTTCTTTCTTTTTTTGCAGTACATCATTGCGATAGCCGGCCATGCAAAAATAGTGGCAAATGTGAACGCAATGGAATTTCATACACCTGTAAATGCAGAAAACCATTCACAGGAAAGGACTGTCTGGAAAGTAAGTATATGTACTGCCATTCTTGTAAGTTTCATTTCGAGCGTCTTCATTGTGACGTAAGATACTTCTGCAATTTAATATATATCTTTGATTGTAGCCTGTTTATACTTAAATGTACAGACAAGCCGCAACCCTATGTGTATCACTCTGGTCATATCAACCATTGATTATGAGTTCAGGCAGTTACATTTTCATTTATCACCGCTGTCTTCTAAATCTACAGAAAATAAATGTTTATTAATCAAGATATAGTTTTTCTGATCCTGTTTACCGATTTTCGACATGGAGCCTTTCTGTGGGATCAAAAGTTTCATTCAGACTTTGTTTTCAATAAAATGGCTAGAAACCTGCCATCATGAAATCAACCTCATTGTCTAGAACGCATAGTTGATGATTAATATGTATTTTCCGCCACTGTGGAATGTAAAATGAAACTGGGCAGCAGTTCTCAGATGCTCCAACACATACGCACACAAGCGCACACAGCGCGTGTGAGGCCCGCACACACATACACAAAATAGCCCTTGTTAAATGAACTCTTCACCCATTTACTAATTTCCACCAATGTAAAATTCACCCTACTGAATATGGTCACCTTCCTTGATATATTTTTACATAAAACTCTTTAATCTATAGCCTTGGGCATTTTATACATTCATCTTTATAAATACTATTTTATTAGCATCATAATTTCACAGTTCATAATTACAACGTAAGAGATACAGTTTTTAGTAATTCATATATTTTCATAATTTAAATAGATAATATCACAATTCACACCCTTAAATGAATGTATCAATTTCGGATTTTTCAAAAGAACATGACTATTTTTACTACAATTTATTTTAAAATCACTCTTATTTTTTTTAATTTAATAAATTACAATAAATATTCCACGTACGAAAGATATTTTCCATCTGGCTCAATTATTTGAAATCATATATTATCATTTCCCTAACCTGCTGTGAAACAAAATGCAAAATCATTCTAAGTCAAATATGATTAGAAGCATGCATTTTTTAAAACTTTATGATCATATCCGATCTTGTTAATATTTTACAGTTAAACCTTGTTTGGCGTCTCCCTGCAAAAATGGTGCAACTTGCCAACCATATGGTGAGAATTCTTTCATCTGTGTGTGTCCCAGTGGTTTCACGGGCAGGCTTTGTGATGAAGGTGAGCTTAAAAATTATTTTATATCAGAATACACTTGCCAGCTTCTCAAAGCAAATACCTGGCAGAATATATAGTTTGCGTTCTCTGAATTACTAAATCTGTGTAAAGTGCATTATTTTGATTGTGGATGGATTTTGGCGTATGTTACCACCGTTTATCGGGCGATAGTATTTAAGCGAGAAGCGTCGATGCCGCCAATTGATTAGGTTTTTGGACACTCCAAGATGAAAAAAGAAGGTATAACAATAAATCAGATTAAAGATTTTATAGCGAGCAAATGTAATACTAACATTCACACCAATAGTACATAATATGGAATCGACCGCAAAATGTTTGTCAACGTAACAAAAAAATAAAATAAAATAGTAGGATTTCCGCTTTTAATCTGTCAAGATTTAGCTTTTGAATGTTAGACATTATATAATTTTCTTTCATACACAGCGAAACATTAGCCAAGAAAATCACAATTGTGATATTAATTTACGCTTTAATTAGAAATCATAAGCCGTCGCATTTCATGTAGCATTATAAATTCCAGATAGCTACATTGGCTATAAACTTTAATAAATTGTATGCTCAGTAGAATATCATTTTTATTTGTAATGCAGTACTTTCACGTTTCTCCTTCGTGTTTTTCTCTTTCTGTAATAATAATAATAATAATAATAATAATAATAATAATAATAATAGGACCTTGAATAAATCCTTGATGATTTTTCATGAAAAATAATGTTTTATTTACAAAAATTAGTACGAAGCATATAACTAAAAGAATTGTTCATCGCTAGACGCTAATTGTCCCATCTTTCTGGCAGCATTTGAATTTCACGTTGAAAAAACGACACGTCTTTTAAGGCTAACCACGAGTCAATCCACTTTTTGACATCTTCATAAGAATGAAAGTGCTGCTCAACCAGGCCATGTGACATCGATCGGAACAATTAATAATCGGACGGGGTAATATCTGGTGAATACGGCGAGTGGGATAGGACTTCCCATTTAAGCGTTTCCACGTAGGTTCCACCCATTTTGCAACATGTGGCCTAGCGTTGTCATGTTGTAAAGTCACTTTGTCGTGTTGTGTCTCTGCTCGTATAGCCACCGTTTTTCTTCAATATTCGGCTCAAACTCATCAGTTGTAGTCGATAGCGATCTCTCGTGATGGTTTTGGTCGGTTTGAGCAGCTCATAATAAACTACACCCAGCTGACCCCAACAAATGCAGAGCGGAAGCTTCGAAGCATGGATATTCGGTTTTGCCGCCAGTGTTGATGCATGGCCGGGCTTACCACACGATCTTATTGTAGTGTATCCACTTTTCATTGCCGGTCACGATACGATGCAAAAAAAAACTTTCCTTTTCTGCCGTTGAAGCAGCTGTTCACACGTAACAAGACGCCGTTCGACTTCTCTCGTGTTCAACTCGTACGGCACCCAATGCCGTTGCTTTTGAATCATTCTTAATGCTTATAAACGTTTCTAAACTGTTGTGTGATCAACTCCTAAACATTCTGCATGTTCAGCTTGCGTCTGATAGGAGTCTGCATGAAGTAATGCCTCCAATTCTTCGTCCTCAAGCTTTTTCAGTGCGCCGGAGCGTTCTATATATTCAACATCAACATCCTTATTGTTGGAGCATCTATACCAATCTCTGCATATTGTTTCCGACAGAGAATCCTGTGTACTTCATATGCAGATTTCTTTTGAATAAAGTAGTTCAGTAAAATTCCACGCAAATACACTTTCTTTGGCACGAAATCCAAGATGTTTAATGTTGCGAAAAACAAATTTCACGCTTGCTTATAGTACTTCCTTATAGATATGTTACCATCTGAAACTACACGCAGGCAGTTCTGGGAAAGCCATCTGTTGGAAAACAGCCAGAACTTATTCAAGGTCCTAATAGTATTTCTGTTCGCTGTTAGATGTGACTTAGATATTATTTTTACTTCACGATGTTGTTTTTCTGTTAAAGATTATCATGTTAAATTTTAGATTATTAATATGATTATTTTAAATTACAGTCGATATCTGTGCTAAGTATCCTTGCGAAAATGGTGGAACGTGTATAACAGGCAAATTGGGCCATTTCACTTGCAAATGTCCTGAAGGTTTCATAGGAATTCGATGCAGTGAACGTAAGTATATAATACTGATATATTTCTTAGCGTTGACGCTTTTGTAAATAAGGAACATTGTATGACAGACTAGAAAATATTATTTCGTGTATCATATATCATACATTTAACTCAAATATATATTGATTAGATGAAAACATGGATTTAAAATAATCTTAATTTGTAACTTCTTGTTCAGGAATGTGGCACACACTATCTGAATAATTTTGATGAACTCGCTCCTACATTTCATTTCATCATCACTGTTATCGGCTATTGTAGCAGCGACTTTATTTGCTATTCAGTATTTTATTTGCTATTTTTCTATCTTCTTATTTACCATGTTGCTTTTGTTTTAATAATATTTTCAATAATATATATATACTAGTAATATATTATAATTATTTTCTTTTTTAAGTATATGATTCCATCTCGAAACAAAGACGTTTCTATGTTTTTAAACTGAAACTAAAATAGTAAATTTAATTATAAAAATTAAACTTAAAATCCAGAGTTTCGTTCCATTGTCAAGCGATGCTACGAATAACTATCTAAGAAATTTACTTAATTTATAAGCGCAGACAATCTTAATATTTTAAGTTGTTAAGATTAAGGAAAATTCAATCTATTTTGATTAGGAGTGACCAGTGTCCTTTGTGCATATATGAAAAATTATACATTATTAAGTTTCTGAAAAATAAAAGTTTACGAAATCAAAGAAATGAAATATAATTTTTTGTAGGCACTGTCAAATATTTTCCTTAAATAATAATTAATTTTGGAAAAAAATAAATAAAAGCAAAAATGAAACATACATACTTATACTTGATCATTAATTAATAATTTTTTAAATACGAAATTAAATTATAATATATTATTTGTAAAAATAACGTATTGTCTATTAATTATTAGAAGAAGGAATGGTACTTTAAATCTATAGGAATAAAATTTAAATATTAAAAATATGACTTACTCATAATTAAATGACATATTTTGTGTATAAAAATATAAATTAAGCTGGTAAATAAAAATGACCAAAGTTTTGTCATTAAAAACTCAAACGACACGCTGAATAACGGATGTCTATGTTTGCGAGCAGACACACCCACCCCACCTAAACTTAACCTGACTTTGTAAGTAACATATATTTGATACATAAGTTTATAGCTAAATTAAAACACAACCACCCCTAATCAAAATAGATTGGATTTTCCTTAACCTAAACAACTCAACATATTAAGAATGTCTGCTCTGCGCATGTAAATGGCTTGAATTTGATCGATTATGATATAGTTTGATCTAATAATTTATAATTTGTTGTTATCATTGATTATATGCTATTCTGAAGCTATATTTGTGAAAGGATTTAGACCATTCAAGTTACGCTGACGTAGTTCGCAGTGTCGAACCGTCTTTCAGTGCCCCACTATCATCAACAAATATATTTTGTTTAAAGATGCCCATCATAAATTCATATTTCATGTGCCCTGCCTCTTCTGAGCGTGAGCTACCGTTGTGCTCCACAGCTTTTGATCTATTGTAGCTCTAAGCAGTATTTTTTGTTTCTCTTACTTTCCTTAGGAGGCCCTGTTCTCTATTGCTCCTCTTGCCTTCAGTATTCTGAAAGCCTTTTTTCCATGTTTTGTGGCCCAACAATAATTTGATGAAATAATAGCATTGGTAATTTTCTTTCAGTTGATCCATGTCGTTTATTACCCTGCAAGAATGATGGCACTTGCTACCCACACGGATTGGGCACATTCACTTGTCACTGTCCAAGTGGTTTTACGGGAAAACTATGCGATGAAGGTAAGTACAAACAAAATATTTAAAATTTCAAAATACCTAAAGGCTTGTTCTCAAATTATCTCATTCGATCTCTTATCAACTGAATGGTATCTAGTGTTTTCAAAATTCATTGCAAACATCTTTGAGTTTTTAAATTACGTTGGGAAAGATAATTCTGTCTTCGATACTATATTTTCTTTCAAATTGTATCTCTTTAGGAAAAGTAACAAAATGAAAACTTAAACGTTTTGCTCCAATGAAATATACAAATTTTACGCTCATAAGATAAATCGCCATTCAACAACATGTAAATACGTCAATTTTATACATCGTCTACGGATTACATTTGCTAGGATTATTCCAACAGAATATTCATTAAAAACGTTATAGGTTTTGTTCTAAAGCTTTAACATTAAATGGTGTTAATTAATCTCTGTTTAACACATGTTGCACTGTAATTCACGAATCGGATTTCGAGATGCCAGCTTTCAAAAAAGTAAGATATAGCACAGTATTCTTAAAATGCTTACAATGAAATTGTATACGAATCACATGCAAGTTTGAAGCTATTGCCGTCTGTCGAATTTGCAATAGGAATGAAAATGCCATAAAGAAAATATTTATTTCATGAGACAATATCATGCAAATCGTATTAAGTGATTCTTTACTTTTTTCAGTCGCTCCTGATTGCGAATGTTCAACATGGGGCATTCAGCACTATATGACATTTGATGGTCAGTTGATCCACTTCATGGGAGGATGTAAATACAATCTTGTCACTTCGAAAAACACGAAATTACCCGATTTTGCCGTGGAAATTAAAAATGACTTACGAGGTAAAACACAAATGTTCTCGTATCGATTGGTTGACATCAGGATTAACGGTGCTACGATTATATTATGGCCGGGTAATAAACTCAGCGTAAGTAAAATAAACATTACTTTTGATAAATGTGCTCAACTTTCAGTTCACTTTAATTGCATATTTCTAAAACATCTAATTAATGCTTGCCCTCGTAAAGTAGTTAGATTATAAATTATATTAATAGGGTGTATCATATTTATTGAGAAAAATGATACAATATTTACTTTTCTTGTTAGAAATAATAATCATTTCAAATATTATGCATAAAATATATTAATTTTATTATATCTATCTATCTATCTATCTATCTATCTATCTATATATATATATATATATATATATATATATATATAGATATAAGAAATATATTGAGAAAGATATATATATATATGTTGAGAAAAATATATATGAGAAATATATTCAGAAAAATAATACAATATTTACTTTTCTTAATTTCATAATCATTTCAAATAGTATGCATAAAATATATTAATTTTATCATATCTCTCTCTCGCTATATATATATATATATATATATATATATATATATATATATGTGTGTGTGTGTGTGTGTGTGTGTGTGTGTGTGTGTGTGAAAAATACTATACATATAAGTATGCATGTATGTATTTGAGGCACGGTGGAGTAGTAGGTGCAAATAACCTAAGAAAAAGGTATGAATCCTCTTTCTCCTCCTTAAGTGCAAATAACCTTGGAAAAAGGTATGAATCCTCTTTCTCCTCCAACTATTAGCAGGACAGACTGGGTTTAATAACATTGGATGGCAACTGGTCTAGGAGAAGGACAACTCTGAATTCAAAGGAAGGATGTTTGCGGAGAAGACATTGTATTTGTATATATATATATATATATATATATATATATATATATATATATATATATATATATATATATAAGAAATACATATATTCATATATATTTCTTCCTACTTTACTCCAGTATACAACACTAAGGAGTATGGGGTAACAGTTCGCAACATCTATGTTTTGCTGCTGTGGTTTCCATAGCAATTATCGATGAAGTTGCCCAATTTTGTAATCTGTTTTTCACTTACAGTAACCGCTATTTTCGACACGGGCTTTTCAGCTTCATATAGCACATAGCATACATAACTCATCATATATATATATATATATATATATATATATATATATATATATATATATATATATATATATATATATATATATATATATATATATATATATATATTAAATGTTTCATCCAGATATGCATTTACAGTGAAAATAAATATGAATTCGATACCGGCTACTTTATTTTCTATTTTCTCTGATGTTAATTAATATTTTTATCGGTATAAATATGGATCCACATCAATAAATTGAATAATATTAGTGTTTCTAAATTCCCGGCTTCATCTGAAATATTACAGAATGATATTCATATTTTATTTAAATGCTAAGTGAAATTAGTTTTAATTACTAATAATTTTCACAATGTCAATACATAATCGAACTGCTATTAAATAAATCATTAAACTGTAAAATCTGAAAAAATAATGCACTCACATGGGATTTGATTCCACCCTTGATCCAGTCGTAATTTTGACTAAGCTAATTCTACATTCATGCGTTTACTTGCCCTCTTGACAGTCTTATTAACAGGATCAGTTGTTGGTATGAAGTCCAAAACAGACCAGTCATATATATATTTAATTACCGTCATTTATTTTTACAAGTTATTTTTCTGGTTATACTTCTAATTTATAAAAGTGTAAAAAGTAAAGACTTAATATTTTCCTGAAGAAATAGCTAAAACAGAAAATTAACTGCAGTACTCCTCTGGTAAGATTATGTAGTTCTATAACATTTGTCATTCGACAGTGTATAAAATAAAGAGAGAATTTACTTCTTTACTGAAATCAAACAGACGAAACATGATTTTTATGCAGCTGCATACTTTATGTTTTACTTGCAATTTGTTGAAATAGTTATTTAATTTTGTTTTCCTTAATATTCAACTTCTTTTTGTGATGTCAACGAAAACTCGTTTAACCCTTTTGTGATGCCATCGAATACACGTTGTCACTTTCGTAATGCACGTTGTAGTAGAGACATTCTAATCACAGATACAGCTATAGTACGCCCTTGGATAATGCTGGTGTCAGACACCTTCGAATAAGTCTCGCACTAATAATACTTGCTCGATAATACTCGTTTTAACAGTAATCCGTCTAGTGATCAGAACAGAGAAATAGAATAATGAATAGAGTAGATAATAGCGGTCCGATGACAGACTAGAAATGGAGATCCGTATAGCAATAGAGGACAGACTAGAAATAACGATCAATCTAGACGTCACGATACTTTCTGCTTATGCGTTTTCTCTATGGTCATGTGATCTACTTAATTCAATAATGGGATCGGCTGTGTTTGCTCATTAGCGATCTATGTTCAAACTCAAGTGTCGGCAGCGTCGCTTTATTCGTATATAACACTTCTAATGACATTTATGCGTTTTAAGTTAGGATTATTTGTTATTAGAAATGTTTGCATAAAATAGACTTTTATAAAATAGCAAATTGTTAAATTTGTATACACTGGATCAAGCTTGATAATCAGCTAGTATTTTGGTGTTCTTGATTTTTGATAAAAATAATATCTTCCTTTCACATTTTTTATAGGTAAATGGTGAAATGATGACTTTGCCACTCACAAATTATATGGGATTTTCGGCTACTTATTCAACCGGGTGGATAGTAGTAACAACCAACTTTGGCGTAAAGGTCGTATTCGATGGTCGCCACCGTGTTTATATCAGAGTAACGGGCAAATACAGGGGACAGCTACATGGATTGTGCGGCGATTGTAATGGTCGGAAGGACGATTTACGAACGAAGACTGGAATTGATGTATCCAAAAAATTAAAGAAATTTTCTTTAATTGGACAAAGCTATGAAGTGTCCGATACCATGGACAAGTCAAACGATTGGTAAATATTATTTTAACACCTGGATAGGAAGTGTAAATGATTCTATGATATTTATTATATACAATAGTGAAATAAACGATTCTGTTTATTTATAAAATTATCCAAATTATATACCGTGCACTGAACTGCAATAAATTATTAGGACAATCGTAGCAATATAGTTCGTTATTTTGCTAGGATGTGTCAAGTAAATGTTTTCATCGGCGTTCTATGGCCACAAAATTTACTGGCACACACTAATATTTATGCGTATATAAATAATTATTTTCATGTTTTTGTGTTTGTGCCCAAACAAATATGCATATGGTGTCTGTGCATGGTTGAAAGAGAGATTTGTCAAAGAAAAATGTCTTTTAGTTGCCTTCATTCTGTTCCTATTATCATGTCACCCGAAAGTACGTAGAAAGAGTTGAAAGAAAGACAAATAAAAACAATATTCCCAGTTAGAATGGACTTCAAGATGCAACTTCGGACAACTCCACTGTAGATACAAATAATTCGAGTATATATATATATATATATATATATATATATATATATATATATATATATATATATATATATATATATATATATATATATATATATATAAGCAAGTTTCATTAAAAACGACAGACAAGGTACTACGGTTAAGTTTTTTATTTAATTTTTCTTGTGTACGAACAAGAGTTTTCTTTGCTGGACAAAGGGTGTGTAAGAACGGTCCAAATGTTTTATTTTTCCGAGAGCTTTCGGCTATATCTTTAGCCATTATCAAGGATGATTTGATTTTTCAGTTTAATTGAGTATGTGCCTTATGTGTATGTCTTAGTGTGTAGTAGTGGTGTTTTAATTACCAAATACGGTTAGAACGTATATATATATATATATATACATACACACACACACACAGACACACACATATATATATATATATATATATATATATATATATATATATATATATATATATATATATATATACCCAAGTATAGGATTGATGTATACGGAATAAATTCCAATAACCAAAAAATACTTTTCTTAAGAGAGTACTCAATACGGAGCAGGGCAAATATAATTATTTATCCGAAAATAAACCCCTTTATTCTACATTCAACATAATCACTTGATAACACACCAGAAGTGTTGAAACAAAATGTCTATTTTTGTAGTGATTTTATAACATATTTATGTTATAATTTTTGAATAAATAATTGTATATATGTGTGTGGTTATTACTAAGTTATATAATTTACAAAGTATAATTGATGAGTTTATACCTCAAACGGTATTGCGTGTGTTACTCAATAAATAAATAAAAAACTGTAGATAAACAGATAATGGTTGAACAAGAACAAAGAAAGTTGCATTTTGAGGGAACTCCGTGAAGATTTTGGTCTATATAAAGAACTACATGAAAATTATTCTTCTCTCAGAGAGTCACTTTTCTATTTTGGTGTGGTCCAAATTTAACACCAAACTGGATTTCAAGATCATTTGAAATGGCACTCAAAAAACGTAGAGAAAAACAGTTTCCATTGTTCTACTAGAAATCATAATCAAATTGAATACTTATAAGCACACGTCTCTTTATCATCATGCTGGATGTAGCGTTGTGGAATCTGTCCATTTTCCATTTATTTTATTTTATTTTAGCTGCAAGTTTGTTGATTTTGTCGGAAAATGTTCCCCGAAATATACAAGAATGTGCGATCAACTGAAGAATCCAAATGGACCATTTAGCAAATGTTTGATAAAGTTGGGTTCCTCTGTGGAAGACTACTACAGAGCATGCATCGTTGATGCCTGCACCAACAAACATTTACCCAAAATACAAAAAACAGTCGTATGTCAAACTTATGAAGCAATGGCCACAAAATGCGAAGGATTTGGAATTTTAGCCAAATGGAGATCCGTAATGAATTGCCGTGAGTTGAAATATTTACTTAATTTTAACAATAATTGAAAATAAGTTGCAGATTTGAGCCCAGGTAGTTTGCAAATGCTTAAATAATATTTAAATTTATATTTAACCTCTCGGTA
This sequence comes from Acanthosepion esculentum, assembly GCA_964036315.1. Taxonomy (NCBI): domain Eukaryota; kingdom Metazoa; phylum Mollusca; class Cephalopoda; order Sepiida; family Sepiidae; genus Acanthosepion; species Acanthosepion esculentum. Next base: position 77,488,438 of record OZ038492.1, on the reverse strand, counting down.
AAAGTCTCTATGTTAGTATGAAATTACCACAGAAGGCGTCTATTTCGATTACAATTCATAGTTTTATTAATTCTAATTACAATTAGCAGTGCATAATTTATTATACTAGGAAAACGATAGTAATTGATGATATCCAATAGTAGTGCTAGAAATTATTTTGAATGTTTCAGATGAAAAATTAACATTTATATATTTTTTATAATAGATGATACCAAACAAAGTAAAATATTTATGGATAAATCTTCTACATGGACATATACGAGTCGTGATAAAAAGTCCTCATCATAATCAAATTCCCAGATCTTTAACTCAATGGACTGTCATCAGAATACTGAGTCTATAAAAGTGTTTCAAATCAAAATGTTTTCAACATCACTTCATATAACCTAGCAGATATTACACACGAAAACAGTGAAATTTGAATATATGATATCATAATGATACGAGAAATATGCTGTGCAATATTCTACTTCTGGCGTTGCATTTGTATCTTCCAAGCAATGCAGTTTATAATAAAATATAAAGATAGGTATTTGTTCAATATAAGGTTTTTAAGTGACAATCAAGATTTCAATTAGTTTAATTTATATGCATTCGTATAAACCCAATCTTCTATTTTTTGCACGTGATGCATGCATATTAATATAAAGAATACAAATTCCAACAAGCATTTTTTAATATATTTCAAATAATTAAAATTGCATATAATGGAGATTTTGCTTTCATAAATTATAATATTATTCAATATTATTTAAATTCATTCGAACAGATATGACATGCTCGAAGGACAAGGTCTTTGCCGATAGAACCAGCTTTTGTCAACCGACCTGTTTAAATCCCACACCGGTCTGTCCGTTCGGTACCACAGAGGGTTGCATATGCAAACCGGAAACAATTCTCAGCGGAACAAAATGTGTCCCTATCACTTCCTGCGGTTGTACTTACGATGGAATGTATCGAATGGTAAATGTTTTGAAAATTTCTAAATCATTTTAATTATTTAGCTTGCATAAAGGCACAGATATGGGTAAGCATATTGTAATGTGTATATTCCGTATATCGTATTGAAAATGATTTTGAAACACAAGCAGAGTATTTAAATAGTTTAGTCGATTTTGTCACTTCAGTGGGATAACAACTTCGGCTCATATTCATTAGTAATAGCTTTCGCAACTAGCTTAGTAATCATCGCTTCTATGCAATTCCTCGAAACATCTGTTTAATTAATTCAACAGTTTCACAGGGATCGCACTAACAAAAGGCTGCTTATTATTACTTCATAATAATTAACGTATTATAGATATTTATATATGTTTCTGCTCGTCTGGCACGCAGAAAACTAAGGCAATTATCTGTAATGTTATCTTGATCACAATTTTTCCCTTCCAGGCAGTCATAACGCAAAGCATCGCTGTGATGTGTGTGTGTGTGTATGTGTGTGTGTGTGTGTGTGTGTGTGTGTGTGTGTGTGTGTGTGTGTGTGTGTGTGTGTGTGTGTGTGTGTGTGTGCAAATATATATCAAAAATAGGAAAGAACACCTTAGGTAAATAACCAGAAGTTCTTTAGTATTTTTGCTTTTATTTTTAAAAAACAGTACTCAATACAAAATTAGAGTTTAAATTATAATTATAATTTTTTTTTAAATAATCATAATTATATATATATATATTTATATATATATATATATATATATATATATATATATATATATATATATATATATATATATGTGTGTGTGTGTGTGTGTATAAATCAAGTTGTTGCTGAAAAATTCTCAGTCTTACCTACAAATGTGCCGGAATTATCAAATATTAGAAATATTTTTCCATTCTTATATCCCTTCTATATATACACGTGTTTATGTGTCCGTGCGAGCAAGTGTGCACAGAGTGTATGCGTGTATGAGTGGAATTTCTGAAATTATGCCATTTAAAATATTTGTTTCATTACGCTTCAGGCGGGTACAAACTTATTGCTGAGCGACTGTTCTGAAACGATTACTTGTGAGAGCATGGATAAAATCGTGCGAAAACCTGGATGCCCTAAATACAGCATATGTTCAATATACGGTGGGGAACGACAATGTGTTTGCAAAAACGGTTACGACATGTTCAAAGGAGAATGTAGACGTAAGTTAAAAATATTTCCTCACTAATTTAATTTATTTAATTCAAATTCTGGAACTACCTCTTTTTAGCTATATATTGCACGGTAACTATTTAAATTGTAAACGCATAATAATTTATTTGAATATTAAGAATGCATATATTAGCGCTGATTTTAGGACTATATTTTTATATGCACGCTATATCACATTAATTTAAAATATATAGATATATATATATATATATAATATAAAAAAAACAACTGAAAAGTTGCAAATTAAAAAAATTGATTAAATGTTTTTTTTGTGAAAGTATTTATTTATATTTTGATATATATATATATATATATATTTGATATTTCAGATCGCCCCCGATCTTTCATCAGAAATATCTGAAATATCAAATATATATATATATATATATATATATATATATATATATATATATATATATATATATATATATATATAAATACTTTCACAAAAAAACATTGAATCAATTTTTTTTAATTTGCAACTTTTCAATTGTTTTTTCTATATTATATACATATTAAGAAAGTATACGTGGCTTCTCATTATGCTATATATATATATATATATATATATATATATATATATATATATATATATATATATATATATATATATATATATATATATATATATATATATATATATACGCGACATTGAAATTCTTTCCTCATTTTTTTTCAGGAATAGTTTTACCATCACGTAAGTACAACCGAATCTTCTTACGTACTGACAGAGGTGGATGAACATAATTTTTTAGCTAGTTCTTGCAACGTATTTTGGTCACATTTCTAACGATTTATAGCGAAATTTATTACTTCTATTATATTTTTGTATGTTTGCTAATTTCTCCTATATGCTTTTATATAATATTTTGTGTGCGTGCTTAATGCTCATCTATAGACATCGATTATTTACTCGCTGCCGCACGGTGCCAAGGTGTGACACGAGGTCTTTTTAATTTGGGCCTGCGTTCGGCCAATCACCCAAATTTCCAGAGCTCTCAGGTGGACATCGATATCTCAACGACACTGCCATCTCCCAGTGCATTGAGAGAGAGGTGTAACTGCAGCGCTGGAATTCCACTGACCAGGTGTCTTCTCCCATGTAAAATAAGGAGAAATACCTCTCATCGATCTCGCCTAAAATGTCACCTATAGATATTACAATTTGGTCTCATCCAAAAGTTATCGTGTATATATCAATATTAAGCTTAAATATATAGACTCAAAAAATGTATACACATTTTGAAGCTTTCTCAACAAATAATTCAAGCAGCTAGAACTAACTACATGTAATTTAAATAATGCATATAAAGACAGTATTTATTATAAATGAATGCTCTTAAGATTTTTCCTCGCATGTTTTCAAATCGATACCCATTATGATCCAGACATTGCTGACAACGTGATATAATGAAATCACAAGAAGAAATCAACATTTTAATAGATTTTTGGACTACTGGGAAAACTTAATCTAACCTTTCTGGTTTCACAGGCCGTGGTTGATATCCGTGGTATTCCGGAACGGTCCTTGTGCACATTATGTGAAGAACTATCTGCTTCAAATTTATCTTTAATTTATTAAATTGTAAGCCGTGTTGGTGGTTTTGAATTAAACTCTCTTCGATATCATATTTGAAGTTCATCTGCATTTTTGTACTTCCAGTAGCATTTCAGGATGAACTTGTAAATCTGAAAAGAAAGCAAGCTATCCACTGTAAAAAATATGTATACATTTTTGAGACATCTTGTACACGCATAATGAATGTAATAAGTTATTATAACAACACAAAAAACTTTGGTTTGTATGAAAACATCGTACTTAAAATTAGTATTCATCTTATCAATACGAAATTATTAATTTAAATCTATAAATCTTTATACAAATTTAATTTGTTACATCAAAATTGACTATAATTAAGCAGTATTTTTTGTTGAATCGTCAGATATAACAGAAAACGAATATAAACAAATTATAAAGTAAACTTTTGTACTACTATGAAAACTTAATCTAATCATTTCTTGTTTCACAGGCCGTGGTTGATATCCGTGGTCTTCTAAATCACGATATAGTGAAAGAAAAAAAAATCTTGAAAGAGAAAAAAGTTTAAATTAAAGTAGGGAAAATAGCTTGTTGTCATAAATGTAAAAAATAATGATCATAATTGTTTTTATTTTTAGCTTACGAAATCGACTTGAATTCGATAAAACATGGTACGTTTGACAATTTATATTCTTTTATTGAAAATTATCTGATTTCTGTCATATGCGTTATCGTAATTTGTTCTTTAAATTATATCTTTAAAACTATGTATTTATTTTGTACATCATTTGACCAAATCTCATACAACAAACATTATGTATCAATAAGTATAACTAGAATTTATTAGAATAGTAAATCGGTGTAAAATATTTATAAGATAAGAAATTGGACAACATGGACTGAAATTTTCTATATATGTCAATATCGAGGTAGGCCCTTAGACGAATATTGAAATCTGATAAATGGAAATGTCTTTCTACAGTAGTACGTGGGGCTTTTATTTGACTCTATATTTTCTTCTATCGTAACCCATTATGGCGGAAAAAACATAATCAACTTTCGAATGTTCTCTGATTAGTCTTTTAACTTTAGCGTGTTGGCACTTGAAGTGACCCGGTCTGACTGTTAATAATCTAGCCAGGTGCTAATGAATTAAATTTAATCCCGATTTTAAATGTTTTAAAATGATTAACTGAACTCGAATTATTTATTTGAATCATGAATTACGTAATTAGAAAAAATATTTTTAGAAATATATCGGATATTTGTTGTTTCTTTAATTCATGTTTTGTTTTTTTGCATTCTTTTTTACAATATAAGTTTGATCTTTGAATTTATATTAATACTGGGCGCAAATATAGTCAATTGTGGAGTTGTATGATTAGGCTCGGTCTTTTGAACCCGAGTAGAGTTGTATCGCTTGTTTCCTTTTTAGGATTGGATTTCCGGTTCTATCGGGTCCGTACTGGCATTACTGCCTTACATTGGGTGAACTGATTTAAAAAATTAAATTTAAATATTTTTCTATACAACGTACTCTCTCTATCTAATTAAGTAATTCATTGAGTTTGAAAGAAACCTCAACAGAATGCAGAAAACACTGGACGGCCGTTTCGTCCTATATTTAGGACTCATCAGCAGTGCGCATCCACTACCGAGAATTGAAACCCTGACAGTTAGTTTGTCAAGAAAACATCATACCAACTTTTCCAACGGACCTCGTTGACGAAGTGATAGCAAATCAGACTCAATATAGCACCGCTCGCTCACATATTCCGTGGTGGATTTCAACTGAAGTTCTCTGTAACCATAGAACTGTGCCACCCGAAGCCACGACTACTATCACCAAGCCGCTCAAACTGAAGCATTAGAAGCCGGATCAAGCAATGATATACATATGATAGAAATTGTAAGGAGGATTTGATAATTATAATTAAGTAATTCATTGAGTCTGAAAGAAACCTCAACAGAATGCAGAAAGCACTCAATGAATTACTTAATTATAATTATCAAATCCTCCTTACAATTTCTATCATATATATATATATATATATATATATATATATATATATATATATATGTGTGTGTGTGTGTGTGTGTGTGTGGTCGTCCGTAATTTTGTTTCATTGGAATGTTTGAACTTCTCATACTTGCTGTTGTTAATGACTCCTCGGCCTTAACTTGGAGACACACTTTTCCACAATTTAGACTTAGAATGATGTTTGCTAAAGGATGAGGAAATAAAGAAAAATTTCACGGAAGAAGAAATTTTAGTGCTGTGGTCAGACCAGCAGCAGCAAAGTTTAGGTATGGGCAGTTGAACACCAGTGACCCTGAAAGATCCCTTAGACTAACAGATGTTCCAGCTGGAGCATCATACCTTATACTGAATGATGTTTTCTTTCCTTCGGATATAGTACATATATGATCCTTGACATTTACTCCCAGAGAAGTTACCATAATTAAGTATACCTGCAAGGCAGCAGAGCTTTGTAATTAGTAATTTCCGTTTCTTAAATAGACTTTCCTTCTTTGCTAATGAGTTTCATTTAGCTTCAAATATGCTTACGGTATCTGATATTTCCAAGCGACTGACCAGGCCCAATGATGCTTAACTTTGGTAATCGGATGGGAACTTCTATTCAATGTGATATGGCCTTAAACAAACATATATGCGCACGCGTGTGGGGACATATTGATTGCAATTAATGTTGTTTTTCTTGCTTCTTACACAGATCGCACAGTTCTCCAAAAGTTTGTACATGTTTTCGTGGCTCATCTACATGTAAAACCATTGGCGATGAAACGTGTGAAATTTCCTGAACTTTGCGCGCAAATGTGCCTGAAAGATAAAAGATGTAAATCGTTTAACTTCAATAAACTAGATGAAAGATGTGAGCTGTTGTCTGTCAATGCGGTATCTCGAACTTTAGAGCCCAGTGATAACCAATATGATGATTATTATCAGCTTATTGGTGAGTAAAATTTCTCATGAATTCAAAATATATATATAGGGTCAAAATTCTACAAGTCATTGTACATGTTTATTTATCATCGCAGAAGACTCTGACTTTCAGTAAGGCATAAAATTCATTTATAGTTGGCGAAGAACGAATTATTTATTTAAATATCAGTGCCAAAACACTGTTTCAATATAAAATATTTATCATATTATGTAAATAATTACAAAGGATAAATATTAATTAATGCAGATGCAGTTATATAATATTAGTATTCCCCGTGAAAATTACACAGTTTTCGTCGATGTATTTTCTGATTTATTATAATATTTAATGAATAAAAAAAGCTCAATAATAGCTTTACGACTACAAAATATACAGGAAAATTCCCTATTACATCGTTAAATATTTGAGCTCAACAACTCCAGGCAAATATTGCAATAAAAATCATAAGTATGATCATTATTTAAAGAAGTAAGACGGCGAAGTAAAAAATAAAATGGTTTAAAATTGACATTTTTTTCCATTTCACTGAAGCAGACGTTGAATACATGAGAACATTTTGGCTTTTTCTATCTTCTTGTTCTCGGAACTAAATATCTTTTAACATTTCTAATTTTTGTTGGAAATATTCGATTAATTTATAATAAACCTATGACATAATTTAACCTGGTGAAGAATTCCTTTAATGATTCAGTTTGATAAAACAGGTAAAATGCAATATAAATTAAACAGCGCATGGCACTATTAGTGCAGAAACAGTATTTGCGAACTTGAAGAAAGCGAGACAGTAATGGTTTATTTTAACACTTCAAAATGACAAAATTGAAATAAAATATTTTTTAAATTCAATATTGTGGTTGAAATCCATTTAGAAATGATACTCGCGAAGCCTGAGAAGATGCACATCGCAGTATTAAATTAAAACTCATTATATGAGAGAACAAAAAATAACTGAATGTAACGCAAAAATAAATATGAATGTTTTGAGTTTTTCTCTTCTGCTTCGTATTATAATCGGCTATGTTAATTATCATTTATAGCTACAAACACTTATTCCATAATGGTCTTCCTGGGCATATTTGTCGATACATTTTGGAGATACATGAATAACCGTCCCAATTTCATTCGAATTTTGAAGATTTATTTGAATGTTGTAAATACTATAATTTAAAATAACCAGAATAAATAAATACATTTTATGTAATCGTATTTGTATATATGTAGAAGGTGAATATCTGTTGTCGGAATTGATCCCCGAAAAACATTTTTTTTGTTCAAAGGTTTCAAAGATATTTTCATCCGCGGAGCAGAAATATTATCTTGTCAGGATCTGATAAGTTTTGAAGATGTGAAGACATTTGCAGACTGCACGAAGAAATGCCAGCAACATCAATGTAAAGCAATGGAATATTCTAGAAAACAAAATATATGCCGCATCACTAAATTATCACACATAAATTATGAGCTGATGGGCGATGTAAAGTGGAATTTTTACGGTAAGACTATTTGAATATTTATTTTAATATAATAAAAAATAACAATGCTATTATGAATTTATTGAATATGTTTTTATTGATGAGATTACTGGTAGGAATTGTATCAGTAATGGTAGATTAACGATCATCTTGAAAGTGGTGTCAGATGAATGTTTTATTTTGACATATATTTACTTTATATATTTAAGTATAATGTGTGTTTTTAAGAACAAATATTTAAGAACAAATATTTAAGCTGAAAATAGAGGGTCGCACAAATACACAGGTAATTTTCTTGAAGAGGTTAAAAACATGCTTTTTCGGTAAAAGGTTGCACTATACACACATATTTGTTTTCTGGAAGGTTTAAATTATTTCAAAAACAAATTCAGGCGTCGCACTATACATAAAGGCACCTAATACACGAAAAGGTACAATAGAAGAGTCTCATTAAGTTCATAACACCTAAGTTAATCTTTGATCTAAAACAAATATAAAAAAATAAAACAAAGAAACATAAATAATGAATGCTAAAACTTACTGAAATTAATTTTAGTAGAGAATTTGAAATGTTCGATCCATCAGTTTCTTTTCTCACTTACAAGAAATATTTTGTTTAAAACAAAAGATATAGTGCAGAAAAATTGTTGATTAGCGATGCGTTCAGTCTATGGGGAGATGATTACTGGAAGCTTGCTTTCATATACCGATTTCAAATGCATTCACATGATACAACAATAATTAATCTTTTGTTGAATCATGACAATGAAAGATAATGTTTATTTATTAATAAAGGTAGTCATTGATATTAGGTGTCATATAAACAGTTGCAGAATGAACTGTAAAATCATTTACAGTTTAGTAGAACTGTAAATTTAGTAGAACTGTTACTACAGTAGAACGCATCGGATATTGCTACCTCATCTAGTTTAGTGCTTCTGTTATGTATCTAGAGATGCTTAAGAGAATTCAAAGGAGAATTTGCAATGTTATCGGTCCTGGCATTTCTGCTTCAGTCACATCCCTATTGCCATAACCTAGCTACCCCTTGTCTTTTCTATGAATATTTTCATGTCAGATTTTATGATGACCTATCATTTCTGATACTTCGACTTCACGAATTTAAGCGCAGTACTTGATTGACAGCTAGGTCTCTTATTTTTATTGTTGAAACTGTTAGATGTAAGATTATTCTATCGGAGATTTTGCTTATGAGACTGTCTTTTTGGTTCTTGATTTCTTACGATCTTCAGAATTTAAATATAATGTCAATTGTAATCTCCTTTGTCCATGAAACCGGGTCTTTTACTGTCCGCTCTCTCCGCCACATTTTCTTTCACTCTCAGTAACCCCTTATGTCTAAATGTCTTTATCACTTTGCTTGGGGGTGAAAGTATTTTAAAATGAACTTTAAATATAGTAGAATTGTTATTTAAGTAAAACTGTAACATTACATGAGTAAAATATTCTTTTCTATTTTTCAGAAAATATATAATAATTTGAGAAAATACCGATATAATATTCCAGCATATAACTCCTGGATTCTTTGAAAATGATGTATCAGTTGAAAAATAATATATATATATATATTCTTCCTACTCATAACAATGAATAAAATATTAGCATGTAAAATACTTTTTGTCCATTGCTTTTTTCATTTGTTTTAAAAGATCTTCAATTTTATGCCTGTATGAATGTCTTGCAAGCAAAAGTTTCAGATGAAATTTAACTCTTCTGTAGTTCGCGAGTGAATTCTCTTGCAAGCCTGAAAAAATGCACAAAACTCTGACATACGACCTTCTGACATTATTAAACATTAATGTAATAGTTCATGTGAAAAAAATTAAGAAAAAGAAACTAAAAAGAAAAAACTGAAAGTTTTCCTTGTACATGCATATACAACATACTGATGAGGAAAAACGAATAAGATATCGGAGAAAATATAATAAAAATAACAAAGATAAATATATTCATATTAAAAATATATGATAGAATGAAAATCATTTAAGTTCGCTATTGCTTTAATGTGACCTGTAGCAATAATTGTTTCAATGTAATCCCTCAAAACGACCAATTTAGTAAGTATTTTAACTAGAGCCAACATAGTAAAAACCGAGACTTTTCGTTACTTTTAAAATAAAGACACGTTATTCGAGAAAAAAATAGATTTTTGCGGTTACAGAAAATATTTTTCAAAATTCGTTTAAACTTAGGCATATACATTGGCTTGCGTTTTTCTTCAACATCCCTATTTTCAACAACAGACATAAAGCTCTTGCTCATGTCAGTTACGATAAAGAAATATATTATTCGAAGATGCAAATCGAACAATGAGAACCCACGACAAAGACCAATATATACATACCCCATCATAAGGACATACAATCACCAGGCTTAAATAAAGTACACATTCTGTTCAGCTTTAAATAGTAAGCTGGAAACATAATAGAAAATATGCAGAGTCCCAAATACGCATCACCGTTTTAAAAATGGCCGATACGGACAAAAGACATGGATCCTGGTAGAGAACATAAACGGAACATTTGTCAAATTCAAATTTATGAGTTCTATTCGTGGTAGAGGTGCAAGTATTGTCTACACATATCAGTACAGAGCATGAAAGGTAAGTTTTTCCGCGACACATCGGTGGCTTATCCCAAGAAAGTAAGGAAACTGTGTCCAATACTGTTAAAACATTTCACGTTGGTTAGCTAGTTTGTAGAAAGATTCATTAAAGACACGAAGAAAGCTAAGTTTTCCGGGACACGTCGGTGGCTTATCTCAAAGAGTAAGGAAACTGTGTCCAAAACTGTTAGAACATGTCACCTTGGTTAGCGAGTTTGTAGAAAGGTACATTAAAGACCTGAAGAAAGGACGCTTCCCCGATCACTGCAATCTTAACCTCGTCAAGTATAGGGTCAAGCGTTATCTATTCTATATATCCTCATAATTTTACACTTAATCTCCTACGTCCGTATAACCCTAATACTTTAACATTATAAATTGAGTGACACTTAGGCATTGTATTAGGGGAACACTGAAGGTTCGATACAAATACAAATAAGAACTTGCATTCCACACGTCTAAATCATTGTGTGCTTTGTTCCCCAAGTCAAATTAGAACTTCACATAGCGTTTATAGTTGCTTTCAAGAGAAATAATTCCCTAGATTTCATTAACCAGCTTCTTCGATTCTCCTGCTGTTTTCTTTAGCACCGTATTAAAGGGAACTAAATATAGAGCACTTAGAATTAGTTTAGAGCTGTGTATTCAATGTTCCAATATGAACGCTTCATACTTTTCCACGTATGCAATACATTACACATACATGCATGCATGCATATATATATATATATATATATATATATATATATATATATATATATATATATATATATATATATATATAGTACAGGTAATCGATCCGTTAGTATATAATCCGGGAGGATCCCAGTAATACTAATTATTAAAACTGATCAACGGAGAGCGCGATGATTTTATTTTAACAGACCATATGTATTTCTCACAGCAAAAGAAACAAAAATTACCTCAACATAGAGATAGTCCATTTGAAACCGTTCTGTACACGGCTATCATCAGCCTCTAAGAGTATTGTTCCAAATTTATTTTCAATGTCAGTCTTCCTCTGGTAGATGCCTTTTTAATAAGAGTGGGTCTGTGTTAGCGATTGGTGAGGCCATAAGGTATATTATCCCGGGGGGAAGCGTTCTGGGTTTGGAGTTTATTTATGGCCATGAATTGTTGTTTGTAGTTTAATATCAGTTCCTACAATGTGGTGTTTCTTATAAAGGTACTAGAGTGTGTCTTTCTAGGATTCACAACAAATAGTTTTTGTACTACAGGTGTCCAATTTAATTAATAAGCGATGGGGGAATTAAAGTTAAGCCCATTAAGATTAATGTAAATTAGTTGAGTTAACGATTTATAGATTGTGGGTAATACCAGATCACCCAATGTAATAAATCATGCTGTCCAACACACATATATGCGTACATATTTTCATACATACATATCTCTATAGATTTAAATGTTCATACATATATGCCGCTATACATACAGATACACCTCCACATATATGTATTCTTATGTATGTATTCTTATGTAATTTGGAATTTATTTGTATGTCTGCATTTCGTGATTTGTTCTCTCCGTTGATTTAATAGTTTGCCTTGATCTTTATATTTTATTATCCTGATTTTTACTTCTAAACATAACTTGCACCTATCCCTAATACTATTGGGGGTGTTCGAGAAACTTAGAATTTTCGAATTAATTTGAGGATTCAGAACCTTTTCCTTCAATTCCCCAATTTTTTTTCTAAAGGGCTGTTTGGTGTTTTACTTTTGGATTGGTGAATGAATGTCTCCGTGTACTGATTTTCTTTTTAAATTCTCCTGCATAAAGGCCAATGTAAATATTATGGTTTGCCGTATTTTCTTTAGGGGTAATGGTTGCCTGGTATACTACCCCAGTGCATCTTCACTTGCCCTCTACAGGGCACCTTTCCTTAATGTTACAATTACAGGGGTTTCCATGTTAGATTTATTTTCCCATGGAATTTACTTAAATGTAATTGTTATGTGAATTAATAATTTGGTACATATTATCAGTGCAGTAGTAGCTAATTGTGGCTGATTTCCTGCTGAATATCTTATGTAGGTTTTTTTTTGTTGAAGTGTTTAGTAAGTAGTGTCCGATGTTGATACTTGACAGTTTGCAGAAGGGGTAGTTGAACCAAGTGATTCTTCTTTTTCCTATTTTTACACCTATATTCCACTTTTCGTGTATCGGTATTATTAATGGTGGTTGCGTAAGACAGATTACTTGTGAAAGCACTTCGTATAGTTCTTTATTCTTATTAAAGATTTTTTATTTCATTGGATGTTTGTTTACTAATCCTGGTGCAAACGGTAGTGGGTATTTATCTTCGGATTGCACTGGGGTGGTTAGAACCGATATTAATATATTTGAGAGTTTCGTTCTCTTTATGGTAAGGTTGAAAGGTTTCATCATTATGGTTATGGGTAATATCTAGATAGTCAACTATTTTAAGATTAGAGGAAATCTCGATCTTAAATCCTAGGAATTTGAAGGCCCTGATAATGTTCTTTTGTATTTCGCAGTTAGTGGGCCATTACTATTAGAGATGAGGATGAGTCCATCATCCCGATACAGTCATATTAGTTCCGGTTTTACGATTCTAGTAAGCGCATCTAAAATTCTACTAAGCGCATCTGCAGCTTGGACGAGTCATACGTTCCCATGGGTACATCGAATTCGTCATTGTGACGCTTAGTATTAGTAGTGACTTTCTCGCCTCTAAGATGATATTAGTTTCATCATCCGTTATTTCTATATAGTTCTTTGCAAAGTTGATACTATTGACCAGGAGATCCCTAGTAATAGAGGAATAGAAGTCAGTTATATCAAACTTAATGAATATCGCTTTATTCTTATTCTTCATGGTAGTGAACTATTTAATAGTGTCAGACGAATCCTTCCAAAGGTTAGTACTGGTTGTGATTAGTAACTTGGCGGTTATTTTTTTTTTAATTTTATTTTGGGAGATAAGGCCTAGTTCTGTTTTTGTTTGATTTATTAGTATAGATTTTGTACTGTTGGTGAAGTTTTGTTTATAGTCCTTAAATAAAATGTAGGCATCCTTACTGTGCATTTTTCCCACTCTATCTGCAATATTTAACATTTTACTATTTCGCTGGTCACTGGATCTATTTCGGACATCCTACTATTGTATTTATCTAGTTTGTGTGTTTGCGTTATTTTGTCCAAGAGGATTTTGTGATGTGCTATAACTATGATAATCGCTTTCCATTTCAAAAGTACTTTCGATCTTCTGAGATCATCTTCAACAACACACAGTTTTGTATTACTACTTGTACCCTTGAGATGATCTCGGATAATGATCGAGAGTACTTGGGAAATGGAAATAAAAACGATTTTCATAGTTATAGCACATTTCTCACTTCGCATAATTACAATACACCGAAGGTTATTCGTGAATATGAAAGGATTTTATTAAAAAGAAGCTGACATAATGTCTGTAATTTATTTAATCAGACATGCCTAAAAGAGAATTTGATACCTATATATATATATATATATATGCATGTATGTACATATATATATATATATATATATATATATATATATATATATATATATATATATATATATATATATATATATATATATAACATTATAGGTTTAACGTGAGTAAAAGTTTGTAACTTAGCTTATATATATTGACAAGCATCATTGTTTTGTACAGAGTATAAAGAATTAAAACTTGGGCGTCGTGGTGTAATGTTTACCTTTAGTATCCCGACTCCACAGATTCGTAGGCAGATCTGTCTGTCCAATCTTCAGGGGGGTTGTATTTATATATATATGTATATAGTTGATATTATTATTACACATATAAGTTCTATGCCTTCACTATGTTGTTAAATATTCCATAATGCATTTGTTTACGCAAGAATACCAAACTTATTTTGACGTGATTAAGGAGACTAAAATGGAATAGTGCTTTTTAATTTTTTTTAATTTCCTTCATTTATATATATATATATATATATATATATATATATATATATATATATATATATATTATCTTTGAGCCGAGAAATCTTTTTCTTTACTTTTGACGATATTTGTGATAAAGAAAGTAGATTAAAATTCGAAAAAACGAGGGTTAAAGTAATCAAACAAAACATTTTTGAAATTTTTAAATATCGTATATATTATATCCTATAATTGCTATGCATTCAGTTCTAATTATAACGCCAATATCTAAATTTTTAACTGTTATTCCTTTAATTATTCATGCCATCTTAAAGTTTCTGAGATGTTTAAACAAAGTTGACAAATTAAATATACTTATACCCTTTTAGTTAATTCACTGAAATATTTTAACACTTTATGATGATCTACAAAGCGTAACTTAAATGTAGCACAAATTCTAAAATAAGGAGCACCTAGTCAGCATCGAACTCTCAATTCATAAATGAACCAGTGAGACAAGCTTGCTAACCATTAAACCACGATGCCCATGTTTTGATTCTTTATACTCTGGTCAAACTAACGATACTTGTCAATATATATGATATGAAAAATTTGCTTAACAAAATTGAACAGATAAACGTTTTAACAAATCTAACGTGAATATTTTTTCAACACAACGGAGGAAACTATTTTAAATTAAAAACACATAGATTTAGATTTTGAATAATATCAATTAAACAATATTAATATGATAAGTGTTTTGTTGCTAATTTTAAACGAGAAAGAAAATATAAAAATATAAAACAAACTCACGAAGTTAATATGCAATATTCAGAAGTTTATTGAAAAATTTTTGTAGAATAAGAAAAATCTTTTCGTAAATTGTTTGGGAAAAGTAGAGTTAAGGTAGGAAATTTCTTCAGTTTACAATTTTTGGAAGTTTTGGGATGCGATCCAGAGTTTCTGTAAAATATTTAGAAAAATTACAATCAGTATGCAAACAGAATTTAAAATTAAAAAAAAAATCATCATAAACTACCATAAAGTATCTCTTCTGTAGAACAAAATCAAAAGGAAATACGATGGCACAAGCCAATGATTTAAGTTTTGTCACCTTTAGGATGTTATTAATTAAACAGTAAACGTGTAGATAGCAAATTATCCAATTAGAGCAGTAATTATTGTAGCTTTTAGCCGATGTAATTATTATTATTGTTATTAAATATTGTTTTTAGAATTTTGAGTTGTAAAGAGGCCACAAACCCCAGATTAGTTTTAGTAAATTTTTATCTTAATATAAAAACAAGTATTTGAGCAATAAGGGATTCAGTAACATTAACGTTTTCTTGTTTTTCTTTTTTTTTCGCTGGAAGTATAAATAATGAATTTGTAAATTATGAAACATTTAGTTATAAATAGACATGTTTTAAAACGTTCAAATTCTGTAATGCAAAATTAATTAAAAATAAATTTGATTTTTGGACTCAGCATCAAATTTGCCAAGATAAGGTTTCCGTTGACGCGCATAAAAACATGTATATGTAGTTTAAGCAAAATTTATCGCCATGAATATTAAGTATTCTTAATCATCAAATGTTAATCATATATTGTATTATACTGTCGTGGTGTCCAACGATTCTGACTGATGCCGTCTAGAGTTCAGACTTCTGGTATGGCCACCCTTGGTGGCTAGACGAGGACCCAGTTGCAGTTTCCTAAATTGATTCTGCATATCTTATTCCATATGTGTTGCAGAGAAAGGTCAAGAAATCAAGTGTTTAGGCCACTTTCTGGCAAGTTGAAATTCATTTTAAACAGATTCACGCCATTGGCACTTTCTTCTCTGATATTTTTAATCATCAAACCAACTGTTGCAAAGTAAAACGGCGATAGGGAATGGATGACGGAACAGGTTTTGGTGAAATTGGAAGCTTCAAGTCCTAAATCTAAACGTTGGCGGTGAATTTAGTCATTAACGAATCATCTTAAAGGAAGCGATCAGCAAAGAAATTAAATTAGTGAATACAAAATAAAGCCGGCGACGATGATTTTCTTATATTTCTTTCGTAATTCAGAAGTATTTTATTTAATACTAAAATTGTGTTTAATCTTCAAATGAACATTATTGTTCATTGCAGTACTGAAAACCAATCATGGATATTTCACGTAGGATTTTCTATTAGGGAGCTGAAAAACAAAAGTTAATGGTGGAAAATGGATGTTAATTCTGAACTGAGAATCCCAAAATTGTCAAAAGTTATTCAACACATCTCAACACATTAATTTAATCAATGTAAAAAAAAAGTTGTAGGCCTGTGCAATTATATAAACGACATTCTGTAAGCACACATCTAATATTGTCTTACCAAAATATCATTGTTTTAGCAAAAAAAAAAATCAAATCTCAGAAAATATTTGTTTAAGACTTTTCTTTATTAGCACTTACCGTAGTAGACGAATTTTTCATCTCCAGTGAGGCCAAATGATTTTCGTGTTGTGTTTGTGACGCTGCATTCATTAGAAGAAGCAGAATATTCCATAGCTTTGCACTTATGTTTCTTACATTTTACATTGCATTCTGCTAATGTTTTCATTTGCGAATATTCCTCCAGATGAACGCATGTAAAGATCGAGGCACCACGGATGACGATCTTCTTAGATTCTGCAAAAATATTAAAAAAAAATAAAATTCGACAACAATACAGTAAAATATGTATAGGGTGTATTTCTTTATACGCATTTGGCTATACAGAGTTTACTGAGTCTGCTCGACCAAGTCCTGTCTTTAGCACCTGAGAGAACGATCATTTTTGTCCGAGTTTCTGGAATGAGGTATTGTCATTATTTACATTATTGATATTCAGATTAATATCTTTGTTGTTGTTATTATCATAACGTTTCGAACGCTGGGCCCTCCGGTCTGTCAATACAGGTAATCTTTAAAGGATTTCAAACCCAACCCATTAATAAATCTACGATGGTAGATTTTTCTCGCTCCACTTCGAGAAGCGGAGGTAACTGCGGTCAAACGAGACAGCAGCATCAGACAGTAAAGAACATCATGGGTAAGCTGAAAGTTGACGATTGTCCCTAATGACTAAAGGAGTTGTGATTTGATTATCTCGTAATTGTGAGTCCCATTCTGGCCCATGTAGTGCAGACTTAAATTCAGTGGAAACCAAATGAACAGCAACTGAGCAGTAGTACTTAAGAACAATACTAAATAACGGTAGTAATAATAAAAACAACAAAAATGAGTACATTAATCCACATGTAAATAATGAGAAGACGACATATTTTACCGCTGTGGCCCAAGGGAAATGGTCTAGAAAACTTAGAATAATGTCTCTCCAACTTAACGTTTGTAGATAGATTTACATTTGAAGATGTAGTATTTGTCGGTGTCAACAATATTATTTTGTAGGTAGAGAATCGTTTTAAACATAGCACGTTGTAATTTATATCTTAACATCACAAACCTACCGAACAAACCCATGCTCCCCATAAAAAATCATACATTAAAACTGTGTTTACACCTATAGTTTGTTTTTTATGTAAATCGTATTAAATACAATTAAATTAATTACATTTAGCAATTTTTATATTCGATAAATCAGTTTCAGAGAGAATGGAAATTAAGATGTATGTCAAAAGGTTTTGGAAACGACAAGGATTTAACATAATTTCACTGCAGAAAGCAATTTATCGCCAAGATGTCAAATACTCTAGGTTTCATTCGAGTTAGTCAGTTATATGCCATGCGTGATACACGCTTAGGCCATACATGACTGACAAGGCAGATTTTTTACCCGCAGTAGATTGACCTTTATGCAATAGACCAATCGCTATCCAAGGCTATAGAATCCGGTCTGTCCTGATATTTACCCATAGCTGGGGGAGAAGAAGAGAATTCATACTTTTCCCAAGGGTATTGGCACGTAAGTGAATGTAATGGATTTGAATGGAATTCGAACACGGCACTCCGATTCCTCAATCCGAGCAGCTATCCATTACTGCACCGTGCTTCCTCAATAGCACATGTATACTAGAAATAAGTAAATTCCAGACAGCGAGAGACCAAAGCTGATGCAAGAAAGGAATCCACGTTAACGGAGAAAGATATATACACAATAAACGGAAACGAGGCTTCATATTGTATAGCAATTCAACACTGAATTCAACGCTGGAAGTGAATGTAGTACAACAGTTCGGAAAGTCGAATCAGCTAGTTGATTTCATATTCCTGCCTAGTCTGTTGTGTTCACATATCACTAATGCCTTTGAAAAAAAGCATGAATCCATCCCCTCTGCCCTATCAATAAATGAATAAACATACCGCAACCCTCACATTGTGCACAGATGACAGGAAACTCATTGCAAGAACACTCGGATGATTTCAGAGTCATTCCATTGGCCCCTGCGCTCTCATAAGTTAAATGTTATGGAGTATATATGGAACGTATTACAAATATTATTATTAAAGGTATTAGACAGCTCCCTAAAATCATTGTCTCTTCAGTTCAATATGTTGATGCTGAATGACATTTATGTCAACTCGATTGTATTTTTAAAAAATCTGTTACTTACCAATACGCTGATAGTAGTCTTTGTATGGACAAGTGCCAGAAATTAACGTATAAGTTTCTGCACTAATAGAGAATAAATCACATTTTTCTTTTAGCTTATCAAAGTTAAATGATTTGCAATTTTTAATATGCAGACAATTTCGGGCACAGTTTTGAAGATCGTTGGTTCTTATTTTCTTGATTGTCTTTCCTTCAATAAAAGCCACGGAGACGCGAATAAACATGTGCATCACTATAAAAAAAGAACGAAAGAAGCTACTACGAATACCGGTAATAATCATTGCAGAATTATCAAAATTGGCTAGGGAGAAATTAAAAAAGAAATGGTGATAATAACCTAGATTTTACACACGGGTAAACATGATATTTTCACAAATTCTACAAAAGGTTTCTTACTTCTTCTTCTCGTCGGGCATGTTATCTGGACAGATTCTTTGAGAATTTTGGAATCGTCATTTTTTATAGAATTTTTAAATTCAAAGCTTTCATCAAAGCTTTACAGAAGAGATTATTCTCGATTGAAATTGGATGCATTACTCAAGTTATCTAACATGTCTGATTGGCTTTTCTAATAATATCATGTACACTATAATACAATATTGTTTGATTACAATGAAATGTGACGTGCTTTCATTCAGAGGATTAGGTAAATGTTGATGTTTCAAAAGTCTGTTCAAATTCATTAATTCATTATTACCACTTAACCGAGTAGCACTGCGTTTTTACGATTCAATTTCAGTACAATGGGGATATTCAAGAGTGTTATACATTATATAGCATTGAGATGAATAAATAAAAAAACTTCAACATACCTGGACCGAGATATTGTGGAGGAATAACTGGAGCTGAAATTAAATAAATCCACAGTAAATATGAAGGTATCATTGAGGATAGTTTTGTAAGCACAACTACTGGGATTTTATCTTGGCTAGTGGCTCTGTTAGTGTCAAAGATTTTGATAAGTCTTGAAACCTCCCGATCTGTGATAAAAATACTACTGAGATTATGCTCATTGAAACGGGAGAAGACTGGAAGTGGTTGTCTTCTAATGTTGAATTGGAGGCAAGGAGGATCTGACCCCGTGACCATGTGTAATAGTGATCACAGCCGCTTAGCTTCTATTCATAATTTATTTGGTGATCTTCTAGAACTCTCCAGATATAATTTGTTTGTTTTCCACCTTGGCTTCGATCGCTTGTGCATAGCTACACTTTACATTTTCCAGAACTTTCTTGAATTGATTGCGAGAGATTCTGAATGCAATAATAGTCAAACTACACCTTGTGGTAGATATTGAAGTAGTGTTTACCGCGCGCTAGGGCTGCAGTGCATTCAGGGATGAACCAATGATGACTGTTAGGTTTTTACTGGAACTTTCTTTGGGTATAAAATTCTCCATTTCAAGAAAGGACGAATTTTGAGACGAAGGTAGTCATTTTGAAGGCAGCATATTTGAAGACGGTTGAGAGAGTAGATTCCGCAGTATAAAATCTAAAGCTGTCCAATCTGTCTTCATGTAGTGAAAAATCATTCTATGGAGCGGCAAATCTGGGGATCCCTTTGGTTTGACATCACTTTGGACACTGACTACCAAACTGGTAAAACGTTTGCTAAGCATTTTTCTTTAGTGACGCGGATGAGTTAGTTCATAATCGATCCAATATCTACCTTTTTATCTTTTTTGTTCGAGTGAACTAACCACTATTTATGATACATATTGAAGTCGCCACAGATATGAAAGCTAGCCGAGGGAAATTCAGTGAAGATATTCCCCATGCTTTCAGATATTCGATCCAAAATTAGTGTTCTATCTTCCTAGGGACGATAGACAGCAAAAATGAATTTGCTACTCTGGATAAGTTACTCGCGGAAGCGCATATATGGAAGATCAGGGTTTTCGTTTATTTTTTCGTCCCTGCCACAAGTAAACCCGTCCTTAATCTAAATGCCGAGTTTGTAGTGATTTAGATGACGTGTTTCGCTATTAGTGATGAGTTCCCAGGGATTGTGACCTCCTCCATTGAGATTGAGCTATTGATACCTGTTCCTGACAGAAATAGGAGGTTGGATTTTGCCTAAAAAATATGGAGTTCTAGCTCTGGAAATTTGGAATGTAGACCCTGTACATTGCCGGAGGAGATGGCATATCTGGGGTCTACATTTCTATCTGGGTCTTCAAATTTTGTTCATTTTAATAGATTTCATCTGTGGATTCTAGTGTTTGGTGGAAGACTAGTAGGTAGTGGGACAGACACACCACAGGAAATGCATTCATAAATCATCTAGACTGATTTTTCGGCGATACAGCCGTAACGCTAGCCATCATTATGTCATCGAGAGGTCTCATCTGAGACTATTGCACTTTCCAGAACCCATTCACAAAATGGAAGTACAATACACTCGATGTTATACACCTGCTGATAGGATAGCTTCCTTCGATGTTACTGAAAGGTTCGTATCCTTAGCTATCAGGTGGATAATGCTAAAACTCAGGAAACTTAATGAAGGGACAAATAATGCAGAAAGGAAGATCCGGGCGTGATACCCTGAGTGTATATGTCTCGTTTATCCAGAAGCCAAGGCAACAGAACATATCCTCAGGTCAGAAACCTCGTACCGGCCAGAGACCTAAGGTACCGAGACAAGATCTCTCATATATATGAGGACCAAAATGCCTATTAGGAAAAGGGGTCGTAACGAAGGTTGCTCGGGCATGCGTATACATCCATTAGATGATGAGAAATATCTTCCACGTATTTTTCTGTTACGGTGAGGAACGTTTGACCCGGAGATAATGAAAAAATGCGATTTGCTTTAGAATATAATGATTTATGTTCCTTTTCCTACATCTTAACAGACAGTCATTGAAGAAAGTTATGTCGATAAAACTAAGTTTAGTCTTTCAAAAACTACAACAGCAGTGTCCACATATAGAAGCAAAAACATTAGTGGAAACAGCGTGAGAGAGTACTTCGATAAAGTTAATTCTATGATAGTAGGCTTCCTATATTTACTCATTAGTTTATATTAATTTTCGTCGGCGTAAACTGTATTGAAAAGTATATTTTAGATATGTATTACTTACGCGGAGGTAAAATAATTTCTGGAAAAAAAAAGAAGATTAATGAAAATATTATGAAAAATAATAGTGTATGTTTTATGAATCAAATATTTCTAGTATTGAATGAGCCAGAAATTCCCAAAGGCAAAATTAAAATATTCAGAAAAAAAAATCCTTGCTCTAATTTTATTTTCCGAAAGTATTTTCCCATTTATGTAGAGATGGACATAAACAATGTCTTATTAATTAGAAAATAAATATAGAATTAATTTTTAAAATAACTTTGTGCATGCATTTATAAAATGGTCCTCATGTGTATATCGATTTGGGTAACCTACAGGGAATTTCGAACTAAACTCCATTAATTAATCTACGGAGGTAGACTGTTCTCGTTCCATTTCTCATATCTATGGATATCGACCGAGGAATTGAACTCACAACCCAGTATGTACCCAAATTCACAAACCAAAGCATTTACCCAGTAGGGCGTAGGACAATCGGTGGAGTGGCCTTAGAGATTTAAACCTAACCTTCACTACTGAATAGGCTGCCAATATCGCTGTTGCTGTTACTACTTCTGCTGGTTGTCATGATTTGGCTGCTGTTATCCTTGGTTTTGCTTTTGGTCAGAGGCTTCCTGTCATTTGTCTTTCTGTTGTGGTAGGATCCACCTAAATTGCATAGTGGAGTACCGACTATATAAATATGGTTGGTACCGGGAAGACATGAGAGACGAATCAAGAGATTCAACTAGAGACTCTGCCCGACTGCCACTTAGTCAACACATTCTCCAGGAACGGTCTTCCCAGGAATATACAAAAGACTATATGTAAATATTGTGTACACTTTCTTGTTTCAATACATTATGTTCTAAGTACATTTTGTGTTGCATTATTATTCCATGCATTAGTCAAGTTTCAACACTTTCATAGTATAGAAATAAATAAAATATCGGAGCCGCCAATAAAGAATGAAGGTTTGTTCATTTCCTGGGTCGGGCAGTGTGTAATTTCTCTCATTGGGAACGAGCGAGCAATAACTGAATAGTGCTAAATAAAATAAGAACTAGACGATATCCCTACATATGAAAAGTGGAACAAGAACAGTTTACCCGACGCCGTAGATTGAATAAAGATTTCAGTTCAGAATTCCCTGTAGGTTACGCAGATCTATACACACCTGAGGATGGCCGGAAAGCATAACGACCAGAACTTTGTTATAGCAGCAACAAAGGTAAGGACAATAGTCCGAATATAAATAGTGTAAATAATATCAATTTCACTTAACATCAATTAATATCCCTGAATCTACCGTATATAATCGAGCAGAGTGTGAGTTTTATGATCAGATTTTTAGGCCAAAAATGGGGAATCGCAATATACACAGGTAATTTCTTTGAATGCCTTTTCGGTGACCTGTTACACAAAAGGCAGTTTATTTTTTCAGGAAGGGTCAGAATTCATGCAAAAAATAATTAGGTGCCGTACTATACACGAATTCGGCATATACATGAATATATACGGTACGCATTTAATTATGTATCGATGTAGTGATGGCCAAATGATATTTGGTTGTCTATAAATTTGTGAAAAATTCCTTGATAAAATAAAATAAAACTGGAAATTACGTTGGCATAATCCATTAAACATCTTGAAGCCAATTTTACAGGCACATACTCGTTCGCCGCCTTGAACCGCACACATGGTATTTGGACCACATCCAGGTTTTCTCTTAATTCTACCTCCAGATAAGCAAATGATTTTTGCGGAACAATCATTTAACAAATATGTTGACCTGACCTAAAGGAAATAAATATAAATAAATCTCATTATTAACCACCATTATTTAACTTTCCGGACACGTAGAATTTAATTATTTTTACATTAATAAAATTATTTTACGTTCTGCTTGTAATAACGCTTATAATAACTAAGATGAAAAACAATACTTCGAAACAGTGGTTGAGATACAAGATAAAATCCCTGACGGGTCATAATTACCTTTAAGTACATTCCATTAAATCTACAACCACATGATGTAGCTCGTACACATTTGTCACCGCTGAGAAGAGTACCATGTTTGCATACACATCCTTCGACATATTCACCTCTACACACTGGATACCTGTTGGCACACGATGGTTGACAGGCGCTAGTTTTGTAGGCATAGACCATACCATTTCGGCATTTCTTCGCTGAAAAATTGAAACACATCAAATTCCAGATTCTTTTTTTTATATTAGCCTGTTAATAGAATTACTATTATCATACTAGAAACGCAATTAAAAATGTGAAATGTAGAAATTTAATTTTTAACGTTGTTTCGAAATTTATGATAAACAATACTTATTTTAAAATGAAACGATATCAATTTATTGATTTCACAATCTATGTATGGTATTATAGTTTTATTTTTAAATCTAGTTTGTTTATAGTTTCCTGGTAAATAACTTTAACTCATTGAAAACGATATTCCATTGCATTTAAAATACTAAATTTTGAATGCATATTAGAGTTAAATAATGATTCTTGTTTTGAAAAATGGTAGGTAAGTATTGAAGTAGATATATAATGACTCGTATATATGAAACAAACGTAAAGAAACGTTGTCATATGGTTGTTTTCGCTAATTGCACCAGGGCAATATTTAATTTCAATTCGTTAAAAAAATTGCACCTTTTGAAATATTCATCATATGATTTACGATTAATCCTGCTTCAAATAATATGAATTTTGCTTCAAATCTACAGATAAATAATCTAGAGAGATGAGTTTTTTCCTTTGATCTTTCATCAGTCATAAAACAAAGCATATATGCATTAGTAATAACATAACGTGACTTGTAAATTGATATAACGTATTTAAGGGCATATAAGAACGACCTTTTCTCACACAAAGAATTTATAAATTTTCCCTTCATCTTATAGCTATAATGCTCACTAACGTAGACTATAATTTTTATTTGCTACGATTCCGATTCCATAATAACATTACTTATTAAGCAACATTATTATTGTTGTTGTTGTTGTTGTTATTATTATTATTTTATTATTATTACTATTATTATTGCTGTTGTTCTTTTTAGTGGTGGTATTATTATTATTCTTCTTATTATTATTTCATTTGATTTCTGTTGTATACACATTTCCTTCCGGGTCCCGACCAGAGACCTAAGGTCAGAAATGGCTTCATGATATTTTCGACTAAACGTTTTTAAAAAAACATAAACAAAAGCTATGATAACACAGGGTTTACATAGATAAAGTTTCCGTAATATGTGAGCTGTACTTATAATTACATTTTTTTGTATTTCTTTAAGCCCTGGACTATCAGGAATCAATTCAATAAGTCTAGCGAACCTTTACGAATTAATCCGTATGATCAAACTAAAACTGGAATTATTGATGCCCTCACGTGCCATATTTTTGAGGTTTTTACTTCAAGATTTTTGAATTTCATAGTTTTTTGATGATCTTAAAGGTACATTAAAATATGCAGGAATTGCCATGTCATTAAGAAAGCACATTCGGTTTTTGTGTTTGTTAATCGCAATGTCTGTACGAGTGTTCTGTCTGTGTGTATTGTAAAGTCCTATAAAATTGTTACAGGGCCTGTCTCTATAACCAGGTC
>OZ038492.1:77442501-77460001 GCA_964036315.1 Acanthosepion esculentum | reverse complement strand
TACGCTTGACATATGACAGTTTTTAATATTTTAGGTGAATTCTTGTAAGCACAAGCATCAATTTTGCAAGACCTGAAGTAACCATATGCAGAGTTACCGAGTTTTTGTAGACATTTGGTGAACGGTCCTTTTGTATCCAATAAAAGTTTGCAAGCGTTTATGACTTTGTGTTGGCAATTCTGCATAAAATCAACAACTTTACAACTGAAAAATAAAATAGTCATAATTATTATTTGTATTGGCAAGTGTTATATTAGGTTGGTGCAAAAGTAATGTCGTTTTTTGACGTTCAACTTCATGTGAGAAAACGACATTTTCAGGACAAAATGATATCAATAATTATATTATTAAGCATTTTACTCAAGACTTACTTGAAAGTACATAACTGATCAGCACGCGCTAAACGAACGATAATGAATACTTACTTCTTTTGTGGCTTGTCACTATCATCAACGACTTCGTAACTTCGACCAATTAAAGAAAATTTGTTTCTTTTACTAGAGACATCTGCACCAGTTTTTGTTTTATAATCGTCTTTCTTTCCATTACAATCTCCGCAAATTCCAGTTAGTTGCTTTCTGTAGATGTTTGGTACTCTAACAATCACTCGATGTCTGCCGTCAAATTGAACCCTTACACCAAAATTGGTTGTCACTTTCACCCAGCCAGCTGAATAAACGGCAGAAAATCCCATATATTTTTTTAAAGGAAGTGTCATCAGTTCACCATTTACCTGAATAGATAATAATTAAACAATATGGTTTCAAAATAGATAGCAATATATCTGTGAATTTACACAAGATGAAATATTTTAGTGAATGAGAAGTCTTAACGACTTTTAGTATTATTTCATTTCTGTTATGCTATTATGCAAATAAATTGAATAATCTGTTGGCCATTTTGTAATTACACAATTATCTGAGGGATATAAATTATAAAAAGAAAACATTTCAGACTTATGATATGAAGCGACAGCATTCTCTTGAACGTCTGTCTGTTTTCTGTACTTCATTACGATATTCTGTTACAAGTTAGGATTTGTTTTACTCTGGGATGCTGATGAATTTGAAAGTAGCAAAGAAAGTCATGTAATATCGGAGTATATATACTCACACTGAGTTTACTGCCTGGCAATAACCTGATCCTTTCACCATTAATATTGAGGTCAACCAGTCGCGTAAAGGATACTCGAGTGTTTCCGCGATGTTCATTTTTAACTTCCACGGAAAAATGAGGTAATCTGCTTGTTTTCCTTGGTGTAGCCAGGGTGTATTTGCATGCGCCCATGAAATGGATCCATTGACCATCAAACGTCTTGTAATGTGGATCACCTGAACCACTGCACACACAGTCGTGTTGTCCTGAAAATCGATTTCATATTTTGCATATATTAATAAGGCCAATGTAAATAATAATTCAGGAAATATGAAACTACATCTTTTTCTAATTTCAGGACGTGACCAATCATGGCTAGCCACAGCCTCCTATCCTTTGTAGATTTTAGTAACGATTGCTTCTATGCCATAAGATTCTGCTCACCCCCCCCCATGTCGCCATTCATTCACATAAGCTCGTCAGGTAGGTGGTGCACTGTTCCTCTGTCTTCTTGCCCTCTATAGGCTCTGTAATTCTCCAAGTTCTATTTCATCATAACGTGTGCAAGCAAGTTCATCTACCCCTTTTTTGATTCTGAGTATATTTTTGTTTTTATTTTTATAAGACTGCTTCGTTACTAAAGAGCTCTGTCCATGAAATTCTCAGCATCCTTCCGCAGAACGTTATGTCCAGTTTCCTTTTATCCTTGGCTATACATGCAAGCGGATTGATATTACATAACGGCTTGTAACAGATTTCCAGTTTCTTAATATTTGTTCAGATTTGGAATGCGTATTTTGCTAATAAAATGCCCATTCGGATTTCGATGTTGCATTTTCTCTTCTCTGTTAAAAATGGTTCCAAGATATTTAAACTTCTATTCTTGTCTGATATTGGCATCTCTAAACCGTAGTTCCCATATTGTTTTTTCTCTAGCTGACAAACACAATCTCTGCTTTACAGTTGATGGTTAGTTAGATTTTTTTCTTTCTTTCCTTCACTACTCTCTACGAGGTCTAGTATTTTTATGTCTGTCTGCAATTAACACAATGTCATCTGCGTATTTTATATACACCGTGTAGATGAGCACATATGTTAATTATTTTATTATTTTTTTGCATACATGTTTTTATCGAGAATGCTTGTTCTTTGTGTTTCCACGCACTTTTCAGTAAGCCTTTCCTCTTTAACTTAACTGAAGATCTTTCTAATATCTATTTGTACAGTTCTGTACTGTTTTCTATTAGTTGTCATCACGAGAATTTCATATCATCAACCCATTCTTCACTTGTTTCATTTTCCTTCTGATGGTCTTATTTACCGACGTCACTACTGCTTTACACAACGTATTCCACCTTCAATTTGTAATCTCGTTGATATAAGTAATATATTCACATATATTCACTTGTCAGGCATTTAGGCATTTCGGATTTTCTCGCATTGTTGTTTAGTTGTTGCTCTGGTCTTCTTTATTTTCCGAAATTCTACTCTGAGATAGGATATGACGGGAATATTGTCACTTCCACACACCCGCACTTGGATATAATTTATATTTTAAAACTGCGTTTTTAAACATTTTACTGACATTTATGTAATTAATCTGGTCATTTTTATTCCCTCACTAGAGTTCATGCGATTAAGCGTCTTTGGTTTTTTGAAACCAGGTGTTGCTAAAAACATTCCTGTGCACCACTGGAGTCATCTTTGCTGCATTTGTTTTAAGTTACTCGTCTGAACGTGATAACTATTTCACTTTCACGTATTACATATTCCCGTTCTGTTTGACATTGGTATTCACATGATAACAATTTACGTCGAGTCTTGGTGCTGTACACTAAGTTCTAAAGTTTATCAATTTCTTCCTCATTGTTTTGTATAAAAATAATAGCTACACCGAAAGGATTCTCTTTCAGGTTAATTAAAAGAATTATGTTTGACTGTTGAGAGTACCCCAGGCCATATTTATTAATTTCAATTTATAGTACTAGGCCTACACATCATTATATTTTCTCTTCACTTGCATCTGTATATATCATCCTGTGTACGTGGATTATGAAATCCTCGTTAGATGACCACATATATTTTCATACACCTAGAATGTTAACATTTAATTTATTCATTTCTTGCTTGATATTTTCAAGCTGATCACATTACAAAAGGAAGGAAACTCAAAATTTTAATGAAATATTAAACGGCTAGATATTGTAAAAGTCTATCCCATATAACAATAATATATATATATATATATATATATATATATATATATGTGTGTGTGTATATATATATATGTATATGTATATATATATATATATATATATATGTATGTATATATATATATGTATATGTATATATATATATATATATGTATATATATATATATATGTATATATATATGTGTGTGTGTGTGTGAGAGAGAGAGAGTGAGAGAGTGAGTGCGTGTATTTCATATACATATATTCTAAGTAACCATTTTAAAATATTGATCATTTCATGAAGCAGTTTTATAAGCATCAATCCTTTCTGAAATAGACATCGTAATTGTTATTTTTAATAATATTTCAGTGACAATATTGTGGTCTAAAGACCTGAAGAATTCATAGCTTTGATAATGATTTCCTCTCAACTTTTCGACAACATTCGATCAGAAACATTTAGGGTAAATATCCACTCTCGCGGAAACAAGGTGATTCGTCGTGTTGTAATAGATATCAATATGATCTTGTTAAACCTATTAAAGGATAGTAAAATATACATAGGATTAAGTAAAGGAATGCTTGTTTTTGGTGTGAAGGCCGTATAATTTATTTGAAGATGACGAACAACATAAGAGGCTGAGATGGGGTTCTACTGACGTATACTAAGAAAACAATAGGCAGAGCAAGTAAGCATCGAGGAAGTTTTAAGGAAAAAAAGTTCAGAGAAGCCTATATTTATAAACAGATTCTGGGTAAAATTTTGATGAAAGAGGACTAAGATAATTTAACAATCACAAGAGATATTGAAACTGGGGAAAACTGCGAGAAAATTACTTTTATGTGAAAGTATGGCAAAACAGGGACAATTGGGGATGAGGACGTGCAGAATATTACAAAGTAAAATAGATAGGAACATGTGGAAGGTATATGGCACTTAAAATAATATTGGAATTTCTCCCTCACTGAACATTTTTGAGGTGTTAATAAACTTGTTTTTCAGGATATTGAAAAATGTTAGAAAATGATGGTGTTTCCAAATAAGTTTACTTTTTGTGTGGTATTATATTTACTACATTCTACAATTTATGCTAAGCCTAAGGTATATGTAATTTTCTGTTGTCACAACAAACAAGCGTAAGCGGGTGAGAATAGAACACTTATGGTGTTATTCGAGGAATAATAAGCAAACAAATACCTATAGGGACGCATTTTCCTCTCGTTAGATGAAATCCTTTCCTGCATTCACATCCTCGAACACCATTTTTAATGCGGCATACACGATTTGCTCCACATTTGATCCAACTGTTGAATACTTTACCATTAACATTGCACGTTAACATATAACGACATTTCGAGTTAACAATTACCTCATTAAGCTGTAATAAAATGAAATAAATGAAGACGTTAATAAGAAATCACATGAAAAACAATAGGATTGTGGGTTATACAGTAATAATGGATGCGAGCATATTGAGTTGTAGAT
The DNA here is from genome assembly GCA_964036315.1 of Acanthosepion esculentum. Lineage (NCBI taxonomy): Eukaryota > Metazoa > Mollusca > Cephalopoda > Sepiida > Sepiidae > Acanthosepion > Acanthosepion esculentum. The sequence goes on along the minus strand of OZ038492.1, from coordinate 77,455,228 downwards.
TATGAGAAATATAATGGATCGTAATAATTGATAAACATAAATAATGATAGTAATAATCATGGCAATATTAACCGCTTCCTAACAAGGAAACATTTGGCACTTATTGAAAAAATAGTCAGTATTACTTTCGGTTGAAATTTATAAAATCTTGCTCTTGAAATATTTTTTCAGCAAAGTAAGTTTCTGGAGTTCAGTAGCTGTTATGTTACCTTCCAGTAATGATGGTGTTTGTATTCCTAACATTTGATTTGAAGTAGTGCCAGCATCTTGATTATGTCAATTATTTTTTATTTGAGTAACACGAGCCTTCCATTTTACTTGTTGTTGATGTTGGTAATATCAAAGTGTTGTGGTTTCAGTTATTTGGTAGTGTTGTTTGTGATTCTATAGTTCCAGTCAACAATGTTCAACGAATAATGATTTTGATAAGAACATCAAGATTCAATGGCTTAAAGCCATTTTAAACGATTGATCTTAGAAAGAGGTTGTATAGAACTGAAAGGTTGTCATTAGAACGGGGCTGCTGCCATGTATGACATCCATAGGAAACTCTCTATCTAACGAAGCTATTCTAGAAAAATGACTAGAATTTTCAGGTAGATGTTTTGGTTTGTAGCAATGTGGGAATAAAATATATTCACTTTTAATTAGTTATTTTTGAAATTAGAAATTGTGGGGATTATTGCAATCAATATTGCTTCAAAATATTGGAGAAGAACGTAGTAAATTTGTTATGATAATGAATACTAATGAAATTTTTGATTTCTCATCGGTATATTTCTATGTACTTAATCTTAGAATTACATTGAATATACATATATTTAAAAGATAGCATTGTATCTGTGTGAATGATAAATATTTACTTACAACCATGTAAATTCCATTATAGTTACAACCGCACTTCAATCTCGGGACGCATTTTTTACCACTGAGAATATATCCACGTTTGCAGACACACCCCTCTGCTCGAGCAGTACATATCGGCCTACGATTGATGCAAGAGGGTTGACACGCTAATGCATTAAATTTGTAGAACTGATTTGGCCCACATTTCATAGCTGCAATGAAAAGTTGGTGACTTGAATATAATACATTCACAGTGACGTCTGTCTATTATTGGTGAACGTAGATATTATAGCTAAAAAGGAAGGTATATTAATAATTTATGTATCGGCATTTCTTTAATATGAGAATATGCGTACGCTATGATGAGGAACAAATTGCCACTGCAAGTTTTATTCTCTGTGCCTTTTAAGCATTCGCCTTAACATATATACGTAGAGATTTATATATAATTTACGGAGAATTATTGAAAATCGCGGATAAAACTTTGATTTGAGTCGTGTTAGTAACAACAGTGAACGTAAAGAGAATATTCTTACAAAATATATATATGACAGCTACAGAAATATTACAAGTTGACTCTATTCAACGCGCTGAAATATATTTCAAAGAAACCAAATGAATGAAATTATATCATTTTCTGCAGATATTATTCTAATAGAGCTTTTGTATATTAGAATAGAAAACATTACTAAAATAAATAAGATTTTCTGAAAGAATAAAATCCTCCTTCAAATAATGTTAAAATCGAAGTAAAATACAAAATATTTAATTGAATGAGAAAATCTGATATAGCTTGTTATTAAATACTGTGAGGAAACAGTGAGACCAGTTCGTAATTTATATCAGTATTCCTTTGTAAATCTCGCTTGTTTATATTGGTGTACCGTAAAATATTTTTCGTGTTCATATTAAATAATGTAAAGTTAGTATTTTGTGTGGAATAAAACTCATATGATGACTGTCCTTTTTAATTGATTTTGAAACATTTCGTGGAAAATACATACGGCATATCAAATATTTTCTCCAGTTCACAGTGACACCTGCCTTTTCACATTCGCGTGAAAATCCTTCAAAGGCATTGCAGACAACAGTCTTGAACATTCGCTTGTTTTGGTGATATATACAGGCGTCGATTTTACAAGATGTAATGTATCCTTTGACGCGTGACCACCCTAGTCTTCTCCTGCATTCGCGAAAGACGGGTAATAATATCTTGTTGCATACTCCTGTTTTTAAAAATAGGCACTTGGTTTTGACATCGGTGACGTAACACCTAAAACAGAAAGTAATATATGAGTTAAGTTTTGTTCAGTCCCATTGGGTTACTTTCCTCAAAGGAAAAGATCTACTGGAATAAGGAAATTTCATGGAAGTTATAAAATGTTTGGTCATATATATATATATATATATATATATATATATATATATATATATATATATATATATATATATATGTATGTATATATATATATATATATATATATATATATATATGTATGTATATATATATATATATATATATATATATATATATATATATATATATATATATATATATATACTGTGTGCGGAAAATATTTCCTGTCTTAAATATCAAAGAGGAATTAGCACACGTCTTTCAAATTGATTCATTTAAGTTTTGTTTCACTCTATGATGCATTATAAATGCAAAGCAACAAAGGTAACTTTAAAATATCCTGATGTTGCACAGAGAACGCGCCTGGTACATAAATCTGTGTTATTTAAATACATTTCAATTCGACTTTATTTTTCATAAATTCATAAATTCAAATGAAGTGAAATCTTTTTTTAATATTGTATTAATAAGATTATTGTTTGTCTAACGTATACGATTCTGCAAGTGCCATCTGGATTAACCTAATTTATTTAACCAAGACATTAAAAGTATATTATGCACATTAATCATAATATTACTTAGGAAAAGGACAATGTACGTTATCTTTCTTTAAATCTTAAACGATCAAATTTTTGACTCACATGTTTGGTCATAAATATATATAGTGTCAACTGAATTATATTTTCTGATTTAAAGATCAAAGACAAATTTTGTGGTATTAGTATTTCTAATTGAATTACTGTCAAGTTTAGGATATGGAATGAAAATAACATTCCACTTTCAAAAGCATTATCAATGTAAAACAACAAAGGAAAAGAAAAAAACAACATTCTCATGATACATAGAAAAAGCGCCAATTACATGAATATATGTTAGTGAAACAAATTTCGATTCGACATTTTTTAGAACAATTTAAATAAAGAGAGATATTGTTTATTGTCATATTAATAAAATGGTTTGGTTGTCGCCTGTATAACCTTCTAGATATTTCCAATTCGTTTCAACTATTATATAAATATGACAATAAAAGAATGTTATGCATATTAATATTATTTATAAAAAGAACAATATGCGTTGTCTTTCATTAAATGTTAAACATTGAAGTTTTGACTCACATGGTGTTTGGTTTGTCGCTGTCATCGTACACTCTGTAGCTACTTCCAATCAAGGAGTATCTGTTTCGATAGCTCGACACATCTTTTCCTTTTTTTGTACGGTAGTCGTCTTTGATCCCGTTGCAGTTGCCACAGATCCCAGTCAACTTATTCCTAAAGAAACCAGGAACTTTTACATTAACTCTGTGCCTACCGTCAAACTCAACTCGGAGACCCCATTCTGTTGTCACCGTGATCCATCCAGCAGAATATGTAGCCGAGAATCTCCAAACATTACTGATGGGAAGTGATCTCTTTTCACCATTCACCTACAATTAACATATTCGATTAAGACGAATTGATATACGCATTATCAAAAATTTAGGAAGATTCACGTCATTTTATCATCAAATTCTCGCTCACGAAGCTCGCTGAAAATACCCACTCCATCCGGATGTTTAATCTTCTTGCTGCGGGTGGCTATTTCGGACTTAGGCTCAAACCGAATGGGAAATCTTATCCAGCTGATAAATGAGCAAAGATAATTTTGAAGAAACAGATTTGAATTCCTCTATTAACTGCATGGAACTTCAAATCACCACTTTAACTCAGATTCCGACTATAATTCAACTTTCCGGCAAATGTGTGCAGAATTCCAGATCAGGCCAAAATTTGAGTCCTACAAATCAAGAATTCACGTCTAACAAAACGCACAATTTAAAACTGACTCCTTGGCATTTTGAAGAAATAAAACTGCATTCATCAAACGAAAATTTATAAATTCACATATTTTTTAGGCTCCATTAATCTCAGTATCAATTAAAAAATTTAATTCACTAATTATACTCATTTATATTAAGATTCGAATTACTAACTGATTTTTCCTCATCCGACAAAAATCACAAAGCTGGATGTTCAAGCACGAGATGATGAGCAAACTTTGAATCCTGGGATTATCCTCATTCCAACAAGTTATAATGTCTATATAGTGCAAGAATGGCCCGAGTTACAGGGGTGGCAGACACATGGATGGACTGATAGTATAGGCTGTTTATTTATTTAATTATTTTATTAATATTATTATAATATTGGACTGAATTTTGAATTCTGATTTGACTTTCATTTCTTATATGTGAAATTAAATTAGTATATGCAAAGAGTTTCACTATTTTTGTATGATTTTGTCATTGCTTGGATTAATGAGTTTGTGCACGTCTCTGTGCCAAATATTGATTTTCCTGAAATTTAAATAAAGAGATATGGCGGTTAAGACGGCTTTTCACACACATGCATACATATCCAGAGACTGGCGAGCTGACACTCTCACGCTGATATACATTTAATATCGCTCCTCTAAACTGATGATGTATCGAATCTAAGATATTATGAATGCATATCACACTCGAATCTATCTCAACATATATGGAAATTGTCAGATAAAATGAGAGGGTGAGAGCATTTTAATACAACTTGTTGTTTTTGCTTGTTGAATCATACATTGTAATATCATTTCATGAATTTATAATCTGAAATAAGTAAATGTATCTGTTGATCTGTGAAATGAATTGCCGACGAACAATATTAGAAATAGTTTTGTTACCCTTATACAAAAGGAGTCGATGAAAAATATATAAAGTTTGTACAAAGTATATAGAGGAAAATACGTATATAAGTACTGGAATATATCCAGTGCTCATTTGTATTACTCAATAGTAAACATAACATCTACCTGCGACAGTGACCTGTTCAGATTGATCAGAATTCCTGCCCTAATATATATGCGTTTGTTTGAAGCAAAAAGCTTTCGTCGTTGAAGAGGTGTAAACAATAATAAGATCAGATTATGGCAGCATCCTTCTGCTGAACAATTAACGCATTATTGTTGGAACTAAATTGTGTGAGTAAAGATATTTTATTATATGTATACACATGTTATATATGACTTCTGTGTGCATTTTTACTTACGAGAATTTTATTCCTTGGTAACAGTCTAATAGTGACGCCTTTAAGTTTGACATCAACCATTCGAGTGTATGATACCCGTGTGTTTCCGCGGTGTTCATTCTTAACTTCAACGGCGAAGAAGTATGGTGCATACTTACTGCTTCTAGCCAAAGTATACTTGCAAGTTCCCATGAAATGAATCATTTGCCCGTCGAAGGTTCTGTAATGAGGATCTCCTGAGGCGCTACATGTACAATCAGGTTTTACTGAAATAGGAAATAGAGAAAACAAAATTTGCATCCACTGAATTATCATTTCGATTTGGGATTGCTTTCAAAATTATAATTACTTTCTTCAAATCGTACTATAAAATTTTCGAGAGCACTAATGACATATTAGACATTTTCAGATTTGAAATAATACCGCGTTATCAATACATCATGTGGTTACGTATTATTTTAATTGTACCGAAATCAACATGTAAACGTGAAGATTTATATGAATCTAAGAACGAATACTCTATACAAGACAAAAATATTCATTTAATGATTATATTTTCATGACTTTTATGTGGAATTTTAGGTGGAAATCGGATATTTGTTTCATGTACATCTTTATGTTCGTATTCGGAATATGTAAAACACACTTAACTTTTTTCTGAATTCTTTACTGAATATTGGATTAAACGTTATCAGTTGTTGGGAATTAATATGAATATTTTACTATATATATATATATATATATATATATATATATATATATATATATATATATATATATATATATAGATATGTATATATATATATATATATATCTTTGTATCTATGTATGTATGAAACACTGTAACTGTGTGTATGATAAATGTTGACTTACAAGCATGTAGATTCCTTTATTGTTACAACCACATTTCGATTTCGGTACGCATTTATTACCGCTGAGAATATATCCCGATTTGCAGATACACTCCTCTGCTCGAGATGTATGTATATTTAATAAACATTCGTCTCTGTTTGTGTCTGTGATTGTGTGTGCGATAATTTTATTTCATACGAGATGTTCATGTCGAAAATTGAAATGTATTGAAATTTTAATAAGATGAACGTGGCAAATAACTTGTATCCTAATTGATCGTTCGTGATTGTGCTATAATAATTTCCACGAACATGAATTTGTATATGTTGAAGTTATAAAGTATATATTCAAAGGGTGGTAACACGACTGCGAAAAAGAAGACAATATTAATGAATATATTTGTGATTTTATGATTACTTTTATTAATTTTCAATTTCTACTCCTAATTCTACGTCTCTTAAATAAAAATCAAGATTCGTCTTTTTACATCCATCTCGATGTTTCTCTTTTGTTCTGTCGCCATTTTCTCCTTATGTTTCTCTCTCTCAAACTCAGCAGCCGATGAGTTTCCACGGTCATTGAAATATTCGTGAAGATGATATAAAAAGAAATATTTTAATTTCAAAACCTCACTTGGATTTCAGGAGCCGATTCAGCCGAAACAGATCGTCGGTGAATTTAACACATACCTACAGGTATTTGTCTTTTGTAAGATGACTCGGCCCTAATCCTTATTCGGGTCTCACTTTCTTTTTGTCTCACTTAACGTCCCTCTTCATTTTTCTCTTTTAAAATTTATGTCCCATCCCCATTCTGTTCTCGTTTCAGAAACTGTGATAACAAGTCCGATACACGTAATATATAGGTACACGCTTATTAATATACTGAAAACCATTAGTATCGATTTATATAATTTTATATGATTTTCTATTTAAATGAATGTGATGCATATATATTACGTACGTAAATAGTGCATATATGGTTTGTCGTTTATAAATGCAACGGGGATTTTAGGAAATCAGATAACAGAGGAGAAATAAGGGTAATTGCTTTAGAGTGCTGTTTAATTTGTTTGATATATAACAAAGTAAATGAAAGTGATGCAAAGAGAGACATTTGTTTAGCGGAAAACAACCTTTGATAGAAAGAAACCGACATTAAGGAAAAACAATCTTCGAATTAAATTACAGTACCTATAATTATTTTCATATATCTTTGCCGTAATACTTTTGCTTATAATGTCAAAAGCATTAAAGTTGACGACATTAAATTTATGATTATGATCGCTTCATAGACATGGCTCTTATTTTTATATTGATATATTTTATATATATTATTATATCGGCTGAATCGGCTAGATTTAAATAATTGAACATAAACATACCTTGACATATTTTCTTCGAAATACTTTTCGTAATTCTTTTCAATTCATAAAACTTGCCAACACTGAATATATGCTTAGATTTCGGGTGGCTCGCCATGGCTTGCAGTTCTGAACGACGAAACCTACGTCCAATACCAACGCTGAATATATCGACACCTGCTCTTTTAATTGTATTCGCTGCCAATATTGTTCTTTTTGAATTCGATGATACCCCGTCTGTGATAACAATGGCGATATTTGGTACAGAATTTCGATCACCATTTTGTCTTTTAAAGACCCTATGTAGGAGTTGGAGAGCGAAGTAGGTATTTGTTCCTCCGCTCATATATTTGATCTTCCGAATTGCACGTATCAATGAAGACTTCTTACTGTATCGATGAAGATTGAAATTAATGAATGCGCGCTTACTGAACGAAACAATAGCAACACGCATTTTGTTGCTGCCTATTTTCCAACTGCGAATGATGTCTATCACGAATTTCTTAACTTTACGGAAATTTCTATTTCCCACACTTCCAGAATGATCAAGGACAAACGCAACATCTGCGACTGCTTTCTTACATTTTGCTAAAATAAAAGAAACAAAAAAAGAAGAAAACGAATCAATGTATTATACGAGATAGCGAAAAGTATATGTAATCTACACTCGAGATAGTAGGTTATTAATTTATTTCTCCGGATTAAAGTTTCGAAGAAATTAAAAGTAGCAAGATGAAATTGAATTTTTTTCTATATGCCGCTTCCGTTCAGAACATGGGCGGCCATTCTAAAATTCCTATCGGTCGTGGCCCTTTGCAGATTTTCTAGTTTTCAATGCGTCAGCATCACATTACACCATCGATTCACCCAAACTCGTAAGGTGACCCGCAGCCGCCGCCTAATTCGTAAGCTCTCATTATGCCGTGAGAGAGTTAAGTTTTCCCAGCCCTCCTTCAACTTTATATGTCCCAGGAATTTCAGATCTCTCTCCCTGATTCCGTGAATAAGTGTTCTACTTTTTAACCCTTGTCTTTAAGACTTCCCTGTTGGAAATCTCAGTATCCCTTTGAAGATCCACATTTTTTATGCCTCCCGTTTTCCTCTCGTCCGTAGATAGATCTTTCAGCATTCACTGCCATGTAATCGGATGGATATCACATAGCAATGCAGCACTATTTCCTGTGTTTCTCTTATGTGACCTTACCTATAACGACAGAGTGAACTCTTCCTGACACTATAAATACTGCGACTCTCAAGAGAGACGAGACGGAATCGAGTTGATCCAATAGTAATTCACTCCAAACCAGACTGACACTCACACTAACACTTTCTACAGCTTGTATTATTATTCTGTGTAATATATATTTGTTATTTCTACTCTTGTGTTCGTGTTGTTCTTCCTTGGTCGTAATCTTGGACCTTAACAGTGGCGACGCGGATATTGGACCATAATAGTTTCTTATGACATTTTTCTGTATTTCAGCTTATTGCTGTGCTTTTGTAATGCTTCTTTCATTTGTTCAACGTGTATTCGGATTTTGATGTCTTGTTTTCCATCCTTTGTTAAAAGAATTGCCAGATATTTAACCATCTGTAATTGATTAATTTGATATCTCCAATTTTTAAATCATATCTTGGACTTTTCCTTCTGATGATGACCATATTTTCTGTCTGCTAACAGTTGATGTTTAATCCGTTTTCTAGGTTTATTTTACTACCGTGTCACGTAGGTCCTGTAGATTTATTTCCGTGTCATCCATCAACAAAGAGTTATCTGCATATCTTATCAATCTTGTCAATGTTGAAAATGTCTAAGGACATAAGATTATCTCTGCTCTGCTACGATCTGGCCCTGCTGCTTTGTTCTTGTTTATATTCTCCATCTTCATCTTCCCCAATGATTAAATTCAAATGTTAATATGTCTGGACCTTCCGTATTTTCAAGCTGTGTACGTTTATCTACCACATCGTGAAAATGTACTTTGATATATTATTTCCATATTTTCGTGTTATCAGTGATCCTTCCTTTGGTTTTATAAAACCTAGTGATTCAGTCATCTTTCGACTTGTTAATTCATTTTTTCATTTGTGCATACTTGCTCTGTTTGTGTTGATCTTCCATACTATTTCTACGCACTTTTCATTGATATATTTCACTTTATGTTGCATACATTTCTTTCAGTTTCGGTGTTTACTGTAAATGTTTATTTTCAATTGCGTGTATTATCCTGTGTATCCCTAAAGACATCCTCATACCCAACATTTTCACATGGGCAGAGAATGATGACAGTGAAAATATCGTAGTGTCAACAAAAAGGAATGTGGAAACACACGATAAACTGAATTAATAATTTTTATTAAATATTAACATAAAAGACGCATTCCGTGCGTACATTTACGCTAGATCTTGTGAAGGGCTAATCCAGATTCTCTTCCCAAAATAACGGATCCTCTTGTCCAGCTAAGAAAACAGCAATGACGATTTTGAAGAGATAGCTTTGAATTCCGCAATTCACCCCATGGAACTTCTAATCCTACTTTTAACTCTGATTCAAGCTATGTCCAATTTCGACAGAAATACCGATTGAGGGTGAAACCCTAATTTGGAGCGAAATTCCAGTTCAGGCCGAAAAGTGGGTTCTTCAAATTACAAACGCGATGGAACATCAATTGAATTGAATTCTTCAAATCAAAACCCAGCAGAAATTCAAAACCTAACATCACAATATCTCTCATTTTAACTATGATTTCTAGGAAATTTGAAGAAAGAAAAATCATTTTCTCAATTTCCAAGATTTTGGAGATATATCTATTCTAAACATTTCGAATGAATTCTAATGAATTTGAATAATAACAGATCTTCGTAAATACAAATCATACGATGATAATTTTTTACATAAATCTGGCTTTAATGATAATTTTTTACATAAATCTGGCTTTAATGATAATAAGTCAGTGTATATATTTATTGGTTGTAATTATTTTATTTTATTTTTACATTTAGCTGGATACACACACCTCCAGACAACTGCTCTTTTATTAAAGCATTCGAGAAGCAGAAACTATATAACATACGCATTCCACTTTCGCAAAATGTTACAACTTAAACCATACTACAGGGAACTGTTTCAGTGTTGTGTTAATATCATTAAAATTGCAAAACCGGAGAATCTCATTGATTATTATTTTTTTTTATTGCGCATACTTACACGGTGATATGGCTTAGATATTTCATGCAATTAAGTTTTTTTTTAAGCGTATCACCCCAAGCAAGGCTGGAGGTTAATAGCACGCAAGGGGAAGTGGATAGATCAAGTCAACTAGAGATGTCGATTGACGTTACACTTAAATATTTGGAGATTGTATTTGTGAGGGAAACAGGAATAAGCAAGGGAGTTCCACAGGCAAGATGTGCGAGACATGAAGCTATTGGAGTAGAAGATACGTCTACATCTAACAGTTTCAACGGCGAAGGGGTGGGAACGGGATGCCAGCCTCGTAGGACGTTTAAATTCATGAGGCTTATGAACCAGCGAAAGCAGCTCCTCGGAGCAATTACCGTGAAAGTATTTGTAAAAAAGACAGAGCGAGGCAACGTCGCGTCTGTGAGAGAGCAACAGTAGACGAGATGACAGATCAGGGCCAATTACGTTGCGTATCCGTCTCTGGATCTTATCAAGAACCCTGAGGCAAACACAGGGGCTCCAGACCATATATGGCAGCAATACTCCATGCAAGGGCGAATGGTCGATTTATAGATTTGGAGGATCGATTCAAGTACACTATCTTACAATTTTATTTACTTTAATTAATATATTAAAATATTCAGCAATAATCTGCTAATAAATGTCATTGACAGTTCATGTTTAAACATCAATACGGCTGATTATTTATTAAGATTGAAGTTAATGAGAGCTTTTGTAGTCTACGATATATATAACATATGGACTTCCTTAACGCCTATATTCAAAGAACGAATATGGTTTTGTCGAATTCTTTAACTTAAACATGTTATAAAATATGATTTTCTATGCGCTGAGTTTTTCCTGGACGTGGGCGACCATGGCTCTACACAGACTCTTAGCATTTGCAGACCTTAAAATCGTGGTATTTTTAGCTGAAATTCTCAGATCTGTTTGTCTATCCATTCAAACAATCACGACAGTTAGGTTAACCTCTCCTTTATACTGTCCAATTGTCCTGACATTTAAATTCTTATTAATTATTTATGCATATAAATGACGTATTTGTTAACATTTCTTTAAGGTTTTCTTTTGCTTACGGGTTTCGCCTATGCAATTATCAGCATATTGCTGTAGAAACAACTTTTCATTGAGTATATTTTTCTCTTCATCAGTGACGGTATTGTCCAGCATTCACTAGCATATAAGAGTATTGAGAATACATCAAACATTGCATTCTGTCTAGTGAAACTTTAGGAATGCTTCCTTTTTTATTCCTATGCGTGACTAGGTTAAACAGTTGCAATTTCCATCCTCTCTTAAAAAATTTCCAAGATATTTAAAAGTATTTGCTATCAACCATACATTTTACCTTCTTACCGATAATGCTTAGTCATTTCTTCTGGCTATCATTTATTCCTTCTGTCTATGATGCGTTCTGTTTCCACACCGAATTCTTTTTCTATTCCTCTATAACCTGCGTACATTTGTTTCTAATTCCTGTGTTCAGTGTTTTTCTTTTCATCATTACTTGCCATTGTCTGTTGTCATTTATTATTCCCCTCTTGTACTTCATCTATTATCCATTCTATCTTATGTCTTCTTGTTTGCCTTGTATTAATCTCATTCGCGGATATCACAATTATAATTGACATTAATCAACACTTCTTTCAATTAACACTCGTGATAATTATTTCTGTTTTTTGTATTACTATTTGAAAGTATTCAGTTATTACAATAGGATATTATGAATTGTTACGCCTCGAAAAGAAGCATCGAATCTTTTATATGTATAGATTCGCGAAAGAGTTGAAAACATGGGAAATGTTTCAGTTCATTTGTTCTAAATGTTCTGCCAACTTTATAATGAAGCGAAATTTGGTGGAAATCAAAATTTATTGTTTGGCTAAGCTCTTTCATATACTGATAAGTATTATTAAATCATGAATGAAATAAAAGCAGATATTACTCACGATGTATTATTGGGCCAGGTGTCACTGAAAATGGAAATAAGTAATATGATGAGAAATATTCATATTTACATTGTTGACAAATTCATAGCATAGCAGTCATATGTAAGATAATTTTA
>OZ038492.1:77430001-77440001 GCA_964036315.1 Acanthosepion esculentum | reverse complement strand
ACTCTGCTACATAATACCTTATCTCAGAAATCTAGACAGATACTAAACCAAGAATTGCATTAAATATATATATATATATATATATATATATATATATATATATATATATATACATACATATATATATATATATATATATATATATATAATTATATACACATACATACACATATATATATGTGTATATATATATATATATATATATATATATATATATATATATATATATATATATATATATATATATATGTTTCTATGTATGTATGTATGTATGCATAAGACACTGTAACAGTTTACTTACAACCATGTAGATTCCTTTATTGTTACAACCACATTTCGATTTCGGTACGCATTTGTTACCGCTGAGAATATATCCCGATTTGCAGACACAGCCCTCTGCTCGGGCTGTACATATCGGTCTACGATTGGTGCAAGTTGGTTGACACGATAAAGCATTAAATTTGTAGAACTGATTTGGCCCACAATTCATACCTGCAATGAAATATAGATGATTTGGATGAAATACAATCACAGTGATTTCGGCTTGTAATACTTTAACCCAGATATTATAGCGAAAATGGCAGAATATTATTAAAGGATGGGTCGAATTTTCTGTCTGGCATCAAAATGATTATCATCATATTTTCATTGCAGTTTTACATATATATGGCGAGATTATATATAATTTTCAGACAATTAATGCAAAAAAATATTTCAGTGGTGTAGGTCACAACACGAAACCTAAGGAGAACATTCTTTCAAAATATATATTAAATCTACGTAAATAATAAAAGATGAATCTACGCAGTTGCTGAAAGATATTTTAAAGAAAACAAATGAATGAAATGTTCCTCAGCTTCTGAAGATATCCATCTATTAGAATATTTGTGGTCCATATATAAACGATGTATATGATAATGGAAAACAATGCTAAAACAAATAAGATTCTCTTAAAGAATGACACAATCTTAAATCGTAATGAATTACAAAACATTTACTTGCATAATAAACTATTATATAGCATGTTATTTCTTACTGCGAAGAAGAAACGAGAATAATGAATAATTTATATCAGAATATTTTGTAGATCACACTATGTTTTACAGGTGTGTGTTAAAATACTTTTTGTAATCATATTAAATGATAAGATAATATTCATATCAAACGAAAGTGATATGATATCTTTCTTTTTACTCAATTTATCATTGAAAATACATACCGCACTTGGAATATATTCTCCAATTGGCAATGACCCCTGCCTTTTCACATTCGCGCGCAAATCCTTCAATGGCATTGCAGACAACTGGCTTGAACATTCGTTTGTTTGTGTGATATATACAGGCGTCGATTTTACAAGATTTAATGTATTCTTTGACGCGTTGCCATCCCAGTCTTTTCCTGCATTCCTTAAAAACGCCTTGTAATATAGTGTTACAGACTCTTGTTTTAAAATGTGGGCACTTGTTTTTGACATCGGTGACGTAACACCTAAAATACAAATTAATATCTGTAAGAAGTTTTATTAAAACCCATTGTGTTACTCCTGTTAAATGAAAAGTGTTACTTGAATATGTACATTTTCATGGAAAATATAATATAAATATTTGGACAGAAATACATACATTGTCCGCTGAATATATTGTGTGATTTAAAGATCAAATACGTATTTTGGGGTTTCAGTATTTCTAATTGAATAACTGGAGAGTTTAGAATATGAAATGAAAATATTCTTCCACGTTTAGACGCATTATTTATGCAAAACGACAAAGGAAAAGAAAAGAACTTTCTTAAGATACACAGAAAAATCTCCAATTACATGAATATATGTTAGTGAAATAAATTTCGATTCGGCATTATTTTAGAACAATTTAAATAAACAGAGATAAAGTTGATCATATATATTAACAAAATGGTTTGGTTGTCGCCTGTATAATCTTCTAGATATATCCAATTCGTTTCAACTATTGTATAAACATGACAGTAAAAGAATCTTATGCATATTAATTATAATATTGTTCACGAAATGGACAATATTTGTTATCTTTCTGTAAATGTTACACGTTCGATAATTTCACTCACCTGGTAGTTGGTTTGTCGCTGTCATCGGCCACTTTGTAGCTACTTCCAATCAAGGAGTATCTGTTTCGATAGCTCGACACATCCTTTCCTTTTTTTGTACGGTAGTCGTCTTTGATCCCGTTGCAGTTGCCACAGATCCCAGTCAACTTATTCCTAAAGAAACCAGGAACTTTTACATTAACTCTGTGCCTACCGTCAAACTCAACTCGGAGACCCCATTCTGTTGTCACCGTGATCCATCCAGCAGAATATGTAGCCGAGAATCTCCAAACATTACTGATGGGAAGTGATCTCTTTTCACCATTCACCTACAATTAACATATTCGATTAAGTCGAAATGATATTCACATTATCGCAAATTTAGGCAGTTTCATATGTCCAAATTCTCTCTTAAATATATTACAATGCTCACTCAAAGACGCACACCGTGCGGATTTGTAATCGTCTTGCTGCGGGTGGCTATTTCGAACTCAAGCTCAAACCGAATGGAAAATCTTATCCAGCTGAGAAATGAGCAAATATAATTTGGAAGAAACAGATTTGAATTCCTCAATTGATTCCATGGAAATTCAAAACACGACTTTAAATCAGATTCCAACTATAATTCCACTTTCGGGTCAATTTGTCCCGAATTCCATGTCAGTCCAAATTTTGAGTCCCACAAATCAAGACTTCGTGTCAAACAAAACGCACAATTTAACAATGATTCCTTGGCATTTAGAAGAAATAAAATTCTTTCCATCAAATAAAAAATTATAAATTTACACATTTTTCTTTGTGCTAAATTTAAGTCATTATCAATTAAATAAAATTACTTGACTAATTTTTTTCATTTATATTAAAATCCGAATTCCTAACTGTTCCTTTCTCATCCGACACAAGTCACAATGCTGGATGTTCAAGCACCAGATGATGAGCAAACTTTCAATGCCGAAATCATCCGCATTCCAACAAGGGATAATATCTATATAGAGCAAGTGTGCCGCGAATTACATTATAATATTTACGGAATCGTGCATTCTGATTTGACTTTCATTTCTTAAATATGAAATGATATAAGTATATGCAAAGATTTTCGCTATTTTTCTTTCATTTTTTCCATTCCTTGGATTAATGAGTCTGTGCACGTCTCAATGCCAAATATTGATTTTACTGAAATTTAAATAAGTAGATATGGAGGTTGAAACAGCTTTTCACACCGACGCATACATATGCAGAGATTGAGGAGCTGACACTCTCACGCTTATATAAATTTAATATCGCTCTTCTAAACTGATGGTGTATCGAATGTTAGATATTATGAAAGCATTTCACACTTGAATCTATCTCATCATATATGAAAATTGCAAGAGAAAATGTGTTGGTGAGAGCAATTTGATACACCTTTTTTATTTTTGCTTGTTGTATCGTACATTGTCTTTAACATTTGATTAATTTATAATCTGAAAATAAGTAAATGTACCTGTTGATCTGCGAAATGAAATGTCGACGAACATGTTTCGAAACAGTGTAGTTACCGTGATAGAATAAGTGTCTATGGAATATATATATATTGTGCACAAATGAATATAGAGGAAAAGACGTATATAACATCTATATCCAGAGCACATTTTTATTACTCAGTAGTAAATATGACATCTACCTTCGACGGTGTCCTGTTCAGATTGATCAGAGACCCAGCTTTAATAAATTTGCGTTTGTGTGAATCGAAAATGTTTCGTAGATGAAGATATGTAAATATAAGATCAGATTATGGAGGTATTGTTCTTTTGAAATATTGTTGTTGAAAATTAATTGTGTGAGTAAAGATATTCTATTATATGTATACATATGTTAAATATGTCTGATGTGTGCATTTTTACTTACGAGAATTTTATTCCTTGGTAACAGTCTAATAGTGACGCCTTTAAGTTTGACATCAACCATTCGAGTGTATGATACCCGTGTGTTTCCTCGGTGTTCATTCTTAACTTCAACGGCGAAGAAGTATGGTGCATACTTACTGCTTCTAGCCAAAGTATACTTGCAAATTCCCATGAAATGAATCATTTGCCCGTCGAATGTTCTGTAATGAGGGTCTCCTGAGGCGCTACATGTACAATCAGGTTTTACTGAAATAGGAAAAAATGAAAACAAAATTTGCATTCACTGAATTATCATTTCGATTTGGGATTGCTTTCAAAATTATAATTACTTTCTTCCAATCGTACTATAAAATTTTCGAGAGCACTAATGACATATTAATTAATAAGTTGTACGTGGTAAATAACTTGTAACCTAATTGTTCGTTCGTGATTGTGCTATAATAATTTCCACGAACATGAATTTGTATATGTTGAAGTATAAAGTATATATTCAAAGGGTGGTAACACGAATAAGAAAAAGAAAACAATATTAATGAATATATTTGTGATTTTATGATACCTTTTGTTGATTTTCAATTTCTACACCTAATTCTACGGCTCTCAAATAAAAATCAAGATTCGTCTTTTTACATCCATCTCGATATTCCTCTTTTGTTCTGTGGCCATTTTCTCCTTATGTTTCTCTTTCTGAAACTCAACAGCCTATGGGTTTACCCGGTCATTAAAATATTCGTGAAGATGATATAAAAAGAAATATTTTAATTTCAAAATGTCACTTGGATTTCAGGGGCCAATTCAGCCTAAACAGATCGTCGGTGAAAGAATCATAATTTAACACATACCTACAGGCATTTGTCATTTTTAAGATGACTCGTCCCTAATCCTTATTTGGGTCTCACTCTCTTTTTGTCTCACTTAACGTCCCTCTTCATTTTTCTCTTTTAAAATTTATGTCCCATCCCCATTTTTTTCTCGTTTCAGTAACTGTGATAACAAGTCCGATACACGTAATATATAGGTACACGCTTATTAATATACTGAAAACCATTAGTATCGATTTATATAATTTTATATGATTTTCTATTTAAATGAATGTGATGCATATATATTACGTACATAAATAGTGCATATATGGTTTGTCGTTCATTAATGCAACAGTGATTTTAGGAAATCAGATAACAGAGGAAAATTAAGGATAATTGCTTTAGAGTGCTGTTTAATTTGTTTGATATATAACAAAGTAAATGAAGGTGATGCAAAGAGAGACATTTGTTTAGCGGAAAACAACCTTTGATATAAAAATCAGACATTAAGGAAAAACAATCTTCGAATTAAATCACAGGGCCTATAATTATTTTCATATATTTTGGCTGTAATACTTTTCCTTATAATGTCAAAAGCATTAAAGTTGACGACATTAAATTTATGATTATGATCGCTTCATAGACATGGCTCTTATTTTTATATTGATATATTTTATATATATTATTATATCGGCTGAATCGGCTAGATTTAAATAATTGAACATAAACATACCTTGACATATTTTCTTCGAAATACTTTTCGTAATTCTTTTCAATGCATTAAACTTGCCAACAGTGAATATATGCTTATATTTCGGGTGGCTTGCCATGGCTTGCAGTTCTGAACGACGAAACTTACGTCCAATACCAACGCTGAATATATCGACACCTGCTCTTTTAATTGTATTCGCTGCCAATATTGTTCTTTTTGAATTCGATGATACCCCGTCTGTGATAACAATGGCGATATTTGGTACAGAATTTCGATCACCATTTTGTCTTTTAAAGACCCTATGAAGGAGTTGGAGAGCGAAGTAGGTATTTGTTCCCCCGCTCATATATTTGATCTTCCGAATTGCACGTATCAATGAAGACTTCTTACTGTATCGATGAAGATTGAAATTAATGAATGCGCGCTTACTGAACGAAACAATAGCAACACGCATTTTGTTGCTGCCTATTTTCCAACTGCGAATGATGTCTATCACGAATTTCTTAACTTTACGGAAATTTCTATTTCCCACACTTCCAGAATGATCAAGGACAAACGCAACATCTGCGACTGCTTTCTTACATTTTGCTAAAATAAAAGAAACAAAAAAAGAAGAAGAAAACGAATCAATATATTATACGAGATAGCGAAAAGTATATGTAATCTACACTTGAGATAGTAGGTTATTAATTTATTTCTCCGGATTAAAGTTTCGAAGAAATTAAAAGTAGCAAGATGAAAGTGAATTTTTTTCTATATGCCGCTTCCGTTCAGAACATGGGCGGCCATTCTAAAATTCCTATCGGTCGTGGCCCTTTGCAGATTTTCTAGTTTTCAATGCGTCAGCATCACATTACACCATCGATTCACCCAAACTCGTAAGGTGACCCGCAGCCGCCGCCTAATTCGTATGCTCTCATTATGCCGTGAGAGAGTTAAGTTTTCCCAGCCCTCCTTCAACTTTATATGTCCCAGGAATTTCAGATCTCTCTCCCTGATTCCGTGAATAAGTGTTCTACTTTTTAGCCATTGTCTTTAAGACTTCCCTGTTGGAAATCTCAGTATCCCTTTGAAGATCCACATTTTTTATGCCTCCCGTTTTCCTCTCGTCCGTAGATAGATCTTTCAGCATTCACTGCCATGTAATCGGATGGATATCACATAGAAATGCAGCACTATTTCCTGTGTTTCTCTTATGTGACCTTACCTATAACGACAGAGTGAACTCTTCCTGACTCTATAAATACTGCGACTCTCAAGAGAGACGAGACGGAATCGAGTTGATCCAATAGTAATTCACTCCAAACCAGACTGACACTCACACTAACACTTTCTACAGCTTGTATTATTATTCTGTGTAATATATATTTGTTATTTCTACTCTTGTGTTCGTGTTGTTCTTCCTTGGTCGTAATCTTGGACCTTAACAGTGGCGACGCGGATATTGGACCATAATAGTTTCTTATGACATTTTTCTGTATTTCAGCTTATTGCTGTGCTTTTGTAATGCTTCTTTCATTTGTTCAACGTGTATTCGGATTTTGATGTCTTGTTTTCCATCCTTTGTTAAAAGAATTGCCAGATATTTAACCATCTGTAATTGATTAATTTGATATCTCCAATTTTTAAATCATATCTTGGACTTTTCCTTCTGATGATGACCATATTTTCTGTCTGCTAACAGTTGATGTTTAATCCGTTTTCTAGGTTTATTTTACTACCGTGTCACGTAGGTCCTGTAGATTTATTTCCGTGTCATCCATCAACAAAGAGTTATCTGCATATCTTATCAATCTTGTCAATGTTGAAAATGTCTAAGGACATAAGATTATCTCTGCTCTGCTACGATCTGGCCCTGCTGCTTTGTTCTTGTTTATATTCTCCATCTTCATCTTCCCCAATGATTAAATTCAAATGTTAATATGTCTGGACCTTCCGTATTTTCAAGCTGTGTACGTTTATCTACCACATCGTGAAAATGTACTTTGATATATTATTTCCATATTTTCGTGTTATCAGTGATCCTTCCTTTGGTTTTATAAAACCTAGTGATTCAGTCATCTTTCGACTTGTTAATTCATTTTTTCATTTGTGCATACTTGCTCTGTTTGTGTTGATCTTCCATACTATTTCTACGCACTTTTCATTGATATATTTCACTTTATGTTGCATACATTTCTTTCAGTTTCGGTGTTTACTGTAAATGTTTATTTTCAATTGCGTGTATTATCCTGTGTATCCCTAAAGACATCCTCATACCCAACATTTTCACATGGGCAGAGAATGATGACAGTGAAAATATCGTAGTGTCAACAAAAAGGAATGTGGAAACACACGATAAACTGAATTAATAATTTTTATTAAATATTAACAAAAGACGCATTCCGTGCGTACATTTACGCTAGATATTGTGAAGGGCTAATCCAGATTCTCTTCCCAAAATAACGGATCCTCTCGTCCAGCTAAGAAAACAGCAATGACGATTTTGAAGAGATAGCTTTGAATTCCGCAATTCACCCCATGGAACTTCTAATCCTACTTTTAACTCTGATTCAAGCTATGTCCAATTTCGACAGAAATACCGATTGAGGGTGAAACCCTAATTTGGAGCGAAATTCCAGTTCAGGCCGAAAAGTGGGTTCTTCAAATTACAAACGCGATGGAACATCAATTGAATTGAATTCTTCAAATCAAAACCCAGCAGAAATTCAAAACCTAACATCACAATATCTCTCATTTTAACTATGATTTCTAGGAAATTTGAAGAAAGAAAAATCATTTTCTCAATTTCCAAGATTTTGGAGATATATCTATTCTAAACATTTCGAATGAATTCTAATGAATTTGAATAATAACAGATCTTCGTAAATACAAATCATACGATGATAATTTTTTACATAAATCTGGCTTTAATGATAATTTTTTACATAAATCTGGCTTTAATGATAATAAGTCAGTGTATATATTTATTGGTTGTAATTATTTTATTTTATTTTTACATTTAGCTGGATACACACACCTCCAGACAACTGCTCTTTTATTAAAGCATTCGAGAAGCAGAAACTATATAACATACGCATTCCACTTTCGCAAAATGTTACAACTTAAACCATACTACAGGGAACTGTTTCAGTGTTGTGTTAATATCATTAAAATTGCAAAACCGGAGAATCTCATTGATTATTATTTTTTTTTTATTGCGCATACTTACACGGTGATATGGCTTAGATATTTCATGCAATTAAGTTTTTTTTTAAGCGTATCACCCCAAGCAAGGCTGGAGGTTAATAGCACGCAAGGGGAAGGGAAGTGGATAGATCAAGTCAACTAGAGATGTCGATTGACGTTACACTTAAATAGTTGGAGTTGTGAGGGAAACAGGAATAAGCAAGGGAGTTCCACAGGCAAGATGTGCGAGACATGAAGCTATTGGAGTAGAAGATACGTCTACATCTAACAGTTTCAACGGCGAAGGGGTGGGAACGGGATGCCAGCCTCGTAGGACGTTTAAATTCATGAGGCTTATGAACCAGCGAAAGCAGCTCCTCGGAGCAATTACCGTGAAAGTATTTGTAAAAAAGACAGAGCGAGGCAACGTCGCGTCTGTGAGAGAGCGACAGTAGACGAGATGACAGATCAGGGCCAATTACGTTGCGTATCCGTCTCTGGATCTTATCAAGAACCCTGAGGCAAACACAGGGGCTCCAGACCATATATGGCAGCAATACTCCATGCAAGGGCGAATGGTCGATTTATAGATTTGGAGGATCGATTCAAGTACACTATCTTACAATTTTATTTACTTTAATTAATATATTAAAATATTCAGCAATAATCTGCTAATAAATGTCATTGACAGTTCATGTTTAAACATCAATACGGCTGATTATTTATTAAGATTGAAGTTAATGAGAGCTTTTGTAGTCTACGATATATATAACATATGGACTTCCTTAACGCCTATATTCAAAGAACGAATATGGTTTTGGCGAATTCTTTAACTTAAACATGTTATAAAATATGATTTTCTATGCGCTGAGTTTTTCCTGGACGTGGGCGACCATGGCTCTACACAGACTCTTAGCATTTGCAGACCTTAAAATCGTGGTATTTTTAGCTGAAATTCTCAGATCTGTTTGTCTATCCATTCAAACAATCACGACAGTTAGGTTAACCTCTCCTTTATACTGTCCAATTGTCCTGACATTTAAATTCTTATTAATTATTTATGCATATAAATGACGTATTTGTTAACATTTCTTTAAGGTTTTCTTTTGCTTACGGGTTTCGCCTATGCAATTATCAGCATATTGCTGTAGAAACAACTTTTCATTGAGTATATTTTTCTCTTCATCAGTGACGGTATTGTCCAGCATTCACTAGCATATAAGAGTATTGAGAATACATCAAACATTGCATTCTGTCTAGTGAAACTTTAGGAATGCTTCCTTTTCTATTCCTATGCGTGACCAGGTTAAACAGTTGCAATTTCCATCCTCTCTTAAAAAATTTCCAAGATATTTAAAAGTATTTGCTATCAA
>OZ038492.1:77417501-77425001 GCA_964036315.1 Acanthosepion esculentum | reverse complement strand
AAAAGAAAAGAACTTTCTTAAGATACACAGAAAAATCTCCAATTACATGAATATATGTTAGTGAAATAAATTTCGATTCGGCATTATTTTAGAACAATTTAAATAAACAGAGATAAAGTTGATCATATATATTAACAAAATGGTTTGGTTGTCGCCTGTATAATCTTCTAGATATATCCAATTCGTTTCAACTATTGTATAAACATGACAGTAAAAGAATCTTATGCATATTAATTATAATATTGTTCACGAAATGGACAATATTTGTTATCTTTCTGTAAATGTTACACGTTCGATAATTTCACTCACTTGGTAGTTGGTTTGTCGCTGTCATCGGCCACTTTGTAGCTACTTCCAATCAAGGAGTATCTGTTTCGATAGCTCGACACATCCTTTCCTTTTTTTGTACGGTAGTCGTCTTTGATCCCGTTGCAGTTGCCACAGATCCCAGTCAACTTATTCCTAAAGAAACCAGGAACTTTTACATTAACTCTGTGCCTACCGTCAAACTCAACTCGGAGACCCCATTCTGTTGTCACCGTGATCCATCCAGCAGAATATGTAGCCGAGAATCTCCAAAGATTACTGATGGGAAGTGATCTCTTTTCACCATTCACCTACAATTAACATATTCGATTAAGTCGAAATGATATTCACATTATCGCAAATTTAGGCAGTTTCATATGTCCAAATTCTCTCTTAAATATATTACAATGCTCACTCAAAGACGCACACCGTGCGGATTTGTAATCGTCTTGCTGCGGGTGGCTATTTCGAACTCAAGCTCAAACCGAATGGAAAATCTTATCCAGCTGAGAAATGAGCAAATATAATTTGGAAGAAACAGATTTGAATTCCTCAATTGATTCCATGGAAATTCAAAACACGACTTTAAATCAGATTCCAACTATAATTCCACTTTCGGGTCAATTTGTCCCGAATTCCATGTCAGTCCAAATTTTGAGTCCCACAAATCAAGACTTCGTGTCAAACAAAACGCACAATATAACAATGATTCCTTGGCATTTAGAAGAAATAAAATTCTTTCCATCAAATAAAAAATTATAAATTTACACATTTTTCTTTGTGCTAAATTTAAGTCATTATCAATTAAATAAAATTACTTGACTAATTTTTTTCATTTATATTAAAATCCGAATTCCTAACTGTTCCTTTCTCATCCGACACAAGTCACAATGCTGGATGTTCAAGCACCAGATGATGAGCAAACTTTCAATGCCGAAATCATCCGCATTCCAACAAGGGATAATATCTATATAGAGCAAGTGTGCCGCGAATTACATTATAATATTTACGGAATCGTGCATTCTGATTTGACTTTCATTTCTTAAATATGAAATGATATAAGTATATGCAAAGATTTTCGCTATTTTTCTTTCATTTTTTCCATTCCTTGGATTAATGAGTCTGTGCACGTCTCAATGCCAAATATTGATTTTACTGAAATTTAAATAAGTAGATATGGAGGTTGAAACAGCTTTTCACACCCACGCATACATATGCAGAGATTGAGGAGCTGACACTCTCACGCTTATATAAATTTAATATCGCTCTTCTAAACTGATGGTGTATCGAATGTTAGATATTATGAAAGCATTTCACACTTGAATCTATCTCATCATATATGAAAATTGCAAGAGAAAATGTGTTGGTGAGAGCAATTTGATACACCTTTTTTATTTTTGCTTGTTGTATCGTACATTGTCTTTAACATTTGATTAATTTATAATCTGAAAATAAGTAAATGTACCTGTTGATCTGCGAAATGAAATGTCGACGAACATGTTTCGAAACAGTGTAGTTACCCTGATAGAATAAGTGTCTATGGAATATATATATATTGTGCACAAATGAATATAGAGGAAAAGACGTATATAACATCTATATCCAGAGCACATTTTTATTACTCAGTAGTAAATATGACATCTACCTTCGACGGTGTCCTGTTCAGATTGATCAGAGACCCAGCTTTAATAAATTTGCGTTTGTGTGAATCGAAAATGTTTCGTAGATGAAGATATGTAAATATAAGATCAGATTATGGAGGTATTGTTCTTTTGAAATATTGTTGTTGAAAATTAATTGTGTGAGTAAAGATATTCTATTATATGTATACATATGTTAAATATGTCTGATGTGTGCATTTTTACTTACGAGAATTTTATTCCTTGGTAACAGTCTAATAGTGACGCCTTTAAGTTTGACATCAACCATTCGAGTGTATGATACCCGTGTGTTTCCTCGGTGTTCATTCTTAACTTCAACGGCGAAGAAGTATGGTGCATACTTACTGCTTCTAGCCAAAGTATACTTGCAAATTCCCATGAAATGAATCATTTGCCCGTCGAATGTTCTGTAATGAGGGTCTCCTGAGGCGCTACATGTACAATCAGGTTTTACTGAAATAGGAAAAAATGAAAACAAAATTTGCATTCACTGAATTATCATTTCGATTTGGGATTGCTTTCAAAATTATAATTACTTTCTTCCAATCGTACTATAAAATTTTCGAGAGCACTAATGACATATTAATTAATAAGTTGTACGTGGTAAATAACTTGTAACCTAATTGTTCGTTCGTGATTGTGCTATAATAATTTCCACGAACATGAATTTGTATATGTTGAAGTATAAAGTATATATTCAAAGGGTGGTAACACGAATAAGAAAAAGAAAACAATATTAATGAATATATTTGTGATTTTATGATACCTTTTGTTGATTTTCAATTTCTACACCTAATTCTACGGCTCTCAAATAAAAATCAAGATTCGTCTTTTTACATCCATCTCGATATTCCTCTTTTGTTCTGTGGCCATTTTCTCCTTATGTTTCTCTTTCTGAAACTCAACAGCCTATGGGTTTCCACGGTCATTGAAATATTCGTGAAGATGATATAAAAAGAAATATTTTAATTTCAAAATGTCACTTGGATTTCAGGGGCCAATTCAGCCTAAACAGATCGTCGGTGAAAGAATCATAATTTAACACATACCTACAGGCATTTGTCATTTTTAAGATGACTCGTCCCTAATCCTTATTTGGGTCTCACTCTCTTTTTGTCTCACTTAACGTCCCTCTTCATTTTTCTCTTAAAATTTATGTCCCATCCCCATTTTTTTCTCGTTTCAGTAACTGTGATAACAAGTCCGATACACGTAATATATAGGTACACGCTTATTAATATACTGAAAACCATTAGTATCGATTTATATAATTTTATATGATTTTCTATTTAAATGAATGTGATGCATATATATTACGTACATAAATAGTGCATATATGGTTTGTCGTTCATTAATGCAACAGTGATTTTAGGAAATCAGATAACAGAGGAAAATTAAGGATAATTGCTTTAGAGTGCTGTTTAATTTGTTTGATATATAACAAAGTAAATGAAGGTGATGCAAAGAGAGACATTTGTTTAGCGGAAAACAACCTTTGATATAAAAATCAGACATTAAGGAAAAACAATCTTCGAATTAAATCACAGGGCCTATAATTATTTTCATATATTTTGGCTGTAATACTTTTCCTTATAATGTCAAAAGCATTAAAGTTGACGACATTAAATTTATGATTATGATCGCTTCATAGACATGGCTCTTATTTTTATATTGATATATTTTATATATATTATTATATCGGCTGAATCGGCTAGATTTAAATAATTGAACATAAACATACCTTGACATATTTTCTTCGAAATACTTTTCGTAATTCTTTTCAATGCATTAAACTTGCCAACAGTGAATATATGCTTATATTTCGGGTGGCTTGCCATGGCTTGCAGTTCTGAACGACGAAACTTACGTCCAATACCAACGCTGAATATATCGACACCTGCTCTTTTAATTGTATTCGCTGCCAATATTGTTCTTTTTGAATTCGATGATACCCCGTCTGTGATAACAATGGCGATATTTGGTACAGAATTTCGATCACCATTTTGTCTTTTAAAGACCCTATGAAGGAGTTGGAGAGCGAAGTAGGTATTTGTTCCCCCGCTCATATATTTGATCTTCCGAATTGCACGTATCAATGAAGACTTCTTACTGTATCGATGAAGATTGAAATTAATGAATGCGCGCTTACTGAACGAAACAATAGCAACACGCATTTTGTTGCTGCCTATTTTCCAACTGCGAATGATGTCTATCACGAATTTCTTAACTTTACGGAAATTTCTATTTCCCACACTTCCAGAATGATCAAGGACAAACGCAACATCTGCGACTGCTTTCTTACATTTTGCTAAAATAAAAGAAACAAAAAAAGAAGAAGAAAACGAATCAATATATTATACGAGATAGCGAAAAGTATATGTAATCTACACTTGAGATAGTAGGTTATTAATTTATTTCTCCGGATTAAAGTTTCGAAGAAATTAAAAGTAGCAAGATGAAATTGAATTTTTTTCTATATGCCGCTTCCGTTCAGAACATGGGCGGCCATTCTAAAATTCCTATCGGTCGTGGCCCTTTGCAGATTTTCTAGTTTTCAATGCGTCAGCATCACATTACACCATCGATTCACCCAAACTCGTAAGGTGACCCGCAGCCGCCGCCTAATTCGTAAGCTCTCATTATGCCGTGAGAGAGTTAAGTTTTCCCAGCCCTCCTTCAACTTTATATGTCCCAGGAATTTCAGATCTCTCTCCCTGATTCCGTGAATAAGTGTTCTACTTTTTAACCCTTGTCTTTAAGACTTCCCTGTTGGAAATCTCAGTATCCCTTTGAAGATCCACATTTTTTATGCCTCCCGTTTTCCTCTCGTCCGTAGATAGATCTTTCAGCATTCACTGCGGCACTATTTCCTGTTTCTCTTATGCGACCTTACCTATAACGACAGAGTGAACTCCTCCTGAAACTATAAATAGTGCGACTCTCAAGAGAGACGAGACGGAATCGAGTTAATCCAATAGTAATTCACTCCAAACCAGACTGACAGTCATACTAACACTTTCCACAGCTTGTATTATTATTCCGTGTTATATATATTTGTTATTTCTACTCTTGTGTTCGTGTTGTTCTTCCTTGGTCCATATCTTGGACTTTTCCTTCTGATGATGACCATATTTTGTGTCTGCTAACAGTTAATGTTTAATCCGTTTTCTAGGTTTATTTTACTACCGTGTCTCGTAGGTCCTGTAGATTTATTTCCGTGTCATCCATCAACAAAAAGTTATCTGCATATCTGATCAATATTGTCAATGTTGAAAATGTCTAATGACATAAGATTATCTCTGCTCTGCTACGATCTGTGCCCTGCTGCTTTGTTCTTGTTTATATTCTCCATCTTCATCTTCTCCAGTGATGAATTTCAAATGTTAATATGTCTGGACCTTCCGTATTTTCAAGCTGTGTACGTTTATCTGCCACATCGTGAAAATGTACTTTGATATATTATTTCCACATTTTCGTGTTATCAGTGATCCTTCTTTTGGTTTTATAAAGCCTAGTGATACAGTCATCTTTCGACTTGTTAATTCATTTTTTCTATTGTGCATACTTGCTGTGTTTGTGTTGATCTTCCATACTATTTCTACGCACTTTTCATTGATATATTTCACTTTATGTTGCATACATTTCTTTCAGTTTCGGTGTTTACTGTAAATTTTTATTTTCAATTGCGTGTATTATCCTGTGTATCCCTAAAGACATCCTCATACCCAACATTTTCGCATGGGCAGAGAATGATGACAGTGAAAATATCGTAGTGTCAACAAAATGGAATATGGAAACACACGATAAACTGAATTAATAATTTTTATTAAATATTAACATAAAAGACGCAATCCGTGCGTACATTTACGCTAGATCTTGTGAAGGGCTAATCTAGATACTCTTCCAAAAATAACGGATCCACTCGTCCAGGTAATAAAACAGCAATGACGATTTTGATGAGATAACTTTGAATTCCACAATTCACACCATGGAATTTCTAATCCTACTTTTAACTCTGATTCAAGATATGTCCAATTTCGACAGAAATACCGATTGAGGGTGAAACCCTAATTTGGAACGAAATTCCAGTTCAGGCCGAAAAGTGGGTTCTTCAAATTACAAACGCCATGGAACATCAATTGAATTGAATTCTTCAAATCAAATCCCAGCAGAAATTCAAAACCTCACATCACAATATCTCTCATTTTAACTATGATTTCTAGGAAATTTGAAGAAAGAAAAATCATTTTCTCAATTTCCAAGATTTTGGAGATATATCTATTCTAAACATTTCGAATGAATTCTAATGAATTTTAATAATAACAGATCTTCGTAAATACAAATCATACGATGATAATTTTTTACATAAATCTGGCTTTAATGATAATAATCAGTGTATATATTTATAGGTTGTAATTATTTTATTTTATTTTTACATTTAGCTGGATACACACACCTCCAGACAACTGCTCTTTTATTAAAGCATTCGAGAAGCAGAAACTATATAACATACGCATTCCACTTTCGCAAAATGTTACAACTTAAACCATACTACAGGGAACTGTTTCAGTGTTGTGTTAATATCATTAAAATTGCAAAACCGGAGAATCTCATTGATTATTATTTTTTTATTGCGCATTCTTACACGGTGATATGGCTTAGATATTTCATGCAATTAAGTTTTTTTTTAAGCGTATCACCCCAAGCAAGGCTGGAGGTTAATAGCACGCAAGGGGAAGGGAAGTGGATAGATCAAGTCAACTAGAGATGTCGATTGACGTTACACTTAAATAGTTGGAGATTGTATTTGTGAGGGAAACAGGAATAAGCAAGGGAGTTCCACAGGCAAGATGTGCGAGACATGAAGCTATTGGTGTAGAAGATACGTCTACATCTAACAGTTTCAACGGCGAAGGGGTGGGAACGGGATGCCAGCCTCATAGGACGTTTAAATTCATGAGGCTTATGAACCAGCGAAAGCAGCTCCTCGGAGCAATTACCGTGAAAGTATTTGTAAAAAAGACAGAGCGAGGCAACGTCGCGTCTGTGAGAGAGCGACAGTAGACGAGATGACAGATCAGGGCCAATTACGTTGCGTATCCGTCTCTGGATCTTATCAAGAACCCTGAGGCAAACACAGGGGCTCCAGACCATATATGGCAGCAATACTCCATGCAAGGGCGAATGGTCGATTTATAGATTTGGAGGATCGATTCAAGTACACTATCTTACAATTTTATCTTCTTTAATTAATATATTAAAATATTCAGCAATAATCTGCTAATAAATGTCATTGACAGTTCATGTTTAAACATCAATACGGCTGATTATTTATTAAGATTGAAGTTAATGAGAGCTTTTGTAGTCTACGATATATATAACATATGGACTTCCTTAACGCCTATATTCAAAGAACGAATATGGTTTTGGCGAATTCTTTAACTTAAACATGTTATAAAATATGATTTTCTATGCGCTGAGTTTTTCCTGGACGTGGGCGACCATGGCTCTACACAGACTCTTAGCATTTGCA
>OZ038492.1:77377501-77412501 GCA_964036315.1 Acanthosepion esculentum | reverse complement strand
GTTAAATGAAAAGTGTTACTTGAATATGTACATTTTCATGGAAAATATAATATAAATATTTGGACAGAAATACATACATTGTCCGCTGAATATATTGTGTGATTTAAAGATCAAATACGTATTTTGGGGTTTCAGTATTTCTAATTGAATAACTGGAGAGTTTAGAATATGAAATGGAAATATGCTTCCACTTTCAGACGCATTATTTATGCAAAACGACAAAGGAAAAGAAAAAACTTTCTTAAGATACACAGAAAATCTCCAATTACATGAATATATGTTAGTGAAATAAATTTCGATTCGGCATTATTTTAGAACAATTTAAATAAACAGAGATAAAGTTGATCATATATATTAACAAAATGGTTTGGTTGTCGCCTGTATAATCTTCTAGATATTTCCAATTCTTTTCAACTATTGTATAAACATGACAGTAAAAGAATGTTATGCATATTAATTATAATATTGTTCATGAAATGGACAATATTTGTTATCTTTCTGTAAATTTTACACATTCGAAAATTTCACTCACCTGGTGTTTGGTTTGTCGCTGTCATCGTACACTTTGTAGCTACTTCCAATCAACGAGTATCTGTTTCGATAGCTCGACACATCTTTTCCTTTTTTTGTGCGGTAGTCGTCTTTGATTCCGTTGCAGTTGCCACAGATCCCAGTCAACTTATTCCTAAAGAAACCAGGAACTTTTACATTAACTCTGTGCCTACCGTCAAACTCAACTCGGAGACCCCATTTTGTTGTCACCGTGATCCATCCAGCAGAATATGTAGCCGAGAATCTCCAAACATTACTGATGGGAAGTGATCTCTTTTCACCATTCACCTACAATTAACATATTCGATTAAGTCGAACTGATATTCACATTATCGCAAATTTAGGCAGTTTCATATGTCCAAATTCTCGCTTAAATATATTACAATGCTCACTGAAAAGACGCACACCGTGCGGATTTGTAAGCTTCTTGCTGCGGGTGGCTATTTCGAACTCAAGCTCAAACCGAATGGAAAATCTTATCCAGCTGAGAAATGAGCAAATATAATTTGGAAGAAACAGATTTGAAATCCTCAATTGATTCCATGGAAATTCAAAACACGACTTTAAATCAGATTCCAACTATAATTACACTTTCGGGTCAATTTGTCCCGAATTCCATGTGAGTCCAAATTTTGAGTCCCACAAATCAAGACTTCATGTCAAACAAAACGCACAATATGACAATGATTCCTTGTCATTTAGAAGAAATAAAATTCTTTCCATCAAATAAAAAATTATAAATTTACACATTTTTTTTTTAAATAAAATTACTTGACTAATTTTTTTCATTTATATTAAAATCCGAATTCCTAACTGTTCCTTTCTCATCCGACACAAGTCACAATGCTGGATGTTCAAGCACCAGATGATGAGCAAACTTTCAATGCCGAAATCAACCCCATTCCAACAAGGGATAATATCTATGTAGAGCAAGTGTGCCGCGAATTACATTATAATATTTACGGAATCGTGCATTCTGATTTGACTTTCATTTCTTAAATATGAAATGATATAAGTATATGCAAAGAGTTTCGCTATTTTTCTTTCATTTTTTCCATTCCTTGGATTAATGAGTCTGTGCACGTCTCAATGCCAAATATTGATTTAACTGAAATTTAAATAAGTAGATATGGAGGTTGAAACAGCTTTTCACACCCACGCATACATATGCTGAGATTGAGGTGCTGACACTCTCACGCTTATATAAATTTAATATCGCTCTTCTAAACTGATGGTGTATCGAATGTTAGATATTATGAAAGCATTTCACACTTGAATCTATCTCATCATATATGAAGATTGCAAGAGAAAATGTGTTGGTGAGAGCAATTTAATACACCTTTTTTTATTTTTGCTTGTTGTATCGTACATTGTCTTTAACATTTGATGAATTTATAATCTGAAAATAAGTAAATGTACCTGTTGAACTGTGAAATGAATTATCGACGAACATGTTTCGAAACAGTGTAGTTACCGTGATAGAATAAGTGTCTATGGAATATATATATATTGTGCACAAATGAATATAGGGGAAAAGACGTATATAACATCTATATCCAGAGCACATTTTTATTAATCAGTAGTAAATATGACATCTACCTCCGATGGTGTCCTGTTCAGATTGATCATAGATCCAGAACTAATAAATTTGCGTTTGTGTGAATCAAAAATGTTTCGTAGATGAAGATATGTAAATATAAGATCAGATTATGGAGGTATTGTTCTCTTGAAACATTGTTGTTGAAAATTAATTGTGTGAGTAAAGATATTCTATTATATGTATACATATGTTAAATATGTCTTATGTGTGCATTTTTACTTACGAGAATTTTATTCCTTGGTAACAGTCTAATAGTGACGCCTTTAAGTTTGACATCAACCATTCGAGTGTATGATACCCGTGTGTTTCCGCGGTGTTCATTCTTAACTTCAACGGCGAAGAAGTATGGTGCATACTTACTGCTTCTAGCCAAAGTATACTTGCAAGTTCCCATGAAATGAATCATTTGCCCGTCGAATGTTCTGTAATGAGGATCTCCTGAGGCGCTACATGTACAATCAGGTTTTACTGAAATAGGAAATAAAGAAAACAAAATTTGCATCCACTGAATTGTCATTTGGATTAGGGATTTGGGATTGCTTTCAAAATTATAATTACTTTCTTCCAATCGTACTATAAAATTTTTGAGAGCACTAATGACATATTAGACCTTTTCAGATTTGAAATAATACCGCGTTATCAATGCATCATTTGGTTACGTATTATTTTAATTGTATCGAAATCAACATGTAAAACGTGAAAGTTTATATGAATCTAAGAACGGATACTCTATACTGGACAAAAATATGCATTTAATGATTATATTTTCATGAATTTTAGGTGGAATTTTAGGTGGAAATCGGATATTTGTTTCATGTACATCTTTATGTTCGTATTCGGAATATGTAAAAGACACACTTAACTTTTTCTGAATTCTTTAATGAATATTGGATTAAACGTTATCAGTAGTTGGGAATTGATATGAATATTTTATATCCCGATTTGCAGATACACCCCTCTGCTCGCGATGTATTAATATTTAATAAACGTTCGTCTCTGTTTGTGTGTCTCTGTTTGTGTGTGCGATAATTTTATTTCATACGAGATCTTCATGTCGGGAATTGAAATGTATTGAAATTTTAATAAGATGAACGTGGTAAATAACTTGTATCCTAATTGATCGTTCGTGATTGTGCTATAATAATTTCCACGAACATGAATTTGTATATGTTGAAGATATAAAGTATATATTCAAAGTGTGGTAACACGACTGAGAAAAAGAAGACAATATTAATGAATATATTTGTGATTTTATGATACCTTTTGTTGATTTTCAATTTCTACTCCTAATTCTACGGCTCTTAAATAAAAATTAAGATTTATCTTTTTACATCCATCTCGATGTTTCTCTTTTGTTCTGTGGCCATTTTCTCCTTATGTTTCTCTCTCTCAAACTCAGCAGCCTATGGGTTTACACGGTCATTAAAATATTCGTGAAGATGATATAAAAAGAAATATTTTAATTTCAAATCCTCACCTGGATTTCAGGGGCAAATTCAGCCTAAACAGATCGTCGGTGAAAGAATCATAATTTAACACATACCTACAGGTATTTGTCTTTTGTAAGATGACTCGGCCCTAATCCTTATTTGGGTCTCACTCTCTTTTTGTTTCACTTAACGTCCCTCTTCATTTTTCTCTTTTAAAATTTATGTCCCATCCCCATTCCGTTTCCGTTCCTGTAACTGTGGTAACAAGTCCGATACACGTAATATATAGGTACACGCTTATTAATATACTGAAAACCATTAGTATCGATTTATATAATTTTATATAATTTTCTATTTAAATGAATGTGATGCATATATATTACGTACATAAATAGTGCATATATGGTTTGTCGTTCATTAATGCAACGGTGATTTTAGCAAATCAGATAACAGAGGAAAATTAAGTATAATTGCTTTAGAGTGCTGTTTAA
The DNA here is from genome assembly GCA_964036315.1 of Acanthosepion esculentum. Taxonomy (NCBI): domain Eukaryota; kingdom Metazoa; phylum Mollusca; class Cephalopoda; order Sepiida; family Sepiidae; genus Acanthosepion; species Acanthosepion esculentum. The sequence goes on along the minus strand of OZ038492.1, from coordinate 77,408,428 downwards.
TTTGTTTGATATATAACAAAGTAAATGAAGGTGATGCAAAGAGAGACATTTGTTTATCGGAAAACAACCTTTAATATAAAGAACAGACATTAAGGAAAAACAATCTTCGAATTAAATCACAGGGCCTATAATTATTTTCATATATCTTTGCTGTAATACTTTTGCTTATAATGTCAAAAGCATTAAAGTTGACGACATTACATTTATGATTATGATAGCTTAATAGACATTGCTCTTATTTTTATATTGATATATTTTATATATATTATTATATCGGCTGAATCGGCTAGATTTAAATAATTGAACATAAACATACCTTGACATATTTTCTTCGAAATAATTTTCGTAATTCTTTTCAATGCATTATATTTGTCAACAGTGAATATATGCTTATATTTCGGGTGGCTTGCCATGGCTTGCAGTTCTGAACGACGAAACCTACGTCCAATACCAACGCTGAATATATCGACACCTGCTCTTTTAATTCTATTCGCTGCCAATATTGTTCTTTTTGAATTCGATGATTCCCCGTCTGTGATAACAATGGCGATATTTGGTACAGAATTTCGATCACCATTTTGTCTTTTAAAGACACCATGTAGGAGTTGGAGAGCGAAGTAGGTATTTGTTCCTCCGCTCATATATTTGATCTTCCGAATTGCACGTATCAATGAAGACTTCTTACTGTATCGATGAAGATTGAAATTAATGAATGCGCGCTTACTGAACGAAACAATAGCAACACGCATTTTGTTGCTGCCTATTTTCCAACTGCGAATGATGTCTATCACGACTTTCTTAACTTTACGGAAATTTCTATTTCCCACACTTCCAGAATGATCAAGGACAAACGCAACATCTGCGACTGCTTTCTTACATTTTGCTAAAATAAAAAAAACACAAAAAGAAGAAAACGAATCAATATATTATACGAGATAGCGAAAAGTATATGTAATCTACACTTGAGATAGTAGGTTATTAATTTATTTCTTCGGAGTTTCGAAGAAATTAAAAGTAGCAAGATGAAATTGAATCTTTTTCTATATGCCGCGTCCGTTCAGAATATGGGCGGCCATTCTAAAATTCCTATCGGTCGTGGCCCTTTGCAGATTTTCTAATTTTCAATGCGTCAGCATCACATTACACCATCGATTCACCCAAACTCGTAAGGTGACCCGAAGCCGCCGCCTAATTCATATGCTCTCATTATGCCGTGAGAGAATTACAACTTAAACCCTACTACAGGAAAATATTTCAATTTTCTATTAATATCATTAAAATTGCAAAACCGGAGAATCTCATTGATTATTATTTTTTTTATTGCGCATTCTTACACGGTGATATGGCGTAGATATTTCGTGTAATTAAGTTTTTTTTAAGCTTATCACCCCAAGCAAGGCTGTAGGCCACTAGGACGCAAGGGGTAGGGAAGTGGATATATCAATGCAACTAGATATGTCGATTGACGTTACACTTAAATAGTTGGAGATTGTATTTGTCAGAGAAACAGGAATAAGTAAGGGAGGTCCACAGGCGAGATGTGCGAGACATGAAGCTATTGGAGTAGAAGATACGTCTACATCTAATAGTTTCAACGGTGAAGGGGTGGGAACGGGATGCCAGCATCGTAGGATGTTTAAATTCATGAGGCTTATGAACCAGCGAAAGCAGCTCCTCGGAGCAATTACCGTGAAAGTATTTGTAAAAAAGACAGAGCGAGGCAACGTCGCGTTTGTGAGAGAGCGACTGCAGACGAGATGACAGTTGCGTATCCGTCTCTGGATCTTATCAAGAACCCTGAGGCAAACAGCAGGGGCTCCAGACCATATATGGCAGCAATACTCCATGCAAGGGCGAATGGTCGATTTATAGATTTGGAGGATCGATTCAAGTACACTATCTTACAATTCTATTTTCTTTAATTAATATATTAAAATATTCAGCAATAATCTGCTAATAAATGTCATTGACAGTTCATGTTTAAACATCAATACGGCTGATTATTTATTAAGATTGAAGTTAATGAGAGCTTTTGTAGTCTACGATATATATAACATATGGACTTCCTTAACGCCTATATTCAAAGAACGAATATGGTTTTGGCGAATTCTTTAACTTAAACATGTTATAAAATATGATTTTCTATGCGCTGAGTTTTTCCTGGACGTGGGCGACCATGGCTCTACACAGACTCTTAGCATTTGCAGACCTTAAAATCGTGGCATTTTTAGCTGAAATTCTCAGATCTGTTTATCTATCCATTCAAACACTCACGACAGTTAGGTTAACCTCTCCTTTATACTGTCCAATTGTCCTGACATTTAAATTCTCATTAATTATTTATGCATATAAATGACGTATTTGTTACCATTTCTTTAAGGTTTTCTCATTGCTTACGCGTTTCGCCTATGCAATTATCACCATATTGCTGTAGAAACAACTTTTTATTGAGTATATTTTTCTCTTCATCAGTGACGGTATTGTCCAGCATTCACTAGCATATAAGTGTATTGAGAATACATCAAACTTTGCATTCTGTCTAGTGAAACTTTAGGAATACTTCCTTTTCTATTCCTATGCGTGACCAGGATAAACTATTGCAATTTACATCCTCTCTTAATAAATTTCCCAGATATTTAAAAGTATTTGCTATCAACCATACATTTTACCTTCTTACCGATAATGCTTAGTCATTTCTTCTGGCTTTCCTTTATTCCTGCTGTCTATGATGCGTTCTGTTTCCACACCGAATTCTTTTTCTATTCCTCTATAACCTGCGTACATTTGTTTCTAATTCCTGTGTTCAGTGTTTTTCTTTTCATCATTACTTGCCATTGTCTGTTGTCATTTATTATTCCCCTCTTGTACTTCATCTATTATCCATTCTATCTTATGTTTTCTTGTTTGCCTTGTATTAATCTCATTCGCGGATATCACAATTATAATTGACATTAATCAACACTTCTTTCAATTAACACTCGTGATAATTATTTCTGTTTTTTGTATTACTATTTGAAAGTATTCAGTTATTACAATAGGATATTATGAATTGTTACGCCTCGAAAAGTAGCATCGAATCTTTTATATGTATAGATTCGCGAAAGAGTTGAAAACATGTGAAATGTTTCAGTTCATTTATTCTAAATGTTCTGCCAACTTTATATTGAGTGATTTTAAAGCGAAATTTGGTGGAAATCAAAATTTATTGTTTGGCTAAGCTATTTCATATACTGATAAGTATTATTAAATCATGGATGAAATAAAAGCAGATATTACTCACGATGTATTATTGGGCCAGGTGTCACTGAAAATGGAAATAAGTAATATGATGAGAAATATTCATATTTACTTTGTTGACAAATTCATAGCATAGCAGTCATATGTAAGATAATTTTACCATTATATTTTTCAAAGATCCCTCTTCTTATTTAACCAATTATCAACAATAATATATTAATTAACGACGGGAGTTTTTTTTTCAAGCAATTATTTCCCCAGTAATCATGATATGGGTTTATTTAAAAGGGAATTCTTTATCGTGAAATTTATGCTTTGCATTTCATATACCCATAGTTATGTTAAGTCACGGATGATTAAATACAGCAGTATTAATATACATGGATTATTGGAAGAGGTACACTGAAAACTTTCTCCTGTCTAAGAGAAAGTCCTATATATCTGACAAAGTAAATCTGCCAAGTGCTCTAGGATATTACAAATAATCTGACGTTAAATAGATTAAGAAATGTATTGTCAACGTTAAGATCTCCAAAACGAATCCGTTATCATTTAAACACCATAGACAACAATTTTTGCACGCCATCAGTATAACGCATTTTAACGTCCAGGATGTCAACATATTGGCCTTGCTTTTGCATTATCTACTGACAGGATGCTTAAAATACATACATACATACATACATACATACATATATGTATATATATATATATATATTTAAAATATGTGTAATTTAGCAGCAACTTTTCTTTTAAACATGTTGTGTTGAATGTCAAAGACAACATAGGCCTGCATATTCTCTTTAGAATTTTCTTATATTTTCTAATGAGACTTTTTATTTGAAAATTATATCGAAATAAAGTACTCGAACAAGATTTATTTCGATATAATTTTCAAATAAAAAGTCTCATTAGAAAATATGAGAAAATTCAAAAGCGTATATGCAGGACTATGTTGCCTTTGATATACAAACAGACACACATATATATATTTTTTTTAATATATTTTTTAATATTCAGAAATAGAATTTGTTTGAAAAGAATGAAAATGAATAAACGTCCGTTAGCGAGCAAGAATGGAAGATGTAACATGTATTTCCCGAATGAATAAACATAAAAATACCTGTAGAGACGCAATTCCCCCACGAGAGATGAAATCCTTTCCTGCATGCACATTGTCGAACACCATTTTTAATGCGGCATACTCTATTGCGTCCGCAGGATTTAATCCTTCGTTTCCATATTCTGCCATTAAATCTACACGTTGACATAAAACGACAGTTCGGGTCAACAATTACCTCATTAAGCTGTAATAAAATAAGACAAACATGTTAAGAATAAATAAATTGAGTAATATTAAGAATGTAGAATACATATAAAATGGGTGATAATATTTGAAAATGTAAGTGATTATAATAGTAATGGCAAGAATAGACATAACAAAACTATAATTTGTTATTAATTGTCAGAACAGACAGTACAGCTTTCGTTTAAAGTTCATAAAATATTTCTCTCAAGACTTTTTTTAGAACAGTAGTTTTCTCATGTTCAGGCGATGCTATTTCGCGTTCTTGTTTAGATGGGTGACTTTTTTCTCATATTTGATTTGGAAAAATCATAGCATTTTGTTTATGTCAATACTTTCTATTCGCTTTACATGTGCTATCCTGTTGGCGTTGGTAGTCACAATGTTTCTGTTATTTGTTAGAGTTCTTTGTTTGTGATTCTCTAGCGCCTGTCCTAATGCTCATTCTATAAATGTCGTTTTCATAACATTCATTCTTCTCGGTCTCAAAGCTATTTTAACTATTGATATTAGATAGAAGTTGTAAACAAATAAAAGTTCGATATTTCTGAATGCGTTTACAGCTATATATGTTATTCATATGAAATATACGACCTAACTAAGCTATGATTGCCAAGGTATTTTAGGTAGATATTTTTGTTTAAAGCAACGTGAAAAACATTTTTATATTTATTGTGATTTATAGTTGCAATTATAAATTGTGTGTATTATATGTTTGTATGTATGTATGTATGTATGTATGTATGTATGTATGTATGTATGTATGTATGCATGCATAAGACAATGTAACAGTTTACTTACAACCATGTAGATTCCTTTATTGTTACAACCACATTTCCGTTTCGGAACGCATTTGTTACCGCTGAAAATATATCCCGATTTGCAGACACACCCCTCTGCTCGGGCTGTACATATCGGTCTACGATTGGTGCAAGTTGGTTGACACGATAAAGCATTAAATTTGTAGAACTGATTTGGCCCACAATTCATACCTGCAATGAAATATAGATGACTTGGATGAAATACAATCACAGTGATTTCTGCTTGTACTTCTTTAACCCAGATATTATAGCGAAAATGGCAGAATATTATTAAAGTATGGGTCGAATTTTCTGTCTGGCATCAAAATGATGAACATCATATTTTCACTGCAGTTTTACATATATATAGCGAGATTATATATAATTTTCAAACAATTAATGCAAAAAAAATATTTCAGTGGTTTAGGTCACAACACGAAACCTAAGGAGAACATTCTTTCAAAATATATATTAAAACTACTGAAATAATAAAAGATGAATCTACGCAGTTTCTGAAAGATATTTCAAAGAAATCAAATGAATGAAATGTTCCTCAGCTTTTGAAGATATTCATCTATTAGAATATTTGTGGTCCATATATAAACGATGTATATGATAATGGAAAACAATTCTAAAAGAAACAAGTTTCTCTTAAAGTATAAAACAATCTTAAATCGTAATGAATTACAAAACATTTACTTGCATAATAAAATTTTATATAGCATGTTATTTCTTACTGCGAAGAAGAAACGAGAATAATGAATGATTTATATCAGAATATTTTTGTAGATCACACTATTTTTTACAGGGGCGTGTTAAAATACTTTTGGTAATCATATTAAATGATAAGTTAATATTCATATCAAACAAAAGTGATATGATATCTTTCTTTTTACTTAAATTATCATTGAAAATACATACCGCACTTGGAATATATTCTCCAATTGGCAATGACCCCTGCCTTTTCACATTCGCGCGCAAATCCTTCAATGGCATTGCAGACAACTGGCTTGAACATTCGTTTGTTTGTGTGATATATACAGGCGTCGATTTTACAAGATTTAATGTATTCTTTGACGCGTTGCCATCCCAGTCTTTTCCTGCATTCCTTAAAAACGCCTTGTAATATAGTGTTACAGACTCTTGTCTTAAAATTTGGGCACTTGTTTTTGACATCGGTGACGTAACACCTAAAACACAAAGTAGTATCTGTAAGAAGTTTTATTAAAACCCATTGTGTTACTCCTGTGAAATGAAAAGTGTTACTTGAATATGTACATGGAAAATATAATATGTAAATATTTGGACATAAATGCATATATTGTCAGCCGGATATATTGCGTGATTTAAAGTTCAAATACGTATTTTGGGGTGTCAGTATTTCTAATTGAATAACTGGCAAGTTTAGAATATGAAATGAAAATATTCTTCCACTTTCAGACGCATTATTTATGCAAAACGACAAAGGAAAAGAAAACAACTTTCTCAAGATACACAGAAAAATCCCCAATTACATGAATATATGTTAGTGAAATAAATTTCGATTCGGCATTATTTTAGAACAATTTAAATAAACAGAAATAAAAATGATCATATATATTAACAAAATGGTTTGGTTGTCGCCTGTATAATCTTCTAGATATTTCCAATTCTTTTCAACTATTGTATAAACATGACAGTAAAAGAATGTTATGCATATTAATTATAATATTGTTCATGAAATGGACAATATTTGTTATCTTTCTGTAAATGTTACACATTCGAAAATTTCACTCACTTGGTGTTTGGTTTGTCGCTGTCATCGGCCACTCTGTAGCTACTTCCAATCAAGGAGTATCTGTTTCGATAGCTCGACACATCTTTTCCTTTTTTTGTACGGTAGTCGTCTTTGATCCCGTTGCAGTTGCCACAGATCCCAGTCAACTTATTCCTAAAGAAACCAGGAACGTTTACTGTCACTCTGTGCCTACCGTCAAACTCAACTCGGAGACCCCATTCTGTTGTCACCGTGATCCATCCAGCAGAATATGTAGCCGAGAATCTCCAAACATTACTGATGGGAAGTGATCTCTTTTCACCATTCACCTACAATTAACATATTCGATTAAGTCGAACTGATATTCACATTATCCCAAATTTAGGCAGTTTCATATGTCCAAATTATCGCTTAAATATATTACAATGCTCACTGAAAGACGCACACCGTGTGGATTTGTAAGCTTCTTGCTGCGGGTGGCTATTTCGAACTCAAGCTCAAACCGAATGGAAAATCTTATCCAGCTGAGAAATGAGCAAATATAATTTGGAAGAAACAGATTTGAAATCCTCAATTGATTCCATGGAAATTCAAAACACGACTTTATATCAGATTCCAACTATAATTGCACTTTCGGGTCAATTTGTCCCGAATTCCATGTGAGTCCAAATTTTGAGTCCCACAAATCAAGACTTCATGTCAAACAAAACGCACAATATAACAATGATTCCTTGGCATTTAGAAGCAATAAAATTCTTTCCATCAAATAAAAAATTATAAATTTACACATTTTTCTTTGTGCTAAATTTAATTCAGTATCAATTAAATAAAATTACTTGACTGATTCCTTTCATTTATATTAAAATCCGAATTTCTAACTGTTCCTTTCTCATCCGACACAAGTCACAATACTGGATGTTCAAGCACCAGATGATGAGCAAACTTTCAATGCCGAAATCATCCCCATTCCAACAAGGGATAATATCTATGTAGAGCAAGTGTGCCGCGAATTACATTATAATATTTACGGAATCGTGCATTCTGATTTGACTTTCATTTCTTAAATATGAAATGATATAAGTATATGCAAAGAGTTCCGCTATTTTTCTTTCATTTTTTCCATTCCTTGGATTAATGAGTCTGTGCACGTCTCAATGCCAAATATTGATTTTACTGAAAGTTAAATAAGTAGATATGGAGGTTGAAACAGCTTTTCACACCCACGCATACATATGCAGAGATTGAGGAGCTGACACTCTCACGCTTATATAAATTTAATATCGCTCTTCTAAATTGATGGTGTATCGAATGTTAGATATTATGAAAGCATTTCACACTTGAATCTATCTCATCATATATGAAAATTGCAAGAGAAAATGTGTTGGTGAGAGCAATTTAATACACCTTTTTTATTTTTGCTTGTTGTATCGTACATTGTCTTTAACATTTGATGAAATTATAATCTGAAAATAAGTAAAGGTATCTGTTGATCTGTGAAATGAATTGTCGACGAACATGTTTCGAAACAGTGTAGTTACCGTGATAGAATAAGTGTCTATGGAATATATATATATATTGTGCACAAAAAAATATAGAGGAAAAGACGTATATAAAATCTATATCCAGAGCACATTTTTATTACTCAGTAGTAAATATGACATCTACCTTCGACGGTGTCCTGTTCAGATTGATCAGAGACCCAGCCCTAATAAATTTGCGTTTGTGTGAATCAAAACTGTTTCGTAGATGAAGATATGTAAATATAAGATCAGATTATGGAGGTATTGTTCTCTTGAAACATTGTTGTTGAAAAGTAATTGTGTGAGAAAAGATATTTTATTATATGTATACATATGTTGAATATGTCTTATGTGTGCATTTTTACTTACGAGAATTTTATTCCTTGGTAACAGTCTAATAGTGAAGCCTTTAAGTTTGACATCAACCATTCGAGTGTATGATACCCGTGTGTTTCCGCGGTGTTCATTCTTAACTTCAACGGCGAAGAAGTATGGTGCATACTTACTGCTTCTAGCCAAAGTATACTTGCAAATTCCCATGAAATGAATCATTTGCCCGTCGAATGTTCTGTAATGAGGATCTCCTGAGGCGCTACATGTACAATCAGGTTTTACTGAAATAGGAAATAAAGAAAACAAAATTTGCATCCATTGAATTATCATTTCGATTTGGGATTGCTTATATTTTCATGACTTTTAGGTGGAATTTTAGGTGGAAATCGGATATTTGTTTCATCTACATCTTTATGTTCGTATTCGGAATATGTACAACACACACTTAACTTTTTTCTGAATTCTTTACTGAATATTGGATTAAACGTTATTAGTAGTTGGGAATTGATATGAATATTTTATTTATATATATATATATATATATATATATATATATATATATATATATATATATATATATATATATATATATATATATATATATATATATATATCTTTGTATCTATGTATGTATGAAACAATGTAACTGTGTGTATGATAAATGTTGACTTACAAGCATGTAGATTCCTTTATTGTTACAACCACATTTCGATTTCGGAACGCATTTATTACCGCTGAGAATATATCCCGATTTGCAGATACACCCCTCTGCTCGCGATGTATTAATATTTTATAAACGTTCGTCTCTGTTTGTGTGTATGTTTGTGTGTGCGATAATTTTATTTCATACGAGATCTTCATGTCGGGAATTGAAATGTATTGAAATTTTAATAAGATGAACGTGGTAAATAACTTGTATCCTAATTGATCGTTCGTGATTGTGCTATAATAATTTCCACGAACATGAATTTGTATATGTTGAAGATATAAAGTATATATTCAAAGGGTGGTAACATGACTAAGAAAAAGAAGACAATATTAATGAATATATTTGTGATTTTATGATACCTTTTGTTGATTTTCAATTTCTACTCCTAATTCTACGGCTCTAAAATAAAAATCAAGATTCATCTTTTTACATCCATCTCTATGTTTCTCTTTTGTTCTGTGGCCATTTTCTCCTTATGTTTCTCTCTCTCAAACTCAGCAGCCTATGGGTTTACACGGTCATTAAAATATTCGTGAAGATGATATAAAAAGAAATATTTTAATTTCAAATCCTCACCTGGATTTCAGGGGCAAATTCAGCCTAAACAGATCGTCGGTGAAAGAATCATAATTTAACACATACCTACAGGTATTTGTCTTTTTTAAGATGACTCGGCCCTAATCCTTATTTGGGTCTCACTCTATTTTTGTCTCACTTAACGTCCCTCTTCATTTTTCTCTTTTAAAATTTATGTCCCATCCCCATTCCGTTCCCGTTCCTGTAACTGTGATAACAAGTCCGATACACGTAATATATAGGTACACGCTTATTAATATACTGAAAACCATTAGTATCGATTTATATAATTTTATATAATTTTCTATTTAAATGAATGTGATGCATATATATTACGTACATAAATAGTGCATATATGGTTTGTCGTTCATTAATGCAACAGTGATTTTAGGAAATCAGATAACAGATGAGAAATAAGGGTAATTGTTTTAGAGTGCTGTTTAATTTGTTTGATATATGACAAAGTAAATGAAGGTGATGCAAAGAGAGACATTTGTTTAGCGGAAAACAACCTTTGATATAAAAAACAGACATTAAGGAAAAACAATCTTCGAATTAAATCACAGGGCCTATAATTATTTTCGTATATCTTTGCTGTAATACTTTTCCTTATAATGTCAAAAGCATTAAAGTTGATGACATTAAATTTATGATTATGATAGCTTAATAGACATTGCTCTTATTTTTATATTGATATATTTTATATATATTATTATATCGGCTGAATCGGCTAGATTTAAATAATTGAACATACACATACCTTGACATATTTTCTTCGAAATACTTTTCGTAATTCTTTTCAATTCATTAAACTTGCCAACACTGAATATATGCTTATATTTCGGGTGGCTCGCCATAGCTTGCAGTTCTGAACGACGAAACTTACGTCCAATACCAACGCTGAATATATCGACACCTGCTTTTTTAATTGTATTCGCTGCCAATATTGTTCTTTTTGAATTCGATGATACCCCGTCTGTGATAACAATGGCGATATTTGGTACAGAATTTCGATCACCATTTTGTCTTTTAAAGACACTATGTAGGAGTTGGAGAGCGAAGTAGGTATTTGTTCCTCCGCTCATATATTTGATCTTCCGAATTGCACGTATCAATGAAGACTTCTTACTGTATCGATGAAGATTGAAATTAATGAATGCGCGCTTACTGAACGAAACAATAGCAACACGCATTTTGTTGCTGCCTATTTTCCAACTGCGAATGATGTCTATCACGAATTTCTTAACTTTACGGAAATTTCTATTTCCCACACTTCCAGAATGATCAAGGACAAACGCAACATCTGCGACTGCTTTCTTACATTTTGCTAAAATAAAAGAAACAAAAAAAGAAGAAGAAAACGAATCAATATATTATACGAGATAGCGAAAAGTATATGTAATCTACACTTGAGATAGTAGGTTATTAATTTATTTCTTCGGATTAAAGTTTCGAAGAAATTAAAAGTAGCAAGATGAAATTGAATCTTTTTCTATATGCCGCGTCCGTTCAGAATATGGGCGGCCATTCTAAAATTCCTATCGGTCGTGGCCCTTTGCAGATTTTCTAGTTTTCAATGCGTCAGCATCACATTACACCATCGATTCACCCAAACTAGTAAGGTGACCCGCAGCCGCCGCCTAATTCGTATGCTCTCATTATTCCGTGAGAGAGTTAAAACTTAAACCCTACTACAGGGAAATATTTCAATTTTCTATTAATATCATTAAAATTGCTAAACCGGAGAATCTCCTTGATTATTATTTTATTTATTGCGCATTCTTACACAGTGATATGGCTTAGATATTTCATGTAATTAAGTGTACAATCTTACAATTCTATTTTCTTTAATTAATATATTAAAATATTCAGCAATAATATGCCAATAAATGTCATTGACAGTTCATGTTTAAACATCAATACGGCTGATTATTTATTAAGATTGAAGTTAATGAGAGCTTTTGTAGTCCACGATATATATAACATATGGACTTCCTTAACGCCTATATTCAAAGAACGAATATGGTTTTGGTGAATCCTTTAACTTAAACATGTTATAAAATATGATTTTCTATGCGCTGTGTTGTCCTGGACGTGGGTGACCATGGCTCTACACGGTCTCTTAGCATTTACAGACCTTAAAATCGTGGTATTTTTAGCTGAAATTCTCAGATCTGTTTATCTATCCATTCAAACAATCACGACAGTTAGGTTAACCTCTGCTTCATACTGTCCAGTTGTCCTTTGATATTACATAAACTTTTGCAATTTCCATCCTCTCTTAATAAATTTCCCAGATATTTAAAAGTATTTGCTATCAACCATACATTTTACCTTCTTACCGATAATGCTTAGTCATTTCTTCTGGCTTTCCTTTATTCCTGCTGTCTATGATGCGTTCTGTTTCCACACCGAATTCTTTTTCTATTCCTCTATAACCTGCGTACATTTGTTTCTAATTCCTGTGTTCAGTGATTTTATTTTCATCATTACTTACCACTGTCTGTTGTCATTTATTATTCCCCTCTTGTACTTCATCTATTATCCATTCTATCTTATGTCTTCTTTTTGCCTTGGATTAATCTCATTTGCGGATATCACAATTAAAATTGACATTAATCAACACTTCTTTCAATTAACACTAGTGATGATTATTTCTTTTTTTGTCTTACTATTTGAAAGTATTCAGTTATTACAATAGGATATTATAAAATGTTACGCCTCGAAAAGTAGCATCGAATCTTTTATATGTATAGATTCGCGAAAGAGTTGAAAACATGTGAAATGTTTCAGTTCATTTGTTCTAAATGTTCTGCCAGCTTTATATTGAGTGATTTTAAAGCGAAATTTGGTGGAAATCAAAATTTATTGTTTGGCTAAGCTCTTTCATATACTGATAAGTATTATTAAATCATGAATGAAATAAAAGCAGATATTACTCACGATGTATTATTGGGCCAGGTGCCACTGAAAATGGAAATAAGTAATATGATGAGAAATATTCATATTTATTTGTTGACAAATTCATAGCATAGCAGTCATATGTAAGGTAATTTTACCATTATATTTTTCAAAGATCCCTCTTCTTATTTAACCAATTATCAACAATAATATATTAATTAACGACGGGAGTTTTTGTTTTTCTATTTCAAGGAATTATTTCCCCAGTAATCATGATATGGATTTATTTAATACGCAATTCTATTTCGTGAAATTTATACTTTGCATTTCATATACCCATAGATATGTTAAGTCACGGATGATTAAATACAGCATTATTAATATACATGGATTATTGGAAGAGGTACACTGAAAACTTTTCTCCTGTCTAAGAGAAAGTCCTATATATCTGACAAAGTAAATCTGCCAAGTGCTCTAGGATATTACAAATAATCTGACGTTAAATAAATTAAGAAATCTGTTGTCAACGTTAAGATCTCCAAAACGAATCCGTTATCATTTAAACACCATAGACAACAATTTTTGCACACCATCAGCATAACGCATTTTAAGGTCCAGGATGTCAACACATTAGGCTTGCTTTTGCATTATCTACTGACAGGATGCTTAAAATACACACACACACACACACACACACACACACACACACACACACACACACACACACACACACACACACACACACACACACAAGTCTTATTAGAAAATATGAGAGAATTCAAAAGAATATATGCAGGACTATGTTGCCTTTGATATACAAACATACATACATACATACATATATATATATATATATATGTGTATATATATATATATATATATATATATATATATATATATATATATATATATATATGTGTACATATGTATATATATATATCGTATTCTATTCGAAATATTACTAATTGCTGACTTTCAAAAAAATTTGACAGAATTTATAAGAAAGAGATTGTTTTTAACAAATAAATTTACGTTTCACACAACATTCTATTTAATAATTTCTACAAAGAGATACGAGATTGCAAATATGCGATATAAAGGTTTTCAGCCATTTGAAATTGAAATTTATGATCGAATACACATGTTATTTTTTAATATTCTGATATAGAATTTGTTTGAAAAGAATGAAAATGAATAAACGTCCGTTAGCGAGCAAGAATGGAAGATGTAACATGTTTTTCTCGAATGAATAAACATAAAAATACCTGTCGAGACGCAATTCCCCCAGGAGAGATGAAATCCTTTCCTGCATACACATTGTCGAACACCATTTTTAATGCGGCATACTCTATTGCGTCCGCAGGATTTAATCCTTCGTTTGAATATTTTGCCATTAAATCTACACGTTGACATAAAACGACAGTTCGGGTGAACAATTACCTCATTAAGCTGTAATAAAATAAGACAAACATGTTAAGAATAAATAAATTGAGTAATATTAAGAATGTAGAATACATATAAAATGGGTGCTAATATTTGAAATTATAAATGATTATAATAGTAATGGCAAGAATAGACATAACAAAACTATACTTTGTTATTAATAGTCAGAACAGACAGTACAGCTTTCGGTTAAAGTTCATAAAATATTTCTCTCAAGACTTTTTTTAGAACAGTAGTTTTCTCATGTTCAGGCGATGCTATTTCGCGTTCTTGTTTTGATGGGTGATTCTTTTCTCATATTTGATTTGAAAAAGTCATAGCATTTTGTTTATGTCAATACTTTCTATTCGCTTTACATGTGCTATCCTGTTGGCGTTGGTAGTCACAATGTTTCTGTTATTTGTTACAGTTCTTTGTTTGTGATTCTCTAGCGCCTGTCCTAATGCTCATTCTATAAATGTCGTTTTCATAACATTCATTCTTCTCGGCCTCAAAGCTATTTTAACTATTGATATTAGATAGAAATTGTAAACAAATAAAGGTTAGATATTTATGAATGCGTTTACTGCGATATTTGTTATTCATATGAAATATATGATCTAACAAATCTATTTTAGAATAAGTGATTACCAAGGGATTTCAGGTAGATATTTTTGTTTAAAGCAACTTGAAAAAACATTTAAACATTTATTGTGATTTATAGTTGCAATTATAAATTGTGTGTATTATTGCTATATATGTTGCTACACAATATTAGAGAAAGCAAATATAGTAAAATTGTTTTGAAACTGATTACTCATATATTTGATTATTCATGTGTATAATAGTCTATATTAATTCAATAATTACATTATTTACATTTTTTGGAGTATTGGCCTCATTTTTGTCGCAATATTTTTCACAATGTTTCGGCCGGCCTTTTTTCAGATGGTTGCAATGTCGAACCGAACCTTAATTTCGCTCACTGTGCCAGACTGTTCTAGTTACAATTGCCATGTCTAATGGATTTAAATTATCAGTTATCTGCTGTTAATGCACCTCTCCAAGTTCTCCACCGCCTTAACTAGACATTAAACTCCCACAATTTGGGTGCTGTCACTGGATCTAACTAACGCCTTTATACACTATGCTACATAATACCTTATCTCAGAAATCTAGACAGATACTAAACCAAGAAATGCATTAAAAAATATATATATATATATATATATATGTGTATATATATATATAAACATACATATATATATCTATATATATATATATATGTATGTATGTATGTATGTATGTATGTATGTATGTATGTATGTATGTAGGTATGTATGTATGCATAAGACACTGTAACAGTTTACTTACAACCATGTAGATTCCTCTATTGTTACAACCACATTTCGATTTCGGAACGCATTTGTTACCGCTGAGAATATATCCCGATTTGCAGACACACCCCTCTGCTCGGGCTGTACATATCGGTCTACGATTGGTGCAAGTTGGTTGACACGATAAAGCATTATATTTGTAAAACTGATTTGGCCCACATTTCTTACCTGCAATGAAATATAGTTGACTTGGATGAAATGCACTCACAGTGACCGCTGCCTATAATTCGTTAACCCAGATATTATAGCTAAAATGCCAGAATATTATTAATGAATGGATCAGATCATTCTAGCATCAGAATGATGATGATCATATTTTCACTACAGTTTTACATATATATGGCGAAATTATATATCATTTATAGACAATAAGCGCAAAAAAATATTAGGTGGTATAGGTCACAACAAAAAACCTAAGGAGAATATTCTTTCAAAATATTTATTAAAACTACAGAAATAAAAAAACTGAATCTACGCAGTTGCTGAAAGATATTTCAAAGAAACCAAATGAATGAAATTTTCCTCAGCTTCTGAAGATATTCATCTATTAGAATATTTGTGGTCCATATATAAACGATGTATATGATAATGGAAAACAATGCTAAAACAAATAAAGAATAAAACAATCTTAAATCGTAATGAATTTTAAACATTTACTTGCATAATAAAATTTTATATAGAATGTTATTTCTTACTACGAGGAAGAAACGAGAATAATGAATGATTTATATCAGAATATTTTTGTAGATCTCACTATATTTTACATGTGTGTGTTAAAATACTTTTTGTAATCATATTAAATGTCAAGTTAATATTCATATCAAACGAATGTGATAAGATATCTTTCTGTTTACTTGATATATCATTGAAAATACATACCGCATTTGGAATATATTCTCCAGTTGGCAATGACTCCTGCCTTTTCACATTCGCGCGCAAATCCTTCAATGGCATTGCAGACAACTGTCTTGAACATTCGTTTGTTTGTGTGATATATACAGGCGTCGATTTTACAAGATTTAATGTATTCTTTGACGCGTATCCATCCTAGTCTTATCCTGCATTTTGTAAAAACTGCTTGTAATATAGTGTTACAATCTTTTGTTTTAAAATTTGGGCACTTGGTTTTGACATCGGTGACGTAACACCTAAAACACAAATTAATATATGTGAGAAGTTTTATTAAAACTCTTTGTGTCAATCCTGTTACATGATAAGTGTTACTTGAATATGTACATGGAAAATATAATATGTAAATATTTGAACATAAATACATATATTGTCCGCTGAATATATTGTGTGATTTAAAGTTCAAATACGTATTTTGGGGTTTCAGTGTTTCTAATTGAATAACTGGCAAGTTTAGAATATGAAATGAAAATATTCTTCCACGTTTAGACGCATTATTTATGCAAAACAACAAAGGAAAAGAAAACAACTTTCTCAAGATACACAGAAAAAGGCCCAATTACATGAATATATGTTAGTGAAATAAATTTCGATTCGACATTATTTAGAACAATTTAAATAAAGAGAGATAATGTTCATCATATATATCAATAAAATGGTTTGGTATTATAATACCTGTATAATCTAGATATTTCTAATTCGTTTCAACTATTATTTAAACATGACAGTAAATGAATGTTATGCATATTAATTATAATATTATTCATGAAATGGACAATATGCCTTATCTTTCTCTAAATGTTAAACATTCAAAGTTTTGACTCACTTGGTGTTAGGTTTGTCGCTGTCATCGTACACTTTGTAGCTACTTCCAATCAACGAGTATCTGTTTCGATTGCTCGACACATCTTTTCCTTTTTTTGTACGGTAGTCGTCTTTGATCCCGTTGCAGTTGCCACAGATCCCAGTCAACTTATTCCTAAAGAAACCAGGAACTTTTACAGTCACTCTGTGCCTACCGTCAAACTCAACTCGGAGACCCCATTTTGTTGTCACCGTGATCCATCCAGCAGAATATGTAGCCGAGAATCTCCAAACATTACTGATGGGAAGTGATCTCTTTTCACCATTCACCTACAATTAACATATTCGATTAAGACGAACTGATATTCATATTATCGCAAATTTAGGCAGTTTCATATGTCATTTTATTATCAAATTATCGC
Organism: Acanthosepion esculentum; assembly: GCA_964036315.1. Lineage (NCBI taxonomy): Eukaryota > Metazoa > Mollusca > Cephalopoda > Sepiida > Sepiidae > Acanthosepion > Acanthosepion esculentum. The sequence goes on along the minus strand of OZ038492.1, from coordinate 77,390,336 downwards.
TTAAATATATTACGAAGCTCGCTTAAAAGACGCACTCAATGCGGACGTTTTAGCTTGTTGCGGCTGGCTATTTAGGACTCAAGCTCAAAACGAATGGGAAATCTTATCCAGCTGAGAAATGAACAAAGATAATTTTGAAGAAAGAGATTTGAATCCAACAACATCAAGACTTCATGTCAAACAAAGTGCACAATTTAACAATGATTCCTTCGCATTTAGAAAAAATAAAATTGATTTCATCAAACAAAAAATCAATAAATTCATATATTGTTTTGTGCTAAATTTAACTCTATATCAATTTAAAAAATAATTCACTAATTTGATTCATTTATATTTAAATTCGAATTTCTAACTGTTTCTTTCTCATCCGACACAAATCACAATTCTGGATGTTCAAGCAGCAGTCGATGAGCAAATCTCACTGCCGGGATCATCCTCATTTCAACAAGGTATAATGTCTATATAGTGCAAGTGTGGTTCGAGTTACAATGGTGGCAGACACACGGACGGACTAACAGTATTTGCTGTTTATTTATTTAAGTTTTTATTAATATTATTATAATATTGACTGAATTTTGAATTCTGATTTGACTTTCATTTCTTATATATGAAATTAAATAAGTATATGCAAAGAGTTTCGCTATTTTTGTTTCATTTTTTTCATTACTTGAATTAATGAGTCTGTGCAGGTTTCAATGCCAAATATTGATTTTACTGAAATTTAAACAAGTAGATATGGAGGTTGAAACAGCGTTCCACACACACGCATACATATGCAGAGATTGGCAAGCTGACACTCTCACGCTGAGATAAATTTAATATCGCTCTTCTAAACTGATGGTGTATCGATTCTAAGACATTATGAATGCATTTCACACTCGAATCTATCTCATCATATACGAAAATTGCCAGAGAAAATGAGTGGGTGAGAACAATTTAATACACCATTTTATTTTTGCTTGTTGTAACGTACATTGTCTTTTAATGAATTTATAATCTGAAAATAAGTAAATGTATCATTTGATCTGGGTATTGAATTGCCGACGAACATGATGTGAAATAAATTCCACCTCATACGAGTTGGAATACATCCAGAGTTTATTTGTATTACTCAGTAGTAAACATGACATCTACCTTCGACAGTGACCTGTTCAGATTGATCAGTATTCTTGCCGTAATAAGTATGCCTTTGTGTGAATCAACAAGCTTTCGTGGTTGAAGAGGTGTAAAAATAATAAGATCAGATTATGGCGACATCGTTCTGTTGAAACATTTTACACATTTTTGTTGGAAATAAATTGTGTGAGTGAAGATATTTTATTATATGTATACACATGTTATATATGACTTCTGTGTACATTTTTACTTACGAGAATTTTATTCCTTGGTAACAGTCTAATAGTGACGCCTTTAAGTTTGACATCAACCATTCGAGTGTATGATACCCGTGTGCTTCCGCGGTGTTCATTCTTAACTTCAACGGCGAAGAAGTATGGTGCATACTTACTGCTTCTAGCCAAAGTATACTTGCAAATTCCCATGAAATGAATCATTTGCCCGTCGAATGTTCTGTAATGAGGATCTCCTGAGGCGCTACATGTACAATCGGTTTTTACTGAAATAGGAAAAAGAACTTTTGCATTCACTGAATTATCATTTCGATTTTTTTTTTTTCATAATTATAATTACTTTGTTCCAATTATACTATAAAAAATTTGAGTGTCTTAATGACATATTATATCTTATATTTCGAAATAATGCAGCATTCAAGCTATATCGCGTGATTACGTATTATCTTATTGTATCGAAGTCAACAATGAAATGTGATAATTCATATGAAACTAAACACGGATACTCGATATATGACAAAAGTGTGCATTTAATGATTTTAATATAGAACTTATAATTATAGGTGGAAAATCGGATATTTGTTTCATGTACATCTTTATGTTCTTATTCGGAATACATAAAACGCACACTTCAATTTTCTCTGAATTTCTTGCTGAATATTGGATTAAACTTTATCAGTAGTTGGGAATTGATATAAATATTTTATTATATATTTATGCTTTTAATTAACTTTGGTCTGTGTTGCGTGTTTCTTCTTTATGTATGTTCAGTTAGTTTTATGCATCTAAGCGCTCCATTAATTTTATTTACCCTTACACCATTACTTATTTTATTTCATACGAGATCTTCATGTCGGGAATTGAAATGTATTGAGATTTTAATAAGATGAACGTGGTAAATAACTTGTATCATAATTTCTCATTCGTGATTGTGCTATAATAATTTCCACGAACATGAATTGGTATATGTTGAAGTTATAAAGTATATATGCTGTAATTCAAAGGATGGTAACACGACTGAGAATAAGAATACAATATTGATGAATATATTTGTGATTTTATGATAACTTTTGTTGATTTTCAGCTACTACTATTAATTCTACTGCACTTAAAGAAACATTATTTCTTTTGAACAAATGTAGTGCTTAAATGTAAAATTTATATGAAATTGCTGTTCACATATTTTAAATCTCTTAACGAAAATATATACTTGAAAAAGAAAATAGTGTTACACAATAATTGTTGTCTGAGTTTTACTTGAAAAGATATAAAATATACGATAATTTTCTTTATTCGTGATAATATAGAATTAATATATGAATAGTATGAACCGTGGAAATAACAGAAATTTAATAATATATTTTTCAATCCAGGACTCTGTATTATTATCATTACCTCTTATTTCTAAGAACAGTAAGGTATTCTCTCTTAAGAATGCTGATAATAACTTTAACAGATGTTGAGGTCACCATTTAAAATCTCACTGAAAACAAATGTTCCGCCACTTTGTGTATATTTTCTCTATCTTCATATTTTTACGTCCTCGAACTTTCTCTTTTACTATCTAGGTCGTTCTCTCCTTATGTTTCCCTCTATGAAAATCAGCAATGTATGGGTTCCCTCGGTCATTAAAATATTCGTAAAAATGGCATTAGAAAGAAATATTTTAATTTCAAAAATTCACGTGGATTTCAGGGGCCAATTCAACCTAAACAGATCGTCTGTGAACGAAACATAATTTAACACCTACCTACGTGTTATTGCCATTTTCAAGATGACGCAACTCTATTTAAAACTGAGGAAAATGCTTTGATTAGAAAATTTCATTATTGCTTTTTTATACATGTTTTAGATTAACACTTAAAAGAAAATACTTGTACACTTATAAATGCTTACACTTGTATTCTATTAACTTTATTTCAATCGTAAATCGCAAAACAGTTACTGTGTTGTTCTATTTGACATTAACTGGAGCCCGCTGCCTTATCTTGCCTAATTTTCTGTTGTGGTAGGATCCACCTAATCTGCATAGGTGACTACCAACTATATAAATAGTGGTTGGTACCGGAAGAAGAGGGGGAGGAATCACGAGATCCAACTAGAGACTCTGATCGACTGCGACTAGTCAACACATTCTCCAGGAACGTCTTCCCAGAAATATACAGAAATACTATATGTACTTATTGTGTACACTTTCTTGTTATAATACATTCTTGTTCTAAGTACATTTTGTGTTGCATTATTATTCCATGCATTAGGCGAGATTCAACAATGAGTCAAGACTCAACGATGGCGACGAAGTAGAACGAACCATACGTCAAGTTTCAACAATGGCCACAAAGTAGAACGAACCATACGCCAAGTTTCAACAATGGCAAAGAAGTCAAACGAACCATACGGAAAGAAGAAAGAATTAATAGTGAGAGTTTTCAACAATTGGGACAAGTCATTGAAGAACCCAGGCTGAAAAAAAAACTATTAATTCAAAGTCCAACGTTAACGTAACGACGAAGGATTCTGAACTTCTGGATATGTAAAACTCGTTAAAAGACGACTAAGCATAAAGGAACGTTCACTCAGAAAAATTGGAAAGGTGTCGTAATCGAATAACGGTAATTTTAAATTAAAAAATTATCTACAACGAGGCACCCGCTAAAAAGAAAAATTGGCCGACTACAAAAACATGCATGGATTAAAAGGAGCACAAATACACCGTGTCGACTTTGAAAGGTAACAAACTTTAAAAAATTATTTTTTTAAATTATTTGCTCAACAATATAGTGACGAATTAGCTCTGATAAGAAAACCAGACGTTGTCATTGAAATACGCGAACAGGAGTCGAAAACGAAAAAAAAAAAGTCCGACGCTCTCTGTTCACGAAAAAAAAAATACCAAAGTTGATTAGCACGGGCGTGAATGTAAAAGCAAGACATAAAATAGAAAAATCGTACGTTGTTTCGATTTTTTGGTCAGCTTATATGATATTCGTGGATACACAAATTAAAAGTATATTCCTTGTTGCATGACCACTATCAGCTAAAAATGGAGGAACTATCCAAAGTCATATCTGAATTATTCAAATTCCAACAGATAGCACAGCAAAAATATCAAGAACAACAGATAGCACACCAAAAATATCAAGAAAAAATACAGCAAGAACAACTGATAGCAATGCAGAAATATCAAGAACAACAGATAGCACAGCAAAAATATCAAGAAAAAATACAGCAAGAACAACTGATAGCAATGCAGAAATATCAAGAACGACAAGAGGAAAGACTTTTAGAAATTCAAAAGTTAACACTGGAGAAATTAAACAACTATCAGGCAAATGAGGGAAATTCTTCATATTCTAATAACACCATATTTAATTCGTTGGAAACTTTCAACTATGTGCCAGACGAAGAAAAAACTTTTGAAGCGTACTTTAAACGATATGAAGATATTTTCTACACAGACTGTGAAAACTGGTCGAATTCAAGAAAAGTCAGTCTATTACTAAGAAAGCTAGGTACAGCAGAACATAGCAAATTCGTAGATTTTATTCTACCGAGAAAAACAACTGAATTGGAATTCTCGGAAACAGTGAATTTGCTAAAAGAGCTGTTTGGAGCAAATATGTCGCTTTGGCATAAGCGATGGTTATGCATGAATGTCTCTAAATCCGACGATCAGGATTACTTAACATATGCATCTATAGTGAATAGAGATTGTGACAATTTCAGATTGGCAGAGATTACGGTTGAAGAATTCAAGTGCTTAATTTTTGCTCAAGGACTGGTATCCAGTAAGAGTGCCGAAATAAGACGTAGAGTTTTGTCTAAACTCGAATCTGAACAAGGCCTTACCCTGCAAAAGTTAGCAGATGAGTGTCAACGGGCCGTAAGTTTAAAAAAAGAGTCGCAAAAATCGAAGAAGCTGGTATTGCTTATATTACAAAAATAAAAAAGCAGTCAAATTACCCATCAGAGAAAAATTGGAGAAAAAATTCGGCGTATTTTAATAATAGACAAGAAAATAAAAAGAACGAAAATAAAAAAGTCCCACCATATAATTGCAGACGTTGTAACGAAAGACATTGGGAGGTAAATTGCCCATATAGAAATAAGAAATGTTTCGTGTGCCAAAAGAATGGTCACAAAGGATCGTGTTGTAAAACGAAAAAATTCAAGAGCCGAATTAGACAAACAAATTCGAATATCAAATCAGATAGAGATTTGAGGAAATATGTGACGACTGAAATATTCAAAAAGAATATCAAATTTCAACTCGATTCGGGGTCAGATTTAACAATAATGAACGATAAAACATGGAAAATGTTAAAAAGGCCTACAATAATGAAGTCAGCGAAACTCGCTCGAACGGTAACTGGAATGCAAATTAACTTCGAAGGCGAGGTTGTACTTCCAATGAAATTGAATGGGATCGTTAAAAAAATAAAAGTTTTCATTCTGAGAAATGGAGAAAACTTGTTGGGTACAGATTTTAATGAAACATTCGAATTGTGGGATAAACCGTTAAACTCATTCTGCAGAAAAGTAGAAAGTAATACGCAATCAAGACAGGACATTAAAGATGAATTAAAGAAAAAGTTTCCGGAAACCTTTACACCTGGTCTTGGAAGATGTAACAAAGTTGAAGCTAAAATTGAATTAAAAGAAAATACTATGCCTATATTTAAAAAGAAACGTAACGTGCCTTTCGCAAGTATAGAGAAAGTAGTAGTACCAAAAAAGTTGCAGAAAAGAATCCTACGGGACTTTCATATGGGTCACCCGGGGATTAATAGAACAAAAAGCTTAATGCGAAGCTTTGTATATTGGAAAGGAATGGATGTGGATATCGAAAACATGGTTCATCGATGTAAAGGGTGTGCGTTAGCAGCTAAGGCACCACCTATAGTACACAAACCATGGCCAAAGACGGATCATCCGTTGGAAAGATTACACATTGCTTTCGCTGGTCCAGTAGAAGATTATTACTACTTAATAGTGGTAGATAGCTTTACAAAATGGCCGGAAGTACTACGCTGCAAAAAGCCTACGTCCAATACCACAACAACTTTTTTGCATGAACTATTTGCACTGTTCGGTGTGCCAGAGTGTATTGTGAGTGACAATGGTACACAATTCACTTCTGACGATTTTAAGGAATTTTGTGAGTTATATCAAATTAAACACATAACGACGCCGCCGTATCATCCGAGATCCAATGGACTCGCAGAAAGATTTGTAGATACGTTAAAGCGCGCTCTGAAGAAAGCCTCAGGAGTTCCAACGGAAAAGGCGCTTCAGCAATTCCTACAAGTATACAGAATCACGCCTAACCAGAGAACACCATCAAACATGGCACCAGCTGAACTAATGTTCGCCAGGAAAGTTAAGTCAGTGTTTGACAAGCTTTTGCCAGGAAGAAATAGAATAAAGAACACTATGTATACAGCTAGAAAAGATACACCCCCGGAGAGAAGGTCTTTTTCAAGTGCTATAGAAACAACATTGAGTTCTGGGAGCGAGGCATAGTGGACAAGAGAATCGGTGACCTGATTTACATAATAAAAGGGCCGAAGAATACTCATAAAAGGCACCAGAACCAACTCAAAAAATGCTACGTGCTAGAGCATGAAGAGAGTATACCGGATGAGGAGGAAGATCCCATTGATGTAATGTATGATACTTTTCAAGTAGAACCTCCGCAGAGTGTTCCTGAACCTAGACGATCCGGTATGAAACGAAAGTTCACGGACCCATTGGACGTGAATACAAAACGAAAAAGATATTGAAAAAAAAAACAGATATATATATGAACTATGCAAAGGGGATCTACAAAGAAATAACCATAATCATCATCCCATATAGAAGCCAGTTTGAAATCCAAAAGGATTCCAAGGCTTGGGATGGGGGTGTTGTGGTAGGATCCACCTAATCTGCATAGGTGACTACCAACTATATAAATAGTGGTTGGTACCGGAAGACGAGGGGGAGAAATCACGAGATCCAACTAGAGACTCTGATCGACTGCGACTAGTCAACACATTCTCCAGGAACGTCTTCCCAGAAATATACAGAAATATTATATGTACTTATTGTGTACACTTTCTTGTTATAATACATTCTTGTTCTAAGTACATTTTGTGTTGCATTATTATTCCATGCATTAGGCGAGTTTCAACAATGAGTCAAGACTCAACATTTTCCTTCGATATTACCTATGAGAGTTCTGATTCTTTATTCATGTTTATAAATGTCCCTATTTTATACCATTCTCTTTAATTTTTCGTCATTGCTTACGCGTTCCGTCTATAGAATTTTCAGCATATTCCTGTAGAACGAAATTCTTAGTACCTATAATTTTCTCTTAATCAGTGAAGATATTGTTCAACATTCACTACCATACTAGAGTATTGACAATGCGTTACACTTTGCGTTCTTTCTAGCGAAGCTTTTCGAATGCTTTATTTGCTATTCCTATGCGTGTCCGGGTTTCACTTTTGCATTTTCTATCCTCTGTTTAAACATTTTCAAAATATTTATACTCTTGTACTTGTTTGATTTTGACATGTCAATTTCGCCTTTATCATTTCCATTTTCTAACAACCATTCTTATTGCTGATAATGCTTAGTCATTTCTTCTGATTTTCCTTTATTTGTACATACTTTTGTCTATGATGCGTTCTATTTCCGCATCCTATTCATTGGGCTATTCCTCTGTAGCCTGCGTATATTTGTTTCGAATTTCTGTGTTCGGTGCTTTGCTCTTTACCATTTCTTGCCATTGTTTGTTGTCAATTATCAATCCCCTCGAGTACTTCATCTATTATCCACTCTCTTATCTTTTCTTGCTTTCCTTGGGATATTCTCATTCGCCGATGTCACTAGTGCTTCTCACAGTTATAATTGTCTTTAATCAATATTACATTATATTAATATTCGTGATATTTATTTCTTATTTACAGTTTCATATTACTATTTGAAATAATTTAAATCTTACAATAGTTTATTATATATAGATACGCATAGAAAAGTAGCATCAAACGTATTAGACGTGTAGATTCAAGAAAGAGTTGAAAACTCAGTAAATGTTTTAGTTCATTTCTATTAAATATTCTGCAAAAAATATATATATAATGATTTTAAAGCGAAATTATTGTCAAAATCAATCATTATTGTTTGGGTTATCTATTTCATAAACTGATAGGAATTATTAAGTCATGGTTGGAATAAGGGCAGTTAATACTCACTTTTGATTATTGGGCGAGTTGCCACTGAAAAGGAAAAAAAAATGATTTAAAAAAATTTTTTTTTTAAGCTTTTCACCCCAGGCAAGGCTGAAAGCCACTATCACGCAAGGGGTTACAGAGGATTTGGAGCAAGAACAGATAGAGGAGTTATAGAGGAATGGATGTGGAGAAGGATAGTGGATAGATCAATGCAACTTGAGATGTCGATTGACGTTACATTTGAATATTTGGAGATTATAGTTGTCAGGGAAACAGGAATTGGGAAGGGAGTTCCACTGGCATGAGGTGTGAGATATGAAGCTATTGGAGTAAAAGAGACGTCTACATTTAACAGTGAAAGGATGGGAACGGGATGCCAGCCTCATATGACGCTTGAATTCTTGGAGTCTGGGAACCAGCGATAGCGGCGCATCCGAGCAATTACCATGGAAGTATTTGTAAAAGAGACAAAGAGAGGCGACGGCGCGTCTGTGAGAGACAGACTACCGACGAGAAGCCAGATCAGGGCCAGTTACATTGCATACCCGTCTCTGGATCTTATCAAGAACCCCCCGAGGCAAGCAGAACGCGATCCAGACCATATATGGCAGCAATACTCCATGCAAGGGCGGAAGGTTGATTTGTAAATTTGGAGGATCGATTCCGGGGAGAACAACTTCCTGGCCCGTCACAGGGAGCCAACTTTCCTTGCGGTGGATGAAGCAATTGACTCAATGTAATTGTTCCATCTCAGTTCAGCAGACAGCGTGAGACCGAGCAGCCGCATATAGGAGCTCTCGAGAAGTTGAGCTTCAGACATTCTAATGGGATGCAGGGAAGGATCCTTGTGGTGATTAATAGAGATCAGTTTTGTTTTGGAGGCATTGAAGTTAACCTGCCAAATCCTGCCCCAGTTCACAACCGATTGAAGGTCCTTTTCGAGACGAACGGCGAGGTTAATTTTGTCAGCGGCACTAGATTTGTTTCTGAGGCAGGAGTAAATTGTGATATCATCCGCGTAGATGCCAACTTGGGAATATATGGCGTCAGGAAGATCATTTATGAATATAAGGAACAGGGTAAGGCCTAGGATGGAGCCTTGAGGAACACCTGCGTTTGTGGGATAGGAGCTGGATGAGAATCCGTTGAAAACAACCTTCAATTCACGGTTTGACAGGAATTATTGTATTAGGTCAAACAATCGACCTGTAATACCATAACCCTGGATCTTGTGAAGAAGGCCGGCATGCCAAACCCTATCAAACGCCTTGGAGATGTCAAGGGCCACGGCGCGAGCTTCTCCGTTATTATGAAGAGCTTGGTAGACAAATTCAGTGATGGCTGTAAGCACATCAGTTGTAGATCGGGCAAATCGGAATCCATATTGCTTGTCTGAGAGCAGATCATGTGATGTAAGGTGGTTAACCACTTCGGTGTTGATAAGGGCTTCGAAGACTTTGCCAAAGTAGGGTAGGCGAGTGATAAGACGGTAATTAGAAGGGTCGAAGAGGTCGCCAGAGTTCTTAAAGACAGGAACAATGGATGAGGACTTCCAGCAGTCAGGAAAACAAGATTCCTTGAGGCAGTAGTTGTATAATTTAGAGAGGGCAGGCGCCAATTCAGGCGCGCATTTCTCCAAGACAATGGCTGGTAACCCATCTCTACCACTAGCCTTGTGAGGGTCTAGATTAGAGATAATGCCCAATACCAATGCCGGGGATATGTTTAACCCGCTCAGAAGGGCTTCAGTTCTGAGAGGGAAATCGGGTATATGTACACCAGAAGAGTCAAGCTTTGAGTTGAAAGAAAATTTCCGAGCAAAGCATTCAGCCTTGTCGGCAGAGGAGGTCAGGACCTCAAACTGGTTGAACAGGAGGTACCAGAAATATTCATATTTACTTTTCTGGCAAATTTATAGCATGTCCATCGAAAGTAAATTGCTTTAACATTTAAATTAAAAGATTTTTAAAAATTATTTAAGCTATTATTTCCCAAGAAATATAATATTCAGTATGAATTAGATTATGCTTTGTTACAATCGGGATATTACAGAGTGACAATACACTCACATATTTTCCATTCCAAAATTCTGAAACATTATTGTTATAATATCTTTGGTTATATTCGTTAACATTTCATTTGACATAATTCTTTTTCGAAATGAATATAATGCACATATAATGCATCTAACAGAATTATAGAAATGTTGTCTTTTAAAGAGAATTGTGCATATAAATATAATATTTATTAAATGAAAACAATTGAGAAGTGAACAAATTGGGTTTCATTTCTGAGGCCCGTTTAATTAGATGGAAAATCAAGGGACAATGAATTAATGTGAGTAATTTATTTTGCAAAATTAATAATGTTGATAGGTGGAAACAGACAGAGATTAAAGACAATCTTATTCCGCATATATTGAAGTAATTGAACATGCACATACCTTGACATATATTCGTCGAAATACTTTTCGTAATTCTTTTCAATGCACTAAACTGGCCCACTCTGAATATATGCTTATATTTCGGGCGACTTGCCATGGCTCTGAGTTCTGAACGGCGAGCTTTACGCCCAATGCCAACGCTGAATATATCGACATTTTTTCTTTTAATTCTATTCGCCGCCAATATAGTTCTCCTTGAATTCGATGATTGCCCGTCTGTGATAACAATGGCAACATTTTGTGCATATTTTCGATCTCCGTTTTGCCTTTTAAAGACCGTATGCAGGAGTTGGAGAGCGATGTAGGTATTCGTGCCTCCTCTTTGATATCTGATGTTTCGAATTGCGCGGGTCAATTGATACTTGCGAGTGTATCGATTAAGATGGAAGTTGACGAATGCATTATTACTGAATGAAACAACAGCAACACGGACTTTATTACGTCCTATATTCCAAGACAGAATGATATCTCTCACGAATTTTTTGACCGTAATGAAATTTCTCCTTCCAATACTCCCAGAATTATCAAGCACAAACACAACATCAGCGACTGTATTCTTACAAACTACAAAAAAACAAAAATAATAAATAAACGAGAAAAGATTAACTCGAGTAATCATGTGAAGTTATCATTAATTTCAAGACTGTATTCTTACAAACAACAAAAAAACAAAAATAATAAATAAACGCGAAAAGATCAACTCGAGTAATCATGTGAAGTTATTAATTTCAACACCAGTTGAGATGATTATTTATTTATATCCTTCTCCGGATTAATATTTAACGAATGTAAACGTTACAAGTGGAAAATACAAAATGTTAGATACGGACGAAAACTTCGTATTTTCCGATAAATATAACTCTAAAATTGATGTGTTTATTTTATTTTGATTTTCAAGAAGATTTATAATGGCACAATTTATATGAAATAAATTTTTTTGAAAGTTATATTTTTCATTAACTATTTGATATAGTGACAGAATCTACGGTATCATTGATTAAGTAATGCAAAAATATTTCTCAACTTTCGTCATTGGACGAGGTTCCACCGAAAACTGAGGAAAAATCCTTTGATTAGAAATTTCCATTATTGCTTTTTTATACATGTTTTAGATTAACACTTAAAAGAAAATACTTGTACACTTATAAATGCTTACACTTGTATTCTATTAACTTTATTTCAATCGTAAATCGCAAAACAGTTACTGTGTTGTTCTATTTGACATTAACTGGAGTCCGCTGCCTTATCTTGCCTAATTTTCCTTCAATATTACCTATGAGAGTTCTGATTCTTTATTCATGTTTATAAATGTCCCTATTTTATACCATTCTCTTTAATGTTTCGTCATTGCTTACGCGTTCCGTCTATAGAATTTTCAGCATATTCCTGTAGAACGAAATTTTTAGTATCTATAATTTTCTCTTAATCAGTGAAGATATTGTTCAACATTCACTACCATACTAGAGTATTGACAATGCGTTACACTTTGCGTTCTTTCTAGCGAAGCTTTTCGAATGCTTTATTTGCTATTCCTATGCGTGTCCGGGTTTCACTTTTGCATTTTCTATCCTCTGTTTAAACATTTTCAAAATATTTATACTCTTGTACTTGTTTGATTTTGACATGTCAATTTCGCCTTTATCATTTCCATTTTCTAACAACCATTCTTATTGCTGATAATGCTTAGTCATTTCTTCTGATTTTCCTTTATTTGTACATACTTTTGTCTATGATGCGTTCTATTTCCGCATCCTATTCATTGGGCTATTCCTCTGTAGCCTGCGTATATTTGTTTCGAATTTCTGTGTTCGGTGCTTTGCTCT
>OZ038492.1:77142501-77375001 GCA_964036315.1 Acanthosepion esculentum | reverse complement strand
CTCTCGACTCTTGACCGAGCTGACTGTACATAAAAAATAAATCATTCTGCCGAACATCAAACGAAAAAAAAACATTCTTTCGTCAATGAGATGATCGACAGTAAATTATTTGTTGCATATGTTCAAACACCAAAAACACTAGCATTTATTCACACATTTGCAGTTATATATAAATGCAATTAGCAAAACCAGATAATCATATCTGTCTTTTAGATCAAGATTTAGATTCAAATTCATCTTGGCCTAGGAATCGAAACATTTCATATAAGCATATATATTTCTATTTCTTTCAATAAATATTCGCCATCAATCACTAATTAAATTTAATAGAAATTTCATGCTTAAATATCAACTGATTGTATTTATGAAGATGGAAGTTAAAGACTGGAATTGTCCAGCATGAAACATCATAGCGTATTTTAAAAGAGCGTATAACGATCTCCCCATTTAACATATCTGCAGAATCCTCAAGAAAAAACACAATGACAGCAACTGTATTCTCACGAGTTGAAAACAAAGATACAAAGATATGCCGAGATGTAACAGAGCAAATATGGATATCCACACTTCTTTCAATTTACACCTGATATCATTCTTTCTTCATTTCATATTTTGTTTTACTGTTTGGAAGACTTATAAACATACAAGTGTTTTTGTTTATGAATCGTAACGCACAGAAAAGTAGCATTCTGCTAGATAGATATAAAGATGTCAGTTTAAAACAAGTGCAATAATTCAGTTCGTTTTCATTTGATCATTATATTGAGCGATTTTAAGGCAAACTCATTGTAGTCAAATTTATATTTCAGTTTAACTGTTACATATTTTGTTTTTTAATCATTTCACCCCAAGAAAGACAGTAAAGCCGCTAAGACACAAGGGGGCCACTGAGCGTGAAAGAATAACAAAAAAGAGTAACATTATTAAGGAGAGAGAATAATGGAAGAGTAATCAAAAAACCGTACATATCGACTGGCACTGAATTTAAATTTTTGAAGATCAAAGTTGGTTTGAAAATGTAGAACCCGAAGTTAACATAGAACATACGATTATATCTAGCCAATTCAACTCAGAACTGATTAGACTTTGACTCCAGTCTAGTACTGCCCCTATATTCATAAAGTTTAGCTATCATAGAGAAGATTTTATCAGAAGAATTATCAAGAAAATATTTATAGAAATGACACAGGGAAGCTACATTATAGCGTCCGGAAAGTGGCTGAAGCCTGGTCAAGACCAATAATATTGTTGATTCTTCTTTGGATTTTATCAAGAATCTTTAAATAGATAGCAGGATCACTATACCATATATGACAGTAATATTCAAAGTATGAACGAATGATAGACTCATAAATATGTAAGATAGATTCTTGAGCGGAAAATTTGATAGAACGACACAGCAAACTAACTTTTTTAGCAGCATAGCTAGCAACTGATTAAATCTTTCCATTTCATCTCACCTGAGAATGTTAGCTCGAGAAGACACATCGTGCCACTCTCTTGGAGATAAGCATCAGCTATGCTGATGAGGGTGCAAAAACGAGTCTCTTAGATGATTAATAGCTAGTTTCGTTTTGGAGGTGTTAAAATTAACAGGCCATTCTCTGCCCCACTTAACAAAAGGCGGAAGGTTATTTTTGAGATCAACTACTAATTTGACCTTATCGAAATGATCAGACTTACTATCGAGACGGGAGTCAATGGGTGTGTCAAGTTGAGAACTGATGTCATCGGGAAGGTCATTGATGAAAATTAAGAAGAAAGCAGGTCCAAGGATAAAGCTCTGGGGGACACATGCATTAGTACAAATGGATCTAGGAGAGTGGCTGTTTACGGCAAATTTCATTATAGTTTTAATAAGAAAGACAAATTCGTTCGGAAATATCCTTTTAACCGTTTAACCTGTGAAGAAACCGCCGTGAAAAACTCAGTTAAACGTTTTCGAGATTTCCAAAGCAACAATCAGTTTCATTATTTTTATCTAAAGCTTGATAGAATCTTTTAGCAATAATCGTTAACGTGGCGAAAGCCATATTGTTTGTACATTTCAATGAGTGCAGGAGCCAATTCGCCACAATTGTGTAAGTTAATGCAATAAATCTCAAGTATAGGAGCCAATTCAGGAGCACATTTCTTACACACAGTTACAGGTATATGATCCGATTCCACATGTATTGTAGGGATACAGATTAGAAGTGATAGCAGAAACCATGGAAGAAGTTATATGGATATAATCAATAGAAACTCAGTTCTAAATGGAAAGTCAGGCAAGGATACTCCAAATTAGTCAAGAGTAGAGTTTGAGGAACATTGCAGGACAAACCATTTTGCTTTGTCAGCAAAAGATGTTAATAACACAAATTGAATGCGAAGAGGAGGAATAGAAAACTTTCTCTTATTTTAACACTATTACAGAGCCTCCAGTACTCACGAGAGCCAAAGTTGTTAGAGGCTATATTGTGTCTCATTATATCAGCTAACAAGGACTTAGCTACTTGGATGACAGGTTTACATTCATTATGTGCAGCCACGAATAGCCATCTGTTGTGATCGGAGCTGTCACGCTTGTATAGTCAGAAAAGGTGATTCCTATGGACTATAGCAGTTAGACAGAGCAATGTGAACCATTGAAAATATTGTGGTTTCACCTGGTATTTCTGAGAAGGTATAAAGCATTGCTTTCGACTTCCATCAATGCAATGAGCGTCTCGAATAAATTCACGAAGTGAATCCTAATCAGGGTACAGGTACCGGAAGGAAGTTTTGTGAATATGAGGTTCCTGTCTAATAGACAACTGAAATGAAATAATAGCATACTACAACGTGATCCAAATTGTGAATATGACAAATTTGCGAAGCTCGACAAGAGCTCGGAGATGAGAAAAGGAACAAATCAAGTAAGGAAGCATGATTTATTAGAGAAAGGAGTAGGGAAGTTCACATTTAAAATAAGAGACTTAGCAACGGAATAATTGAAAGTCTGAATACCGGGAACATCAGCAACATTTATAGGCTTAAGCCACATGTCATGATGAGCAGTAAAATCACCACACCGAAAATTGTTCGCAGGTGAGAAAATCTAAAAGTGCAAAGATATCTAGAGGCTGTTTCAAAAGAAATGATTCTACACTGCATAAATTGGAACGGATAGCACGAATATTCGAGGGAAAAAGGTTCAGTTGGGTAGATAAATTTTTGTTTACTGTTTTTTTTTTCTCATTGTATATGTCACAAGGAGATTATGTTTTGAAGACAACAAAAGAAAAAAGACCAAAATAATTATCACTATCTGTCGTCAATGGCAATACGAACTGGAAAGAACGTAGCTGAGACTAAATCATAATCTGGATTCAGTGCTGCCTACCGGAAATACAGGCATGGACACCTTCCCATGCACAACATTGCAATACTAATACCTCGATAATCTGCGACTGTTGATCAGAGCAGCCGCTCTGAGCGTTATCAATGTGTCTGGACTGTTTACTACCAGTTAGATGTAAAGTTAACACAGTTAAATCATTATGGAAGAAAAAAACTGGTAAGCTAAACAAGGGATAAACTTCTACTCCTGTTCAATAAACATGTAACGGTGTGGTCCGGGCGATAAGTGAATATATCTACAACTATTAACCTGTTCTCAGCACAGAAGTCTGTGCGATTTGTTCGAAGCATCATCTCTGGGAAGGTTGCCAAATAAAACTATAGACCATTTCTAGGCTAAGGGGAAATAACTTAATTGTTAATATCGGTCTGGAGGTTAATCCAGGAATTGAAGTCAAAGGAATATTTATAGATTTGATCATGTAATGTTAAAATTATTGGGAAATTAACGTACAAACACGCATGTATACAATTTACACTGAGGATTGGAATAGACGGGCCAATTATTCTTACCATTTTCATAATTTTGGTTTAGATGGTGAATATTGGAAGTCATTCAATAAATATGAAACAGTATTTATCTACATAATAGTATAAAATTATTAATATTAATAATTTTTATTATTGTTAAAAATGCTTGAATGATAAATAATAATAGTAGGGGGAAGGTTGCCAAATCAGGAGCAATTAGTCAAAACAATACAAACGATACGAATTGAAAGAGGATTCGTATATACATACAATCTTATGGGATGAAAGTTTTTTTTTTTTAATTTTTATCGTCATCTAAGAGAAATTAATGAAGAGGATTGTGATGAAGAGTTGATTCGTTCGTTGCATTCCTATTTCAGTTTATATTCCTCTCTCCAACAAAAATTCCATTACATGAAACTATCAATAGTCCTGATGAAAACGAGGGAAAGTAATAAATAACAAAAAATCTAAATCCAAATTACATGTATAAAACGGCACAGTTTGACTTACAAATAAAGTGCTAGATATCTTGGCCAAAAATTGAAATATATGATTCTTTTGGACGACGTCAATTCAAGGGATAATCAACTTTTATTGGACCTTCCAAACCAGAATATACACGTTCAGAAATATATCAGAAAAGACAGGGCCAGTTTATCTTAGACAAATTCCATTAAATCTTTCTTCCTATGAGAAGAGGAGTTACACTAAAATAATAATTCGCGTAATCAAGTAACACCATTCCTATATATTGAGCACTGTCAGCCATTGCCGTGTTTATTCATAGAGTAAGTACGTAAAAATGGCTTAGGGGAAAAATCTCCGACTGTTACCTAATCAGACAGGTTTCGATACCGGCTTGAAGCAATCGGATGTCTATACACACTGTCGAGCTGTGAAACAGTCTGTCTGCTGATGACAATATATAACGCACCCGAAAAACTTAAATTCGAATGTGCACTCTTGGAAGATAAGTACGAATTTGTAAACAATGACTAATACTACTAATATTACACAGTTCTACCATCCCCAGAATTGATTCACAGAGTAAATACGTACAAATTCGCCTATGTCTTAGTGGGGTATTTCCGACTGCTGCCGAATCAGTCGGGTTTCGATACCGGTAGTCGGGCCACGCTGATGAGTTGCGAAGCAGATTGTCTATAGATGACAATATATATATATATATATATATATATATATATATATATATATATATATATATATACATATGTAATAAACGATATATAATTTTATATATCAGGAAGCAGTAAACTTTTTCCAATATATATATATATATATATATAATGACAAATTGGAAAAAGTTTACTGCTTTTTGAAATTTAAAATTATATATCGTTTATCATATATCTGTGCGTGTGTGTGTGTGTGTGTGTGTGTGTGTGTGTGTGTGTGTGTGTGTGTGTGTGTGTGTGAATTATTAAAACTTGGGAAAAATGAAAGCAAAAGATATTACTCACCATGGATTCTTGGCCGATATGGTACTGAAAATTGAGACAAATCAATTTATTAGAAATATTCGTCTTCACATTGTTAATGAATTGCTAACTTAAATACAAAATAATTTATTCTACTGCGTTTAGATTAAAACTTTCTACATTTACGCACCTTAAACGATAATATTTTAATTAAACGTGTGGAATTATCCAGTAATGTCATATCAAATGTAGTGTAATATTAAATTGGAACATAGTTATTGTGTTGTCCTATTTGATTCTACGAAGTGTCCCATCGTGGTGGTCTATTATACCACCAGTTCGTTCTGATTTCTATTACTGTGTATTTTGTTCTCTTTTCACTGCATACTCCATGCTTTCAACTGTGACCGGTGTAGGTTATAACAACTTTGACGTTTTTATATTTATTGGAAAAAAAAGTATTGTTTTAATGCTTGTATAAGCTCGTAATTTTGGTTCATAATTTTGTAAAGAAAACACCAGAAGAAAAGATTATTGAATAAAGGTTTTAATCAGATGAGGGACAATGATTAGCAATAAAATTATAGCGAATGCCGTAGTTCAGTACGGCAATGCGTACGTCTCAACAGTGCTCCTTGCAGCCAACTTTGCGACCCCTTTTCCTATGAACTGACATCCAATTCATAGTGAATGGATGAGTCTATGTTCAACAATTATCGTAGTGATGGACAATTGTATTTCTAGACAAAAAGTATACAGCAAATTCGACATAACGTTAGTCCGCAAAGTAATTCTCATCAGCATCAAGAACTGTTTGCAAACTTACCTCCAGCTAAGCAATAACCTGGTGGTATAAATCAGGAGGACTTGGGCGCAAAGAAGTCTGTAAGTGCGTGCCACAAGTCTACTTCATTTGCGAACAATTTCTCACGAAGATGGTTCTCCAGAGAATGGAAGAGGTGATAATCTGTTTGTGTAATGTCTAAATTGTAAAGTGGATGGCATAGTGTCTCCTAACCAAGTAGTCCTATTGTATCTCTGACCACTCGCGCCATATGATTTCTGGCATTGCTATAGAGGAACAGTACACCTTTCCGATTAACAAATGCTGGCTCTTTCTGCTACACTACCTGTTGCACACGTTCTAACTGATGCCAAAACAGGTTTGGAGTGATGGTGTGACCTTTTGGTAGCAGCTCGACTAGTCTACAAGATGGAACTTGATTTTGCGTGGGTGTAGAAATGTTCTTGTAGTGTGAGGCACCGTGTCTCGTGGTGAAAACCAATCTCTAGGCCGTTTGGGGATGTTATACTGTACCAACTTTTCGTTACTGGTGAGCACTCGATCAAACATTCGTACATTACCGTTCCGAGAAAGTAATGAGAAACAGGCTGTCACTCGTTTTGCTTGTTGGCTCCCGACACTCTTTGGAGTACCAACCTGCTCAAATTGTATGCCTTTCCTGTACGGTGGTGTTGAAGTCTGACTGTTTTATCATAAACCTGGAATCGTTCGGCAAGCTTCTTACAGCTTTAGCTGCTGTCCTACTTTTTGGGCGACTTCAGGGTCTCATCATCCAGGACCTGTGACCAAACACTTCGGGGTTCATCACGAAGTGACAGATCTCCTGGGCTGAACTTCTGGAATCAATGCCTGCCGGTGCGTTCACCTACAGCATTATCCCCAAAGGCTTAAAATATTCAGCGACTTGATGCGGCTGCTTTAATATCAGAAATCAGACAACTCCGAATCAGTTACTTCAACATCGCAACCATACCACGTCACTGCTCGAGCTATGACTGATGAGTGTGCGTAACGCACCTGTATTGGTCAAGAGCAACGCATCCACTCCCACCGAATTCCAGGTAGGCGGCACATTCATTTGCATGTAAGTGGTCAATTCTTGCCACACGACGTAAAAAACGACACGGACTTTTTTGGTTATCTTATAACTATCGATATCTACTGTAATAATTACGAGTACGTATGTGATATTTCTTTAGATATCCAAATAGAATCACGCATGAGCAAAGATAATATGAAACGGCCCTTTTTTGCTTTGAATCTTTGCTGAGGTGATCATATTTGTCCAATCATGTTCGTGATTAAAGAACACCCCATATATATATATATATATATATATATATATATATATATATATATATATATATATATATGAATTAATATAGTCTTAAAGTGTGCTATATTTATGGGATAAAGCGCTCAATATCAGAGATAGAGATAGAAAAATTGAAATATATGATTCTTTTGGACGATGTCAATTCAAGGGATAATCAACTTTTATTGGACCTTCCAAACCAGAATATACACCGTTCAGAAATATATCAGAACAGACAGGGCCAGTGTATCTTAGACAAATTCCATTAAATCTTTCTTCCTATGAGAAGAGGTTTTACCCTCAAATAATAATTCGCATAATCACGTAACACCATTCCTATATATTGAGCACTGTCAGTCATTGGCGTGTTTATTCATAGAGTAACTACGTAAAACTGGCTTAGGGGAAAAATCTCCGACTGTTGCCTAATCAGTCGGGTTACGATACCGGCTTGAAGCAATTGGATGTCTAGACACACTGACGCGCTGAGAAACAGTCTGTCTGCTGATGACATTATATAACGCACCCGAAAGATTTAAATTCGACTGTGCACTCTTGGAAGATAAATACGAATTTGCAAACAATGACTATTACTACTAATATTACAAGATTTCTACCATTCCCAGAATTGATTCACAGAGTAAGTACGTACAAATTCGCCGATGGCTTAGTGGGGTATTTCCGACTGTTGCCGAATCAGTCGGGTTTCGATACCGGTAGTCTAGCCACGCTGATGAGTTGCGAAGCAGTTTGTTTGTAGATGACTATATATATATATATATATATATATATATGTATATATATATATATATATATATATATGATAAACGATATATAATTTTATATATCAGAAAGCAGTAAACCTTTTCCAATATATATATATATATATGTAATGACAAATTGGAAAAGTTCTACTGCTTTTTGAAATTTAAAATTATATATCGTTAATCATATATATATATATATATATATATATATATATATATATATATATATATATATATATGTGTGTGTGTGTGTGTGTGTGTGTGTGTGTGTGTGTGTGTGTGTGTGAAATATTAAAACATGGGAAAAATGAAAGCAAACGATATTACTCACCATGGATTCTTGGCCGAATTGGCACTGAAAATTGAGACAAATCAATTAATTAGAAATATTCGTCTTCACATTGTTAATGAATTGCTAACTTAAATACATATTATATATATATATATATATATATATATATGTGTGTGTGTGTGTGTGTGAGTGTGTGTGTGTGTGTGTGTGTGTGTGTGTGTGTGTGTGTGTGTGTGTGTGTGTGTGTGTGAGTGTGAATTATTAAAACTTGGGAAAAATGAAAGCAAAAGATATTACTCACCATGGATTCTTGGCCGAATTGGCACTGAAAATTGAGACAAATCAATTAATTAGAAATATTCGTCTTCACATTGTTAATGAATTGCTAACTTAAATACATATTATATATGTATATATATATATATATATATATATATATATATATATATATATATATATATATGTGTGTGTGTGTGTGTGTGTGTGTGTGTGAATTATTAAAACTTGGGAAAAATGAAAGCAAAAGATATTATGGATTCTTGGCCGATATGGTACTGAAAATTGAGACAAATCAATTAATTAGAAATATTCGTCTTCACATTCTTAATGAATTGCTAACTTAAATACAAAATAATTTATTCTACTGCGTTTAGATTAAAACTTTCTACATTTACGCACCTTAAACGATAATATTTTAATTAAACGTGTTGAATTTTCCAGTAATGTCATATCAAATGTAGTGTAATATTAAATTGCGAGATAGTTATTGTGTTGCCCTGTTTGATTCTACGAAGTGTCCCATCGTGGTGGTCTATTATACCACCAGTTCGTTCCGATTTCTATTACTGTGTATTTTGTTCTCTTTTCACTGCATACTCCATGCTTTCAACTGTGACCGGTGTAGGTTATAACAACTTTGACGTTGTATATTTATTAGAAAAAAAGTATTGTTTTAATGCTTGTATAAGCTCGTAATTCTGGTTCATAATTTTGTAAAAAAAACACCAGAAGAAAAGATTATTGAATAAAGGTTTTAATCAGATGAGGGACAATGATTAGCAATAAAATTATAGCGAATGCCGTAGTTCAGTACGGCAATGCGTACGTCTCAACAGTGCTCATTGCAGCCTACTTTGCGACCCCTTTTCCTATGAAATGACATACAATTCATAGTGAATGGATGAGTCTATGTTCAACAATTATCGTAAAGATGGTCAGTTGTATTTCTACACAACAAGTATACAACAAAGTCGACATAACGTTAGTCCGCAAAGTAATTCTCATCAGCATCTAGAACCATTTGCAAACTTACCTCCAGCTAAGCAATAACCTGGTGGTATAAATCAGGAGGACTTGGGCGCAAAGAAGTCTGTAAGTGCGTGCCACAAGTCTACTTCATTTGCGAACAATTTCTCACGAAGATGGTTCTCCAGAGAATGGAAGAGGTGATAATCTGTTTGTGCAATGTCTAAATTGTAAAGTGGATGGCATAGTGTCTCCTAACCAAGTAGTCCTA
Source organism: Acanthosepion esculentum (assembly GCA_964036315.1). Classification (NCBI taxonomy): domain Eukaryota; kingdom Metazoa; phylum Mollusca; class Cephalopoda; order Sepiida; family Sepiidae; genus Acanthosepion; species Acanthosepion esculentum. The sequence continues at coordinate 77,365,012 of OZ038492.1, read as the reverse complement.
TTGTATCTCTGACCACTCGCGCCATATGATTTCTGGCATTGCTATAGAGGAACAGTACACCTTTCCGATTAACAAATGCTGGCTCCTTCTGCTACACTACCTGTTGCACACGTTCTAACTGATGCCAAAACAGGTTTGGAGTGATGGTGTGACCCTTTGGTAGCAGCTCGACTAGTCTACCAAATAGAACTTGATTTTGCGTGGGTGTAGAGATGTTCTTGTAGTGTGAGGCACCGTGTCTCGTGGTGAAAACCAATCTCTAGGCCGTTTGGGGATGTTATACTGTACCAACTTTTCGTTACTGGTGAGCACTCGATCAAACATTCGTACATTACGGTGCCGAGAAAGAAATGAGAAACAGGCTGTCACTCGTTGTTGCTTGTTGGCTCCCGACATTCTTTGGAATACCAACTTGCTCAAATTGTATGCCTTTCCTGTACGGTGGTGTTGAAGTCTGGCTGTTTCATCATAAACCTGGAATCGTTCGGCAAGCTTCTTACAGCTTTAGCTGCTGTCCTACTTTTGGGGCGACTTCAGGGTCTCATCATCCAGGACCTGTGACCAAACACTTCGGGGTTCATCACGAAGTGACAGATCTCCTGGGCTAAACTTCTGGAATCAATGCCTGACGGTGCGTTCACTTACAGCATTATCCCCAAAGGCTTAAAGTATTCCGCGACTTGATGCGGCTGCTTTAATATCAGAAATCAGACAACCCCGAATCAGTTACTTCGACATCGCAATGTTTCCACGTCGCTGCTCGAGCTATGACTGATGAGTGTGCGTAACGCACCTGTATTTGTCAAGAGCAACGCATCCACTCCCACTGCCTTCCAGGTAGGCGGCACATTCATTTGCATATAAGTGATCAATTCTTGCCACACGTCTTAAAAATCGACACGGACTTTTTTGGTTATCTCATAACTATCGATATCTACTGTATTAATTACGAGTATGTATGTGATATTTCTTTAAATATCCAAATAGAATCACGCATGAGCAAAGATAAAAATGAAACGGCCCTTTTTTGCTTTGAATCTTTGCTGAGGTGATCATATTTGGCCAATCATGTTCGTGATTAAAGAACACCCCATATGTATGTACGTATATATATATATATATATATATATATATATATATATATATATATATAAATATATAAATTCTTCAGTTCTGTTGGCTGTATACTTGGTTGGATCTCTTACAAAATAAATGAGAATTGATGTAATGAGAGTAATTCATTTTACGTAATAAATAACACATAAGTTGAAATAGACAGAGATGAAATAATTATCGGCTATTTTAATAAGTTGAAAATACGCACAACTTGATATATGTTCGTTGTAAGTCCTTTAGTAACCCTGTTCAATGCATCAAATTTGCCAAAAGTCAACATATCCTTATATTTCTGAGGACTTGCCATGGATTTTATTTCTGAACCGCAAACTCTAGGGCCAACGCTGAGCATCTTCACACTTGTTCTTTTGATTATATTCGATACCAGTTTAATTAATTTTGAATTAGATTATTTCCCGTTTGTGATAACAATGGCAATATTCGGAGCAAACAATTGTTTGTATTTTGTGTAATTTTTATAATATTTTTATGTTTTTGTTGATATATTTTTATGCAGAATAATGGTTGTCAAAGTATTATTTCACGTTAAGGATTTGATGCATTGACAAGATCTACAATACCACTAAGTAATTATAAAGCAAAAATATTACTCACCTCTCAAGTGAGGTCGCACTGATAATTGAAGCAAAACATTGATTACAAATTTTCATTATTACATTTATTATTAATTTGTGGGCTTAACAATCAAAAGTAAATTCTCATAAAATCTCCAACAGTATAACAATAATAGGTCAAAAACAATTATTGTGTTGTTCTGTTTGATTTTATATGGATTATCATTATTATTGTAGGGAAACATTTTGAAATATGGTCCAATTTATTTTCATTACTTAGAAAGGTGTTCGATCAACACTGCACATTCACCGCTTGTAGCTATGGCTGTGTACGTATCTAATTGATGCAAACTTGTTTATACAGTTAAGATAAAGTATGTGATATTTGAGTAAATATGCGTTTGATGTCACGCGTGAATAAAAAAAATGGAAAATATTTAGTTAAGACTCAGGTGTATATATTCATAAATTTAATTTCAACGGTTAAGTTTAGAAATGAATTCGTTTTTTAACTACATGGTGAGAAACATGTCTCTTAACAAACGTGTCCAGATTTTATTGAAAATATATCGTATGTCTGTAATACAACATATTCATAAATTATACACTGGATACCTGATCATTTAGTAAAATGCGCACATTCACACAGAAGAAAAATCAAATTGAGATTAATCATTTGATTAGAAATATTCGTCATAGATTTGTTAATAATCTGTTAGTTTCCCACACATAGTAAATAATTATATACCTTCGATATTTCAACACTGCTGAACTTATTTTATACCGTTATACGAAATTAGGGGAATATGCAATGTCCAATTGAAAAATATTCATTACGTTCTCCTCTTTATATAAATCTGATGGGCTATTTAGTAAGTTCATTCGTGAACGCGAATGGTTAATGAGAACTGGGTTCAATCCTTATTGAATACTCCATGATTGTATAATTGTCCCGGGTATGTATCTCTATCTGACTATATCAACTGCTAAGTAAGTTTAAGCATATGAAACTCCTTACGAAACTCCAGGCTACCAAAGAAGGTGGGACTCACTTTACATGACACAAACTATTCATCAACGGACAGTTCATACTCCCAAAATAATTATTTGAAGGTGCTTAGTCTCCGTCTAAGCAGCATCTCAGTTGACGCTTTCGTACGTACTCATCGATTTGGATCGCCGCACAGACCGGGCTTCTTACATCAGCAAAGATTACCGCTCCAGTAGGTGTGATGGTAACGCCCCCTAATGCCTTAGTCGTTGATACCGACCAAAAGTTCATATCAAAACGGTCTTTCAGGCATGACTAACGCCACGATTTCAGCAGAGTTACTGTTCACATTGCAAATGCTGAAAGTCCATCCTCCGCAATATGTTTAATATGTTTTCTCCGATTGTATCCATATCGATACCAGCTTTGGACAACTTGCGTCAGCATTTCCTATACACAATTGTAAGTGAGTACTCCGAATCCACAAGTGCAGAACAGTACACTCCATCAACCTGAAAATTAATTATGGGCAGTGCCATATTCACATTTGGGCGGGGAGCAATAATGGCGCTTATTTCTACTCCTCTGAGCCGTTTCCTGGATAATTCCGCGATTTATACTCAATAGCAGCGTATGCTCCCGCATTAACTCCGAAATCTTTGGTGTTCGCGTCGTTCGTTCATGCAATTATTTTATTTCTTTTTTAATAAAGATTGTTTAATGATTTTATTGAGTGATTCAAAGTGATTCATTGTCGTGAAATTTATATTGTAATTTAGCTATTTCATATATTAATAGAAATTATTAAAACATTGTCAGGATTAAAGCAGAAGATATTACTTACCATGTATGCGGGGTGCCACTGAAAATTGAAACAAATGAATTAATTATAAATATTTGTTCTAGCATTGTTAATGATAAATTAGTCTTAATACAAAAGGGTTTAATCTCCTATATTTATATTTAAAAAAAAACGCTACACTTACGCATTACACGTTGTTTTAAGTATGCCATTTGAATCACATTGCAATTTTAATTAGTGAGTAATTTTTTGATCATTTCTGTATACTACATGATATTCCTTTTGTGACCCAAGTCGGTTACTAGCTACCATTATCTACTATTATTTAATAATTACGAGCATGAATGTGATATTTGATCAAATATGCAAATAGAATTACGCATGAGCAAAGAAGATGTAAATTCTTTACTTTTCCTTCGAATATTGCTTTGGTGACCATATCTGGCAGAATTGTTTGCGAACCAAGATAGTTCAGTTATATTCAGAAAATATTTCACTTTCATTGTCGTCATTTTGCAAACAATTCAAATGATTCGATGTGAAATATTAATGATATTCCAAAAAAGTATGTAACATATAGTGATATATAATTACGAAACTTGTTATATAAATAGACGTTCATATCCCATATTGAGTTATTGCAATTAGTAAACATACAATATAAAATTACTTATGCACTAATAAGACGGGGATTGCCTGCAGCAGGTGTAACATAACAGAAGTAAACTTTTTTCTTTAATTTTCAACAAAACCCACATAATGCACAGACAGATTATATAAGTTTTTTTTTTCAAAGCGAAAACTGCGTACAAATATAATATATAGCAAATCATTAAAATAAAGAAAGAAATCAGGTGAATATATGTTCACCGTAATTCTTTCAAATGTAATAAATTTGCCAACAGTGAACATAAGGCTTACATTCGGGTGACTCCCCATATATTAATATATTATACCATGAATTTAAGTTTATACGCCAGAGGAATAATGATAAATAATTCTTGTAAATGATTCTTGTATCACTCGATAATATAGCGTAATATTACAGATAAGCAGGAGCTTTCCCAAAGGAAAGATGGAATTCGAATATTCTTATATATAGCATTTGAATTATTCCAACATCTGTTCGTCAAAAGAGGAGAAACTCTTTCATTACGAACGGTTTATTCAAACAGTTCACCAATGGAAAACAATTCAATATATATATATATATATATATATATATATATATATATATATATATATATATATATATATGTGTGTGTGTGTGTGTGTGTGTGTGTGTGTGTGTGTGTGTGTGTGTGTGTAATCACCAAAAATTGACAAATTACACAATGCCGAAAGAATCTATTTATAGTTCAGCTTTTGTCTTTAAATTTGCAAAACTGGAGTATAACATCTACTTTTAGGGAATTATCCATACGCCTTCTGAGATATTGATACATATATGCATCTAAGTATTGAAGTATATCATGTAGGTATCCTCACGCTCATTCAATACTTTTCTCTCAGTAAAGATATCTAAATATTCGCACACAATGTACGAGGGTCATTCAATAAATAAGGTGAATTTTTCGGTATAAGGACTTCTAATACAGATAGAAGCTTACTCTTTTTTTTTCTTTTTTCTTTTTTGTTTTACTTCTTTTCACATGGATTTAATTTCGTTTGCAGATTAAAAAACTTTGAGAGTTTTGGCGATTAACAAAGATGGCCGACCAAGAAGCATGCTTCAGGATATAACAGCGGTCAGTTATCAAGTTTTTGGTTGCTGAAGGGTGTAAACCAGTTGAAATTCATAGGAGAATGTCAGCTGTGTATGGTGCCACATGTTTCAGCCAAAAAATGTCTACAAGTGGGTTAAATTGTTTAAAGAAGAACGAAGACAGGCCTGGGAAGCCTACAGAAGTGAGGTCTCCTGAGGTGATCAAATCAGTCAATGACCTCATTCAGTCTGACAGAAGGGTGATAGTGGATGACATTGCAAGGACTTTGAGCTTATCTGTTGGGATAAACGCAGGGGTCATCAGTCAGAAGGAGTCATCTTGCATCATAACAACGCAAGGCCTCACACAGCAGCCCAAACGGTGCAGACCATCAACGAGCTAGGCTGGCAACTGCTCCCTCATCCCCCTTACAGCCCAGACCTTGCCCCCTCAGACTTTCACCTGTTTGCTCCCTTGAAAGCGTTCACGAGAGGCACGAAGTTTAAAAGTGACGATGAAGTCAAAAGTGTTGTGAGCGACTGGCTGAGACATCACAAAGATTTTTACGCTAAGGGAATACGGAAGCTTGTGCACAGATGGGAAAAGTGTGTGACAGTGCTGGGAGACTACGTTGAAAAAAAGTAGGATTCTATCTGTATTAGAAGTCCTTATACCGAAAAATTAACCTTATTTATTGAATGACCCTCGTATATATAAATGCGATTAACTTTTAATGTTTAAATATCTACCTCAATGTCAGTGAAGATATCCTCACACACTGAAAATGAACAGATGCGTTATTTTATCAGACAATAACAATAGAAATCAACATTCTTTTTAGTTTTTCATTATTATTATTTCTTATTTAGGTTTATTATTTAGAAGAATAAAATATCTTGCTCATTATACATCATTACGAACGGAAGGGTGTAGAATCAAGAAATATTTGAAAACACGTGTGCATACTAGCCTCACTGCATACAACATACTTGTAGTCGAGTACTGAGTCAGTATCTGTCTGCCACTAGTAACTGGTTGGTTATACATATAATTGTGTTTATTTCTTTCACTGTGTTGGTAAATTGAGAATAATCTCCGAATCTACTTGAAGTGTATTACTTAAAACGACTTTTAATATTTCTTAGCAACAGATTGCAGCAATAGTTTAATTTAAAATAATGTTATACTTATGGATCTGAATTTTCTACAAAACCCCTATTTAAGAAATTGTATGAAGAAATGCGAGATTAGGACAGTAGGCCATATTTCAGTATGTTATATTTGCAGTTAATATTTCGGATATCAGATCGAAAAATGAGTCCGGCGATAAGACCAAGTTCTCTCCTTTTCTTTTGCGTTCACCTTCGCAACCGCATAAATCTATAGTTCATATTCTTTCAATTGTGGGTTAAATAGAATGTATGTATACCCGCCTACACTAAAGATTAATTTTTGCGCAAAATAATTGCTAATTTAACGAGCAAGTCACAGATATCTTTACCAAAGAAATATAATATTTAGAAATGAAACATATTTTCGACATGGAAATGAACTTTCTTATGTATGGTTAACGATCATCTTGTAAATTGTGTATAAAATGACAGAGAAAATATCTCATTCGACATCAGATTTAATATCACCTAAATGATTTTAGGCACTTTCTTTCTTTCATATGAATCAATTATATCAATTGCTGGCTGTTAATAGCACCCTAAATTCATACAATACTTTCGACAGAACATCATTTTGACAATTATTTAGTCTACTTATAGCATAGTGTAATATTACTGTAAACAAGTTCTTTTCTCTATACATTGGAAAGACGTAAATCGAATGAGATAGATCTGGTACGATGTCTGCCAAATACTTAAAAATCTTCGGCGTTCGCCGCTGGTTCAAGCAATTTTTTAGTTCATTTGTAATAAAGCTTTTTTTAAACATTAGGTTGAGTGTTTCTAGGCGACCTCCTTGTCGGGAAATTTATATTCTGATTTAGCTAAATCATGCACTACTAGAAATTATTAAACATGAAAAAAATCAAAGCAGAAGATATTACTAAACACGGATACAAGGTGGCACTTAAAATCGACACAAATCAGTGAAATATAGATATTCGTTCCTGCTTTCTTAATGATTAATTACTATCAGTACAAAGTGATTTCTCTTACTATAATTTTTTAAATCGCTACACGGTATTTTACGTAAAGTTATTGAATTGCACTGCGATATATATTAAGCGGGAATGTTTCGATCATTAGTGCATACTCAATGATATTCCAGTTGTGATACGATTCGGTTACTATTTTTTAATAATTACGAGAATGGATATGATATTTGATCGAATATCCGATTAGAATTACGCATGAGCAAAGAGAATGTAGAATATTATCGAAGTCATCATGTTTCGCCGAACTAGTTTGCGAATAAACAGAGTTCAGTTATAGTCAGCAAATATTTCCCATCCATTGTCGTCATTTTGCAAACAAATCAAATGATTCGAAGTGGCATGTATTGAAGATATTCCGAAAATAGTTAATATATAGTGATGTATAATTACGAATGACGAATAATTACGAATGACGAATAATTACGAATGACGAATAATTACGAAGGTATGAAGTTTGCTAAATGTGGACAAAACGCTTATAGACGCGTGAATCCCCATATATTAACATATTAAACCATGGAGTTAAGAAAAATAAAATATAACTCTTGTAAATAAGTCTTGTATCACTTGGTAGTATAGCGTAATATTACGGTTAACAAGTGCTTTTCTCTATCCACTGGAAAGATCTCACATAATTTTAGTGACGATATTAGCACACTTAGAAGATGAACAGACGTGTTATTTTATCGGAAAGCAAATATGGAAATCAACAATTTTTTTTAGTTTTTTTCATTATTTCTTATTTCCTATTCAATGTTACAATTTGGAAGAATAAAATATATTAATCCTTATACATAATTACGAAAGAAAATTTTGTGTTTATTTTTATTAAGTTTTCTGAAAGCATAGTATTGAGTGATTTTACACCAAGCTCAGTGATGTGAAATATAGTCGGGTTTAGCTATTCGTATCCTGGTTGCAATTAGAATATATTGAAAAAATCAAAGCAAATGATATTACTCACCACGAAGCTTTCGTCGATATTTAATTGAAAAATGAGAAAAAGCATTTGATTAAAATAATCGTTTATGCATTACTAATATCTTATAAGTTTAGCGCTGATATGTAAAGTATTTGAAAATTTTCTATTTTTCAATAATGTCGGCTCGTATTTCATACACATTCGGTATGTGATTTCACAGTTATTAATAATGTTATCTAAAATGAATAATAATTAGATGTATGTACATTTTTACTGCAAAGATATTCGATGCAAAAATAATACCCTATATTTCTTACGTTTTTGGTATATGTTAAAATTATGACATTTGCTTTCTTACATTTCTGGGGGGAAGACAAAATTAAAAGTAAATTAAAAAGTAATCGAAAAATAAACAAACAACGAATGTTGGTTCTCTCCTTCTTCCAATTCACGCTACTTTCAAGACTATGAATTCATTTATATTCATGGAACCCACAATCTTAAGAGTTTTACACACGTACAATTTATATCATCGTCCACTGTGGTTAAGAAATAAGGAACAATATATTATGCAAGAAAAGTAGGATTTCTATATGATTTAAACTATGGGAATGTAATGTAAGTATTTCAAGTTGTTCATTTGCCATTTCCTTCATCGGATGCAACATATGAGACATATCTCTAGCGATGTCTGCCAAATATTTAAAAGTAAATGTAATACGTAGACGCCAAATTTGTAAATGCAGAGAATTGGTTTATCGGTGTCAAAGGGCATATTAATAATGAATATGTGTTGATATTTCTGTGGATGTGGGGCTAATACGAATTATTTTCATCTATTCTGAAAATATTCTTAGGCAAGCATAACCAAAGTAAATGCAATTTAATATAAACATTGTTAAGTACAAGTGTGTTAATAGTCATTGGAAATATATGTTCCTGATAACGCGAATGTCTAAACAGGTGTATAGTAACAAATATTAACCCAGACAGACACACACAAAAAAAGCGCCTCTGAACGCATAATATTGATTGATTTTAAAGCAAACACCTTATCATGAAATTTATATTTTGCTTTAGATCTTTGTATCCTGGTCGGAAATATTAATACATGGATGAAATCAAGACAGAAGTGATTACTCACCACCATATCTCCGGCGAGAGACTGAAAATTGAGATTAAAAATTTGATTAAAGTATTCATTTATGCTTTGCTTATATTTTGTTTGTTTAACATTTCAATGTAAATTATTGTACAGTTTATATTTTTCAATAACGTATGATTGTATTTTATATTATTTCAGCATGTTATTTCATATGACATTATCCCAACTGACATTTTAAATCTATATTTCACCTAATAGATAATTTGAAAGCGACTCAGGTTAGAAGATTACATTAAATTTTAATGCGTGGTATATTGTTTGTAAAATAAATGTGTCAAATGTTATATATATAATTAATAATATTTAGATTACATTGCATATTTACTGCAAAGACATTCGATCCAAAAATAAAAACATATACCATCCGAGGATGGGAAATAATTAGAGGATGTTCTTACATGTTTTTTCTGCAAATTAGCCGAAAACATGAATTCGTTTTAGACAGATGTTAACTGAGAGAAAGTGAAGATATTAGAAACACATGCGATTAGTCAACAACAGAAATTGTCTTTGCGGATTGAAAAAGCAGATGAAGTTCAGAACATAAAATATTATGCAAAAGACGAACGGTTTATTCTAAAACCAACACTGAGAAAGTGTAATAATATCAAGATATTAGTTTGCCATTTTGTTCATTCTCTATGTTTGGATCCAGTGTATGAGATAGATCTGGTCCGATATGTAAATATATATTGAGTACCTCCACCACAACGAAGATAATTTATGTTTTTATTTCGTTTAGAAAGAATGCTGGCATTAACTGACTTTCGAAATCACGTGGCCATTTAATTATTTTTATTATTTATTAAAGATAACATGAGCCCCCTCTCTACGACAGAACATCGAAGCCCTCACTGTTGGTTTTGTTTTCCCGTGACGCTAAATTATTGCCCTATTGCATTCACGTGTTTTTTTTTTTTTTTACAGCAATTCAATTTGATTTGAATTTTAATTTATACTAAAATTGACTATTGTCTTAACCTAGGTAGACGAAGGAGAACGTATTCTTATATGCTATTTTTTGTTACGTATAGGTGCATAGTTTTGTTTTCTTTTGGTGAATTTAAAAATGCAATAACTTACCATAATATCGATGCATGCGCAGTGGACCAATGCCGGAAACGCGTGCAAGACGCGCCGCCGATATTATACCTGTTGTGAGCATGTAAAACGGTCTCTAATTGGCTAACGCTAATCTCAACGCCATTATAAAAAGGAGATATAATATATGAATGTTTCTCGAAAGTACATCTCGGAGCAAATTGTGCATTAGATGTCGTGCAACTTCTTCAATTATGGCAAGACTGGAAGAATAAAATCGGATGCATAGAGTGTGTTCGAGAGGAGCACAGATGCCTATTATAATTTGTATTTATTTTCCTAATTTTACACTAATAAATCTGCTGGTGAATATGACTTCTACTTCAGAGACTAAATTTTTGTAAGGCGTTTGTCAGGCGAGTTTGTGTTACGCAAACGTAGGAGACGGACGCGTATCCGTGATGCAGAACACAGACACGCACGCACGCACACACACACACACACATACACACACAAAATATATATATATATAAATATATATATATATATATATATAAATAGATAGATAGATAGATAGATAGATAGATAGATAGATAGATAGATAGATAGATAGATAGAAATCGAGCGTGTGCGCGTATTTATTGCAGAATTATATGATATTATTATATTGTAGTGCAGCATATGAAATGTTTAAATTAGATTCGTGGCGTGAATCACTGTTTACGTCACTGCTGCATTGGCGGATGAGTGATGCTGTGCAATACTATCAAAACAGTAAATCATATTATGTTTAATCTACGGTATTAATATAGTCATTGATTTTATAAAAAGTGTTTATCAGTAGACCTGTAGAATTTTAAATTTTGCTAAGCTATACCGATGCAATATGGGGTACTTTCCGTTGTATGGTGTAGGGTGTTTGCTATACAACGCATATAGAGATTTATTACTCTTAGTGTCTCAACATAAAGGAAATGTTGTTAAAATGTTTAAATGATAAATAATAGGTAAAGAAATCGACGCTACTGAACCAATAGTCAATCATAAGCAAAACAGAAATTACAATTCGAAATGCATTTCATACAACTTCAAAAAATACGAAGTCTTTCATAAAAAGAAAAATGTTACGCTAAAATATAAATATAGAATTATTCATGCCAGTGTATAAGTAATCTAACAAATAGTAAGCATTAAATGTTCCTCTTATAAAAATTCATAATGATAATAGACATTCTTATTAAATAAGTAAATTTGCTAAAACACTTATTTTATAAATAAAACAAACAAGAATCGATGTATATATCGACTTCAATATATGTATTTTAATAATGAAATATTTACATTCGTAATATAACAAAATTATAATAAATAATGAAAAAATAAGAATAAATGATGGATAATTAAAGACCTCGCTTTTTAAAAAAAGCGACATTACTTTCTTTGAGCAATGGAAAAACATACCTGTTCTTTCCGTTGACAGAATCTAAGATTTATTACTGATACAGAAATTGTGGCACAAGTTCGAAGAAATGTTTACGGTTAGTCATCACTAGCTATCTTAGTCCTAGCTAATCATATTTACGATCCATTCATTCTTTATATCATTGTCATTCACCATGGAAATTTATCCGTTACTATTCGCTACTACACACACCAAAATACCTTAATACTTTACACACCCATGGCAACCTTTGAAGAAATAACCAGAGAATGAGTTAAAATCACAATATGTACAATTATATATATACATACATATATATATATATATATGTATATATATATATATATATATATATATATATATATATATATATATATATATATATATATATATATATATATATATATATGTCTGTTTGTGTGTGTGTGTGTGTATAAATATTATCGATGAAATGATATGGGTGGATGATGACCCCCAAGAAGTAATGATGATAGTAGTACCCGTCCACTCGAAAAAAAATGGACGCTGTATTCTGTCTTCCAACAAAATCAAGTAGCTCTCTCGCTAAGAGAATGCGAAAAGATAAAAAATTATTGGCATTAGAACATTCAAAAACTGACCCAGTCGAGATGAAAACGGCAGCCATTATAAACTGGTGAGGTTGGCTATCACGACTTAAATCACAACAAATTCAAAATGGAATCACTCAATATATTCTTAATAATTCTTTTGCATTGTTTATATAATAAAAGAGAAAAAAAGGATGTACACCAACATCAACATCGAAACCACATAAATAATCTTAATCTTTCTTTGATATGCAGAAAAGATATCAGCTCTTGGCTCTTGAATTGGCAGTCTCTGCGATCAAATAAAACATTCTGCAAGTTTGGCAGTTTAGAATCTGGTAATAACATATAGTAACGCACAGACAAGTCGCATAGTTCAAGATATAAAGAAAAATATTAGTTGAAGAAAGTGAAAGTATTTAGTTAATTTTTAATAAAGATTATTTAAATATTATAATGAATGATTCAAAGTGACCTTCTTGTCGTAAAAATTATATTGTGATTTAGCTATTTCATGCACTACTAGAAGTTATTAAAATATGGCCAAAATGAAAGAAGATATTACTGACGACATATGTGAGTTGCCACTGAAAATTGAGACAAATTAATTAATTCTAAATATTCGTTTTTGCATTGTTAATGATTAATTACTGTTAATATAACAAAAAATATTTTATTATATTTATATTTATAAAAAAAAACGCTACTCTTACATTTTACATGATATTTTACGCAAACCTGATGAATAGCATTGCGATTGTTATTAGGGAGTAATTTTTCGATCATTACTGCATAATTAGGGAGTAATTTTTCGATCATTACTGCATACTTCATGATATTCCTGTTGTAAACTGTGTCGGTTATATCTATCGTAATATTATATAATAGTTACTACTATGTATGTGATATTTGATCAAATATCCACATAGAATCACGCATGAGTTAAGAGCATGTAACTTGTTTGTGAATAAAGAGTGTATATTTATACTCAGAAAATTGTCGATTTTCATCAATTTGTAAGCAATTTAAACGATTCGATGTGACTTATAGTAACGATATTCCGAAAAATAAGTAATATATAATTATGTACAATTATGAAACTTGTAATATAAATAACGTCCACATACCATATTGAATTATTTTATTCAGTAATGATACAGTATAAAAATACTTATGCACTTCTACGGCAGCAGACATAAGACAATGTTTTCAGGAATTTTCAACCAAACGAATATAAGTGACACATTATACCATGGAGTGGAGTTCATACAGCAAAATATGAATGTTCTCACCGGAAGAAAAATAAAGAAGATAATTGTGAATAATTCTTGTATCAGTCGATTTCATGCTGAAATAGGCTGAGTGATTTGATAGGCTCAGCTGCTAATTGACATTAAATATTAATTGCAATGAGGTTATAAGTCCCAGTTCGGGGATTAGCGCCGTTCATCATCAAAAATAGATGAATAATAAAATGGCGAAAAAGTTTCGTTTATCACAGAATGTGTACATGTATCGGGATTGAATAACATGTCATTCGAGGTTAAATTGGTGAATATAATTAATGAATTATTAATTAGATAACACTCATGGTATTTCTTTATAATTGGAGATAATCTTTCAAATTTGTCACTGAATTATTTCCTCACTCTCATACAACATACTTGTGGTCGAATACTGAGTAAGTAAGCGAACTCATTGTTGTAAAATTTATATTTTGATTTAACTACTTGTATCATTATCGGAATTATTAATACATGGATGAAATCAAAGCAGAATTTATTACTCAGCATGAAACCTTCAGCGATATTTTATTGAAAATTGAGTAAATTTGATTAAAATTATCGTTTATACATTGCTTATATTTTATTAGTTTAAGTCTGAAACGTAAATTATTCTACAGTTTATATTTTTCAATAATAGCGGCTCGTATTTCATACTTTTTCAGTATGCGATTTCACATGATATTATCCCAAATAATTTGCATACATTTTAAATCAGTATTTCGTCTAATAGAAGATTCGAAAGCGACACAGGTTGCCTCAAACTGCATTGGTGAATAGTTCGTGGGATATTTTTACTAAAATTAATATGTAAAAATGTTATCTATTATTAATAATAATTAAATTTATTTATTTTTTTACTGCATAAACATTCGATGCAAAATTAATACCACCTAATTTCTTACTTTTTATTTATATGAAAATTATAACCTTTTCTTTATTTAGATTTTAAGAGGAAGAATAAAAAAATGAAAAACCTAATGGAGAAATAAACAAGTAAAGAAAACTGGTCGCCTCCTTCTTCTAATCTACGCCACTTTCAAGTGGTTCAATGCATATATATTCATGGAATACGAAAATAATTTTTTCTTTTTATATGTCATGTCTTTTCAGGACGTAGGCGATGATGGCTCTCCACCCCCCTCTATCCCTTGCAGCTCTCAATAATTTCCTTCGCTATTCCACCTCTCCCATACCACGTTCTCTCATCCGCTTGCTTAAGCCCGCCAGGTATGTCACGAAGTTTTTTCCATTGCCTCTTTTTCCATCACTTGACCGTAAGTATCAGATTCTACAGGCCTTCCTTTCTCATTATATGTCCCAGAAACTTCAGCTGACTCTTTCAGATATGAATTAAAAGCCTCCTCCTTGTTTTCTCCCTCTCTAAAATCCATCCTTCCATGCCCGCCATAATATTCTTAGCATCCTTCTGTAGATCCACATCTCCGTTGCCTCGAGTCACTTTTTTGAGGAAATCGTTCAACATCCGCTGCCATGTAACATTTCAATATACTTTACTTTGTTACCAAAGAAACCCTCCTGTCTCGAAATAATATGCCCAGATTTTGGAATGTGTCCTTGTCCGTACCAATACATCTAAGAATCACAGGGTCTTACTTACCATCCTCTGTCAAAACGCTTCCCAGGTTTTTAAACTTCCGTGTCTGCTTGATTCTAGTGTTACCGATCTGCAAATCTTTTTACTGATGACCATGCATTCTGTCTTCTTGTAGCTTATGCTTAGTTTCTTCTTCTCAATCTCCGTCGCTGCCTTCTGTAGGAGATTTTGTAATTTCATTTCCGTTTCTGCTATCAGAGTTGTGTCATCTGCGTATCTTATGTTGTTAAGATTGTGGGGACCAATTCTAAATCCCGGTAGGGTTTGCAATTTTATTAGAATTGCCTCGCTCTATAGTGTGAACAGTTCGGGTGAGAAGATGCATCCTTGCATTTTGCCTCTTTCTTTTTTTGTATATTCGCTGGATTCATTCCCTATCCACATGCATGCAATTTGCTGCCATTATGCGTTCTTGATTATTCTGATATCTTTCCCGATAACATCAATGTTGCTGAGCTGTCCCATCAGATCCTTGTGGCTTACTTTGTCGAAGACCATTGCGTAGCCTATGAAAAATAGGGATACATCCTTCTGCATTTGTATCGCTCTTTCTGATAAGAGTCTGAGCATGAATATCGTGTTCCTTGTTCCGCTGTCTTTAACGAACCCGCACAGTTCTTGTCCTATCTCTGGCCTGATTCTGCTGCGCGCTCTATTCATCAGAATAAGGATGATGAGTTTTGTCAAGTGGCTCGTAAGACTTATTGTTCGATGGAGTTTGCATTCGTTTGCACCTGGTTTCTTATGCATAGCTATGAGGATATATCTGCTGAGGTATTCCAGTATATCCGTACTGTTGTAGATTTCATTTGTTATTTTGGTGATCTCATCTATGCCAAGGTCATCTAAGGCTGTCAGTATTTCTGATACAATTCCGTCAGGCCCAGCACGAAATTAAAATAAATTCGTACCAGTAATAGCGACTGGCTGTGGGAATTAGTAGATACATTTCTGATATGTTTTCTCAGCATGCCAGACGAATACATGAAGTCTTTTTAGACAGATTACATATAAAATGAGCTATATACATCAGAATGAAAACGAAAATATTAGAAATCCAAGATTTTTAGTCAACACGAGAAATTGTCTTTTCGGGCTTGATAAAGTAGACTAATCTCTGAGAGATTACGTTCTTCAATCCAAGAGAAGATAATATATTATGCAATATAAGAACGGGTTCTTCTTAACAAATCATTGAGAACCTGTCAATGTAAGAATGTCAATATATTAATTTGCCATTTAGATATACACTCTTTTTGGATCAAAGATGTGAGATAGATTTGGTAGTTTTTGTGTCAAATATTTAAAAGAAAAATGGAGGTATGTAAAAACCGATTTTGTGAAGTCAAAGAATTGGTTTATCGGTGTCTAAAGGCGAAATAATAACAATTTTGAATATGCGTTGACTTTTCTGGGGATGTAGGGGAATTCGAATTATTTTCCTTTATTTCTGAAATCTTTCTTAGGCAAGCATAAGGAAAAGAATTATATTTTAAATTAAAAATTGAAATGTATTACAGTGTTAATGGACGTACGTATTTTACGGCAGAGTCGATAAATTTGTACAATAAATTTAATTTAATTTTATCTAAATCTTGTATTTAATAAGGATATTAATTTTGATTTAATATACGATTAATAAAACAGATTAATTAAATCTTGTATTGATATCTTGTATGTTTTGTGAATTATAAAAATAAAAACTTTTCATCGAATCATAGCAAATATCTAGGTTTATGATCCATTGTTCTCATTTATTTAAAATAAAAAAATATTTTACTCACTTCTACCAACATATCGGAAATACTTTATTAACATTTTTTACGATAATGTGAATGGAATATATTATGGTGATGAATGATTTGATAACAAGTTCTAAAGATGACTATAGATCGTGGACTTGAAGAAGAACAGAATAAAGATTTCAAGGTGGGAAACATGATGGAATATGTTCCATGAATGGAATTTCTACGGAAAAAATATGATACTGATATGACATCCATGGCTAAACAGTTCCACCGTAACAAACATTAATCCAGACTCAAATAAAAAAAGAAATTCTGTACATGAAATAGCAGATGCATGTGCATCATTATCACTTCAAAGTACTTCAGCCCATGTGCTCCTGTTAACACGACAAATTTGAACGAAGCGTGTCAGTTGAAAAAATGATGTCAGAGAATTGAATCCTGGAGAACTGGCAACGACGGCTCACAGTTTCAGTTGATACCGGATGAACTGAGATAAATCACTTGATTAGAAATATTAGTCATCAATTTGTTAATAATTTGTTAGTTTAACTCACATAGTAAAAATTATATACTTTCGATATTTCAACACTGCTGAACATATTTTATACACTTCGTATAATAGTATATTATACGAAATTAGGTGACTATGCAACGTCCAATGAAAAATATTCATTACGTTCTCCTTTCTATACAACTCTGTTGGATATTCTTGTCGGTCTATTCATTAAGTTCATGCGCGGTACTTATTAATGAGAATTGGGTTCAATCCTTATTGAATACTCCATGATTGTATAACTGTCCCAGTTATGCATCTATTTGACTCTATCTTCCGTTAAATAAGTTTTAAGCATCTACATGTATATTTGATCAGATATTTTTGTTTTGTTTTTCATCACTGTATTATGCTTTGTCAGTCGTGGTCGCACACACACGCATACATATATATATATATATATATATATATATATATATATATATATATATATATATATATATATATATATGTGTGTGTGTGTGTGTGTGTGTGTGTGGCACCATGCCAACAGGACACGTCTTCCAGATGGCATCTTCATACTGACGCTTGCTACTTTTACGCTTTTATATTTAAATAACCTTGCTCGCGAACAAGACTTCATTTTCAGTTTTAATTTTCATAAGGCGCGTAACAGGCTGCTTTACGTTACACATATATACGAGACGGACACATAATCAATGAACAGGTAAAAACTGACCGATGATCATTCAATTTAGCGTCCACGCGTACACTCTCATGAAAATCAAAAATGGCGGCCGTCACAAACGAATCCAACATCGGGTACGTATATTACCATTAATTACATTCCCGTTGGTTACTGATTAATTTATTTGTGCAATAAATGCTTTCAAGCATTGGATGTCTACCTAAAAGTAGACAGATTAGTCTGAATTCAAATATGTGCTTGATTCAACGATAAACTATACACTTTCTTACTCAAAGGAAGATATCTTTCAAAAATAATAACAGTATAAATTTGGAAATATTCAGTATATTATTAAACATCTTATACATTGTTTATATAATAGTAGAAAAAGAGGGCTGTATACTATCATCAGCTTCAGTATCACAAATATAGTTATTCTTCTTTGATAAGAATAAATTATATCAGATGTTGGCTTTTGAATGGGCGGTCACTTCTATCAAATAAAATATTCTGCAGTTTCGGCAGTTACGCATCTCCCAATACCACATCGTTATACTGCCGCCTGGAAATAGATGTTCTTGCCCTATGCATTTTCTATGATTTCGGAGTAAAACATGAATGTTCTTAGACATGGCATTTCAATTGTTTCCAGTTGTGATGTTAATAAAATATGACAACGTTACATTAAAAAAAAAAGAAATGACTACAAAGGTTTATCAGATTATATTTATTCCATATGCTATATGTTCACACACCTGATGACTCACTCACACATTTGCAGTTATATGTTAAACTAATTTAAAATAGAATAACGGGATAATCATATCTACTATCCTTTTAGATCACGATTATGGATTCAAGTACATATAGGCCTAGGAATCGAAACATGATATATTAAACATGATTATTCTCATTAAGTTATATTTCTCTCAGTAACGATCTGCAACTATTCACCACTAGTCTGTAATTAAATGTAATTAACATTTCATGCTTAAATATGTGTTTGTTTGTATTTATTAAGATGAAATTTAAGAACTGCTTTGTACTGCCCGAAACAGCTAAGATACCGATATACGCATGGCGTATTCCTAAAGAACTACACAATTTTCACATTTACGAATAATCAAGCAGAAACATAATATCAGCAAATGTATACTTTCAGGCTGAAAACAAAAATACATGTCAGGATATCAGAGAGCATATATGGATATCCACAATTCTTTCAATTTATATATGAGATCATTATTTCTTAATTTAATTCTTTGTTTTACGGTTGGAAAGAATTATACAACTTACAAGAAGTTATTGTAACTCGTAACGCACAGATTAGTAGCATATATTAAATATATATATATATATATATATATGTGTATATATATATATATATATATATATATATATATATATATATATATATATATATATATATATATATATATATATATATATATATATTCAAGATATATAGATAGATGTTAGTTGAAAAAGCGAAATTATTTAGTTCATTTATAATAAACATTGTTTAAACATTATATTGGGTGATTCAAATCGACTTCATTGCCGGGAAATTTCTATTCTGATTTAGCTATTTAATACAGTAATAGAAATTATTAAAACATGGACAATATGAAAGCAGAAGATATTACTCACCATGGAAGCGTCGTGTCACTGAAAATTCAGACAAATCAATTAATTATAAATATTCGTTCTTGCATTTTTAATGATTAATTACTGTTAATACAAAAGCATTTGTTTTAATATATTTATATTTTAAATAAACACTACTCTTACACTTTACACGATATTTTACGTAAACGTGTTGAAATGCATTGCCATTTTTATTAGCGAATGTTTTTTATAGATCATTACTTAATAATTCATGATATTACATTTGTTACCGGAGTCGGTTATTAACTATCGTTATCAACTATTATTTAATAATAATGGAGATAATAATGGATGTGATATTTGAACAAATATCCAAATAGTATCACGCATGAGCAACGACAATGTAAAGTCTTTACTTTTGCTTCGAATCTTTGCAGAGTTGATCATAATTGGCCAATCCAGTTATACACAGCAAATATTTCACATCCATTGCCGTCATTTTGCAAACAATTCAAATGATTTGATGTGACATATAATAATGATATCTCGAAAAATAGGTAATATATACTGTTATACAGTTGCGACCAAAATGTTCAGAACGGCATTGTTTTCGTCAGAAAAGTAGGTATAAGTTTTTATCAAAGTTATTTTATATTCTATAATTTTCACAGACAATAAATACGATATTAATTGTTATTGCCTGAGATTTTGGTGTACTTTGAGAGGATAATACAAAAGTTATGGATGATTTAGTGATTTACTGCAAAACCCATGGCGGCCAAAATGATCAGATCGGTTGCTTTTACTCCGTGTTTTAGTATATTTAACAGGCGAACTCTATTTTTTTAAATTTGTTTACGTGACGGTTCGTTTACTAAAAATTAGTAAGAATATCTGCAGTGTACTTTGTTAATATAATGCCACTTACTCTGTTACCAATTCGTCAGCAGATTATTAAGCTTCGGAAGAAGGATAATTTAAGTATTGCAAAGATTGTTAACAAGTCAAAAAGTGTTGTTTACGGTATTCTTAAGGTCTACGATGATTGTGGTTAGTGTGAAACAAGAAAGTCTACAGGTAGGCCAAGAAAATCGACCAAGAGAGAAGATCGTGCTATGGTAAAGTTGGTGAAAAAGGACAGATTTAAAACCTTCAATCCTGATGCCCGTATACATGGTTGGGTCTCTTACAAAATAAATGTGAGTAATGTAATTTAGGTAAGTAATAACATTGATAGATTGAAATTGACAGAGATGAATGACATATCGTATATCGATTATTTTTAATATCTGCAGAAACACATATCTTGATATACGTTAACCGTAATTCCTTTCGGTTTGTTAAATTTACCAACAGTGAACATAACTCATATGTTCAGGTGAGTACCAATATAGTAATATATTATACCATGGAGTTAAATTCATACACCAGAAGAAAAATAAAAAAATAACTCTTGTAAATAATTCTTGATATTAATGATGAATTTGAATTTCCTACAATAATGGTTTTAAGAAATTATATGAAGAAATGCAAGATTATGAACGTAGGGCAAACTTCAAATTTATATTATATTTGTAGCTAATGTTTCGGATATCAGATCAAAAACTGAGTCCGAAGAAAATACCATGTTCTCTCCTTTTCTGTTGCGTTCACTTTTGCAGAAATGTCCTTCGCAACGGCATATATCTATATTTTATATTCTCGCAACTTTGGATTAAATAGTATGGATCTATGCCCGCATACGGAAAATCTTTTTTGCAACATAATATTTAAAAATGAAATATATTTTCAACATGGAAATGACGAACTTTCCTATATATGGTTAATCGTCATCTTATAAATTGTTTATAAAATGACAGAGAAAATATCATATTATTCGTCGTCAGTTTAATATCACATGAATGGTTCTGGGTTCTTTCTTTCTTTCATTTGACTGAATTATATCAACTGCACTCTGTTAAGGGCGCCCTACTTTCATGCATTACTTTCTGCAGAACTTCACTTTGAAAATTACGGTTAAACAAGTGTTTTCTCTATCCACTGGAACTATGTAAGGCGAATATTCTTATATATAACAGATGAATTGCGCTCAGATTTGATAGTCAAAAGGAAAGAAACTCTTTCAATAAAAACGGTATATACAAAGAATTCAGCAGTAGAAAACTATTTAATGTATATATTAATTCATCGGAAAATGTTGCAAATTAGACACTACTGCAGGAACCTACTTGCAGTTTTATATTCATCTCTTTAAAAAAATGCAAAACTGGAGGATCACATTTTCTTTTAGGTAATTTTGCAACGCCTTCTGAGATTCTGAAACTGATATGCGCCAAATGTCGAAGCATTTCATACAAGAATACTCACGCTCATTCAATTCGTTTCCTTCAGTAATGATATCTAAATATTCGCACTCAATGTGTATATAAATGCGATTAACATTTCATGTTCGAACATCTATCACAATGTCAGTGACGATATTCTTATACGCTGAAAGTGTTATTTTATCAGAGAGCAACTATGGAATTCAACATTTTTTCATTTTTTTTTTTTTCATTATTATTTGGGTAATTTGGGTAACAAGTTGTACGAATTAAAATCTTTCTCCTTATACATAATTACGAAACGAAGATTGTGGAATCAAGAAATAGTTGAAAACAAGTGAAAATTTTATTTTTACTAAGTGTTCCGAAATGATAATATCGAGTAATTTAAAAGAGAACTCCGTGTTGTGAAATTCATATTTTAGTTTAGGAATATGTATCATGGTCGGAATCATTAATCATACATTGATGAAAACAAAGCAGAAGTTATTACTCACCTTTAAATCTTCGGCGATTTGATACTGAAAAGTGAAAAAAGGATTTGAATTAAATATTCGTTTATGCATTACTGATAATTTGTTAGTTTAACTCGAAAATGTAAATTATCCTACAGTTTCTATTTTTCAATAATGTCGGCTCGTATTTTACACTCTTTCAGCATGCGATTTCACATGATATTATCCTAACTGAATTGCACACATTTTAAATGTATATTAGATCAAACAGAATATTCGAAAAGGAGACAGGTTAGAAAGGTGCATCAAATTGTAATGGAGAATGGTGTAGGGGATATTTTTAGTAAATTGTATATGTAAAATATTATCTATATTTGATAGAATATGTTGCATGAAAGGGAATTTCATTGTAAATATATGGTCCTGGTGACGCGCATGTCTAAACATGTCTATAGTAACAAAAATTAACCCAGACTCAAATAAACTAAGAAATCGAGTAGATGAAATATTAGATGCATGTGCATCGTGTTACTGCAACAATCTTCCGTCCATTTGCCCTTGTCAACACGATAAATTTGAACGAAGCGCCTCATTTCTGGCATATGATGTCACGAATTGTATCCTGGAGGGCTGACAAAGAAGACTCACAGTTTCAGTTGTTTCGGAATGAATTGAGACAAATCACTTGATTACAAATATTCGTCATTGATTTATTAATAATTTCTTAGTTTAACAAATATTTACATAGTTCGGGCTATCATCCGCATCTTTGTTGCCATATTTGAGATCACATGTCATAGTGGATAAAGTCAGTTAGTTAGATCCAGTGACAGGAACCAAAGAGTGTAAGTTCAATACCTGGTGGTGGAGAAATTGGAGAGGGGAATTAACAGGAGATAACTGATAACTGACATCCAATAGATATGGTACGTGGAGCTAGAACAGTCGACCCGAGCGAGCGAAATAAAGACTTCAATTCGGCATTCCAACCACCTGAAGAAGGCTGGAGCGTTCAACAGCCGAATCGTCGTGATGGCAACAAAGATGAGGATGATAGAACAATGTAAATAGTGCACGTAATGTTTCATCTCCGAAATATAAACAGATATTTAACAAACATACTAATTATATACTTTCGATATTTCAAAACGGTTGAACATATTTTATACATTTAAAATGATACTATTATACGAAATTAGGTAAATAAGTGTTCAATGGAAACGTATTGATTACGTTCTCCTCTGTATAAACATGTTGGATAATTTTATCGGACTCCTCAGTGAATACCCCATGATTGTATAAATGTCCAGGGTATGTATCTATCTGACTCTAACTACCGTTAATTAATTTTAAGTATTTGCACGTAATATTTGATCAGGTGTGGATTTGATGTCGTGCATGATAAAACAAATTAAGAAATCTTCCGTTTATTTTTTCAAAATCATTAGTGTATTAAGTTTAAGTCAGTCGTGGTCATATATATATATATATATATATATATATATATATATATATATATATATATATATATATATATATATATATATATAATTATTTATTTGAATATTACAACATAAATATGTTATAAAATCACGACAAAAGTAGCCATTTTGTTTCAACACTTCTTGTGTCTTGTCAAGTGATGATATAGGTATTCTATATCATCACTTGACAAGACACAAGAAGTGTTGAAACAAAATGGCTACTTTTGTCGTGATTTTATAACATATTTATGTTGTAATATTCAAATAAATAATTATATCTGCTCTACTCTGTATTGAGCACTCTTTAAAGAATATTAATTGTTGGTTATTGGATTTCACTCCGTATATACCAATCCTAAACTTGGGTGTATATATATATATATATATATATATATATATATATATATATATATATATATATATATATATATATATATACAATACTATCTACAATACACCATTCCGTATATACCTTTCATACAATACTTTCTACAAAACAGCATTTTGGCAATTATGCAGTCTACTAATAACAAAACATAAGAATGACGTTAAACTAGTTAAACTAGTGCTTTTCTTTCTGTATCTACATGATTTAAGGCGAATGTTCAGAACGGCATTGTTTTCGTCAGAAAAGTAGGTATAAGTTTTTATCAAAGTTGTTTTATATTCTTTTCTTTCTGTACCTGTATAATTTAAGGCGAACCTTCAATATGTAGCAGTTGAATTGCCCCCACGTTTGATAGTCAAAAGGAAAGAATCTCTTTCATTAAAGAACCGTTTATTCAAACATTTAACATATTATATATTATTTAATATATATATATATATATATATATATATATATATATATATATATATATATATATATATATATATATATATATATATATATATATATGAAATCACCGGAAATTGTGTCAAATTACTACCACAGGAATCTATGTGGAATTATATAGTCATGTCTTTAAAAATTGCAAAACTGAAGCATTACATTTTCCTTTCGGGATCTTTCGCTACGCCTTCTGAGGTAGTGACACTGATATGCGCCTAAATATCCAATTATTTCATATCAGAATGCGCACACTCGATAAAGATATCTAAATATTCGCAATCAGTATACATATAAATGTGATTAACTTTTAATGATAAGACTTCTAACACAATGTCAATGAGGATATCTTCACACGCTGTAAACGAACAGATCTGTTATTTTATCAGATAGCAATTATGGAAATAAGCATTTTCTTCTGTTTTTTCATTATTAGTTATTTCTCATTTCGGATGAATATTTGGAGGAATTAGAATGTTACTTTTTATACACAGATACGAATCGAAGTGTATATAATCAAAAAATAGTTGGAAACAATTGTAAACTTTGAGTTTATTTTATTACGAATTCTGAACTCATAATATTGAGTAATTTTAAAGCGAACTCCTTATTATGAAATTTATACTTTGGTTTAGATTTGTGTGTCCTGGTCGGAATTGTTAATACATGGATGAAATCAAGGCATAAGTTATTACTCAGCACGAAACGTTCAGCGATGTGAAACTGAAAATTGAGAAAACAATTTGATTAAAAAGATTCTTTTATGCTTTGCTGATATTTTGTTAGTTTGAAATGTAAATTATTCTACAGTTTATATTTTTCAATAATATATATTCGTATTTTATATTCTTTCAGCATGATATTTCACACAATATTACCCCAACTGACTTTCTAAATCTATATTTCATCTAATAGAAGATTAGAACGGTTAGAAGGTCGTATCAAATTGTAATGCTGAGTATTTTTTTAGTAACATAAATATGTAAAATATTATGTATAATTAATAATATTTGATTAATTTACATTTTTACTGCAAGACATTCGATGCAAAAAATAATACCATCCCCTTTCTTACAATTTTTGTACATGTAAAATTATAACATTTGCTTTTATATATTTTTGGGAGGAAGAAGATGAAGAAGAAAAAAAGTTATGGAAAAATAAACAAGCAAACAAAACAGGTCGTCTCCTTCTTCCAATCTACGCTAGTTTTCTAGTAGATGAAGGCAGAAATATTCATGGAACATGAAATTTTAAGTGTTTTATACTATTACCATTGACATAAATGTCCACTGGGGATGAGACACAAGAAGGGACTTTTCTGACATGTTTTTCTGCAAGTTAGCCGAAAACATGAAGTTGTTTTAGACGGATTACATTTTAAATTAGCTGCATACATTAGAACGAAAATGGAGATATTAGAAACCCATATGATTAGTCAACAACAGAAATTGTCTTTCCGGATTGACAAAGCAGACGAAATTCTGATAGATTTTTTTACCCCTTAACAGAACATAAAATATTATGCAAGAGACGAACGTTTATTCTGAACCCGACACTGAAAATGAAAGAATATCAAGAATGTGTTTTAAGAGAAAGGTTTTACAAAATTCAAGTTTGGAAGAAGCAGACGACCTGTTTTGTTTGCTTGTTTATTTTTCCATTACTTTCGTTTCTTTTTCATCTTCCTCTCAAAAATATATAAAAGCAGTTTGCCATTTTTTTTCATCCGCTATTTTTGGAGAGATAAAGGAGAACGTATTCATATATGGTATTTAGTGTTGCATGTAGGCGTATATTTTTGTTTTCCATTGTTTTCTTTAAAATTGAAATAATTCACCATAATATCGATACATGCGCAGGTGAGGCAATACCGGAAAATGCGCGCAGGACGTGCGCAAGACATGTCGTCGACATTGTACATGTGGATAGCATGCAAAACTGCCTCTGATTGGCTAATGCTAATCATAATGCCATTATAAAACTGAGATATAACTCCTGCTATATAATGATTTTCGAAGTGTAGCTTAGATGTAGCACAAGACTATGTATGAGACACCCAATGAGGATCGAATTCACTACTCAGTTGTAATTGTTCTAGCGAGACAAGCTTATTGACCATTACACCGTCTGAAGGTGCCCAAATGAGTCATTTTCTAAGCGGAGCACAAATGTGGCACAAGGCCGAAATATGGGGCACCGAGTGAGATCGAAATCACTATTTTAAGCTGGCAGATCATTACACCACCTCGCGGTGCCAAGCTCCTGTTATATATGAATAATGTTTTTCTAAATTACATCTCAGAGCAAACTGTTCACTGGGTAAAAATATTCATTACGTTCTCCTCTCTGTATAAACTTGTTTCCTTTGAATGTGTTTTAAGAGAAAGGTTTTACAAATTTCAAGCGAAAATATTACTGGCCGCTCAGATAATTAATGCCAAATATTTCCTTGTAATAAGGCGACTAATATTACCATCGGAGAATGGAGGACGTCTGTATTTCTTAGTAACGGATACGAGATCGAGGAATGGAATAGATGAGCAGAAAATATTCAGTGCATTTTCTGATGTTTTGACATTCGCAGTAATGACCTTTACAATGTCATGAATCTATCTTTCCTGTTCACTCATGTATGGGTTAAACAATTCGTTTAAATTTTACAATCCAGCACTGGATGTTATCCCAGGAGTAGAATTATTGTTTTTAATTCAAATTCGTGCTGGATACAATGAGCAACGATACCCTACCGCAAAAACGGAGATCTCAAATATTAAAAAATCAATTCACAAATTCGATCGTCGCTGCATATTCACAACATGTGGTCCTGACTGTGTAAGTATCCATCTGTTGCTACCTCTCATCTTGATATAGTTCCGACTTGATATGTAATATTGGATCAAATATACGCTTGATGTCCCACGTGAGTAAACAAAATGGGAAATCTATAGTTTAGCTTCATGTTTATATGAGTATTAATTTAATTGCAATGGTTAACTTTTGAAATGATACAAGAAATGAATTAGTTTTGTAACTAATTGATCAGAAAATTTTATTACCAATATCACCCATATTTTGTTAAAGATATATTGTATGTCTTTAACACGATATATTAATATTTTATAAACATGATTTCAGAGCAATCACTAAAATGTTCAAATCCACATTAGGAAAAAAGGAATGTTATAGAACTGTAAATAATTATATCTGAATATCTTATTGGATATGCGATAACTAAGTTAAGAATTATATTTTTCAGTTATTTTTTTTTATTCCAGAAGCTTTATTTTAGGTTAATTTCAAGCTAATATAAAAATACAATATTTCCATTAAGCAAAATATATAGGTAATTGTTATTTTTTTTAATTCGGACTTTTGTTCATGAAATATGCACTTTATTTAAAAAAATCATTCCAATACAAAATATAATTTTCCGTAATTTAACATTACTTGAGGAATATACCTGATGTAAAGTTTAATTAATATTACTGGAAACAAATATTACTTATTTATAGGAAGATATCAATGAAATTGTTTTTTTTTTTAAACAAAGCAGTATGTGTTATTTCAGGTGTTAATAGGATTAATGACAGCCTGACAGCTTTATTGACAGTCATAAATGTAACTATTTTTATACGTGTGAAATTTTTGTATAAATAAATTGAGGAATATAACGTGAACTCATCTTTATATAAATTTTCACTACCCGGTAACCTTATAAATTTAGGAAAATATTCTTTTTAATCTAATGTCGCATTGAAGTTTAAGTAATTTGGATGTACATTTACTATAGTTACCTTTATTATTTTAAGATGATGTCGTGTATTGACATCCGTATTAACAAAAATCGTCACGTTTATACACACATCAAATATTAATACCGAATCATTAGTAAATTTAGGTTTCACTTAATATTAATATCAATTTACCAGTACATATTAATACAGAATGTTAAACGATTGAAAACTTTAGAATATATTTTAATTAAAATTTAAAAAAAAAAAGAATTTCTGAAATGCTTTCTGCATTCTGTTGAGGTTCCTTTCAGACTCAATGAATTACTTAATTATAATTATCAAATCCTCGTAACAATTTCTATCATGTGTATATCATTGCTTGATCCGGCTTTTAATGCTTCAGTTTGAGCGGCTTGGTGATAGTAGTTGTGACTCTTGGGGGCACAGTCCTATGGTTACAGAGAATTTCAGTTGAGTTCCACCACGGAATATGTGAGCGTGCGGCGCTATATTGAGTCTGATTTGCTACCTCCAAGGCCCGTTGGAGCAATTGGTATGACGGTTGATTGATAACTCAACTGTCAGGGTTTCAATTCTCGGTAGTGGATGCGCACTGCTGATGAGTCCCAAATATATGACGATACGGCCGTCCAGTGCATTCTGTTGAGGTTTCTTTCAGACTCAATGAATTACTTAATTATCAAATTCTCCTAACAATTTCTATCATATATATATTTTTATGTAAATTTTATCGATGAAATGATGTGGATATGGGTAATATTATAATCATTCTTTTTTCTTCAGTGTCATCATCCGATGACCCTGAAGAAAAAAGAATGATGATAATATTACCCGTCCACCCGACAAAAATGAAGGCTGTGTTCTATCTTCAAACAAAATCAAGAGGCTCTCTTGCTAAGGGTATTGGAAAGGATGAAAAGAATTATTGACATTAGAAAATTCAAGTTGGCTTCTGCAATGGAACAAATCATTCTGGCCGCAATTCTTTTCAAAATTTGATGACACCCCTCTACTATTCCGTTGTCTTTGGTGACATGAGCACTTCTAAATATTATGCGTGGCACCAAGGCCTGTAAGGAATCTCAAATTTCTCTACGAAGGAATGGGGTGACATTATACGTGGTGGCATTTAGAAATAATGTAATTCTTTCTTTGATATGAATAAATTATATCAGGTCTTGGCTCTTGAATCGGTAGTTTCTGACATCAAAAAAACATTCTGCAGGTTTGGCAGTTTAGCATCTGGTAATGATATACAGTAACGCACGGACAAGTAGCATAGTTCAAGATATAAAGAAAAAATGTTAGCTGAAAAAAGTGAAATTATTTAGTTCATTTTAATAAGGATTGTTTAAACATTATATTGAGTAATTAAAGGCGACCTTTATGTCGTAAAATGTATATTGTGATTTAGCTATTTCATACACTACTAGAAATTATTAAAACCTGATCAAAATTAAAGCAGAAGATATTACTCACCAGGGATGCGAGGTGCCCCTGAAAATTGAAATAAATGAATTAATTATAAATATTCGTTTTCGCATTGTTAATGATAAATTACTGTTAATATAAAAGGGTTTATTCTATTCGATTTATATTTTTAAAAAGAGCTTTACTATTACACGTTAGACATTATTTTATGTAAACGTGTTGAATTGCATTGCGATTTTTATTAGCGAGTATTTATTTCGATAATTACTGCATAATGCATGATATGCCTTTTGTGATCCGAGTCGGTTACTAGCTATCGTTACCGACTATTATTTAATAATTACGACTACGGATGTGATATTTAAATAACTATCCAGATAGAATTATGCATGAGAAAAGGAAATGTAAAATCTTTACTTTTGTTTCGAATATTGCTGAGGTGATCACATTTGGCCAAAATGTTTGTGAATAAAGAGAGTTCAGTTATACTCAGCAAATATTTTCACATCCATTGCTATCATTTTGCAAACAATTCAAATGATTCGATTTGATATATATTAATGATATTCCGAAAAATAGGTAATATATAGTGATGTATATTTACGAATCTTGTTATATAAATGTACGTATCCCATAATGAATTATTTAATTCAGTAAAGAATTAGTATAAATTGTATGTTTTATGGTGTTTACTATACAACGCATATAGAGATATATTACGCTTTGTTTCTCAATATAAAGTTAATGTTGTTAAAAATGTTGGAATGATAAATGATAGTTAAAGAAATCGACGAATCTGAATCAATAGTCAATGACAAACAAAGCAAACATTACAACTCGAAATGCATTTCTAACAGTTTAAAAAATTACGTCCTCTTTTATAAAAAACAGAGCTTATACGCTTAAATATTAATAAATATTAATATAGAATTATTCATGCCAGTGTATAAGTAATCTAACGAATAAAATGAATTAGAAGTTCCTAATATAACAATTCATATTGATAACAGACAATAAATAAACTTTTAAAAACATATTTTAAAAATAAAACAAAAAACAATCGATGTCTATAACGACTTAAAATATATGCATTTAATAATTCAATATGTTAAATGCATAATATAACAAATTATAATATGAAAATAAAGAAGAATATGTGAATAAAAAATAGATAATTAAAGACGTCCCATTTTTAAAAAATACGACATTACTTTCTTTGGGCAAAGAAAAAAACTGTCCGTTCACCCCGACATCAGTACCTATCCTCTCATAATTTTATTCTGCTATCATTTTCTTATTTATTGATTTTAGTAACGTAACATATTTATTTATGGACGCGGACGTATTTTCAAATTTGTTGGAAAAGGGTTTCGCGTCGTAAAGTTATTTTATTTGTTCAGTAGTGAATTTCTTCCTTTATTATTTACCATTAAATTATTTATTTTTATAACAAAAATAATGAAAAAAGATTCTGATATATTTAATGTTAATTAGTTTCATACTTTTCTTAGTTTTATGCTTTTCTTATTTATTGATGCGTTTCTATTATTGTCATTAAATTAATAAGGCAATGTGGTACATTTGATAACGAACTGTGTAAAATATATATAGTTGTTCTTTGTCATCATATGTAACATTTTGTGTCCTGCAAATTTGAGGTCTTCCAATGCTGCATCCAGCTCAGACAGATTTATGTGCTGGGTATCATTCGTTGGTCTAAGCCAAAACGCATCTTCCAAAACGACTCCATTTTTTCTCCGAAACCATGCTACGTTATATCAGGCCTATCGAACTGAGGCATTCATTTTATGTCAAAACAGCCTGCCATAAGTGAGGAAATAGCTTGTAGTAATTGATTACACCAAAGAAACACTGTCTCAACTCTTTTTCTAAAATCCACTGTTTCTCACGTCTCAGTGACCAGGAAGAAAGTAATCGTTGTTCATTCAAAGTAGTGTCTACGCATGCGCTGTCATGGAAATCAAAAATGGCGGCTGTCGCAAACGAATCCAGCATCAGGGAAGATTATGAGCATTTATTACATTCCGTCGGGTATAAATTAATTCATTTGTGAAATATCTGCTTTCAAGCATTTGACGTCTACCTCAGAGGAGACGGATTAGTCTATATTTAAATAGATACACTTTCTTACACAAAGGAAATAAATATTGTATAAAAATGGAATCATTGAATATATTCTTAATCATCTTTTGCATTGTTTATATAATAACAGAGAAAAAAGTCTTTACGCCAACATCACAATCGGTATCACATAAATAATGTTAATCTTTCTTTGGCATGAATAAATTATATTAGCTCTTGACTCTTGAATGAGCGGACTCTGCGATCAAATAAAGCATTCTGCAGGTTTGGCAGTTTAGCATCAGGTAATAATATACAGTAACGCACAGACAAGTAGCATAGTTCTAGATATAAAGAAAGATGTTAGTTGAAAAAAGTGAAATTATTTAGTTCATTTTTAATAAAGATTTTTTGAACATTTTATTGAGTGATTCAAGCCGACCTCATTGTCGTAAAATTTATATTGCTATTTCATACATTACGAGAAATTATTAAAATATGGTCAAAATGAAAGCGGAAGTTATTACTCACCACGGATGTGAGGTGCCACTGAAAATTGAGACAAATGAATTAGTTGTAAATATTCGATTTTGCATTGTTAATGATAAATTACTATTAATACAAAAGGGTTTATTCTATTACAGTTATATTTAAAAAAAACGCTACACTTACACGTTACATGATATTTTACGTAAACCTATTGAATTGCATTGCGATTTTTATTAGCGAGTAGTTTTTCTATCATTACTGCATACTCAATGATATTCATGCTGTGACCCGTGTCTGTTACTATCTATCGTAATCTGCTATTATATATTCATTACGACTATGGATGTGATATTTGATAAAATATCGACATAGAATTACGCATGAGCTAAGAGAATGTAACTTCTTTGTGAATAGAGTGTTCAATAATACACAACAAATATTTCACATCCATTGCCGTCATTTTGCAAACAATTCAAACAATTCGACGTGACTTATATTAATGATATTCCGAAAAATATATAATATATACTGATGTATAAGTACGAAACTTGTTATATGAAGGGACGTTCACAACTCATATTAAATTATTTTATTCAGCAAAAATGCAGTATAAAATTCCTTATGCACTTCTACGTCAGGGATTACCTGCAGCAGACATAAGATAACAGGAGTTAATGTTTTCAATAATTTTCAACGAAACGAATATAATTAACACATTAAACCGTGAAGTTAAGTTCATACAACAAAATATGAATATTATCACCGGAAGAAAATTTAAAAAATTAACTGGTAGAAATTATAATTAATTCTTGTATTACTCGATAACATAGTGAAATATTCTGAGTGAGTTGATAGGCTCAGCAAATAATCGCCATTAGGTACCATATTGCGATGAGGTTGTAAGTCTCAGTATTATTTCCTTTTATTGAACACGCGATCCTGAAACTCATTACCTCTCTCACTTTGCTGATTTTTTTTAATAAGTATGCATACTATCCTCACAGCATACTTGTAGTCGAGAACTGAGTAAGTATCTATCTGCCACTAGTTACTGTATGGTTGTAGTTATAATTAAGTGTGTTCAGAATCTCTTTCCCAGTGTTGGTAAATTAAGCATAATCGCCGAATCTACTGAAAAGTGTATTACTTAAAACGAGTTTAATATTTCCCGGCAACGGATTACAGCAATAGTTTTAATGAAAAATGGGGCTTTATTGATAAATCTGAATTTTATACAATAACGTATTTAAGAAATTGTATGAAGAAATGCAAGATTAGGAACGTAGGTCAGATTTCAATTTTATGTTACATTGCAGTTAATATTTCGGATATCAGATTGAGAAATGTGTCCGGGGAGAAGTCCAAGTTCTCTCACTTTCTTTCACGTTCACTTTTGCAATAATGCCCTTCGCAACGGCATACATCTATATTTTATATTCTACAACTATTGGTTAAATAGTATCGTTGTATGTGTGCCTATGCTAAGGAATAACTTTTGTGCAAAATAATGGTTAATTTAACGGGCAAGACACCGATATATTTATCAAAGGAACATAGCTTTTAAAAATGTAACACATTTTCGGCATGGCAATGTAGAAATGCCCTGTATATAATCATCATCTTGTAAAATGTGTATAAAATAACACATAAAATATCTTGTTATTCATCATCTGTTTTAATATCGCATAAATTATTTTAGATTCATTCTTTCTTTCATATGAATCAATTATATCACCTCCTGTCTGTTAAGGGCGCCCTATTTTCATACAGTAGTTTTTGCAGAACATCATTTTGACAATTATTTAACCTACTAATAACATAGCCTAATATTACTGTAAACAAGTGCTTTTCTGTATCCATTCGAACGATGTAAGGCGAATTTTTTTATCTATAGAAGCTGAAGCGCCCCCATATTTGATAATCAAAAGGAGAGAACCCCTTTCATTAAGAAGGTTTTAATCAAACAGATAACCAGAAGAAAATTGTTTTATGTATTAAATCACCACAAAACGGGACAAATTACCGCAAGAAACTATTTGAAGTTGTATAAAAGTTAAAAATTCCAAAACATTAGTATCACATATTTTAGGGAAAATTAGATACGCCTTCAGAGACAGTGATAATTATATGCGAATATGTACCGAAGTATTTCATATAAGAATTCTCAAGTTCATTCAATTCTTTACCATCAGTAAAGATATCTAAATATTCGCATTCAATATATATATA
Source organism: Acanthosepion esculentum (assembly GCA_964036315.1). Classification (NCBI taxonomy): domain Eukaryota; kingdom Metazoa; phylum Mollusca; class Cephalopoda; order Sepiida; family Sepiidae; genus Acanthosepion; species Acanthosepion esculentum. The sequence continues at coordinate 77,329,995 of OZ038492.1, read as the reverse complement.
TAAATGCAATTAATAGTTAATATTTAAAAATCTACCACAATGTCAGTGACGATATTCTCACACGCTGAAAACGAATAGATCTGTTATTTATTAGAGAGCAACTATGGAAATCAATAATTTTTAGTTTTTTCATTCTTTTTATTTCCCTTTTCAGGTTACTATTTGGAAGAATTAAAATCTTACTCCTTATACATAATTACAAAATGAAGAGTGTAGAATCAAACATATGTTGAAACAAATGAAAAATTTGAGCCTATATTTATTAAGAGTTCTGAAACAGAATATTTAAAGCGAACTCATTGTTATAAAATTTATATTTCTGTAAAACTACTTGCATTATGATCGGAATTATTAATACATGGATGAAATCAAAGCAGAAGTTATTACTCACCACGAAACGTTCGCCGATGTCCTACTGAAAATTGAGAAAATAACTTCATTAAAATTATCGTTTATGCATTGCTTATATTTTGTTACTTTAACACTGAAATGTAAATTATTCTACAGTTCATAATTTTCAATAATATCTACGCGTATTTCATACTCTTTCAGCATGCGATTTCACATATTATCCTAAATGATTTGCATACATTTTTAATCTAAAAATGGCGGCTGTCGCAAACGAATCCAGCATCAGGGAAGATTATGAGCATTTATTACATTCCGTCGGGTATAAATTAATTCATTTGTGAAATATCTGCTTTCAAGCATTTGACGTCTACCTCAGAGGAGACGGATTAGTCTATATTTAAATAGATACACTTTCTTACACAAAGGAAATAAATATTGTATAAAAATGGAATCATTGAATATATTCTTAATCATCTTTTGCATTGTTTATATAATAACAGAGAAAAAAGTCTTTACGCCAACATCACAATCGGTATCACATAAATAATGTTAATCTTTCTTTGGCATGAATAAATTATATTAGCTCTTGACTCTTGAATGAGCGGACTCTGCGATCAAATAAAGCATTCTGCAGGTTTGGCAGTTTAGCATCAGGTAATAATATACAGTAACGCACAGACAAGTAGCATAGTTCTAGATATAAAGAAAGATGTTAGTTGAAAAAAGTGAAATTATTTAGTTCATTTTTAATAAAGATTTTTTGAACATTTTATTGAGTGATTCAAGCCGACCTCATTGTCGTAAAATTTATATTGCTATTTCATACATTACGAGAAATTATTAAAATATGGTCAAAATGAAAGCGGAAGTTATTACTCACCACGGATGTGAGGTGCCACTGAAAATTGAGACAAATGAATTAGTTGTAAATATTCGATTTTGCATTGTTAATGATAAATTACTATTAATACAAAAGGGTTTATTCTATTACAGTTATATTTAAAAAAAACGCTACACTTACACGTTACATGATATTTTACGTAAACCTATTGAATTGCATTGCGATTTTTATTAGCGAGTAGTTTTTCTATCATTACTGCATACTCAATGATATTCATGCTGTGACCCGTGTCTGTTACTATCTATCGTAATCTGCTATTATATATTCATTACGACTATGGATGTGATATTTGATAAAATATCGACATAGAATTACGCATGAGCTAAGAGAATGTAACTTCTTTGTGAATAGAGTGTTCAATAATACACAACAAATATTTCACATCCATTGCCGTCATTTTGCAAACAATTCAAACAATTCGACGTGACTTATATTAATGATATTCCGAAAAATATATAATATATACTGATGTATAAGTACGAAACTTGTTATATGAAGGGACGTTCACAACTCATATTAAATTATTTTATTCAGCAAAAATGCAGTATAAAATTCCTTATGCACTTCTACGTCAGGGATTACCTGCAGCAGACATAAGATAACAGGAGTTAATGTTTTCAATAATTTTCAACGAAACGAATATAATTAACACATTAAACCGTGAAGTTAAGTTCATACAACAAAATATGAATATTATCACCGGAAGAAAATTTAAAAAATTAACTGGTAGAAATTATAATTAATTCTTGTATTACTCGATAACATAGTGAAATATTCTGAGTGAGTTGATAGGCTCAGCAAATAATCGCCATTAGGTACCATATTGCGATGAGGTTGTAAGTCTCAGTATTATTTCCTTTTATTGAACACGCGATCCTGAAACTCATTACCTCTCTCACTTTGCTGATTTTTTTTAATAAGTATGCATACTATCCTCACAGCATACTTGTAGTCGAGAACTGAGTAAGTATCTATCTGCCACTAGTTACTGTATGGTTGTAGTTATAATTAAGTGTGTTCAGAATCTCTTTCCCAGTGTTGGTAAATTAAGCATAATCGCCGAATCTACTGAAAAGTGTATTACTTAAAACGAGTTTAATATTTCCCGGCAACGGATTACAGCAATAGTTTTAATGAAAAATGGGGCTTTATTGATAAATCTGAATTTTATACAATAACGTATTTAAGAAATTGTATGAAGAAATGCAAGATTAGGAACGTAGGTCAGATTTCAATTTTATGTTACATTGCAGTTAATATTTCGGATATCAGATTGAGAAATGTGTCCGGGGAGAAGTCCAAGTTCTCTCACTTTCTTTCACGTTCACTTTTGCAATAATGCCCTTCGCAACGGCATACATCTATATTTTATATTCTACAACTATTGGTTAAATAGTATCGTTGTATGTGTGCCTATGCTAAGGAATAACTTTTGTGCAAAATAATGGTTAATTTAACGGGCAAGACACCGATATATTTATCAAAGGAACATAGCTTTTAAAAATGTAACACATTTTCGGCATGGCAATGTAGAAATGCCCTGTATATAATCATCATCTTGTAAAATGTGTATAAAATAACACATAAAATATCTTGTTATTCATCATCTGTTTTAATATCGCATAAATTATTTTAGATTCATTCTTTCTTTCATATGAATCAATTATATCACCTCCTGTCTGTTAAGGGCGCCCTATTTTCATACAGTAGTTTTTGCAGAACATCATTTTGACAATTATTTAACCTACTAATAACATAGCCTAATATTACTGTAAACAAGTGCTTTTCTGTATCCATTCGAACGATGTAAGGCGAATTTTTTTATCTATAGAAGCTGAAGCGCCCCCATATTTGATAATCAAAAGGAGAGAACCCCTTTCATTAAGAAGGTTTTAATCAAACAGATAACCAGAAGAAAATTGTTTTATGTATTAAATCACCACAAAACGGGACAAATTACCGCAAGAAACTATTTGAAGTTGTATAAAAGTTAAAAATTCCAAAACATTAGTATCACATATTTTAGGGAAAATTAGATACGCCTTCAGAGACAGTGATAATTATATGCGAATATGTACCGAAGTATTTCATATAAGAATTCTCAAGTTCATTCAATTCTTTACCATCAGTAAAGATATCTAAATATTCGCATTCAATATATATATATAAATGCAATTAATAGTTAATATTTAAAAATCTACCACAATGTCAGTGACGATATTCTCACACGCTGAAAACGAATAGATCTGTTATTTATTAGAGAGCAACTATGGAAATCAATAATTTTTAGTTTTTTCATTCTTTTTATTTCCCTTTTCAGGTTACTATTTGGAAGAATTAAAATCTTACTCCTTATACATAATTACAAAATGAAGAGTGTAGAATCAAACATATGTTGAAACAAATGAAAAATTTGAGCCTATATTTATTAAGAGTTCTGAAACAGAATATTTAAAGCGAACTCATTGTTATAAAATTTATATTTCTGTAAAACTACTTGCATTATGATCGGAATTATTAATACATGGATGAAATCAAAGCAGAAGTTATTACTCACCACGAAACGTTCGCCGATGTCCTACTGAAAATTGAGAAAATAACTTCATTAAAATTATCGTTTATGCATTGCTTATATTTTGTTACTTTAACACTGAAATGTAAATTATTCTACAGTTCATAATTTTCAATAATATCTACGCGTATTTCATACTCTTTCAGCATGCGATTTCACATATTATCCTAAATGATTTGCATACATTTTTAATCTTTATTTCGCCTAATAGAAGATTCGAAAGCGACACAGGTTAGAAAGTTGCATCAAAGTGCAATCGTGAATGGCACGTGGGATATTTTATGTTATTTATAATTAATAATAATTAGACTTATTTACATTTTTACTGCAAAGACCTTCGATACAAAATTAATACCATCTACTTACTTTTTGTATATATAAAAATTATAAATATTGTTTTTTAGATTTTGGGAGGAAGAATAAAAAAACGAAACAAACGTAATGGGGAAATAAACAAGCAAAGACAACTGGTCGCCTCCTTCTTCTAATCTACGCCGCTTTCAAGTTGATGAATGAATATACAAGGTAACCAAATAGTTCTGTCCGTTTTGTGATTAGTCATTGAATGAAGTTGAAATATATACAAAATGCGTGTAGCAATTGTTTTCAAATTCGAACAGCCGGAAGTAGGACCATCAGACGTTATAAAAAACACGCGCACCGTGCCCGGCCATCAGTTATAAGCCGGACAGCTGTGAGAAGGATGGAAGCGTCTAGAGATCTCGTTTACGACATCAAAGTGGGCTTATCAGCAGCTGCATCAAGTCGCCGCATATGTCAAGCGTTTGGGGATAGTGCTGTGGATGAACATAATGCAAATCGTTGGTTTCGAAAATTCAAGTCGGGAGATTTGTCTCTCCATGATGAGCCTCGCAGTGTACGACCACAGGTCTTGAATGACGGAGTCCTGAAGACAGTAGTCTAACGTGTGGTGAACTTGCAAGACAGTTCAACGTTTCCGATGAAACAGTTAGACTTCACCTGCACCGCCTAGGTAAGACGTACAAACTGAGCAAGTGGGTTCCGCAAACGCTGTTGGAGGTCCACAAGGGACAACGAGTGGCAGCCTGCGTATCGCTGCTTTCTCGCCACCGTACCGCATCCTTATTCAATCGAGTGCTTACCAGTGATGAAAAGTCGGTTCTGTACGAAACTCCCAAGCGTTCCAGACATTGGTTGTCTCCTCAGGATGCTGTCCCTCACACCGCAAGACCGCCTATGCACCCACGCAAGATTATGCTTTGTGTCTGGTGGACAGGTCGTCAAGTGGTTCATTATGAACTGCTACCAACGGGCCAAACGGTCACTGGAGACCTATACTCGCAGCAATTGAAACGTGTGCAACAGGCATTGCGTTAGAAGGAGCCAGCACTGGTGAATCGCAAAAGTGTGCTTTTCCTCCATGACAACGCCAGGCCGCATGTCGCGCAAGTGGTCAGGGATACCATACAACAAATTGGGTAGGAGACTTTGTGCCATCCATCCTATTCACCTGACCTTGCGCCATCCGATTACCACCTCTTCCACTCCCTGGATAATCATCTTCGTGGGAAATCCTTCACCAATGAAGCAGATTTGCGCAACCCCCCCCCCGAGTTCTACGGCAAGGGCATTGAACAGCTGGAGACACGTTGGCAGAAGGTGCTGGATGCCGATGGCGATTACTTCGAAGACTAAATATAAGTTACACATACTGTGAAGCGTTTTCTTTTTTTCCTTTAAAAACAGACAGAACTTTTTTGTTTACCTTGTATATTCTTGGAACAGGAGATCATAAGAAATGTATACTAGTATAATTGACATAAAAGTCCATTGGCTGTAAGAAATCAGAAGAGACTTTTCTCATATGTTTTTTCCTCAAGCCAGTAGAAAACATGAAATCATTTTAGACAGATTACATTTAAAATGTGCTGTATAAATTAAAGTGAAAGAGAAAATATTATAAATCCAAGCCTTTTAGTCAACAAGAGAAATTGTCTTTTCGGGCTTGATAAAGCAGACGAACTTTGACAGATTACATACTTCCCTCCAACAGAACATAATATATCATGCAATAGAAGAACCGTTTCTTCTTAACAAAACACTGAAAACCTAATGTATAAATGCCAATATATTAGTTTGCCATTTAGTTCTTCCTCTCTTTGGATCCACGATATGAGATAGATCTGGTACGATTTGTGCCAAATATTTAAAAGAAAAATGGAGGTTTTTAAAAACCGATTTTGTAAAGTCAAAGAATTGAATCATCGATGTATAAAGGCCTAATAATAACAATTTTGACATTTATGTGCATGTGGGGGGAATTCGAATTATTTTCATTTATTTCTGAAATCTTTCCTAGTCAAGAATAACAAAAAGAAATATATTTTAAATTAAAAATTGCTAAGTATTACAGTGTCAGTCTATATTTCTGGGATCAGGTATTATGTACACTATTTACATTATTTGGACTATTGTCCTCATCTTTGTTACAATATATTTATCACAACGTTCCGGTCGTTGTACGCTCCGGCCTTCTTCAGTTTGTTGGAATGTCGAACTGATCCCTTTAATTCGCTCGCTGGGGTAGACTCTTTTAGTTCCACGTTCCATGTTTAATGGATGTCAGTTATCAGTTATCTCCTGTTAATTCACCTCTTAACCAGGTATTGAACTCACAACTCTTTGGGTTCTGTCATTGGATCTAACCAACACCTTTATCCACTGTGCCATCTGTTCTTAAAGAAATATTGCTGGGACTCATAAAATTAATGTCTTAAGTAACCATTGTTACCAGTGCTCATATTGCAATTTTTTGCTGATATCATTGCGTATATTTTACCAGAGCTCATATTGCAATTTTCGTTGTTATTATTGCTTTTCTCTGGCACTCATTATTACTGGTTCCGATATTGTATTTATTTCTATGCTTGGTCGGTTCAGGAGATTTTTGTGGTCCAGCATATGTGCTGATTCCTTAAGTTTACAATTTTTCCAATGATGTTCTTTGTCTATGATTTCAACCTGATCCCACAGAGGGTGGTGATCTCCCTTTTCTCTCCATATGTGGTCAGCCACGCCTGATTTTCCCCCTCGTGTTACAGATTTTTGGTGTTCTTGAAACCTTACCTTAAGGTGGTGGCCTGTCTCCCCTTTATATTTCTTTCCGCAGATGCTCGGTTGTCGTAAATACAGTTTTAGTTATGTTTTCCTCTATGGATGGGTCTTACTCGAGAGTGATATATCTGCGAAGTGTCGTCCAACTTTTGAAGGTTGTCCTAATGTTATATGGACCGCAGATCCTTTGTATTTTCTCAGATAAATTCTTCACATAAGCCAGGCAGACTGTCATCTGCGTGTTGTTGTCCTCCTCTTGTATCCGCCTATCCCAGTTTATTGGGGCTGCTGCCATCTATCCAGGGTAGTTGTTACGTTGTACGGTACTGCTTATACTGACCAATTCTTTATCTAATGTCTCTGGGTCACCACATGATTTTGCTCGGTGTTGTAAGCAGTGGACGATCGATCCCTTTCTTTACGCTGTATGGATGGTGGGAGTTGAAATTGAGGTACTGTCCGGTGAATGTCGGTTTGCGGTATATGGAATACTTTGAAGAAATGCCATTAGAATCTATATCTCGAAAGCCAACTCTAGGGTTAAGATACGTAGATGACGCCTTCATTCCCTGGTAGTTGTCTACCTACCCAGATGAGACTCTGCCCTTCATAATAGTTTCGTCTAGGTTTCTCTCTCCGCGAAGGCAGTGAGTTCGACTAGATTAGCTGGAGACGCATCTCCAAACAAAATTGCCGAAGCAAAGCCCGAGAAACGTGTTTTTCTAAAAAAAAAAGTGATTAAAGAGAAAGGTTTTATGAATTTCCAGCGAAAACATTACTGGACGTTCGGTCCCTTAACGCCGACTATTCCATTGTAAGGAGGCAACTAATATTACTATTGGGAAGTGGAGGAAGTCATAGTTTTTCTTAGTTAAGGATCTCAGATCGGGGAATTTTAAGCAATTATCATTGGATATCTTATTAAATCTGCGATACCGAAGGTTTAAAATTTATTTTTTTAATTATTTTTTCTAGAAGCTTTCATTTTAGTTTAATTTATAAAGTTAATATACAAAATTGAATATTTCCAATAAGCAAAATATTTTGCTGTATTTCAAAACTAATTAATTTGGGGGGGGGGATTATTTATTTGCTTTCGAAATCGCTAAAAATCTCAATTTTTGATATCTGTCATCACAATATATTTCTCTTTATTTATAAAATCTTACTTTACGCAGATTTATTTGACGAATATAAGCTGATGTAAAATTTAATTTAATCTGATTTGAAACAAATATTGCTTATTTACATTAAGATATCACAGAAAATATCTTTTTAACACAGCGGTAGGTGTTTATTGCAGGTGTTGATAGGTTTAATGACAGCCTGACAGATTAGTTGACAACCGGAAATGTAATATTTTTACGGGTGAAATATTTGTTAACATGACTTGAGGAATATTACATGAACTATTTTTTGATAATTTTTAAATACACAGTAACCTTACAAATATCGGAAAATATTCTTTGTAATCTAATGTTGTATTGAAGTTTAAGTACTACATTTCTGTAGTTATCTTATTGTCTGATAATGTCATGTAATGATTTCCCTATTTACAAAAATTGACACGTTTATACAGTAATAAAAATTAATACAGTATGAGTAGTAACTTTAGTTTTTACTTTTACCTGACCCGTATAAATTAATACGAAATTTTAAATATTTAAAACTTAAAAAATTATTTTAATTAAAACTTTTAAAAATGAAAACAATTGCAGTAAAAATGTAAGCCACAGACTTGAAGTTACTTGAATCCATTTCACCTGACACCATACAACTTTTAGGAACATGTAAAACGTAATGCAGTAAAAAACGCACAGATGTCGGATTTCAAGTGAGTCTCTACCGAATCATCATAGCAATACAGAAAAATACTTCGAAGCTCATAAAACAGATGACATAATTCAACTTCTGAATGAGAATACCTCCACCTGCTACAACTCACAGATCGTCGCTGCACCAGACTTTAAATATTCATTTTAATATTTCCTAAGTTGGGAAACAATTTTTAAGAATTAAAATATTTTTTAATACATAATTACAAAAGGAAGAGAGTAGAATCAATAAATAGTTGAAAACAAGTGAACATTTTGAGCTTATTTTTATTAAGAGTTCCGAAAGCATAATATCGAGGGAATTTTAAAGCGAACTACTTTTTGTTAAATTTATATTTTGGTTAAGCTCTTTGTATCATGGTCGGAATTATTAATACAAAGCAGAAGTTATTACTCACCATTAAATCTTTGCCGACGTGAGACTGAAAAGTGAGAAAAGAATTCGATTAAAAATATTCGTTTATGCATTACTGATATTTTGTTAGTTTAGCGCTGAAACGTAAATTATTCTACAATTTCTATTTTTCAATAAATGTCTGTTCATATTTCATACACTTTCAGTATGCGATTTCACATGATATTATCCCAACTGAACTAAACATATTTTACATTTTATTTCACATAATAGAAGATTCGAATGCAACTCAGGTTAGAAGACTGCATCACATTGTAATGTAGAATTGAGCGTGTGAAATATTTTAGTAAGATTAATATGCAAAAATGTCATTTATAATTAATAATAATTATACTTATTTACATTTTTACTGCCAAGATATTCGATGCAAAAATAATACCATCTCTTTTCTTATTATTTATTTATTTATGCATTTATTATTTTTTGTATATGTAAAAATGATGTCATTTGCTTTCTTTTTGGAAGGAAGAAAAAGAAAAAAGGAAAAACAAATCATAGTGGAGAACTAAACAATCAAAAAAACTCGTCGTCTCCTTCTAATCTACTCTACCTTTCTAGTTGATGAATACATATATATTCATGGAGCACGAAATCATAAAAGTCTTATACTAGTACTGTTGACATCAAATTCCACTTGTGTTGGGAAATAAGAAGAGACTTTTCTTACATTTTTCTGCAAGCCATCCGAAAGCATAAACATGTCTTAGACGGAATACATTATAAAAGAGCTTTATACCTTAGAGTGAAAGTGAAGATATTCGTCAACCCAGACGATTATTCAACAAGAGAAATTTTTGTTTCGGGCTTGATAATGCAGACAAAACTCTGACAGATTTCATTCTTCCCTCCAACAGAACATAAAATGTTATGCAAGAGACGAACGGTTTCTTCTGAACAAAGCACTGAGAACCTAATGTAAGAATATCAAGATATTATTTTGAGAAACTAATGTAAGAATATCAAGGTATTATTTTGAGAACCTAATGTAAGAATATCAAGATATTATTTTGAGAACCTAATGTAAGAATATCAAGATATTATTTTGAGAACCTAATGTAAGAATATCAAGATATTATTTTGAGAACCTAATGTAAGAATATCAAGATATTATTTTGAGAACCTAATGTAAGAATATCAAGATATTATTTTGAGAACCTAATGTAAGAATATCAAGATATTATTTTGAGAACCTAATGTAAGAATATCAAGGTATTATTTTGCCCATTTAGTTAATTCGATTTTTTTGGCACAAACTTATGAGATATATCTGGTACGATGTGTGCCAAATATAAAAAAATAAACCTGAAGATATATAAAATCACATTTTCTAATGTCAAAGAATTTGATTATCAGTTTGTAAGAGACTATTAATAATAATTTTGGTAATTCTTTGAAATTTCTCTGTTTGTGGGATAAATTCAAATTATTTTTATTTATTTCGAAAATAGGTAAACATGAAAAAATATGTTTTAATGTAAAAATTCATAAACCATAGATTTCCAAGTCGGCATCTATGCGGATGACACCACAATTTACTCCTGCCTCAAACACAAATCTAGTGATGCTGACAAAGTTAACCTCGCAGTTCGACTCGAAAAGGACCTACAATCGGTTGTGAACTGGGGCAAGAAATGGTTGGTTAACTTTAACGCCTCTAAAACAAAACTGCTCTCTATTAACCACCACAGGGATCCATCCCTGCATCCCATTAGAATGTCTGAAGACCAACTTCTCGAGAGCTCCTCTCTGCAGCTGCTCGGTCTCACGCTGTCCGCTGATCTGAGATGGAACAAATACATCGAGTCAATTGCTTCATCCACCGCAAGGAAAGTTGGCTCCCTGTGCCGAGCCAGGAAATCTTTCTCTCCGGAATCGATCCTCCAAATCTATAAATCAACCATTCGCCCTTGCATGGAGTATTGCTGTCATATATGGTCTGGAGCCCCTGCTGTTTGCCTCAGGGTACTTGATAAGATCCAGAGACGGATATGCAATGTAATTGGCCCTGATCAGTCATCTCGTCTGCAGTCACTCTATCACAAACCCGCCGTTGCCTCGCTCTGTCTTTTTTACAAATACTATCACGGTAATTGCTCCGATGAGCTGCTTTCGCTGGTTCCCAGGCCTCATGAATTTAAACGTCCTACGAGGCTGGCATCCCGTTTCCACCCCTTCACCGTTGAAACTGTTAGATGTAGACGTCTCTTCTACTCCAATAGCTTCATGTCTCGCACATCTCGCCTGTGGAACTCCCTTCCTTATTCCTGTTTCCCTGACAAATATAATCTCCAACTATTTAAGTGTAATGTCAATAGACATCTCCAGTTTCCTTGATCTATCCACTTCCCTTCTCCACATCCTTTCACCTTTCATTCCTATCTGCTCTCGCTCCAAATCTTCTGTAACCCCCTTGCCTTGATCTATCCACAATCTTTCTCCACATCCTCTCCTTTACCACTCCTATCTGCTCTTCCTCCAAACCTTCTGTAACCCCTTGCGTGCTAGTGGCTTCCAGCCTTGCTTGGGGTGATAAGCTTAAAAAAATATATATATATAACAGTGTTAATGCTCTTATGTAATTTTCAGCACGGTATCGATATTTGTACAGTTAAATTTAATTTTACCTAATTCGTACTTTTAGCATAACTTTTAACCTTATTATCCCATTAATAAGACTCGTTTGGGTATATGAGATCGCGAATTGATCACTGAAGGACTGGCATCGATGACTCATAGTCTCAGTTGTTTTGGTGATGATGATAGGCTTCTGTTGTAGTACGGACATGTTGGGGCTATGGATCTGTTGTAGCATACCGACGAATGATAATTGGTATGCCACCATCCCCATAAGTAGTGAATAATTTACGTGGTCTAGATTTGGAAATTCAAGATCACTATACGGATTACTGAACTTTTTGAGACCGGTGATTTTTTTAAAATTACAAAACTTCATTATGTTAAGTTATTTTACATTTTCTTACGTTCCTTCACTGACAGACTTTTTTTTTACTCCAAGTTTGATTCTTTTTTTCTATTTCATTTTTCATTTTTTAGCCTTCCCACATTTTTTATTTTAACCTTTTGTTTTGTTCTTCTTCTGTTTAGTTTTCGAATATCTCTTATTTTATTGTTATTTTTGGGATATATTCTTTCCTTTTTTATTTTCCTGTAACCCCACGCAAAGCTTGATTTGTTTATTCTACGTGTAATGTTTTCGTTCGACTTTATTTTCTTTGTGTTTTTTCTTTTTCTGTTTTTTTTCTTTTTGCATATCTGTTAAATCTTGTGTTTAATATAGGGGAGGACGTCTGTCGGGTTTCTAAGGAATTGGAAAACAAGGCATTCCATCACTCAAGAAAATTGAAAAATTTAAAAGCATTTTTAAATTTCAGAAAAAACAACAATCTCGATGTTGGAAACACAAGTAATTTGCTAATGCTAAAAGGTTCTTGACCGTAGTCTGTGCTGGTGAGGCTGGTCAGCAGATTTGGGCCATGGTTGCGGAGGCAAACAAACTTTTCAGTATGTTTCCGCCTATGGCCTGTTTCGACAACCAAACATTAAATAAGTTAAAACAATCCGATAATGGTCGCCGGTGTCCTTATCTCGGCCATGATTAATATAGGAGACAACTCTAATCGGTTTCATTATGTCTCTCTAGTTAGATATAGTGAATGTCCGGGGCATGAAGTCAAATTCGTGTACTAACAACCGGGACGTGAAACCATTTCAGGACTTTATCGATAGATTTGATCTTGTTGATAAGTACCGGAATGAACACCCTCGGGGTGGGGTGGCGTAGTATGGACATGGACAAATAGCGGCGGCACGGCTACAGAGGGGCATTCTAGCTACCTCGAGTCTCCTAAGACCGTGTCTTATTAAGGAGAGTCGATGTAGGGCTCTTAGAGTGACAAGCTTCCACTATATAGTTTATTCTGATCATAGGCTTGTCCGAGTCTGTGTAAACATAGATAAGCCTAAGGTTAGGATGGCTGGCTACTGGAAATTGAACTGATCATTGTTTGCTGAGCAAGATTCCTGGGACTAGCTGAAACTAATGATACAGATGCAACTGACGGGGGTTGTGATTGGGAATGCCTGGTAGGGCAATTTACAATCTAAAGTTAGAACGTTTACTGCTGATTATAGTCGTCGACTCCATCTAGATAGATTAGAGGCGCGTGTGAGAAGAAAATAGATCGGGCGATTAAATCCAGTGATAGTGGAGACCGCTTTAGCAGAGCTGGCATCCTTGCTTATCAGGAGGGATCAAGCCTTGGTAGCTAGGGTTCGGTTAAAATCAATGTCCTCTGAGGCGAGGAATATGGCCGATGAATTCCGTGCAGAAGAATCTCGGAATGCATCTCAGCGCCATATCGCATGCATCACATTGCCGAATAATCGGACTGTGACTACTAACGCGGACATATGTGAGTCGTTTCGTGATTACTTTCAGGAACTTTTCACCAGGGAGCACGGTCAGTTCGACGCCTATTTAGCCGATATTCCCTGCCTTGAGGCAGGTGAAGCGGCTAGATGCAAGGGTCTTATATCAGAGTCGGAAATCTGTGATGCGCTGAAGCAGGTTGGCCTAGACAAATCTCCTGGTTTAGATGGTCTCCTTTATGAAGTGTACTTGAGGCAGTCGCCTGTTTTTGTTCCTTAGCTGGCGCTGATTTGCAGCAACTCGATGAGACGTTATTGAACAAAGCAAAATTGCTGTAATCAAGAGTGGCTAAAAACTTTTGTTTTGTTTAATAACGTTTCTTCCATTTTTTTCAGACAATACCGTGTTAGTATCAAGCTAACAAGCTGTTGTGAGACCAATACTTCCCTACATCATGGACTCTCCCAGTACTATATTATTATGTGAATCGGAGTAGCAGCACCAGTAATGCGCAGCCGCGTACGATACCAATATCGGACACCCCTGGATAGTAAACTCTGCTTACACTATTCTTTGTAACTTTTCTGTTTAATATATATTTCTTACCTCTAACCCGTGTTCCGTGTTTTTCCTTCCGTGGCCCCTACTTCGGGTCCACATCAGTGGTGACAGAAGATTCGAGACACGCAACCACACCGAAACCCCAAAGCCCCAGTCCCACATCAGTGGCGACAGAGGACGTGTTAACCGTGACCACCGAGAGAGAAGGCCTGTTTCATTTCGTTGTTGACAAATGTGACGTCATCATATTGAGTCCGACTTGCAAGAAGCGTGTCGTTTGTTTTGTGTAGCAGTTTTTTTACGGCGGCATTTTTAAATTACTTATTAATATTTTCTTTTAAATATTGAATTAATTTTAAACAAAAACAATGCCTTATAGATGCATTGTACTAAATTGCAAAGGGAATTATAAAAACGGCCCTAAAGTATATGTATTTTCTTTAACTAAAGATAAAGAATTATCTGATGTTTGGATTCGTACAATCAGAAGAGATCATTTTTATCTACTAAATTCAGCAGAGTGAGTATATTTTTTGTATTAAAAAATAAGTAAATTTTATTGAAACTTTAATGATAAAATTAATACCATGTCTTTGTAATTCATAACATAAAGTTAATAAGACATAAATCTAGCGAGAAAGTTTAGAGAGAGAGACATTCATTCTCGTACGTGTTGTTTTTAAAATCTAAAATCTCATTTTTTTAAGAAATAAACTTTAAAGCAATTTTCGAAAGGAATATTTTATATACATAAAAAATAATTTTATCGATTTTTTAGAATTGTTTTATTCGTGACTAAATGAAACTTTAATTGAATTGAATTTTATGTCTAATTCACAACACATTTTATAACAGCTTTGTAACTTGTTTTAAAAAGTTATTAAACTCAATTGAAACTTTGAGGATTAAAATAATTTCTTTATAATTCACAAAACACATTAAAAGAAATTTGCGAAAGTTTTTAAAAGCTGAAATCTAATTTTTATAAAAATAAACTTTAAGAAATTTTCGATATAAATTAATAAAGGAATTTTTTTAGGCATAAAAATAATTCTAATAATTTAACAATTTTTTAGAATTGTTTTATTCATAAAAATGTTTTGCATTCATCATTTTAAATTAAAGAAATGAATAAACGTTAAAAATTCTCTTATTTCTACATAGCTTCGTCACTAATAATCTTTTCTTGAATTCTCTCCACTTTTTCTAAAATTGTTATTGCTTCATATTATTTTTTAGATTTTTGCTGATTGATTTCCTTAGATTTTCACAAGAATTTAAAATAGGTTTGGTTTTTAAAATCTTTTTGAGTTTTTATGTGAACTACATTTTCGACCGGAGGACATAAGGAGTGAATCGTCAGCTTTTGACGAAAAAACAGGTGTCACAATTGCAGTTAACCTAAAAAAATATATCTTCATGATGGTGCTATTCCTAGAATTTTCCCAAACTGTCCCTCATATTTATCTTCATTGACTACTTCTAGAGAGTCACCAGATTCCAGGAGAATGTGACTAGAGAATTCTGCTCTTAAAAGTGCTTTAAATCAAAGTATTAATGATGACTTAGCATATAAAATGCAGAAGAAATTCCATAATAATGATCTAGAAGGGAAATTAAATTTCCTTGATAGAAATTACTGGAGTTTTGTTAGGCAGCAAAAGACACTTATTATATTCAGCATCATCAAATCCCCATATCCAAAAATCTATCTGTCTCTTGTAATCGAATCTGATTTTGCAGTACATGTTTTTTTGTAGAGATGTGGAAATACATTCAATATGGGATTATAAGATTTCTAAACACGTAACTGATCAAAATACTCTTGAAATTCTGATAGAAAACATGACAAAAATGGACACAGAACAACAGCAACTTGAACCTCAAAATATGAGTTTTATATTAAAATTGGTAATGTCATTTCTACTATTGGTGCAAGAAGAATCAAACATTAATGCAATCAAATTTATATATGAGCAGCTAAATTTAATGACACAAAATAAGCTTGATTATTCAACAGAAATGATATTTTCTTCATTGTTATATAACTGTTCCCCTAAAGGGGACAGATTGTTAAGAGACAGCAAAAATATAATTTTACTTAGCTATTCGACCATTAAAAGAGTAACCTTATCAACATATATGAATCCTTTGATTGAGCAACATAACAATTTTCTTATGTATATTAAAAATAAATTTAAGCTCCTAGTGCAGGACATCACAGTATCTTTACTTGTTGATGAAATTCATCTAAAACATTATAAGGGTGGTAATATTGTTGGCTTATCTGATAACAGCAGTGAAGCTGCAACAAGTGCTTTTGCTTTTAGGATTAGCAGTGTATTCTCACAATATAAAATGTTGTGCATGTTATGCCAACTAAATGTCTTAAAGCTGAGAAGTTATTTGATATAGTTAAACATATAATAATTGGTTTAGAGGAGATAGGCTTTCAAGTATTATCAATCATAACAGATAATAATGCTATAAATAAAAAAGCTATATCTTTCTTTTGCAGTTCTCCAAAGCTTTCCATTGTATATCCACACCCAGTTATAAAGTCTCGACCTCTTTTCTTCCTTTTTGACTCGGTCCATATATTAAAATACATGCTAATTTAGTTCTGCAAATTTTTAATGAATACACTATTCAAGGATTATTGATCTTAGGAAAACAGAAATACTTGCCTAATTTTGCAGAATATATAAACATATTTTATATTTGGTGGACAATAATGAATGTTAAAATGCCATATAAAGGTTTGTCAGCTTAGAAATAAATACTGCAATCCACTTAGAATGAATGAAGAAAATTTTAGATTTCCCTCTGTATTCTGTGACTGGTTAGAATCTTGGAATAGCATTTCTGGAAGAAATGGCAAATTAACAAAGGAAAACTTCACTGCTTTGCATCATACAACCTATGCATTTCTAGAACTGACCAAGTATTGCATAGAAGAACTGAAAAGGCTGTACATATTACCAGGCAAATTTCAAACTGATCACCTTGAGGCAAGGTTTGGTCAATATCAACAACTTACTGGGGATCAGTAAAATATCTCGATACGGCAAGTGTTTGAGTGTGAAAAAAATATTAGAATGCAATCAGTTTTAAAATTAAACTTACCATTTAATCAGCAATGCATTAAAATTGATTTAAAGAGTTTACAAGAACCAAACTGGGATGAAGTGACAGATGAGGAAAAGTTATATATATATAAATATAGAACTGATGTTAAAGAGGATGATGTAAATAATTGCAGAGAAGTTCTACCTGTAATACTATACTTAGCAAGTTATTGGTGTAATGCAGTTTTTAAGAAAATTAAATGCAATAGCTGCAAAGATTTAATATCTGGAAGTGTAAGAGATAATGTGGAAGAAATACCTGAAATAAGCATCTATTTTCAGGGGATTAATAGAGGTTCTCTCTTATATCCTAATGATAAAACTATAAATTTTGTTCTGAATAATTATGTAATCATTGATAAGCTGATAAAAAATCATTCTTTTCTTCATTCAGTAAATCAAAGAAAAATAAAATAAGCCATGCATATAACATTGAATGTTTTTTGCAGATTATGAGGTTCTTTTTTATGTTGACACTTGTGATGAGGGTCACAATATAGAAAAAATACAAAGAATGTTTGTCTGGAGCTCTACAAATGCTCTTTTAAATACTTTTTGTTCTAGGGAAAATAATATTACAAGTAACAAGTTAAGCAGAAAAAGAAAACTTCATTCAGCTAAATTTTGTATCAGTAACCTATTTTTCTGAAAGTATTATTTGATTTTTAAATCTATTTATTGTTTGTATCTAATTTATTTTCTTGTTTGTGTTTTTGTTTCTTGTTTATGTTTAATTGTTTTATTTATTCATCATTTAATTATAATTTGCTTATTTAATTGTTTGTTCCCTAATTCATAATTCAGTTGTTACTGTAATAATCTCTTAATGATTACAAAAATTGTAACTTCACAGAATAATTATTAAAATTGAAATAAAAACATGCAAATTAAAACAATGCTGATTATGATTTATAAAAAATGTTCAAATGTGAAACAATTGAAATCATGAATGAATTTCATTCTTAAAATTAATTGTCTGTAACCAGTAACCTACTTTTCTATAAATATTATTTGAATTTTAAATCTCTTTTTTGTATCAAATTCATTTACTTTCATGTATTTAGTTTATTTGTTTCTTATTTATATTTTAATCGTTTATTTATCATTTACATGTAATTTGCTCGTCTATTTATTTAATTGTTTATTTGTTTCCTAATTCATAATTGAGTTGTTGCTGTCCGAGTGTATATGAATAAAATCATTAATAATTACGATATTGTAACTTTACCGAATAATTACTAAAATTAAGATAAAAACATGCAAATTAAAACAATACTGATAATGATTTAAAAAATGTTTTCAAATTTGAAACAAATAAAAAAATAATGAACGAATTTCAGTCTTTAAAATATAATGAAATCTAACATGATGTTTAATTTCTTTAACAAAACATTCAGCAACATTTTTTTTTTCTTATCGGTTATTTTTAAAAAATTAATATGAAATAAAGTTCTGTATGAAATCCAAATTTGTTTATTTGTTTTGTAAAACAATGTATTTTTTAAAAGTTTTCTCAAACTAATTTTTTTCTTACAATTATTCGTTACATTATGATTACTGTCTGTTTCACTGCGTAGACTACTTTTGTGACGTCACGTCACTACCGAATAGGCCTTGTCTCTCGGAGGTCACGGTTTAACCCCACTGGTTCCCACATCAGTGTTGAACTAGAATTTGAGCTGGCATTACTACATCAGCGAACGAAACGCAATAAACGAGCAAACAAGTATCGAGAACGACTGCTTACAAAAAACCCAGCTTGTGCACAAAACAAACTGACAAACTCAAGAGCTCGAAGTTCTACGGTTGACTCAAGTTCGAAAAAACTATTCACCAAGTCGCGCATTTAGCAAAGTGTTAAAAAAATTCATGAAATTGATTTGAATTCCTACAAATCTCGTTCATAAAATGACCCTCCTCTCAAATTGATTGAGGTGATTTTTTTCTAAAAAAAAAAAGTAAAGCAAAGCAATGTCTCCCAAAAGAAGGGAAAAAAATCCAGTGTATTTATTTTTTTTTGCTGTCTAACTGATATTTTTCTCCCCACACTTCTAAAAAAAATATAATAAGTGTGGAGAAAATTTAAATGGTTACATTGAAATTAACGGAACAACAGTATCTCGAAAGATCTAAAGCAGTAAGTAGTTCTTATTAATTTTATTAATTGACTACTAGATTTAGTACACGGGTTTTCAAAGCAACAGTAATTGCTGTTATTTAGTTATTTATTTATGTGTTCTTTCATTACTTTTCTACATATTATCTAAATATGGAAGAATTCCAAAAAATAATTGTCCAAATGTTAAAGGTCCAGATGGACCACCAACAAAAATCAGATGAAAGACAGCAGAAATTGGAAGAAAGATTCCTCTAATTACAGTCGGACCAACAAACAGTACAGAAACTTCAACAACAAAAAAGCGAAGAAATACAGAAACTCCACCAACAAAAATCAGACGAAAGACAGCAACAATTGTTTATGGAGTTACATAAACAACAAATAGAATTCCAACAATTTACACTTCAGAAAACAGAACTACAGCAAAAACATCTTGAAGAGTTACTTGTAAATTCATGTAACGGCTCTAAAAACTCTGAAAAAGATACGACATTTTCCCAGAGTACAATCTACAACTCGATTGAAACATTCGAATACGTACCAGAGGAAGACAAAACATTCGAGGCTTTTTACAGGCGTTATGAAGATGTTTTCAATGTAGACTGTTAACAATGGCCTAGTGAGAAAAAGGTACATCTGTTATTAAGGAAACTGGGAACTATCGAACATGTTATGTTCATAGACTATATATTACCCAAGAAAATTATGGACCTGAATTTCTCAGAGAATATTAAGCTCCTAACGGAACTATTCGGGCCTAACATAACCTTGTTCCACAAACGTTGGAAATGCCTGAACACAGTCAAGAACAACCCACAAGATTTTCTAACGTTTGCAGCATCGGTAAAAAAGCTCTGTAATGATTTCAAACTAGCCGAGCTGACTGCCAACGATTTTAAGTGCTTAATATTCGCACAAGGTCTAGTATCAGTAGAAGACGCCGAGGTCAGACGTCGGGTACTTACCAAACTCGAAAACGAACAGGGACTGACTCTCTAGAAATTAGCAGAGGATTGTCAAAGAGTAATTTCTGTCAAGTGTGACTCAAAAACGATCGAGGAATCAGGTATGGCTCAGATTAGAAAAATCAGAAGCAACACAACCTCTTATTCCCCGCAAAAAGACAAAAGGCAAATCTCATATTCCAAATCCCGCAATAAACAAAATACGAATAAGCTAAAGAAACCTCCCGGACCATGTTACCATTGTGGAAAATGGCATTGGATGAAATTCTGTCCATTCAAGAAGAAAACATATTGCAAAATTGCAATAAAAATAGTTATAAATTAACTCAGTGCTGGTACGCCAACAAGACGACGAAACACAAAAGTAAAATTAGGCAAGCCCAATCAGACAACATAGTCGATAGGAATTTAAGAAAATAAGTGACTGTTGATATTTTCAATAACTCTATAAAATTCCAGCTTGATTCTCGATTATCAACTGGCGTACTTTGCGAAAGTTAAACAAGCCGACCCTATTAAAGACGGATAAAACAACAAAATCCGTAACTGGCGAGAATATTAACATCTTAGGCCAGGTGATCCTTACAGTAACACTAAATAGAGTTACCAAAAAGCTGAAAGCCTACGTACTAGAACATTCAGATAACCTATTCGGAACAGATTGAATAGAAAAATGCCCAATGAGCACTTTTTGCCGAAAAATAAAAAGTACAACGTCCAATTCGGAAAATCACAAAAAGGAACTCAAACAACAATTTCCCCAGGTTTTTTCTGGCGGCCTTGGGAAATGTTCTAAATTTAAAGCTAACTTCAGGGTGAAGGACGGTGCAAGACCAGTTTTCAAAAAGAAACGGAATGTCACTTTCGCTGCTCTAGAGCAGATTAACAAAGAATTAGATAGACTCGAACAGGCGGGTATTCTATCAAAAACAGATTTTAGCGAATGGTCTGCACCTACGGTCTATGTAAAAAAAAAAGTTCAACCAAATACGAGTATGCGCAGATTTTTCCACAGGGCTAAACGATGCATTGCAGGATCATCATTATCCCCTGCCAAGCCCTGATGAAATCTTCAACAAATTGAATGGCGGAAAAATCTTTTCCAAAATAGACCTCTCAGACGCATACCTTCAGATAGAGGTGGATGAAGAGAGTTCTAAATTGCTCTGCATAAACACCCATAAAAGTCTGTACAAATATAACAGACTGGATTTTGGGGTCAAGGTTGCGCCTGCAATCTTTCAGCAGGTCCATGCTGGTCGACCTTGACTACGCAACAGCCTATTTGGATGATATACTGGTGACAAGTAAAACGTCGGCAGACCACCGGAACCATATAATAAAAGTATTCAAGAAGTTACAAGAATACGGGTTTACGGTTAAGGAAGCAAAGTGTGATTTTTTCTTACCAGAGATCAAATACCTAGGTCACATTATAAATAGAGACGGTCGTCGGCCGGATCCAGAAAGAGCCAATGCAATCAGAAACATGCCGGCCCCAGTTAACGTTCAATCGTTACAAAGCTTCCTCGGCCTTGCTAACTTCTACCAAGGTTTCATTAAGAACATGCAGAATTTGAGAGGACCTCTCAACGAATTTTAAAAAAAAGGATAAAGCATGTGTATGGACTCCTGAATGGCAAGACGCATTCGAGAAGATCAAGAAAACACTTACTTCGGATCTCTCTCTTACCCACTACGACCCTAATCTTGACATCATAGTCGCAAGTGATGCAAGCCCATACGGCATCGGTGCTTGCATTCTCCACAAACTGCCAGATGGTTCGCGAAAACCCATAGCACACGCATCTAGAGCTTTACTACCGTTAGAGAAACAATATTCCCAAATAGAGAAAGAAGCTCTAGGGATAATATTCGCCGTCACTAAGTTCCATAGATACCTACATGGAAGACGGTTCATACTGCAAACGGACCATAAACCTCTAATAATTTTTGGTTCCAAGAAAGGCCTACCGTTCTATACGGCGAATAGATTACTTCGTTGGGGAACGATTCTTTTGAATTACAATTTTAAGATCGAGTTCCTAAAATCAAAAAATATTTGTCATGCGGACAGTTTATCGCTACTCATTCCTAAAAATACGGAAGTTTTTGAAGACTCCATCATTGCTACACTATGGACGAATTATGAAATCAAAAATATGGTTGCGAATACAATTAGAGAACTCCCAGTTACTTTGGCCGACATAAAAAGGGATTCTCGAGAGGATGAATTCATCCAAAGTATAAAAAACAAAATTCGCAACAAAGACCTAAATGTGCCTGAAATTTTCTCCCTCTGTGAGGATATTCTATTGTATAATGACCGAAATATGGACAAAGACATAGCAGACATGATAGAATCTTGTAAGGGATGCGCGTTTGCAGCAAAATCTCCGACCACGACGTGCTATCCATGGTCAAACACAGACTATCCATGGCAGAGGATTCATGTGGATTTTGCAGGGTCCCTAGACAACATGTACTACCTTATTGTTGTGGATAGCCACTCAAAATTGACTGAGGTCCTGCAATGTAAAAAACCAACCACCAACTGCACGATCGGATTTTTTACATGAGCTATTCGCGCGTTTTGGCGTGGTAGATTGTGTAGTGACTGATAACGGCACTCAATTCACATCAAGTGAATTCAGAGACTTTTGCAAGTCGTATCAAGTGGACCACATTACGACGCCTCAGTATCACCCCAGGTCAAACGGTCAGGCCGAGAGTTTCGTGGACACTCTAAAAAGAGCTTTAAAAAAGGCACTAGGCACACCGACGGATAGAGCATTACAACAGTTTCTGCAGAGGTATAGGATAACCCCTAATCCTAACACGCCTATGGGACGCTCTCCTGCAGAAACAATGTTTGCAAAAAAAATCAAGTCCGTCTTTGATAAACTCATTCCACGGTAAGCGAAGTTCAAGAAAACCGTCTCGCTCCCTAAGAAATATTTTAATCCCTTCGGCAAAGTCCTTTTTAAGGCTTACAAAAATAACATAACTTTCTGGGAAGTAGGCAACATCAAACAGAGAATTGGCGAACTGGTCTATATTGTCCAGGGACCGAAAAATACCCACAAACGCCATATGAACCAGCTCAGGAAATGCCGTTTGAAGGAATCTGAGGAATCACCACAAAATATCTGCGAAGAGCCGATCGATAAAATATTCGAACATTTCGATCTTGACATGCCCCAAGTCTCTCCGGAAATACGACGCTCGGGGAGAAAGAGAAAATTTACTCAACCACTCGACGTGAATCCCAAGAGGAAGAGGTATTAACAGTTTTACTTTTTTTTTTCCTTCAAGAAAAAAAAGAGAGAGAAAAAAAAGAATAAAACTCTTGGAAGGGGGGTGTTGTGAGACCAATACTACCCTGCATCATGGACTCTCCCAGTACTATATAATTATGTGTATCGGAGTAGTAGCACCAGTAATGCGCAGCCGCGTACGATACCAATATCGTACACCACTGTATAGTAAGCTCTTCTTACACTATTCTTTGTAACTTTTCTGTTTAATATATATTTCTTACCTCTAACCCGTGTTCCGTGTTTTTCCTTCCGTGGCCCCTACTTCAGGTCCACATCAAATACTTGACTTATATCTTGCAATGAAAGTTCGTGGAAGTAAAGAAATTAGTGTAATTCAACAAGGGCAAATAATAGGATGGCATCAGTGTGGCAACTCAAATAGAGAAGTTGCTAGGTCTTTCCAGGTTAATCATAAAACTGTTTATAATATTGTCAAGAAATTTAATGAAGAAGGCCATTGTCGTGTGGAACAACGTTCAGGAAGACCAAGCATCGTGTCTGAGCGAACGAAAAGGACACTGAAAAGGGAAGTCATCAGAAACCGTCGGCAGAGCGTCGAAGATGTCGCCATGATCATGGAAATGTCGCCATACCAGACATCAAATAAAAAAGAAATTCAGTACATCAACTATTAGATGTATGTGTAACATATCACTTCATCGTTCTTCAGTCCATGTGCTGCTGTTAACACGACCACATTGAAAAAAAAACACCTCAGTTGAACATATGAGGTCGCGAATTGAATCCTGGAGGACTGTCAACGACGACTCAGATTTTCAGTTGATTCGGGATGAATTGAGAAATATTGATGAGAAATATTCGTAATTCATTTGGTAATAATTGGTTTAACACACATAAAATATATATTGTTAAGAACATGTAGCATATAGATGAACCACGGGTTTAAAAAAGAAAACGTGGGATCTTTTCTCGGTCTTCACTCAGGAATGGAAGCAACACAAGGGAGTCAACGAACAACAGACACAAAACGATGGATTTCAAAATAAAACATTTATTTATAAATACATAAACAGGTAACGAAAGAAAAAAAGAAAATTCATTTAACAAAGGGGAGGGGACCATGAAAGAACAGAAGATGCGAGCGAATACATACATATACATAAACAAAAAAGATCAAGCCAAGAGAATCAACTTATCTGTCAGTCGAGTTGACGTTTCCACACAAAGTTCTGATTTGCCGAAGCGAGATTTCGTATATTAACACAATATTTTGTTCGTCCGGCAATTTTCCTGGCTTCCTCTTCTTTCGGAAGTGTTCGGAGTTTCACATCATCTCATACAGGCGTTTCGTTGGTCGATTCAGTTTCGTGGCAGCCCTTTCATCTCTAGTCGACAGACTTTGCTGTCTTTTTCATTTCAGTGGGCAGTCCATTTGGAATCGAGACGATTTCGCTCAGCGACGTTCATCTGCCACTGATTAGACGGAAACTGAAAATCCTTTTTTAGATTTTTGCTGTCTCCAAAGACAGTCACGTTGGTTTTCTTCGTCCTTGACTGGGTACAATGGATGATGGGGCGCAGATCACGCAGTGTTTGTGTGATGGCCAAAATTTCAATCAATATTCAATATTCGTAATTGATTTGGTAATAATTGGTTTAACACACATAATATATATATATATATATATATATATATATATATATATATATATATATATATATATATATATATATATATATATATATACATAATTTAATTATATACTTTCGATATTTCAACAATGCTGAGCTTAGTTTATACATTTCAAAGGATACTATTATACGAAATTAGGTAAATATGCAATTTGCATGCAACAAATTACTTTCTTCTCCTGTCTATATAAATCTGTTGGATAATTTTGTCGGACTATTTAGTAAGTTTGTGCCAGCGACTCATTAATAAGCATTGGGATCAATAGTTATTCAATGATCGATGATTGTATATATAAAAAAAACTCTTACAAAATTCTCCCAGATTTTAAGATGTATTGTGTGTCAGTAACACGATATATTGATATTTTATAAACTAGATTCCATAACATTCATTTAAAGGTTCAAATCCACACAAGAAAAACATAAAATAAATAAATTAATTTTAGAAAATTGTAAGCAATTGTCATTGGATATTTTGTTGAATATGCGATACCTAAGGTCTAAAATTATTTTTTGAAATTATTTTTTTCTAGAAGCTTTCATTTTTGTTTAATTTCATCTAATATATAAAATCGAATATTTTCAATAAGCAAAGTAATTTGTTGTATTTCAAAACTCATTAATTTTTTTGTGGGGGGATTAGTTCTTTGCTTTTGAAATCGTTAAAAATCTCAATTTTAGACATCTGTCATCACAATATAATTCTCTTTATTTTTTTAAATCTTTCAAAAATAAAATAGACTTTACGCAAATTCATTTGACGAATATAAGCTTATGTAAAATTTAATTTAATCTGATTTTTAACAAATATTACCTATTTATATAAAGATATCACAGAAAATATCTTTTTAACAAAGCAGTAGGTGTTTATTGCAGGTGTTGATAGGTTTAATGAAAGATTAGTTGACAACCGGAAATTCAATTTTTTTCTACGTGTGAAATATTTGTCAACATGACTTGAGGAATGAACTCATTGTATATAATGTTTAAATACCCAGTAATCTTACACATTTCGGAAATTATTCTTTGTAATCTAATGTTGTATTGAAATTTAAGTAGTTTCGCTTTACATTTACTGTAGTTACCTATATTATTTTCTGATAATATGTAATGACTTATCTATTTTTAAAAATTGGCACTTTATACACTCATATGAATTAATACAGAATGAGTAGTAAATTTAGTTTTACTTAATACTAATATCTCCTCACCTGTATACATTAATAAGGTGTTATATAATTACGAAACTTGAATATAAATGGACGTTGACATCCCATATTGAATTATTTTATTCATTAAAAATATAGTATAAAATTTCTTATGATCTACTACGACAGAGATTACCTCCAGCAGACATAACTTAACAAAATTTAACGTTTTCAATAATTTTCACCAAAACGAATATTATATAAGGTCTGGCTTAAAAAGGGAAAAGTACATGCAAATAAATTATTTTGCAAATCAACAAAATGGAGAATGAAATCAGGTCTTGTGTCCTGAAGACCGTGTATATGGTCGGGTCTCTAACAAAATAAATGTGAGTATTTTAATTTAGGGAAGTATTAACATTTATAGATTGAAATAGAGATGAATAACTGTAACCGAACGACTATTTTAAATAAATGCAGATACACATATCTTCATATAAGTTCACCGTTATTCTTTTCAATGTATTAACTTTGACAACAGTGAATATAACGCTTATATTCGGGTGAGTTCTCATATTATGGACATATTAAGCCATGGAGTTAACTTCACACATCAAAATATTCTCAAAAAAAATAATTGGTATTAAATTAGAAGTAATTCTTGAATCGATATACTAAAACATGCTGAGTGAGATGAGAGGCCTAGCGAACAATCGCGCTTAAATATTGCGATGATGTTGTAAGTCCCTGCTCGGGAACTAGCGTCGTTCATCATTAAAAATGACAAAAGATAATAAAATGGCGAAAACTGTTTCGTTTATCACAGATTATGTAGATGTTTCGTGATTGAATTCCTTGTGATTCGAGGGTAAATTGGTGAATATAATTAACGAATTATTAATTAGATCAAACTTATGGTATTTCTTTATAACCGGAGATTCTTTTTCAAATTTGTCACTAAGAAGTATTTCTTCTTGCTAAACATGAAGTCCTAAAACTCATTCCTTCTCTCAATTTGCCGATTTATCTTAACAATTCTGCATACTATCCTCACTCCATATAACACAATTCTAGTCGAGTATTGAGTAAGTACCTATCTGCCACTAGTTACTGTTTGGTTATACTTATAATTAAGTTTGTTGGTAAATTGAGAATAATCTCTGATTCTTTTGAAAAGTGTATTACTTATAACGAGTTTAATTATTTCCGGCAACATATTGCAGCAATTGTTTTAATAAAAGATGAGGTTTTAATGATGAATCTGAATTCAATGACATATTTAAGTATTGCGAGATTAAGAACTCAAGTCAGATTTCAAATTGATGTTATATTTTTATATAGTTAATATTTTGGATATCAAATCGAAAAATGAGTGGGAAGATCCGACCAAATTCTCTCTTTTCTTTTGCGTTCACTTTGGCACTAATGTAACGGAATACATCTATAATATATTATCCAACTATGAGTGAAATAGCTAAGGAAAAAGATTTGTGCAAAATAATGGTTAATTCAACGGTCAAGACACTGCTATCTTTACCAAAGTAACATAACTTTTAAAAATGATGTACATTTTCGATATGAAAGTATAGAAATTTCCTATATATGGTTAATCATCATCTTATTGTTTATAAAATGAGAGTGAAAATATCATGTTATTCGTCATCAGTTTTAATATCACGTAAATTATTTTATGTACTTTATTTTTTTCATGCGAATAAATTATATCAATTGCTGCCTGTTAAGGTCGCACAACTTTCATGCAAATACTTTCTGTAAATCTTCATTTTGGCAATCATGCAGTATACTATTAACAAAGAGTAATATTGCCGTTAAACAATTGCTTTTCTTTATCTATTTGTACGATGTAAGGCCAATATTCCTATATATAACCGTTGAATGGCCCCTAGATTTGATAGTCTTGCCTGTTGACTCTCATTAAAGATCATTTTATTCAAACACTTAACCAGTTGAATATTATTTAATATATATGTTAAATCACCGGAAAATGTGGCAAATTACACACTATCACAAGAAACTATTTGCACTTATATATTCATCTCTTTAAAAATTGCAAAACTGAAGTATCACATCTTCTCTTGCGGAATTTTCGCTACGCCTTTTCAGATAGTGATACTGATATGGGCCTAAGTATCGAAGCATCTCATATAAGAATTCCCACACACATTCAATTATTTTCCCTCAGTAAACATATCTAAATATTCCCACTCAATATATATATATATATATATATATATATATATATATATATATATATATATATACATTCGATTTACATTTAATGTTTAAAATTTTACCACAATGTCAATGACCATATTCTGACACACTGAAAACGAACAGATGTGTTATTTTATGAGAGAGCAACTATGAAAATGAACATTTTTTCATTTTGGTTGATTATTTCCTATTTCCTATGCGTGGGAACAATTTTCAAGAATTAAAATCTTTTTCCTTATACATATTAGGTTGGTGCAAAAATAATGTCGTTTTTTGACGTTCAAGATCATGTCAAAAAACGACATTATTTTTGCAACAACCTAATAATTACAAAACGAAGAGAGTAGAATCAATAAATAATTGAAAACAAGTGAAAATTTTGAGCTTATTTTTATTAAGAGTTCCGAAAGCATAAAATCGAGCGAATTCTAAAGCAAACTACTTTTTGTGAAATTTATATTTTGGTTAAGCTCCTTGTATCATAGTCGGAATTATTAATACATCGTTGAAAACAAAGCAGAAGTTATTACTCACCATGAAAACCTCGGCGATATGAGTCTGAAAGGTGAGAAAACCATTTGATTAAAAATATTCGTTTATACATTGCTGATATTTTGTTAGTTTAGCGCTGAAATGTAAATTATTCTACAGATTCTTTTTTTTTTTTTCAGTAATGTCTGCTCGTATTTTCAAGTAAGTCAGCCGAAAACATGAAGTCGTCTTAGACAGATTACATTTTAAAGAAGCTGTATACTTTAGAATGAAGGTGAAGATATTCGCCAAACCAGACGATTATTCTACAAGAGAAATTAACGTTTCGGGTTTCATAAAGCAGACGAAACTCTGATAGGTTTCATTTTGCCATCTAACAGAAAATTAAAATTTAATATAAGAGAAGAACTTTTTCTTCTGAACAAAACATTGAAAACCCAATTTAAGAGTATCAAGGTATTATTTTCCTACTTCGTTCATCCGCTCTTTTTTGATCCAACATGAGATATATCTGATACGATGTGTGCAAAATATATAAAAGTAAAATCGAAGATATGTAAAAACACATTTTGAAAGGTCAAAGAATTGGAATATCGGTGTCTAGCGGCCTATTAATAATGATTTCGATTCTGTGTATGTGGGGTAAATTAGAATTATTTTTTTATTTATTTCGAAAAACTTTCTTAAGTACGCATAAAAAATGTATTTTAATGTATAACAGTGTTAATGGTCTTATGTATTTTTCGGCACATTAGAGAAATTTTTACAATTAATTTAATTTTACCTAAATCTTTAATATAGCTTTTAATCTTGATTCAATAAACTATTGATAAGACTCAGTTGAGCATATGATGTAGCGAATTGATTCCTGAATGTCAGGCAGCGACGGCTTACAGTTTCAGTTGTTTCTGGGTGATAATATACTTCAGTTGTAGCACGGACATGTTGGGGCTATGCATCCCAGTTGTTAAAGAAAGAGCGGGCCTGCTGACGGTGAATCATTGATGGTGTGGAATGTATTCCCATGGTCCGTATAATACCTCATTGTTCGGTGAACGATACGCGGAAATGTTTCGTTACGATTTTCATCCATTCATAGATGCACATAATCGGCCCTGACAACGGTTTGTTATCCCAACAAGATAATTAACTATGTCATCTTGATCAGAGAGTTAACATGAATTGACATGATAAGAATTCTGGAGATTTCCGACGAATGTTATAGCCAACACGTTCGTCCAACCTGAGACACATCGTGCATTTATAAGACGTGCTGAATATCTTGGTTTGCACATAAGCAAAATCTCATATCTAAAATCGCATATCTAAAATCTGTGAGTACTCCAGAGATCATTCTTCCAGGTGTGGAATTAATTTCATGCCGTATTGCCGTACTTAGGCAGTCCACTGGGGTATGGTCTAACAATACTATGTCAGGATACTCATATATAAATAGGTGTCTGTGTGTTTCTCTGTATGTGTTAGTAAATCTACACATATTTAAATTTTGCAGTTGTTTAAATTTCATGTAATGTTAATTTTCTGTTAATTCTTAAAAATCTTCTTTTTTGATAGAAAATATTGTCTGAACGATAATGAATTAACATTCAGTTTAAGAATTGATAGATAGAAACAAGTCTAACGACGCATATATATATATATATATATATATATATATATATATATATATATATATATATATATATATATATATGTGTGTGTGTGTGTGTGTGTGTTTGTGAGTGAGTGTGTGTGTGTGTGTGTGTGTGTGTGCGTGCGTGTGCGTGTGTGTTTGTGTGTGTGAACATTAAGTTATTTAGCAGCCGCCTCGAATTAGTTCCCTCATTCCCCAAGAAATTTAAAATAAGCGCCTCTCTGAAATAAGCGCCCCAAGGTGACTAAACGAATATATTCCCGAAAAGAATGATGTAGAAGAGGACGCTGAGGATGATGAAGAGCATTGCATTTGTCACAAAATTATATTTACCTTCAAAATAACAGTTTATTCTTGTTTTCATGCTACCTTATGCAGTTCTTAGAGTTGAATAAATAAAAGGTGAAAATAGCTTAAATGTGCATTTATTAAATAGGCCCATCTCTCAATTTCTATTTATTAAGCGCCCGCTCCTAACGATATTGTTTTAAAATAAGTTCCCGGGCGTTAAATCAAGCATTTACACACAAAAACACATGCACGCACACAAACATACACACGCACATATATATATATATATATATATATATATATATATATATATATATATATATATATTGCACATAGTGTGTTAATAAAAAAGTGTTTGATATAATATGACAGAACTATAATGTATATATTAATAAATATACATATCCCTCACAGGTAGCACAACTCGGAGTTGCATGCACAGCACAATGTTCATGTGCTAGGTAGAGAGTAACATTTACATAATTTAAATGTTACTAAACATATCTGTTAACGCAATGCTGGCGCAGTCCTTATATTGTAATGAGGTTACATTTTTTAATTTAAAAATACATGTTGCACTTAAAATAGACGGCATTATAATTTTTTATATATAAAATAATGAGCTAATCTATTACTGATAATATTGTATATATATAGCATATATTCCAGTAACGATGTAAAGTTTTATTTTGGTTCTACAGAAAATCCTTTGAAATTTCATTTCTATATTTATCGAAAGATTTTAGGCAATGTAAGATACCTGAAGAGCACTGCTTTCTGCAAACATTTCTGGCAGTTAATGAATGATGTTAATACACCCATTATTGTGTGGGATATTGTAGCAAAAAACAAATCTTACAATGGGCAAGGCGATAGATGTAATGTATTCCTTGTAGATACATTAGTTATCGTAAAACACTTAAATAATGCTAGCTTATTAAACAAGAGAAATGAAATGATGGCATAAAAATAAATATCTGTTGAAATCCGGATTAATTTTTAATGTAAATTATAACCCTTCCCTTTTTAATTTTTTTTTTATCTCTATTTCAGTCTTTTTTTATATAAAATAATTTTTTTAACAAAAGCAAATTTTTGTTTTTAAAAATGAAAATATAAAAAAGAACTGTAATTGCGCTTTGTGTTTAATATAAAATATTAATACCAACTTTCCCAAAAATCAAATTTTTTTCATATAGTTTTAAGTCCATCTATTTTAATATAATTTTTTCTTTGCTGAATACCATTAATACCTCTTTATTTTAAATATAAAATAAAACATTTTTATCCCCGTTTATTTTATATATATATACATATAAATATATATATATATATATATATATATATATATATATATATATTATATATATATTATATATATATATATATATATATATATATATATATATATATATATATATATATATATATATATATATATATATATTATATATCTATATATACATATATATATATATATATATATATATATATATATATATATAGTCAAACCTAATGAGCCAGACACACCTACCAAGGTTTCACTTAGTTACCTATATATATATATATATATATATATATATATATATATATATATATATATATATGAAGAAATATTGTCTTAAGATGTGCTATATTTATGGGATAAAGTGCTCAATATCAGAGATAGAGCGTGTGTAAATATAAAAGTGAACATAGTAGTCAACACTTAGAGGCGACAGTCAGTTTCATGCTAGACGCAATCGTCAGGCTAGACGCAATCGTGGCCTGACGATTGCGTCTAGCATGAAACAGACTGTCACCTCTAAGTGTTGAATTCTATGTTCACTTATATATATATATATATATATGTATATATATATATATATATATATATATATATATATATATATATATATATATAAAATTTAAAAAAAACGTATTTTTTAAAGGCAACATATGTTTTTAAAATAAAAAAAGTAATCCCCAATAATATATATGGACTGCACCAGCATTTAGTTAACCAGTTACTTTATTAAAATTTAAATTATGTAACGCCCAGTCACTACCCAGCACAGGAAGATTGCGCTGTATATATATATATATATATATATATATATATATATATATATATATATATATATATATATATATATATATATATATAACCACTCTGAAGATGGCTCGTGTGAGTCGAAAGCTTAAACGAAGGATCAACGTAATAAAAATTATCCAAATGTTGGACAGTTTTTGTCTTTATGTTGACCCAAAATTATAGCAGACATACGAACATTAGAACGGATCATGATCAGATATAATAGACATTCATTGTTTCTCATATTTAACAGTATATAAAGATATATATATATATATATATATATATATATATATATATATATTATATCTGATCATGATCCGTTCTAATGTTCGTATGTCTGCTTTAATTTTGGGTCAACATAAAGACAAAAACTGTCCAACATTTGGATAATTTTTATTACGTTGATCCTTCGTTTAAGCTTTCGACTCACACGAGCCATCTTCAGAGTGGTTATACGGATATTTTCACAATGATTTTCAATATCGAAGTTAACATTATGTTGATATAGAAGATTGCCATGCGACGATAACTGTCGCGGAATAGCAGACACAGTTCGTAAGTACAAGACGCGGTTCAGTGACGCCATACCACGTGAGAGGCCGAAATATTAACAACAGAAACATATGTTTAAATGCAATGTAATATGTTTTGACTAGCTTGAAATGTAATTTTGTTGTGTGTGGTTTGCTTTGTTTTAATGTAGATAGGCTCCAATATCTGAAAGTTCTTTTTACTTTGTGTCTATATGAGTATTATTGTCTTATCAACTAATATCTGTCTTATATTATGTACATGGCTATGGAAATAAGATTAAAGATTTATACATACATGCACACATACGCACTCATATATGTGATTGTGTGTGTGTTTATGTGTGCGTACGTGTGTCCGTGTGCGTGTTTGTTTAAATCTGATGTGAAATATTCACCCGCATTTACAAAGAAGTGCTTAAGTTTATACTTACGAAATCTGCTTTCGGTAAAAGTAAGTACAAGAAAGAGAACTGTAAGGAAGAAAAATATTTGGTAAAAATGTGATATTTTAGAAAGGACCAAATTGTTTAAGACATCAAAGTATTTTAGAATCTTTCAAATTAGAGTAAAACAAGTGAAATCTTTCATCTGAATAAGATACAAGAAAATGTTTACTTGGCATGGTTTTTTGAATCCTTATGGAATTATCTCATATGAGTATTTTGCGTTAATACTGCTTCGACAAGAACAATGAATCACAGTATTTGACAATAGCTCAGTAATTCATAATATCCATATTCATTAAAAACAAAATCGAGGTTCAATAAAACTAGGTGACATTTTAATAGATTCATATGAATAAATGCTACAGAATTCCAAAGCTTAACCTTTTAATATATAATTATTAAAAACTTTTACAATTATTCCAATATTTAAGACTCGTGCATAGTTTTCAAACATTACACATTAAAATTCATAAACTTAAAAAATATTGTTTCTTGGTACACTGAAATCTCAAATGTGAAATGTTTCACGTTGTATTAATTCATTATATGATCAAAAGTTGTTTTTAAGTTTGTAACATGTATACTAACAATCATCATACCGTAATGGAATAAAATTCGTGATTGCAACATTATATTTACGTTTCCACATTTTGGGGATTAAAAATTATCTCTAGAACTAAAGAACCATTGATTTATTCTAATGTTTACTAATCAACGGATAATCGAAGAACGCATCAGAAATATTCTAAGAGCACTTCGTGCAAATTACTCGATTCCACATTACTGAAAGGCAATAATGTATATTGTTAAATACGATGAAAACTTATAATTTATCTAATTATTTACTTTCCAAGCAATAATCCCCTACGATGACTAAATATCTTAATAAATTATCAAAATATATTTTAAAATTATTACCGCAAATATGCCATAATATCAGCGTCCTGGTGTCCATATCTTCCGATTTCAGATGTGGCAAACCCTTACTATTACACTTTATATAAACTTGCTAACTCCAATAACTATTGACCAAGTTTATCGAATTTAAATGGAAATCTAATTCCAGGTGGTTCCGAATTTCACAAGGCTTTTCTGTGGTCGATCCAAATTGATTTTCCTTCACGTTCCACATCTTATGCAGGTTGTTTCAGTGTTTAAACGTATCTATTTCCTCTTATCCATATACACACCCATATAATCTTTGATTGCATGTAATATTGTTTGTAAGTTTACTGTATCCAAAATTACAGTATGAAAGGTATAATACCATAACTAGAACAGAGTAGGAAATGTCAAACATCTTATGCAGATTGTTTCGGTGTTTAAACATATCTAATTCCACTTATCCATATACACACCCATATAATATTTGATTGTATGTTATATTGTTTGTCCAAAATTACAATATGACAAGCTTAAATTTTAATGAAATGTATTGGATACACTGCCTGTCAAAATCTTCAGATCAATGAAAATAAATAAAAAATATATCTTTTGCGTTGTTAGACACATCTACTTATTTGAATAGAGCTTTGAAAAAGGAAAATAAGAAAAGGTAACAATTAAAATTATTTTGGCATTTAATAGGAAAATATTAATACTGGGAAATTAGGCTAAATACGAGATGATCAAAACAGAGAAGGAGATGTCAAACAAGACGTCTCAGTAGTGGGTTGCGTGGCCGTCATTGTGAATATTTTTAAAAACTTGCTTTTTCATAGTCGATATAAACGACTGCAAAAAGATGGGCCAGAATTTTATTTCAAGTGGTGAAGATGGCTTCACGAAGATAATGCACTGTTTGGAATTGACGCCAATTTTATAGACATTCCTTGGCTTCCACCCACAAATATTTCAATGCATTTTATGCTGGGCGAACACGCTGGATGTTTTAAAAGAATCACTTTATTTGCCATGAAAAAAGTTCTTTGTACTGCTGGCATTATGGGTTGTAGCTTTGTCTCCTCGAAAGATCCAGTCATTTCTACATAAGCGAGGGCCTTTAATAAATAAGGATGATCCCTCTAACAGACCAACATAACCAGTCGCTATTTGACGCCCCTGTATAATCTGAAGTTCCATTCGTCCTTGGAAAGAGATAGTACCCAAGATCATGACTAAATCTTCTTCAATGTCTCTTGTAGAAAATGTCTCCAGTGGCATATCCTTATGGTGCCAGCAAATATCAAAAGCTGTCTCGACCATCCAGCTTACATTTTTTTCTCAGCAGTGAACAAAACCTTTTTCTAAATTTCTATGTCCCATGTTTTGCTCTTCCCAGCAAAGATTAATCGAGCTGTTTTGTGGTGGGGGGGGGATACGTGGATTTTGAAGATATTTACGACTTTTAAAGTTTTTCTCTCGGAGATGCCGCCTTATTGTTCTTGAGCATCATTCTGCGCCCGTAAGGGCCTTAATCTGGTTCGATCATCGGCTCGTGTCTTTCCGAACAACCCAACGAATACGCTTGCTTAACGCCGACGAAATTCTCTTGAGCTGTATGAGTATATAAATATGATTTAATATATAATTTTTCTATATGCAATATAAATATCTCATAAGATATACGATATATTAATAAATAATTACACAAAATATTTTACATAAACTATATAATATGTTAAGAAATTTTAAATAAATATTAAAAATATGATAAATCTTTATTACTATAAATCTCTATGAAATTTGTTTGCTTGCTTGTGTGTTTGCCACCGTGCACACGTAGTCATATATAGAGAATGGGGGAAAGAAAGATGTGAATTTATTATCGTGTAGGAAGGGGGAGAAGGAAATGAATTGACAGTGAGACCAAAAGAAAAAAAACGCTCTTTGTTTTCACCCCTCACTCCTTCCACCTCTCCCTCTTTCCACATCTCTTCCTTTCTAAATCTCGCTCTTTCCACATCTCTTCCTTTCTAAATCTCGCTCTTTCCACCTCTCCGTGTTTGCGTGCACGCTTATTTATATTTCAATTTTCTTAATAAAAACAATGATTTAAATATTTAAATAATATTTTTTGGCATATTCCAAAATATTTTCAAGTGAATAGGATTTTAAAATATTTTTGGCGTATTAAAATTTTTTTTTAGTTAGTTTGATTGTAAAATATTTTAAGTGAATAAGATTTAAAAATGCAAGTTGTTTATACAGTAATTATTTGTATTTCAACTTTCTTCAAACACACATTTTTTTAATGTTGAAATCAACTCCAGTGTTTTATAAACTGAAGCTTCACTGACCCAACTGGTCACTGGTAGTACCAACTGAAATTTGTAAATCATTAATTGAGAACTTCAAGAAGACGTTGGCTGCTGTAGAAGTGAATAATGGTTATTCTACAAAGTATTAAATGAAGATCTACTCTTTTTTTGTCTTGTACGAATAATTTGTTTCACCCATTAAAATGGAAAAATGGGATTTATTTCTATTAAATTATTTTTTTCTGTTTTCTACGCATATTTAGTTATTATGCATGTGTGTACAGTTAATTATATGAAAATTATGTTTATTCGTTCTTTGGAAAGACAATAAATTAAAAATGTGTTTGTGTACAAATTTTTGTTTCACCTCACTGTAAATGACGTTGTAATCTCTGTCTTCCTGTTATCGAAATCCTTCATGTTTTGGGAGATAGACCCCCATAACGATATATATATTCTTAAACTACATTACCCAGGGTACTTGTATAAGAATATTTCATTTTGAACAAAGGGAATCCCCGGGGGAAGCAACCACCACGGGGTTTTTTTCCATTTTGATTTAAATTAAATTTAAATTTGAACAAGAGAATTGCTCCTATCCAAAATATAGAAAGAGAAAGCCAGAAGTTTGCGGTCACATCGGCAAGATCAAAATGAGATAATATAGACGTCAAGTTGAGCAAGAAATCGCCAGTCAGTGGGTAGTCCATTGCAATACATATTTATGTAGACAATTTAGGCGTTTTGTCTATATTGAAATCTGCTCATCAATTCATTCAGTCTTACATTGTATCAAATGCATATGAAAGGGGTCAGTTCAAACTGTTTTTGCATACCCCCCACTGAAATCTTTTCCCCTTTAAATTAAAATTAAATTTGAACAAGAGCATGACTCCTATCCAAAACATAGGCAAATGCCAGAAAATGGGGGTTGCATCGGCAATATTATTAATTAATACTGAAATACATCCTTTTTCTTCATAGATTATAACAATGATTTAAAATCAATCATCATTTTCTTACAAACATATGTGTGACACGCAGCGAGGCGCACGTAATTCATCTAGTATTAATTAAAGTTTATGGATATTTTAGTACGTATTTTGGCAAATTGCCTCATTTTTTCGTCTTTTTTTGTTTTAATGGTGAGATATTTAAAGAAGAGTTATTAGCAATGTTCTTTTTCATTATGCATAAAAGTATTACCCATATGTCGATACGCTGCTATTGTATTATGAAAATTATTGCTTGTTTACTAATCATGGAAGCTGTGGGTTTCTGTTTTTTGCACATATTAGTATAATCTATAATTGTTCCCACGATTCTCAACTATTATCCTTAGGGTTGGGCTCATATTTGTAAAGTCTGTAATATTATATAATACTAGAAAGAAAAGGAGGAGAGATAAATGCAGAAAGTTCGGAGAGACACCTTGTTGCCATAATGGCGATATTGTTAACTATCAGTTTTTTTTATTTTGTTTTATTTAGTAAGATATATTTCGTGGAAATATATGTATGACTGTAATATCTAGTTTTCATAAAAATAAATATATATTTTCTCTGGGTATATGCAGTAACATGCCGATTAATGTGTTAGGGTCATGGAAACGACCAAACTAATGTCTGTTGTGCTCTAACATTTGGCAACGCGAAATAACTTATTGGATTTCGAACGGGATATAATAATTATAGGTCATTCCAATTCTAAAATTATGGGGACACTAAACAGTTAAAACTCGTTGTGACAAATTTTATATTAAGGTTAGATAAATTCTCAGTTGTAGTCATTATTGAGCTGGCAGTTAGTATTGCGTGACAAGTTTTATCAAAGTTATTTGTGCTATTTCTTTTTTGTATCTGTGGATTTTCTACGCTTTCTTCAGCACATTATATATGAGATAATTAGGGCATTGGAAGAGTTTAAAATGTTTTAAATGTATTTTCTGAATGTAAATAAAGACGGTTATAAATTCCAAGTGGTCTTAAGTAAAAGCCTATAATTATATCGGATTTTATTTTTTTTTATTCTTGTGTGACATGAAAGGTTCTAATAAGTTTCCAGTTTTTAACAGGTAGTTTAACTTTGTGGTCTTTCAGTAATGCAATGTCCACTATCTGATATGTTTTGCTTAAATCCTATACTCTGGTTTGCAATGACTGTCCCTTAGCATTTTATTTTGCATATATTAGTTCACATAGTTCCCAGTAGAGTATGTCCGCGGCATGTTATATGTCATTCTTTACTAATTGTTTTACTGTGTTCGATTATTTCTGATTAACATTTTCATTTATATCTCCGTAGAAGGCGATAATTACTATTCTATTGTATCTTGTCTACGGTAGAGTAATGGATAACGGCTTGGATTGAGGAATCGGAGTGCCGAGTTCGAATTCCAGTCGATTCTATTACATTCACTTACGTGCTAATACACTTGGGAAAGGTGTGAATCCTCTTCTTCTCCCTCCAACTATGGATAAATAGCAGGACAGACTTGGTTCTATATCCTTGGATGGCAACTGGTCTAGGAGAAGGACAGCTCTGAATTCAAAACCTGCGGAGGGTCGTTTGGGGACCTTGTGGCATCCGTTGCACCAGGTCCCTGTATTCGTCCCTCCAAAAAGTGTGGATGGCCCTGCACAAAGCCTTCACCACTATAATCAAATCCTGTGTCGGGCTTTCAGTTTCTGTGAACTGATCTGTCTAACCCTCATACGTCGAGTTCGACGGGAGAGCGATAAAAAAAAAGTATCTTGTCTATGTTAGGTGTAACATAGATTTAATACACTTGTTTTAATAATCTAATTAATATCTAACATGTTCAGAATACTATTTTGAGTAAAATAATCGAGGTACATGTTTTCTTTTTTTTATGGTCGCTTTGTTAAATGAATTAACTGTCCTTATCTTTTTGTTGTTATCAGAACGTTTCGGCTGCTGTGCCTTCCGGTCTTCATCAGGAGCTTGACGATCCGGATAAACTTTAGCGAAATTCGTACTGAACCACTTATTTAATCTATGGGAATAGATCGTTCTCGTTCAACCGTCCATGTCCAGGAATATCTTGTGCAGTTTTTATTTAGTACTGCTCAATTACTGTTTGTTATGTTTCCACAGAGTCTAGCGACTGAACTAACATTACTATAACACCAAATTCACATTAACTAGGCCTAAATAAACAAACGATATTTTAAAAGGAAAAAATATATATCTTTTGGGAGATATTTATAAAAAAAATATTTATACATTGCATACTTTATATTCATGCATATTTATATCGTAAGTTTAAAGTTTGTTTTTTATATTTTACCCTGAAAATGGTGATCTTTAGTCAATATCGATTTTTCTTTAATAATCGGTCAATTGTTCTTTTTTATTGTTTCTATTTTCTTAATAATCTCATACTTTTTAAGCGTTTCTTAATAAGATCTTTATTTTTTCAGAATTTATTCAGTAATTAATATATTTTTTTTACTAAGCATGGCATTTTAAGTTTATAGCCTCTAAAACCAATTAATTTGTTGATTTAATATTTATATTGTAACCAATAAAACTTACAATAGAAAATAATTAGCATTCTTTAAGCCATTCCTTGAGATTGTTATTTAGGAAAAACACGATTAGTGTAACTTTAAACTTTTAGTGCTACTTTGAATTTTACTTTGAATTTTATTTTGAAGTTTACTTTAAATTTTGCTTTAAATTTTACTTTGTATAGCTTACAATGTACCATCCAGTCAACTTTGTATAATGTTTATTTTAATGTCTAATTCATCCACTTTTCTCAGTTTTTCTGCTGCTTTTAAAAAAGGAAGGGGGTTGTCTTGTGTCGGTATACACAGGATAGGTTAGCGCTCTTGCCACAACAGATAAAGGGTGGAGGAATGTTTTAAATATGTTAAAGGAAATAGCAATTCAATCATGCCGTACGCAAGACATTTTGAAAATTGAAAGTTATCTCGGACGATATTCTAAGACGATACTTAACTTGAAGAAAACTTGAACCAGGACTTGTTCAGAGGCATCTCATATTCATACTCATAGGATAAGAGTAGTTTTAATTACCTACCCAACGTTATCGTGGTAATGAATATTTCGATTTATGCTAAGTTAAAACTTAAGAATTATCCTTTTTGTTTTAATAGGAGTAGATAGGTCTACTTATACCCCGGTCCATAACGTTTCCCTTCCTTCGGACAGGAGTCCTGTTCAGGAAGGATTTTCTGAGGTCTTAATAAGGGTGACCGTCAATAATTTTAGTGATATAAAGGGATAGTGGCTACTATTATTTACCAGAAAGACCCGTGAAATTTCCACGGAACGACTAATAGAATGTTAAGTAAACAATAAATTTTTCCACATATATGTATGTATAGCAATAACGCATTGAAGAAGGAGCAATTAAAATCTCTAGATATATAAAAGAATGAGATACTTAGGCTGCAAATAGTAAGATTGATTATATTTGTACGGGTATATTTACAAATACATAAAGTTTAGCTATGAGGTCTATCTTCTTTTAACACACAATACTCATAGACTGGGAAAAACACATAGAGATACTCGGGAGTGTTCACCATGTGTGCAAAGACTGCCAATGTAATTAAGGGTTTCCAGAAGTTCTGAAAACAATCCACTTCTTCAAGTCATACCTCTCGGCAGAAAATGTTCTTAGTAACAGTTCGGCCTCTTCTACTTCTTTGTCCGTCTGTCCCCGTTACCTTAACCCTTACATCTGAAATTTTGCCAACTCTAAAGGATGCCACATACAATTGCCCGTGACTGAACAATAGCTGAGGTAAAAACAATCTCACCTTCACAAATATCTGCCCCTGTAACTTGTTAATAGTCATGGCATGTGGCAAACGGACAGGAAACTGGGTTCTCTCCAAAGTCAGTGATAAGTTAGTCGATTTATTCTGGGGATGGGGACGAGTCTGACAATTAGTGAGCCGCTAATCACGATCTACCGCTGAATTGTCTCTTACTTCAACAGAAACATAGTCATTACCATTGTACACGGACTTGAAGATATATTTAATGATTTCACTGATGAGCAAATTTTCAGTGCCTATTGAGACACAATGAAACACAGAAATGAAATGAAAGAATTGCAATCCGAAAAAGTTTAGTTGGTTTATTTTCAGTAAGGGAAAACAACCCTTAAAACACCTGACCTTTTAACGATAATGTCATTTAGTGGCCATCATAAAATCTTTTCTGAGGCCAATTTAATTTTCATGATATTAAGTAAGTGGGTTGTAACATATGTAAAACGATATGTTTACTAGAATTTTCTGAAAAACAAAGAACGCAAAAATAATTTAATTATTTTCCGAATA
Organism: Acanthosepion esculentum; assembly: GCA_964036315.1. Lineage (NCBI taxonomy): Eukaryota > Metazoa > Mollusca > Cephalopoda > Sepiida > Sepiidae > Acanthosepion > Acanthosepion esculentum. The sequence continues at coordinate 77,287,271 of OZ038492.1, read as the reverse complement.
AGTCCTGAAAGTTACTAATTTCAAAGCGAATGAAATAAAGTCTAAAATAATAAAATTAAACATTAGATTTAAAATTGAATTCAAGTTTATCTTTCAAACGTTTTTTTTTCAAAAGAACTCTAACAAAAATTAATTAAAAAAAACAAGAAAAGATAAAATAAAAACAAAAAACAACTTTCTTCTGAAATAGGAGTTAATATAAAAATAATTTGAAAATAAATTGCAAAATGACATGCAAATTAAAAAAATAAGAATTTCAAATAGAAATTTAATAAGGTAAGTTAAAGTAAAAGCTATTTTTTCTAGAATTAGGTTCTAATTAGTTAAGTGAAACTAAAAATAGTAAATGGGTTGTAACATATGTAAAAAGTTATGTTTACTACAATTTTCTGAAAAACAAAGAACGCAAAAAATTCCCATCATTTGCAAATACGTCATGAAAGTTTTATTAAAATCCGACAATTATTTAACCGTCGTCGCCGACTTTTTCCCAAAATTTCGGATGTTCTAGACATGATTAAAAAATTTAATAAATTAATCAAAAAGTGCTTTTCTCTTTACACTTAATAATAGCAAACATTTTGACGATAATGAATTTGATTTTTATTAATTTTGGGGCCTTTTTCATCATGCTATGATGTACATATACAAAAGAAATACAAGATAATATATACACAAAACACGAAGAAAAAATTGATAAAAATGGACTGTTATAGGCATTCGCCATTACTGCTCCTCTAACTGCTTTGGAGTAGGTGAGGTTAAGGGTGTTTTTTTGAAAATTGCCAACATTTGTTGACGGCAAGAGTGAGATGGAGTGGTTTGTGTGTGTTTTCTTGAAAATCACCACCAGTGAGGCGCCGAATACAGATCAGTACTGAAGAGTGTAACGGACGGACAGACTAAGTAACTAACTAAGGAAGGAACAAGCATAATTATAATAAGATACTAAGATTACCACGTTGGCAGTTTTCTGGTTGCTGCATCCGACTGGTAGATTGGAGCCCAGACTTGGGTTATGCCTAGAGAGATAGCTCTGATCAACAGTCACAAAATATCGGGGTTCTTGCATCGTCATGTCGCGTATAGAAAAGTAGCCCTGCAAACACATCTGGTGACCAAACCTGGGGCCTCACTATGCTGTAGTCAATGCCAATTCCCGGTCGGCACATTACCTTAGATGTCAGGCAGCTACTATTATTCTGGGCCTTTCCATAAATAAACGAAATATATCTAAACCAGCTAGCCCCCACAAGTCTTTCTTTATCCAACACTCGTGGTATTCGTACCAATTTATTTTTTGTGTAAACATTCCTCTTGTACAACTCTCCTGGCGTCCTCGCTCCCTGTGAAACCAATTTGAATTCTTCAATCTCTTCCACTGAATTCTCTGTTCCTGGAAATCTTCCTCTCTTTCGGAAGGACTTCAGTTTCCACATGCTTGACCTTGGTGTCCATGTTATAGAGCATCTCCAAATGGCAAGGGAACTCTCTTTTGAGTGTCCAGACTCTTTTTGCACGTGCCTTTGTCTTTCTCTACTAAACTCAGTCTACTAAATCTCTTCCCCTATCGTTCCCCATTGCGCTAATGACAGTTGCGTGCTAGACAGACCCTCAGATAGTACAGATAAGACACTCTTTCTAATCCAATATCTTTGTGATCAGCTACTTCAGTGCTCACCATGAGAATGTGTATAATCACTCTAATGCCAATGACCTCGCTGACATCAAAACCTTGAACTCTCCTATCATTCAATCCCTTACTCAAGATACTACTTGAGTAAGGGATTACTTCCCCACGCGTTTCCACCGTAATCTTTACGGATAAGCCTCTTTTAATCATTCTGTTTATAAATATGCTACTGAGTTCTCTTCCTGGGAGAAAGCTGGCATCGAAGCTTTCGTTCAATCACGGAAATACCAAATGAAATCAAGATCATCACCTTGGCTGTCACCTGTCTGCTCAGCCGTTACACACCATAGGAAACACTTCTTCCGGTTATACCAGAGCGACAGGTTTAACAGTAACTGACGTCTATTTGTCATTGTTCGTAACGATTGCAAGCATGTCCTCAAATAGTCCTCAAAAAGTCACTGTATGCTGAAAGAATAAGACACCGTGTAGCCTCTCAGAACTTTGATTCTAGAGATTACTGTCGGGTCTGCCAGAGTGTGCTGAGCAATAGCAGATCTTCACTCCCTTCTCTTTTCAATCGATTTGAAGTATTGACATACTGAAGCTAAGGTAGAGAGATTTGCTAGGATGTTCGCTTTAAACTCCACTCTTGACTCATCTGGATTTTCTCTGTCTTTCAGATTTTCTCCCTAGAACTGAGCCTGTAATGAGTGATATGCGCATAGATCTATAAATGTTTTCAGACCTTATTTCTAGATTAGAGCCCCACAAAGCAAGCGGATGTGAGGAGATCCTTGCAGTCGTCTAAAAATATCCTTCTAAGTTGATTTTGTTCTCTTCAAACATTATCACAAATGCCGCGCTGCTTCTTCTCTTCTGGCTTTTTGGAAGTCCCCCTCTGCAGTTCCTGTTTTGATGAATTCTGGTGATCCTCAAATTATGGCCATATTAGTTTTTTTAAGGCTCTAATCAATACCGAATTAGATAAGCATCTGACTTTGCTTTTGGACAAACACTATGGCTTCCCATTTGCCAGGTCTACTGCCGACATATTAACGATCATCACTGAATTTATCTATCAAGCTCTAGATAAAAAGTGGTTCTAGGCGTTCGACAGGGTTTAGGATGCTGGCCTTCTACGCAAGCTCAAGGGCTAGTGTCACTGGACAAATGTTTGGTTTAATCAAATCCTTCCTAGCAAATCGTTTAATGAAGATTGTGTTGAATGGGCTCGCATCCAGATTTTGTCATACTAACTCAGGGGTTCCCCAGGACTCTATTCTAAGATTTACGCTCTCCTCCAATGTCATCAGTTCCCAGTTAGGTATTTATACTGATGGCATAAGCATTTACTCTTGTCTTAATCGACGTTCTTTTCTGCCTGTAATCAGCATATCCGATGCCAAACTCCAGGAGAGCAACACTCTTCGCCTTTTTGGTTTTACAATATCCACTGACATGAAGTGGAGCAATTAAATCAAATCAATTGTTACGTTTACTACAATGAAAATCATTCTCGTCAGAATACATCTGTCACATTTATAACTCTACAATTCCATTGTACATGGAATACTGTTGCGATGTCTGGCCTGGTGCTTCCGCTGTACAAAAACTCGAGATTCTTGGCACAATTCATAGAAGCGCCTATAATGTAATAGATCAATAACATGGCATCTCATCTTCAGTCGCCTTCTCACCAATGTGGCGTGGTTCCCCTCTGTCTTTTCTACTAATATTTTCATGGCATCTGTTCTGAGGAGCTATTTTTCCTGATACCTTGACTATATGAAGTTACGCGGACTACTAGATCAGCAACTAGATCTCACACTTTTACTGTTGAACTACTTAGATGCTACCGTCACTTCTCCTCTAACATTTTTTTCTCGCAACTCCCACCTGTGAAATCCCCTTCCAAACTCTTGCTTCACTGATAACTACAATCTTCAAGAATTTAAGTGCAACGTCAATCCTCATCTTTTGTTTTCTTGGACCCTGTTCCTTTTGGTCCATTCCTAAATCCTCTCCATTTTCAGTCTTTTCATTCTCGTTCACATTTACACCCTTTAACCCCCTGTCTTCTAGCGGCATTACCGTGTTGCTTAGGGTGAAACAATTAAAAATATATATACAATTTGCCTATATTTTATTTTTCACCGAGTTGTAAATCATTTTTAAATCTAATTTAAACCATTTGCTAGTTGGTAAAAGTAAGAAGAAGCTTAAGATTGGACATTTATTGCGATTAAGTAACACTGAAAAAATAATAAAATTCAGCATAATAATGGGTTTATGTAGACATTAACCAATAAAATCATATGATATAAACATAATTAATTATAAAGTTTCTTCGTGATTCTACATCATTCCACAGCTGTCTACTGAATTCCTTTCTTCTTTAGAAGATTTTTCAGAACATTATACAAATCTATTTCAGTGTTACTCCTCCCAAGAAGAGCTGTAATCGTTCCCGTAAATCTGGTGGCAGAAAAGCGGGGTAGGGAATCAAGTGAGAGGACTTCTACAAAACGAACACTTCACCCCACAAGCCACAGATAGATCATTAAATCAATTCCTAGAAGAATGTCTGTCCTAAACTCTATTTTTAAAGATCCTGGGACAGCTTTTCAATATGATCAACAGTGTTCTATGACAGGGACAAGTTAGTTTAAACTTGAGATATGACTCCCATATTTTAAACTTGAGATATGACTCCCATATTTTAAACTTGAGATATGACTCACATATTTTAAACTTGAGATATGACTCCCATATTTTAAACTTGAGATATGACTCCCATATTTTGTGAAGCACAAAATTCATATTAGAAACTCAGTGATTCATTGTTCTGGTGTAAAAGTGAAATTTCCGCTTCTAAAATCTCCCCCCAAAAAACATTAGTAGAGTTGGTGAATGGGGGATTCACCACAGATAAATAATTCCCTAGTAGTATCTGTCAGAATAACTCTTCCTTTCAAATTCATGATTTTATATTAGTTAACAACTGGATTTTTTTTTTTGTTGTGGCATTCACCCTGGATCGGTTAAGCCGGCTCCTTCCAAAGAATCCACGCGTCCCGAACGAAGGCCGACCACGGCGATCCGTCGCTAATGCTGAAACGAGCGACAGCTATTCGCGACGGCGCTGAAACGAGCGACAGCTATTCCCGACGGCGGTGAAACGGAGTAACAAGGGAGTTTGAACTTCACACACTTCGCGTGCTATCCCAGTGGAGGGAGGAATATGCTCTTACTTGCCGCAGAATTTCCACAGACGCAGAGGCCGCCGGGTGCCGGTGCAGACGCCGATTGGTTTTGAATTCAGAGTTGACCTTCTCTTAGACCAGTTGCCATCCAAGGCTATAGAACCCAGTCTTTCCTGCTATTTACCCATAGTTGGAGGGAGAAGAAGAGGATTCACACCTTTCCCAAGGGTGTTAGCACGTAAGTGAATGTAACGGATTCGACTGGAATTCGAACTCGGCTCTACGATTCCTCAATCCATTACTCCACAGTGCCTCCTCTTAAAACTGGATTGATGCACATTGTTAACTAATATAAAATCAATCATTAATATATAAAAAGTGTTAGATTTTTTTTCATTTTTTTTCCATTTCAGGGCAGGTGGGATGATTGATAACAGATACCGATCGATGCATTCGCTAATGCGTGAATATTTTCTCATGTTTTAATTACATCGACTTTACAAAGAAAGGCACGCCTTTTTGTAGGCTTTAATGAAAAATAAGATTATTTATTATTAGAAATCACAGTAAAATGAAAACGTCCAAGAAAATGTCATTGTATCAAACTTTTCCAAAATTGTATATCTTGTCTAAGGAAACAACAGGTAGTCGTTTGTACAGAGATATATGCACGTATAATATTTTCGTTTTATAATACAATCGCCTAACAGATATGAAACATACTTAAAGAAACAGAGATATGGTTCGAAGCAAACATAGATAATGCATAATCAACCTGGCGAACTTGAGTGAATAGATTTCGGGGCAGGGTTTGGAGATTGCAAAATGACAACATTTCTTGAGAGTCGCAAAAAACATGAAGGTCAAAGCTCTTCCGGTCATTATGAAGAACAATGGGTAAAACATAGAAAAAAAGACTGGATTAACAGGTATCAAGAGCAAAATAAGATTAATCCAGACAACAATAATACTAAAAATAGCTAAATTAGCGTGCTGAAGTGTTGACTCCTGCTAATATTTGATCTGTCAAAGCTACTAAGTATTACTATTAGTGAGAATACCGGAAGAACGAACGATAATAATAATAATAATAATAATAATAATAATAATAATAATAATAATAATAATAATAATAATGATAATAATAATAATGATAATAATAATAATAATGATAATAATAATAATAATAATTTTATGAATCAAAATGAAGGAATTTTCTTGAAATGAGGATAAATATTTTATATTTAATTCTTACAGAAATTTGATTATCTTTACGGCTGCCACTTTTAGTATCAACTAAGGCGAGAACTACATAAGTTTCAGTGAAATTGTATATAATTAATGGTAATTTATTAATATATATTTTTTGTTATTCTTTAAATACAGGAAAGTAATTTTCAAAAACAATGCATTGTTTTTATGCGTTTCGTGTCGTCTCTGACCAGTTTTTCAGACCTGAACTCTACATCATAGACTGCATGAACGACGAACAATTTTCTTTGTTTTTATCTGGATTTATTATAAGGAACAGTAGTAGTAGGATCGCTTCTAGGCGGAAGCGTGAGGCAGAATAATTGATCTAGAGATCGTATGTTAACTCCATAACTAAAATTCCGTTATTACGTACCCATAATAAGGAATATGTTTTAGTGGGGATGTTGACCCTTCTAATTCTTGTAATTGTCTTGTTTTTTTTTCGCGTTGTTTGGGGTCTTATATAAAACCTTTAACAAAAGTATACTACCACTGTCATAATTCCACACCGATACATTTCAAACTATCCCAACTCAGGTAAGCACTTTGCCATTCTGTGCCATCTAACGCATTCTGTATTAGTTTATAGTTTACCCGTATAAGCTGAATTTTGACATTCATATTCCATACTCATGCTACAAATATTATCCAAGGCCATGATTTAGGACATATGTAGTCAGTACAATTGACTCATTGACTAAGCAGAATTATTTTTAGAATCTCTTCTTGGTCGAACTGAGAAGGTTTCAGCATCTCTTAATGGCTTAGAAGCGCGTTTTCTACATATACGTTCCGTTAAATACACAGCCGAAACCTCTTATCAATCCGAATGAAATGAAACCGTAAATTATGGAACCGCAACATATCTTGACAGTCCTGAAGTGTTGTTTTCGGTGTCTGGTAATAAAAATATAATGTGACTTATATGTCCTGCATTAAATGTGGACGTTATTTGAATCAGTGACCCTTGTCTGTTACCACAGACAATTCAAGTTGAACACCCCTAGTAACGATCAGTGGTCGACCCACGTTATGCATAATGCCTTCCATCGGGTTCCCAATACACATGTGACACAGTAGATCGAGTGATGTTTCCTATCCCCACAATTTTAGAAATGAAATGATCCATAATTATCACATCCCACTCGAACTCCAATAAGTCATTTCGCCTTGCAAGATGTCAGAGCACGTTTACATAACGTCAAGGTACATTGGCGTCATCTATCATTACATTTACATACTTCTAACCCATAACTTTTAGTACGTCTGTGCATATATTCAGAGTAAAATATATATTTACTACTTTATGAAAAATAGATCATGCACATATTTCCGTTCTTTTGGTTGCTATCTGTTCCTATGTTGTCGGAGATTTCTTCTTTTTTGCGAGGCATACTTCTGCTCTATGCGATAGGCAACAATAAACTACAGAAGAACTCAAAACTGATCACTGCATTTAAGAACTGCATTCATATTTAAGCCTGCTTTTAAAAGTTCAACGATAATTCTTCTGTGGCCACTTAATTTAAATGCAATTTGATGTACGTATGTCCTTGATTTCCGTACAAACAATTACTTTTTTATTTCATGGATGACATTCGCTGAATTTCGCAATTAATTTCAATTATTCCCAAATTTATTTCCAAGTTATAAAAACTGAAATCGTACAAAAAAAAAGTCGTAAAAATTCCGTAAAAATCGCCGCAAACAATCGCAGTAATGAAAAGTTGGGAATCCAAAATTTCAGAATTACGGGTCCGGATCTGACCCAGATTGTTTTTAATTTGCTCACGGATTCGGCCTGATTCCAAAGTGGTATGGTATGTTGGGCTATGGCGTTTAGGAGTAAAGTTGAAAAAGTGTGACACACTGACATTCGCATTTATTTAAATAGATGGAAAATTATATTTATGCATGTATATATTTATAGATAATATTTATATATATATATATTTATATTAATTCCTATTTATATATTATTATTTATTAATCTTCTTGGGATCCAAAACGCACAACTCCTACGTCCCATTCGTGGATCCTGGGAAACGTCAGAATAGTAGATCTATTAGCAGAGTGAAATAAGGCTGGACCTTCATTGACCCTCGGCCACTACGGTAGACTTGAGGGGCTGTCAAGAACCTTTAAATGGTAGGTTGAATGAGCTCTAGTGCCTCCATTTGGGCAATTCGTAAAGATTTGGGTTTTGGCAACCCCAGGCTGCTCCATTATTTAAGACCACCTGTTTCAGGCATGTGATGAGCCGCGGAAGAGGCCGTGAATCGAATTGTGTTGGCATGAATTAAGCGAACCCTCGTCCACCTTAAACAAAATCACGCGTCTATCCAAGAAACACTACCTGACTCTAACGTCAACAAGTGAACATCTGATGTCCATTCGTATCCCGCTTCTCACTAAGATCTACCTTACGTTGATCTTAGTCTATTCTCCAAGTCTAGACTCAGGCGACGAAATTTAAAAAGCTTTCTACGACGCTCATCGCTATACTCCGAGCCGCTTCACGAAATGATAAACTGATCATCCTTGATGTCTTCAACGCCCGACGCGGTCACAATCTACATCTCTGACAAGGCAATCTCAGCAAACATGTGATTAGAAACGGCAACGCCAACGGACTTCTCCTCGTCCTTGAACTCTGTTCAGAAAACGACCTGACGGTTACAAAAACCCTTTTCCCTGTTTCAATCCGCCACAAAACACCCAAAGTCAAAAACCTGGTATATTCTGGATTCCGTGTTGAAAAGCATCCAAGACAAGAAAGGCGTGAGGATATTCAGGACATTAGCAGGCTCTGATAACTTCTAAACCGATCAATGGCTTGTGATCTCACATCTCAACTTTTCCACCTCCTCGGTATCTCAATACTCAAAAGCTCAAATCGAGATACAACTGTCGTAATCTGAACGATCCAGGAACCCCACCAAATCTTCCAAGTAGCAGTTAATTAAAATGTGATTGAAAGGGAGAGCGTTATCCGATCAGGTGCAGACGAGCTCATCGGTTACTCACACTGCAAGAACTAAGACTGATTCGCTGAGAATAGTCAAGTCACCGAACATCTGATCAAAAAGAAAAGAGTAACCCGTATTGCTTTCGAAAACAACCAGGCGAGAAACAATAAGAAACGCCTGAATCAAGAAACTCAGATATGCCACAGGCGCCTCAGAGTGATTCAGAACACTTAAAATGAGAGACAAAACGTTAATACTTGCGCAGCTAATTCCTGAATAAAAACAACAGAAATTACTATTAATATAGTGAATTGCCTTTGGAAGTTTTCAACGACTTTCAATAACTCGGCAGTATTTTCTCGCAACCCCAGAACATGCAAAAGAGATATGTTACCCCATTCTGTGTCAAATCCACTCAATGGGCCTTCGGAAGACTCAGCAAGTCTGTATTCAACAACCACAGACTCTCTTTCCGAACGAAACTTTTCTGCGCTGTAGTAATTTCCACCTACCTTGCTCTACACTTGTGAGACATGGACTCTGTATCGAAAGGACCTGAAAAAACCTGAACGATTCGAACAGCCAAGGTTCTTAGAAGATCCTCAGCAAGTGGCAGGAGGGACGCACCAACAGCTCAAAAAGGCCAAACATTGAAGCCGCCACCTTCAATTGGTCAGGACGAGTCACCCGAAGGGCCTTTTCAAGACTCTCGTGGACCACCCTTTACAATGGGCTCGTCAACGGAAAACTACATCGCGGAGCCCCAAAACATATTTAAAAGCCAACTGAAGTTTTCCCTCTTTGAAGCCGATATCATCCCTAACATTTGGAAAACAGAAGCCCCCAACCGTCCATCCTGGCGAAGAGCAATTCATTTCATTTCGGTTGTTCCACTTTCGAGGAGAGCAGAAAGTCTGGAGATGAAGTAAAAAGAAGTCAAAGTAGGGCTCGGCAAGACCATCAGCCTCCCTAACATGCGACCAATGTTCATTCTCGTTTGGCCACCAAAGGTGTCGCATGCTGGGATCGCCTCCCCCAGGTCTATAACATCAAGGTCACCTTCCTGACAAATCGACCATGATGAAATTCTAACCAGGGACTAATTGTCGAAAAGCAAACTTTCTAACCACTGGCAGTATAAGTACTATGTTGATTCATTCATATAAATACACATTAGCAGAGATACTCAGAACACATGTATATCAATTCTCTTATTCGTCTTTTTCTCTTTAACGTGTCCCTTCAGAACGTAAGCGATCATGACTCTCCACAACCTCTTGTACTTTGTATCCCTTAGTACATTTTCACTTTTTTGCTATGTCTCCTAATCCCTGTTCTGACAACCGTTTACACACTTTCGTCGTGTAGACTATGATTTCTTCTTCCCTCTTGCCCTCAATATGGCATGTGAGTGTTAAATGTTCCAAGCCCTCTTTCTTCATTATATGCACTAGAAATTTCAACTATCCCTTTTGGGATGCAACACAGTCATAAAACGCGCACAAAATCGAACATGTCAGCGAAATTTTATCCTCGCGTAATTCAATCATATATTAATGACCGAAAGGAAAACACAATCAGTTGAATAAAAAAATAATTAAAAACCTTCCCATGCATAGATAAGTTGTTTCTTGGGACTGATGCCACACACATAAATCATACAGCTAATTTAAGTTAAATTTTAACTCTGTGAAAAAATAGATGACATACTTACTTTTAAAAAGCAATTTTAATACTACCTTTAAAATATCTTTAAAGACAATATGAAATATGAAATAATTCTATATATAACTGTTTAATAATTGCTTCACATTCGAAATATACGATTAACATAGCACAAGATAATCTAAGATGAAATCCTCTAAATAAGAAATTGTCGAAATTCCCAAAATGATGAACAAATTCAGCAATTCGCAATTAGTGCTCTAATTCTGTTTAAAAAATGTTTAGTTTCTACAATTAACTTTTCATTTATCACTGTCTTTAAAAGAAACAATAAACTCTACTATAAATATATAATTATATATAATTAAACTATGGTACTTTATTTGAATATTCAATCCCAATACGAAGCATGCCTTTGATATCAGCTTCTTCTGAAAATGAGGTACATAGAATTTTTACCTTTAAATCGTAAAACCCAAATATTGTAGGGAGTCTTCTCATTTGCCTTAAAATTAACATATTAGATAAGTAAAGCATCTCTGCGATGTCCCATGTCGTATGACCGGAATCAGTTTTTTCATTTGATAATCATCAATAACTGGGGATCAATCAGTAAGTTTTCAATCGTCCTGATTAAAATTTTTTTCTTCTGAATTCAGCGAAAATTACTTTCAGCTATGGAACCTTCTCTATAAACGCCACATACGTCTTTTGACTTTTTTTACCGCGTTTTTTCTCCATCTCCGTAAATTAAAGAGAATCAAATGGCAAAAATGCACATTATTTCTTCTATTTTCACAAAATATTTCAAATTCACAATCCACACACTAATCAAATAAAATACACCTTGAAATTTTATCTTTCAAAATATGTATATATGCCAGAAATCTTAGCCACGTAAGAAATGAAATTAAATGTAAAACCTTCTGCAGTTAATTCTACGTATTCCTGTTGTTCAGCGATTTCATTTTGTCATTTCTCAAAGTTATATACAAGACATGTATTTTTCTTCTTGTGTCCATGAGTACCATAGTTACATTTATTGAATTATTAGTGAACACACAATTATAATTATAATAAAGAAATTGATCGGCTTGTAATGCTATATTTTAAAGAGTATTAATCGAAAACATATGCTACACATCCTTGTTGACAGCAATTCTCTTTATTTTATTGTTTTTGTTATTAATTCTTTGGGAAATATTTGTCGATCCACACATATTAGAAACATACACCGCTATTTTGCATGCAACATCTGCCATCAATAACAAAACAAATCATCTGTATTAACTGAAGCTTGCATTTTACAAGATACCAATAATAACATTCTGTTAATTAGAAATGCAACAGTTCAATACCAGCATGGGCTGAAAAGTTTAGAGGCTGACTATGAAGATGTGATGCTAGAGCTGTAAAATATCGCATGCATTAATTTCAACTCTTCTTATTAATAACTGCATTGTTTCCTCCCATGTAAATTAGCATCTGACGGTTCAAAGACTGTTCATTCTGTTGGCCAAAAAACTCATCAACAGCAGATATGATGTCATCATCGTTTCGATAATTATTCCCAGCTAAGTGTTTTTCATGTTAGGGAAAAGCCCATAGTCAAAAGAATAAGAAGTGTGATCAACTAATTCAAAACAATAGACACGCACAGCAGCCATTGAAACCAAGGATATGTGTGCTGGAGTATTGTCCTGATGAGACAAGACTCCTATCGTCAGTTTTTCTGAGTGTTTGGACGTGATAGCCTTTGATAAATGTCTCAGTAAGTTGGCATAATACTATCCATTGATGGTGTTTCCCTTTTGAAGATAAACACACTGTATTTTGCATCCCCAAAAAGTAAGGCCATCACCTTCTTTCCAGATCAAACTAACTTTACCTAGTTTGGAGCAAGCGAGGAGGATGTTTCCACTGCATGGATTTTCTCCTTGTCTCTGGCTCAAAGTGATGAACTAAACACTCATCCTGGATTAGGAAATGTTCAAGGAAGTCAGCTGTATCAGCCTCAAATGTTAGATTTCGCTGTGATATGATCAACCTGATGAGCTGTTGATCAGCTGTCAGAAGATTTGGCACCCGACGGTTATATAGAAACCTTCGTCCTACCAAGTTCATTGTGCAGCATATCCTCAGCTCTCTTATGGGAAATGCTAATAGCATTTGCTATTCCATTTATAGTCAATCGCCTGCCACCTATCACGATGTGGTGAACACGATTAATGTTTACCTCAATGTTGGCAGTTGCAAGACGTCCAGATCATCGGCTGTCCTCAGGATTCTCACCGCCCATCCTAATTTTAACTGCTCACATTTGCACTGTTGATAAAGCTGAAGCATCATCCCCTAATCTAGTAACCATGTCAGCATCAATTTTCTGCGGGTACTTGGTAATACCGCGATGCCAAATTTTATGCATTATCAGTAGAAAAGTGTACATGTTACTTTTGAAATCTTCTTTGAACCGTCAGATTTCAGTTTACCTGAAAAACAAAAAAACAAAAAAAAACAATGAAGTTATTAATAAAAAGAGATTAAATTAATGCGTGCAAGTTATCACAGCAATACTCCTTCATAGGCAGACTATGAACTTTTCAGGACACCATCGTATGCATATTAGAGCAAGCATTAACTGAATTAATGAAAGTTGGTTTAAAACAGCTTTTGAGGTTTATACTATATATATAAATTTACACGTATATCAACGAAATTTACTTCCTATTGCCAAAAGTTATTCCTGAATACAAAACACTTTACAAATCCCAATAGGAAAATTAAATACATAAGCCATTAACAATTTACTCATAATTCACAATAAAAACGTACGCAGATACGGATAAATTATGGGTGATTTTACTCAGCGTAGCACCCTGTGAGTATTAAACTAATTACTCCGTTGTAATTGATCTAATTAGAAGATATTTCTAAGCATTACACCACGTCGAAGTACTCACATATGAACCTACTGATATTGACTTAGAAAACTTAATTAGCGAACCGAATGATTGGTATCATTTTAATTTATATGCGCACTAATGTCCATGAACGAATCTACTTCGAACTGAACTCTGACCAACCACCAGATTCCACGAGGAAAAGTCTCATAACTCTGGTAGACGAAGGAGGAAGCATATAACTGGACAAGTAGACAAACAATTTTACAAATAATTACTTTTTCTAAAAGATTTTACCTTCACTGTCAATCAAATCGGACTAAGGGCTCTGATTGTGATAATACTAACAATATCCATGTAAAGTTGGTTTCTATGACAACATGGATATATACATATATATGTATATATATAAATATATATATATATATATATGTGTGTTTGTATATATATTACATGTTTATATATATATATATATAGAGAGAGAGAGAGAGACTGAGAGAGAGACAGAGGAGACAGACAGACAGAAATAGCACAGTGGATAAAGGCGTTGGTTAGAGCCAGTGACAGACCCAAAGAGTGTCAGTTCAATACCCGGTTCAGGCAGTGGAGAACTTTCAGAGGGAAAATTACCAGGAGATAACTGATAACCGACATCCATCAAACATGGCTCGTGGAACGAGAACAGTCTACCCCAGTGATCGAAATAAAGGGTTCGGTTCGAAATTTCAACCACCTGAAGAAGGCCGGAGCGTACAACGGCCGAAAAGTTGTGACAAATATGGCGACAAAGATGAGGACAATAGTCCGACTAATGTAAATAATGTAAATATGTAAATATATATATATATATATATATGGAATCAGTAGTATACCAATGTAATATATCTTCTGTTGAAAACCCTGAAAACATAAAAATTTATATAGGATGCACTAGCCATGAGTTCAAAAAGAGGTTCAACCAACATCAATCCTCGTTTAGGATAAATAAGTATAAAAGTCAAACATCTCTTTCGAAGTACTTTTGGCACCTAAAAGAATCCAATAAAACACCTACAGTGAAATGGAAGTTAATAAGAAGGGCTAGAATATGTAGGTCATTAAATGACCCATGTCCTTTATGCATACATGAGAAACTATATATTACTAAGTTTATAAAAAATAAAAATTTACTGAATCAGAGAAATGAAATAGCTATTTTATGTCGTCATTGCCAAAAGTTTTCTTTAAATAATCTTTAAATAACCTATAAAAAAAAAAAAAATTACCTGATTATTGTGCATACTCATATTTGATGGGTATAAATAATTTTAAATAATGTAGATAATTATATTACATTTACTTGGTTTATAAAGAAATATAGCCGATTAAATTTAAAAGTTAAATTTGAAAGTAGAATTTTTAAAAATGTTTTAAAATTGAAATTAAATAAAACAGATTCTAACCTAAACATCTTTTAAAATTGTAATTAAATAAAACGTACTCTAACCATAACACCTCTCTCAAAGCAATTCAAACACTGAAAAGAATCCAAGTGAACACCGAAAGTCATATGAAATTAATAAGTTAGAATATAATATTGAACATTAAATGTCCTTTATACATACATATATACATTTATAATACTAAATTTATAAATAAAAGTTTATTGAATTAGTGAAATAATTTAACCACCTTTGCCGTCATTGTCATAAAGTTTACATAAAATAAAATAAAATAAAATAATATTTACTTATACTCGATAAGAATAAATAATTTTAAATACTGTAAGTAATCCTAATACATTTACTTGGTTTTTAACTAGGAGTATAGTATATTAAATATTAAAAATAATTTTTTAGAAAGGTGGATAAAACATATTCTAACCTAAACAGTCCCTCAAAATCTTTAAATATACAAATAGAAAAAATACCATAAGAATTTTTGCCGTTAGAAAAAAACCCAGATGACATGAATTTAGCGGATGTCAGAATTTGTTAAAAGATACATGCCTACCCATCCCTAAACATAACCCCGCTTTCAAATGTAACTATTAACTGATACAACGAAAATTAAAAATTGAACCCTCTACCACCCCTTGTCTAGATGAATGGATTTATCGGTAACCTTGGAAACCCTCAAACTATGAATCTTTCCTGTGCCGTTAACAACCGTAAATTTTAAAAAGTAAGTTACTCCAAAATTCGCTTGATGAGGAAATGGAACTAATGTCTTTGGTTTAATAACAAAATTAAATTCAGGGGCTTTAGCTTCCATTTCTGAAACATGGTTATCACTGTGTAGCGGTAAAACCATATTTTAAATCTATTAATTTATAATATATATATATATATATATATGTATATATATATATATATATATATATATATATATATATATAGAAGAATGATTTTGTAGCATGAATTTTGTCCTTGTTTTTGGGTGAGGAACCCATCCCTAACGGTAGTAAAAATATTTTTGATACACCTTGTATATATATATATATATATATTTATATATATATATATATTATATATATATATAAATATATATATATATATATATACATATATGTATATATATATATATTTATATATATATATATATATTATATATATATAAATATATACATATATATATATGTATATATATATATATTTATATGTATATATATATTATATATGTATATGCATATATTTATATGTATATATATATTATATATATATGTATATATATATATTTATATATACATATATATATATATTATATATTTATATATATATATATATATGTGTGTATATATATATATATATATAGAGAGAGAGAGAGAGAGAGAGAGAGATGTAGAAATTATGTAAATAAAGAGATAAGATCAACCATATATGTGAGCGATTACGTGAGCAATTAATTATTTATTTAATTAATGGTGTTAACAAAACAGTTCTCAGTGTAGTTAAACAGAGCTCTAAAGTATATATTAATAATTACACATATACGAACTGTTCAATCTGGTTGTTTTTTTTTTAATTTCTCGGCCTCATGGGAGAAACACTACACTGTATGCCGATTCAAAGTTCCAGATTACTATAAATATAATATAGTATTAGGCTAGTTATTAACAGTAAGTTTAATAGTGCTCCTACTCGGTGGATGTGTATTGAGTCAACGGATAAGATTATTGTAATATGAACTAAAAAATTTGAAAAAATAAACAATAATAAAAAATAATAAAACGAATTAAAAGATAAAAAATGAAACGCTATGATATAAAAAAAAACGTTAAACGCTAGAATGGTATAAGGGAGATAACTGGATACGGAAAATCTTTTTAAATATATATTTTCGAGGCAGGTGAGTTGGGGTATTACAGAATATATATATAGCATCGAAATATTTCCGAAGAGACTTCTTTCTCTGGCTGCATGTAACCATGAGTTCATTTCGCTTGTTCAGCAGGTTATGATTATCATTGTGCTTGAGAATATTTCACTTTTGCACAGAGTACATTTATCTCGGTTGAGTTTAAAAGGTTTTGTTATAGCGATAAGATCCCAATTTACTACAGGTATGTAGTTCTCTGTCTGAATTTCCCAGAAACATTTAGAGAGTGCCGTGGTATTTGAATATTGCTTATTGCTTATTAATCAAATTTCAAGTACTGTTAATATTTTGCTTAGCTTTTGGTAGTATTCTTTTACTATTGCTTTGTGCCTTCGAATTTCGGTGTTACACATTCCATCCTCTATGAAAAAATTAGTTTAAACATTTCATCCCAAGCTAGACACTAAAGCCACTAATACACAAGTGGTTACCGAATGTGAAAGAATGAGAAAAAATAGAAACATTATTAAGGCTCGAGAAGAGTAATCAAGAAAACAGTAAATAACGATTGACATTACGTTTACATTTTTGAAGATCAAAGTTGGCTGAAATGCATGGAGACGGAAGAGAGTTCCACGAACGTGATGTGATAGAAAAAAAAGCCAATTCAACTGTGACTTGAGACCTTGTTGCCAATTTAGAATTACACTTAATTCGAACAATTACAACGAAAGTATTTATAGAAATAGCACAGGGAAGATTCATTACAGTGGAAAAGTGACTGACGCCAGGTGAGGACCAATAATATTGCTGATTCTTTGTATTTTATATTTAAGGAAGGAATTCTAATTATATCTGAATCGCCTTACTGTATAGATTGAATAAGTCCGGTGCGAAGACATTTCCTTGTTTTACACCCCTTTTCAATTTCTTATATTTACTGAATTCATTTTCTATTCATATACAGGCAGTTTGGCCCCTGTATAGGTTCGAGATTATTGTAATATCCTTCCCATATATGCCAAGTTTACCTCACACTTCCAACAGTCCTTTATTACTTTCTCTAACGATTTTACATAATCCCTGATACATAGGTATACATCCTTTTGCGTTTGTGATGCTTATTCTGGTATCATTCTTAGCCGAAATATCGCATCCTTCTTGTCCTATTTCAGTTCTAATTCTACTACACGCTCTACTCATTTGAATCCAGGAGATAACTTTTGTTACATAGCTTATTAGGCTGATTGCCAGATGGGGTTTACATTCGTTTACATCTGTCTTCTGAGGCAGTTCTACGAAAGTGAATCTACTTATGTCTTCTGGGATATCACCACTACTTTAACAAACATACGGTAAAGTGTACGATTGCTTTTTTTGTAATCAATTCACCCCAAGCGAAGCGATAATGCCCCTTAAACGCAAAGGGTTTACTGGGAGTGAAAGCAAATGAGAAGAAGTCAGAAGGAAACGGAAACCCAATCCTGAACAGGAAAACGTATATAAACATCTACTCCTGTTAAAAAGACCGTGGCGTATTGTGAGCCGGATGATGGACGACCCTATCTAGGCCTATTGATATGATTTTTGTATATTTTTATACGCTGAAGTTATGTTCTATGCAATAAGATTATAAAGAAGCAGCACAGTTTTTCTGATCCAGGTAACTAGATAAATGCTTTGCTTGTCTGGTACGGAGGACTTTAAACAGTGTGTATATATTGTAAGAAGTGTTAAAAATATACGTCGATACTTTACATTTCTTTAAAGTAGTCCATCAGCTCTGTTGGTTCCGAGCATAGTGACATCTCCACTATGATCAAACATAGTCTTAGATCATACAAACGATTCAAACCACATCCCATGAAACATTGACTTGAACGAGGTCTCATGCAACCAAGACCTCTCAGAAAACTTCGCTCTTGAAGTATACAATAGATTTCAGTCTTTGTCCATTATTGATATCACCACAAATAATGTTGAGGAAATGTATGCCAGTCTTATTTCATGTACTGAGGAAGTAGCACTTGCAACTCTCCCCAAAAAGAAGAGTAGAGGCTGAATAAAATTCAGTAATTACTTTCGCCTGTCGAGTCAAGATCCAACCTCAAAGCTATCTCAAAATCCTACCACTCGTTCACAACTCAGGCAAAGAAGATCCAGCAGATAATGGTCAAACAGGAACTTGATTATGTTTTCTTAAAGCTGTATCTAGCCACATCAACAGCAAGATCGAGGACCTTTCAAGACAACATATCAGCTAGCAACACCATCTAGCCTGGAAAACTGTAAAAGACCTCTCCGGCAAAAATTCTGTCTCCACCATCAGAATCATGGGGGGATCTGACGAGAAACGTCTCGAAAACTGGTCAAACCATTTCAAGTACTTCGTAAAGAAGCGATGCTTCCTGAAAAATGTACACTCTCAAGTGTTCAAATCTAGGATCCTCTAGAGATTGACACATTCTTGATTAGTGAGCTTAAAGCAGCAAGCAAACAACTCAAAGTTTTCAAAGCATTTGGTCCGAACAACATCCCAGCCATAATCTGGAAAGATGAGCATTTCCAATAGCTCCTACTCAAACTTTCTAACCACATCTTCTCAACATTTCCAAATATTTGACACAAATCACAGTTCATGCCTATGCTAAAAAAAAGTGGGACGTCTCTCTAGCAACCAACTATAGAGGAATCTTATTGATATCAATTTCTGCCAAGGTGTACAATAAACTGATCCTCAACCGCTTGATACCCTTCGTTGAGACTGTACCCCGAAACGACCAAAACGGCTTCAGTCGCGACAGATCTACCCTAAACCAAATCCTGTGTCTGCGTAGACCTGTTGAAAAACTAGAGCTTTGATTGGTTTTCGTTGACTTCTCAAAAGTGTTTGACTCTGTTGACAGATCTAAAATGTTTGAGATTCTTAAAATTTATCAATCCCTGAAAAAACTGATCGACACCATCAGGTACACAAACACCTCATCAACCGTTCTCACTCCTGATGGAGAAACACCACCATTTTCTATTATAGCTGGAATACACCAGGGTGATACACTTGCACAATTTATGTTTATTATTATTATGGATCATGTTCGTCGTATATTAGTTAACAGCCTGCAAGACAAGGGTTTCTAACTATGCCCTCTTCCCTGCTTCCCTGCCAAATATCTTACAGGTACTGATTTCGCTGATGGCGTCGCGCTAATCAGTCAATCTCTAGAGAATGCACAAGCTCTCCTACAATCTCTTGAGGAAGACTCCAACTGCGCAGGTCTCTATCGCAATGAGTCAGAAACTGAATACGTGAACAGATGTACAGCCAACAATGACGATCCTATAAAATCCCATAATAGCAGCAATTTGAATCAAGTTGAGGATTATAAATATCTAGGATCATTCATCTCCTCCTCCTCCTTGAAAGACTGCCACGCTAGGAAGTGTATGGCATGGTCCGCATGCAATGATATGCACAAGATCTGGACATCACAACTGGACAGAAAACTCAAGATCAAGACATTCAGAGCCGCTGTTGAGCCGATTTTACTCTATGGCTCAGAGACATGGACACTCTCTAAAGGCATGGAAAAACGTCTGGATGGAACATATCCCGTCTTCTGATGAGAGCTCAAAACCTCTTTTGGAAATATCATCCACTAAATCTACGGCAGTCTTCCCCGTGTTTCCTCTCTCATAAGAGCTCGTCGAGCACAGTTTGCTGGCCACTGCCACCGTGCCGAGAAATGAAGTTGTCTCCACTCTCCTACTCCGGAATTCTGCATCAAACTTGGCCAGGGGCTGAAAACTATTATTCCCTGACGTCATCTCAAGGGATGCAGGCTTTGGTAGGCAGGACTTGGAAACATCAATGTAGAACCGGGAGGTCTGGCGTAGTATTGTGGACTCCATGATCTCGAATGCGCTCGACACATGATTATAAAAATAAGAAATACATAAAATCTTTTATGTTGTTTATTTCAACTCGGTGGGGACAGAACAATTACTGCAATTTATTTTATATTTCTAAATGCGATTTTGCTAACATAATGTATTATCTCTGTGAAAGAAGTTTCAACTTTAAAAAATAAATATGATTAATAAATACGAAATTTAAATATATATTAATCCAAATACCAGACAAAAATTCATTTTTTATATATTTTGTATAGCTACTTCTGCAGCCTCAGCTACATTTATGCCTCACTATTTCTAGCCATTGTTTTACCCAATCTTCTGGTGACCGAGTCATAGGCAAATAGCTAAACTATCTTAATGTTTTTTTTCAATTCTTGTAATTTAAAAATATGCTTTTCATACTTTTGAATAGGATATCACATGCTTTTTATCAGATGAATAAAAATTGTTTAAGCCAATTTTGAAAAACAAAGTTCCACTCAGTGGATAAAATTTGTTTCGCGTGGATTAATTTTACGTCATATAACAAAATGTATGCGTTAACATTTATTAGGTAATATTATGATTTAATCGTTTTAAAATTCGATATTTCCTGAAATATAATGTTGGACACAGTAAACTAGCACAACCTGGAAATTTTATGCATTTTGTTTATGACTAAGAGTAAATAGATATAATTTTTCAAATCGAAATCACCTGCTCAAGATGTAACGAAAACGTGTAAATTGAAGAAAAATCCTTTTGATTAGAATCGACTACAGGAAAGTTATGAATGGTATGTGAAATACGTAACCAACTGAAATTTGATTTTTATTAATGTTCGATAAACTTGATCAATATCTATTGGAGTTAGCAAGTATATATACAAGCTAACTCAGTTTACCGTATCCTAAATTGGAAACAATGGACTCAAAGACGCTGATATTATGGCAAATTTGCGGTAAGATTTTGTTTATATACTTTGATTGTGTATGAAAATAATTAGTCATCCTATGGAATTATTGCTTGAAAACGTAAATAATTAGATACATTATAAATTTTGGCATATTTAACAATATACATTATTGCTTTTCAGTCATGATGAAACCAGTAATTTGTATGAAATGTTCCTAGAATATTTCTGATACGTTCTTTGATTTTCTGTCAGTTAGTAATAAGTGTCCTTTTCTTCTCGGGCTAATTTTAAATTCCAAAAATGTGTAAGCAATCATGAACTTTGGAAAACATAACTTCTTAAAATAACATGAATCTTTCTTGACTTAGCATTCGAGAGTTTGATGAACCAAGGAACACTATTGAGATATTCGATTACTTTTACGAACTTTAATATGGAATGTTTGTAAACATGTACATGTCTTAAGTATCGAAATTAAATAAGTGTAAAAATTTTGAATAAAAAATATTCAAATAATATTAAAATGTTAAGCTTTGAAATTCTGTTGCATTTGATGTTTATAAAGTTAATAATTCTTCATATTGTTTTTATAGAGTCATATGTTGAGGTACCTGGATGAATATGGAGATTATGAATTACTGTTTTATTCTCAAATATTGTGATGTAATTTGTAAAAACAGTATTAACAAAAATATTCATATGATGTTAATACATAAGAATCACAAGAAATATACAAATGTCGAGTCTTGTTTGTATTAAAATTTTGAATTGATCTGTATTGCATTAACGTGAAAGAGTTTATTAAAAAAAAAACTTTATTTCAATTTCCTAAACAGAGTCTTCCTTTTTAAAATATCAAATTCAACAAGTATTTTCTTCTTACAGTTCTCGCATTGGTACTTCCTTACCCAGGAAGTGTCTTTGGTAAGTATAAACTTATACACTTATTCTGTGTGCGAATATTTGTGCGCACAGATTTATACATACATATATGTTATATATAAATATAAAACTGTACATTGAGAAAAAAATTAGGATTTTTCATTAGGCTTGACCATAGGTGATATCAAGCGCATATCTGATCAAAATTCAAATACTTAAGCGCAAATATAACCTAACGGAGACACCGACAGATACATATTTGTTCAGTACAAGAGGATCGGACATAATGCTCATTAGCAGAGGTTAACAAAACAGTTTGTTAAATATTCCACCGCGATGAACCATCAAGTACAGTCAAATAGGACAACGCAATAAATAACTTGCAATTCAGCATTGCAGCAAAGTCGGTATAATACTACTTTAAGACTCGTGTCCTTTAACAAAATAGTATCGTTGAAATAAAATTAGAATGGAAAATAGTTAAATACAGAAAAGACAGAAAATTGACTCGAGTGTTAACCTCATGAAAAAATAATGAATATTTATCATCAAGGCATTTGTTTCATTTATTCGAGGTACACCACCCCAATATTCAAGAGTAATCACATATGTTGGTTTTGTTTAATCCATGATTTAATAATTCTTTTCATTATATCAAATATATAATCGGAAACATATTTTTCAAGACATTTATTTCAATATATTATCTCTTAAAATGTTGAACTCAAAAGATTATCCTCTATTTCAACTCTAGGTTTGAAATAAATATCTAGCAAACACTATTTGTGAGTGCTTGTAACTATTTTATAATACACTCTTGTAAGTTTGTGATTTCCTACACAGTGATACTAATAAAGAAATTAAGAAATAATCATCTGAATTGTATATTAAAATAGTAGTTGTTTTCCAAATTTTTCATTTGATATTCTAATAGAAACATTTTTTGCAGCCTGTGAGAATAGAGTCGTTAACATTTTGTTAGTTCTTTATGATTCTGGAAGAATGGGAACTGGGTAATTCCAGGTATGTGATATTCAAGATGACGATTTATCTGCCTTTATATATATGGTTATGATTAAGCATATACGGTATATTCAAGTTCCAGTTCGAAACTCTTTTTTTAAACTTTTAAATGCCCTGCTTTTTCAGCCCCCCCTCCTAGTAAATTATGTATCATCGGAGACGCTTTACTCTTTATTATCTGTGAGTTTACCTATCATCTTGTGGCATATAGTTTAGTGTTTTTCCGCTGCAGTCACAACGGTTTTGAATTCACATTATTCATTCATTTAGGCTGACCGGCATGTAACACTAAAGTACACAATCAACACAAATCTTTAACCCATAAGATGGGGAGGATAACAGTTGGATTCATGCATTTCTCAAAGATATTACATGTAATTCATTACCAGATCGGAAATAATCTCCTGGATGACAAATAGTATGGGTTTCTCTCCTCTAAGTCCACCGCTGATGTTTTGACTGTTATCACCGACAAAAGCGTTCGATATTGCTATATTTCTATAAATTAACTTAGATATCTTATAAGCTTTTGATAATGTCTTCTCCGCATGAGTCAATGCAAACATCAAACGCTTTCACTCATGTAGGTCTATGAACGCAGTTGTGAATTTTCTATAATGCAACAGTCATCCAATGCCTTCTCTTCGGTCCTGCACAGTTTTTGCTCTTTATTAAACAATCAACCTAAGAACATTCTTATATCATTGGCAAATGTCTACTACTGTTTATGGACGAACCTCGAAAAACCAAAATAACTGAAGCTTTGCAGTCGATCTCGCTTCTAAACTTGCACTAATAAACCAATGAAAAAGTAACTGCCTTGTAAGATTCAATGCATCAGAAACCAAACTAGTATTGTTTCCTTATCATCGATCAAATCCTGAATTTTCTCCAGTTACAATTAACTGTTCTACTGTCAATGATTCAGCAGGCGTTAAAGATGTCTTGGGATTCAAGTTCTCTCCAGACATCAAGTGAAACTCATCTACACAATTCCTTAGAAAAGAAGCTGGAAAAACGGTTGGTTCGTTATATGGCTGTTAGGAGCATATGATTCATTGTGCGGTGTTTTATTTTCTAAAGCGTTAGAAAAGACCAAAAAGGAAGTATTATTATCATATCTCTGCTGGAGATGCTTAGTCTGTATTTTCCAGCTTTGATAGAGATCAAATTCTCTGTGTGGTCTTCTGAATGATGATTTATTTTATCCTCTTTAACCCTTTTCACGTAGTCGCAACGTTACAAGCTTGTCGCTCTCTATCGCCGTTTTCATGACAAATATTCAGATGAGATTCCTTTAGTTCATAAGTTCGGATTTGTACAGCCTCGGACAATCCATGCCAGTTCCAAGGGGTAGACTCGTCTCTTTTTTTTTCCTAAAAAATGTCACTATGGAACAGATGCCAGTCATCTCCCTTCCTGAAATCACCAATTTGAACCTATTCAAATCAATGCCAATAATCATATTTCCGGCTTATTATCAGAATCAACTTTTTTCACCTCAATATCATCCATTCACATTATGGTAAACACACACACACACACACACACACACACACACACATATATATATATATATATATATATATATATATATATATATATATATATATATATATATATATATATATATATATATATATATAAGCAAGGGGTCAATACAATCTTTAAATAATAAATCTTATTAACAACTTATTAAATGAAGATTAAGATTTAAGTAAAATTAAATGAAATTAATTGTATTCATTTATCTATTGTGCTGGAATATTCCTAAGGCCATGTACACTGTTATAATGATGGATTTTTACATTAAAAGACATTACTTTTGGTTATGCTTATCTAAGAAAGTTCTTTCGAATAAATGAAATAATTCGAATTCCCACCCACATCTACAGAAATGTCAATGCACATACAATATCATTATTATTAGGCCGTTAGATACCGATAATCCAATTCTTTGACTTTACAAAACGGGCTTTTATATACATTAAAATCATATTTAAATATTTGGCACACATTGGAATTATCTCATAACTTGGCTCTAAGACGAGATGAGAAACACAAGGGACAATCTAAATCTTGACTTTCTTAAATTCGGTTCTCAGTGTTTTGCTAGAAACAGAAACAGTTCCTCTCTTGTATAAATATTTTATGTTCTGTCGAATGGAAGAATCGAAATATAACAGAATTTTTAATGCTTTTTTTCAATACCGGAAAGTCGATTTTTCTTGTTAACAAATTGTTTAGGTTATCTAATATCTTCACTTTCATTCTAAGGTATACAGATATTTAAACAATCTCTCTTAAACGTCATCATGTTTTCGGATGGATTTCAGAAAAAACAACTCAGAAAATGTTCTTCTTGTTTCTCATCTTCAGTGAAATTTTAACTCAAGTGTTCTTGTAAAAAAACTATCGAAATATAGTGATGCATGTATCCAAATGCATTCAATACCCAGAAAATTGGGGAGTCAATATACACTAGAAACAGACTTGATTTCCGTTTAGGTCTTACATTGGAAGGAGGAGGCAACCAGCGTTTTGTTTGCTTGTTTCTTTTTCTATTACTTTCTTTTTACTTTCTTCTTCCTACCCCAAATGTAAGAAAACAAATGTCATAATTAAATATTGATTCATTTTTGTTAATACGTTTTTCAAGACAATAATATCTTTGCAGTAAAAATGTAAATAAATCTAATTATTATTAATTATATATAATATTTTTACATATTATTTTACTAGAAAAATGTATCTAATATTAAAACTGATTTATAAAAATATCCCACGCACAATTCTACATTACAATTTTGATGCAACCTTCTAACATGAGTTGCATTAGAATTATCTATTAGGCGAAATATAGATTTAAATTTTTTGCAATTAAGTTTGGATAATATCATGTAAAATCGCACGATGAAAGAGGATGAAATACATGCATAAATTATTGTAAAATATAAAGTGTAGAATAATTTATGTTTCAATGTTAATCTAATAGAATATCAGCAATGCATAAACGAATATTTTTAATAAAATGATTTTCTCATTTTTCAGTGGAATCTCGCACAACAAACCTTGGTGAGTAATATATTCTGGTTCTATTTCATCTATGTCGTAAGATACAAAAAACTAAACCAAAATATAAATTTCACGACAATGAGTTCCCTTTAAAATCAATCAATGTAAGGTTCCCAGACATGTTCATACAAATTAACTGAAAACTATCACTTCTTTTCAACTATTTATTGGATTTGTACATCTAGCAGGTACTAGATTATTTCTCTGTGCTTATCTAGTTATAATAACATATCTGTTCGTTTTCAGTTGTTGATCATTTTTTCTGCTTGATGATTTTATCTTTGATAATTGGGTAGCTTGGTGATTTTCAAGAATTCATAAAATACATTATGCACGCTTTGAAAATACGACAAGAGAAAGTCTACATGTTAGCTGTTTTGTGCAGTATTCATTAACTTCCATCTTCATAAATATATCAACGAGTGCATCTTTAAAAATGAAATGTCAATGTTATTTAGAGATCGATAGCAATTATTTGCACATCTTTCTTGAGGTAAGGAGAATTGTATGCGCGTGCGCATTTTTATGAAATACTTCGATTCCTAGGTGCATATGTACATGAATCCATATCATGCAAAAAATCAATAAAAATCACTAAATAGTAGATGTGATCCTCCGCTTTTGTCATTTCTAACAGGATGAATATATAGTTTCAAATAATGTCTTGTTTAAGTTGTCACATTTTTCGGTGATATAATATACATATTCCATATTTTCTACTGGTTGAGTGTTTAAATAAACCGTTCTTTAATGAACTTTCCTTTTGACTATCAAATGTTGGGGCAATTCAACTGCTATATATAGGAATATTCGTCTTACATTGTACAAATGGATAAAGAAAAGCAATTGTTTAACGAAAATCTTACGCTTTGTTATTAGTAGACTTGCCAAAATAATGTTTTGTCGAAAGTATTGTATGAATATAGGGCGCGAAAGAAAGTAAAATCTTTTTAAGTGATAGTGAAATTGGTGATGAATAAAATATTTTCTCTGTTATTATATGAACAATTTACAAGATAATAATTAACCATATATAGGAAAGTTCAACATTTCCATGTTGAAAATGTGTTTCGTTTTTAAAAGTTATGCTCCTTTCGGAAAATAATTGAAGTGACTGCTATTTTCAATAAGTTGTATTCATTAGCGTACGCTGACAGACATCCAACTTGTTGAGTCTTGACTCATTGTTGAATCTCGCCTATTGCATGGAATAATAATGCAACACAAAATGTACTTAGAACAAGAATGTATTATAACAAGAAAGTGTACACAATAAGTACATATAGTATTTCTGTATATTTCTGGGAAAACGTTCCTGGAGAATGTGTTGACTAGTCGCAGTCGATCAGAGTCTCTAGTTGGATCTCGTGATTCCTCCTCCGTCTTCCGGTACCAACCATTCTTTATATAGTTGGTAGTCACCTATGCAGATTAGGTGGATCCTACCACAACACAACTCTAGATAGCACAGTTTACACTAAACACAGCTGGGTGAATAGAAAATATTTATGTATGCCATTCCGAAGGGCGTCAGCACAAAAGTAAACGAAACTGAAATTTTCGATCTGATACCCGAAACATTAACTCCAAGTAATTATACAAATGCAACATAAATTTGCCATCTCTTCTATGTTATACATCTCGCACCTATTCATAAAATTTGTTAAATTCGATATCGTGTCATAGTCAGATTTCTCATTAAAACGTCAGTACTCATTAAAACTATTCCTGCAATCTGTTGCCGAGAATAATTAAACATTGTAAGTAATGCACTCTTAAATACAAACGGAGATCTTTCTAAATTTACCAACACAAGGAAGGAAAATATAAACACCCTTAATTATAAGTATAACAAAACAGAAATTAGTGGCAGAGAGATATTTGCTAAGTACTTGACTACAATTATGTTGTATGCAGTGAGGATCGAATACTATATTAATTTATGAAAATCAGCCAGTTGAGAGAAGAAATGAGTGAGGGAATCTTCCAATTAGTTGCAGTTTCAAGATCGTGTGTTTAGTAAGTAGCAAAGATTCCCACTGAAAAATGTGGAGGAGAATCGCCATTTATAATGAGATCCTTCAAGTTTGATTCAATATCTCGTTAATTATCTTCACCAATTTCTGCTCAAATGTAAAGGCACTCAATCTACATCTACTTTGATAAATGTTAGCGTTTTCTTCATTTTCTTATCTTCCCATTTTTGATGATGAACGATGCCAATCCCGGAACTGGGATTACAACCTTCTCATAATAAGCTCGATTGTCCGCTGACCCTCTCAAATCACTCACCATGTTCAGTATGATATCCAGTGATAAAATAATTGTTTACAATTTTTTACCATTTATTTGTTTATCTTTCTTCTGGTGAATTTTTTTTTTACAGTTTGGCTTATGATCAGAACTCCAGAGTATAAGATATTAATTTATCGCGTTACTAAAAAAACGATATATTTTCAACAAAATCTGTGGTTATTTTCCATAGGAGATTTTGTCAATTTGTTAGAAATTGGAAGTATTTAATGTTTAATTTCTAAACTTATTCATTAAACTTAAATTTATTGACATATATACACGAAGTTACACTAAAGATTTCTCATAATATTTTCTGATGTCTGATATCAAGCGCATATTTGATCAACGAACCCAGAAATAAAAATAGATCGGAATAAATTGCTAAACATTTCTCCACGGTAAAGCGCCAGGGTGGTTCCGATAGGAAAACGCAATAACTGTTGGCTATTTAATATAGAACACCAAATGTAACGATAGAATTTTAAAAAATAGAAGGTCTGAAATAATTTAATTTTACCCGTTCTTTTTCTGTGTGACTTCAGGATGTGGACTGTCATGACTCTCCACAATTTCCTCTCCTTTATAGCTCTAAGTAAAGATTGTATTTTTGTTATCACTACTAATCTCTGTTTAGCCAGCCACCCACACAAGCTCGTTAAGTAGGTTATGCGCAGATTTCCTCTTCAATATGTCCTGTGAGTGCCAAACTTTCTAAAACCTCTTTCCTCATTATGTGCCCTAGAACTTTCAACAGTTTCTGATACTAATTACAAGTACCATTTTCTTTCCATTTTCGCTGAAAATTAGTTGTTCTCGCATGTTCAATCAATGGTATTCGCATTCTTAGCATCCTTCTGTAGAGCCACATTTCTGTTGCCTGAATTTTTTTCTTCTTTTGTGATGAGATTTTCTAGCTTTCACTGCCATATAGGAGGACTGATATTACGTAACAATAACGTAATATTTTCTTTGTTTATAACGAAATTCGTGTTTCTTATGATTTTGTTTAGAATTTGGAAAGCATATTTCGCTTTCGGAATTCGGTGTCACATTTTCGATCCTCTGTAAAAAAAAGTAAATCTAGATATTGAACTTTTGTACTTGCTTGATGTTGGCATCTCCAATTTCGAATAGTGATGTTTGTTCTGTGTCATATGCTGACAAACATATTAATAAAAAAGAAGTAATGGAAAATTTTAATTAAATGATTTCTCTCAATTTTCAGTGAGCCCTCATCAAGCGATCCTTGGTAAGCAATATTTCTGCTTTTATTTAAACCATAGTATTACATTTCTCATCATTATATCAAATAGTTAAAGAGAAATATGAGGACAATTATTTCGAAGAAAAATATGATACCAAAAACCTTCCTGATTTTTTTTATAAAATTACCTCATTAATTTTTTTTTTGTATTTCAAAGGTATACTTAACTGATATTAAGATTTTTATTAATGTAACATTATATATTTTCCACTTGTAATGTTTTAATTTGTCTAATATTAATCTGTAGTATAAAATTAAAAATTCTCCACATACATTGTAATAAATATCTAGAGACCCAGTACTGCCTGGCATTTGAGATGACATTACGATTAAATTGTCCTGTATCAGAGAAAATGTAAGTGTAAGGGCAGCGAATTATGCAACAGATACAATTTAGTATAACTTGGATTTAAGTGTAACCAAATAAATAAAAATATAAAGAAAGAATATTAATATTCAGATGATTTGATTCAATTTTCAGTCGTAAGTCCTCCAATAATCCATGGTGTATAATATCTTCTTTTATTTCATCCATGATTTTATAATTCCTTCGCGTATATCAAATGGTTAAAACAAAATAAAATTATGCGACAATGATTTCATGTTAAAATGATTCAAGATAAGATTTCTTGGGAAATATATTTTGGAGTAATATTTACGTAAAAATTAAAATTATTATTGCAATACTAATGTTGAAAGCATATAAATTTGGTTGATTTTATTCGGCGACATATCAAACCCTATGAAAAGCATATAAGGAGAAATATATACCATTGAAATATAAAAAGTGCAAATTAAAATATTTTAGAATATAATGCTAATAAACTATATCAACAAAGCAAAATCGAATATTTCTAATAAAAAGTATTGACACAATTTACAGTAGAACATCAGCCAATAATTCATATTGAATTATATCTTTTGTTTTATATCTTTTGCTTTATATCTTTTGCTTTATATATTATCCATGATGACATATTTGTTGTGATCATATGAAATAATTAATGGGAAATATATAATTGACAAAATTTATTTCGCGTGCAAATTTCTGAAACGATTAGTAAAACTCTTTGCTGTTCCTGGAAAGCTATTTGACGGTGTTCATCGCCATTAGGATCATCAAAGTTATAAAATATTATCCACACGTAACACTACATTGCTATTATATATATTAATTTAAAGGATAAAACATTTGTTTCTAGCTTTTACTGAATCTGATCGTTGTTATTATCTGATTCAAATGCACATAACACGATCATTCATTATCGGCTACGCTTTTTTGCTAATATGTTGTGTATCGTGCGATGAAGTCTCTCCACTTTACCATTACTTTGAAGAGGGCAAAATGAAGTAGTAACGTGATCAGTCCTTAGCTTCTCTACTGTTTCTTTCATAATACAATTTACTTTATGATATCGTTATCTAAAACTATCTTAAATGGAGCACCAAAACTATGATAAAATAATATATCAATAAATGAGCGGTGATTCCACATTTTTTTAAATTAGAAACAGCAAATACTCAAGCCATTCGCTATACAAATCGATAAAACCGACTAGGTTTTGACTATCTGATAACGAGCAGGAGTATGTTCCTGTTACATCAATTGCAATTTTGGCAAAAAGGTATGGGGGCAGGTCAGATTCCTACATCTTAGGATTAACTTTTTGGAGATTTCTAAACTGACAAGTAACACACGTGGCAATATGATTGGCAGTGTCCTTATACATACAGAGGCTAAAAGTATTTGAACATCATAACCCTTTTCTGTTCCGACGTGTCCATTTTCATCATGATACTGTCGCATAATCGTCATACGAGAATGATTTGTGACATATAATCATACGGTAGGTTGGTCGTCTGAATTATTAGAGAGTTAAGCTGTCAAAACTTGATAGTAGTAGTTATCTTAGAAATAGGTCCATTTACTGTGTTTTTCTTGGTCTTGAGAGGGGCAGAAAATATTACAGATGACCTCTTAACGACTTCTCGCGTCACGCATGGCTGGTTTCTCAGGCGTTCGCATCTCTTGTTACGTGGTTTATCTTGCTGTCCCTTCTCGTCTGCTCAGGGTTGTCTTTTGAGGGGAATCCAGACTTACTGGCAACTCATTAAATATCTTCGCCGAAGCCTAAAGGTTTGATTAGTAGTGTTAACAAAAACAATCGGTAGCATACTCTGGCTATTCGTCCTTCCTAACGCATTTGTAAGCCAAATACATGGAGAATTACTTAAATATTCCGAGACTATTCCGAGTCTAGGTAATGTTGTCGTTATTTTTCTAATTTAATCACGATCCTAACCAAATATATAGTGACTGACTGAGGCATTAATATGGTGTTGAAGCTCATCTGCGCCATATTCGATATAAGGAAATACTCTTCTAAAATACGTACGTAACTTTGATGCATAATGCTCTTAAATCGTAGTAAATACGTGCGTCATCTTCCTGCAACTAATCAGTACCTAGAATAATATTTATGTTCAAATTAAGAATTACATAAAATCCATGTTTAGCCATTAGTCGATCGACTTGAAAATTTATAGCCGCATACAGGCCAACCTTCAAGTACGTGCCGTTACCTGTTTATAGATTTATTTTCTACCCTCAAGACTAGGCTTATTCTTAATAGGTCAAACACCTTCTTATGGATAATTGAATTCTACTTCTGTATCTAACAGCGCTCTATAGATTACGCCATCAATGTTCCTTGTGATATTACTAAGATTTTCCATAAAAGAAGGATCGTACATACTTTCTCTGGACACTGCAAAGCCTCTGCATGTGTCCTTATGACTAAATCTCCAACTGGTGCTCTGTGCATGGCCCGAAAATATTCAGCCAAACGGACGGGCCCAAATTATTCGATCAGGTGCAAGATCCGAAAAAAAATTTCGGTCAGGCGGCTGATTTTTCCTACTCCGACTTCTTTTCAGGGGTACATGGCTAGGTAGATAAGCCCTACCTTGTTCTATATTTCTATATACTGCATGTACATTGAGCTTCTCTCTATGATGATCGAATTCTATCACCTCGTGAAGTTTTCATTCCTAGCCTGGGATAGGATCGAGGTCTCCGACATCACTATCCGGGCAGCAACTTCTGGGATTGCTGGGTCCTGCCTAATTATCTGAGTTTGCACATGCATTTTATGTAAACCAACTAAAAACATAATAAAATGTCCTTTCTTTCCGGATCCTTAATAGGACCAAATGCAAAGGCATTGTCAAAAAGAGCCTAAAATTTATTTGTATTTTTCTATAATTTCCACCGCTACTTGAGATATATTAAATAATTGATGTAACAATTGCAGAGGATATATGGTTTCCCCGGATCATCGGTCAGTCAGCGCTCTCAACCCCCTCCCTATTGCACCTGCGCTTGATACAAGGATAATTTCTACTGAGTCAGTCGATGTCCCGTAGATACTTGATACGCATCGAGGGTATCTTCTTTCCTCCGGTATATCGATATAAATATATTTTTGTAAAATTCTCCTCAAAGCTTTATATATTTTATTGGGTCCATCGAAACATGTGATATTTGAAAGAGAGATAAAAGCTAATGGATCAATTCCGAGACCCACATAACGTTCACATTTCTTTAGTTAAGTGAAGGAGTGTATTCGCATACATATAGGGGTCCATGAAAAAATAGAACAAACAAGTCAGACACTTAAAGGGATTTTCATTTTCCTCGGTTACTACTCACAAGATCAAAAAATTCAGGACATTTGAGACGGCATTGCGTTGAAATTATCGTGGATTACATGAAATACGATCGTTCAAAGTGTAAATATCAATGGAAAAATTATGAAAGAGCATAGTGCATGATTTGGAATTAAGTTTAGACATTTAACACTGAAGTAAAAATTGCATATTTCTAATCAGAAGTTTTATTTCATATTTCAGTGGCACCAACTCCATTTCTCAAGGGTGAGTAATGTCCCGTGATTTTATATTTTGCTATTTATTATCTATCATTCGCTATGCAATTCAAAATTTTGTCAGCGAAAAAAGTGGAAATAGTTTAAACATTTATACAATGAAGACTGTTGATATGAGTGTTGCTTCTTATAATTAGACTAGCTGCAAATAAGCACGTCAACACATTCGGATATTTATATTTCGTTCAGAAAACGACTGAATTCAAATGCTTGTCAAAGGTTAGCTATATAGACGGTGTTATGACATTGTAAAAATATTACCCGATCCAATATTGAACGTTATTTTGATGACGATGCCAATAATTTTTTGATGATTAAATGAAATGCTATCGTTGAAAGAGAAAATGTGTGTGCAGCGAATTTTGTCAAATTTGAATTTAAGATTGACACAATTAAGGATAAATTTAAAACTGCATATATCTAATGAGATGTTTTATTTCAATTTTCAGTGACACGTCCTCAATTAATCTATCGTGAGTAATATCTCGTGAATTTATTTCATCTTTGATTTCATAATTCCTATGTGTATATCAAATAGCTAAATAAAAATTAAAAACTAGGTGACAATTATTCGATTTAAATTCAGTTTGATAGTAATGTTACGTAATATTTGAAATTATTAATTCAAACAACAAGATGTATAATATCCATGGAGTGGTTATATATCATTGAAATATACAAAGTGCAAATTAATATACATTAGAATATTATGCTAACAATCTATCAGGCGAGAAAATGGATTATTGTTAATCTAATAATGTTCTCCAATTTCTGTAGGAAATTAACCATTTATTCCTATTAGTTAATATCTTGCTCACCATATGTCACCCATTATGTCATAATTCGTATGATAATGTGAAATACTGAACGAGAAATGTAACATTCCTTTAGTAAAGATGTTCCTTCATTAGATTCTCCAGTGTTTTAACCAAATATTTGACATTACTGTTAATTTTGCTTGGTTACATGTTTATACAGTTATCTTGTAATTTTGTAATTCCTCGAAATATTTCTTTAAAGGATTGAAATTAAGAAAACTTCAACTGATATTTAGACAAAATTAAATAATTTTTTCATATTTTCTTAAACAATACGTGAAATAGTTAAAGATTATTTTCGCAATTCTTTCCTTCCATTTTGTAGGTTGCAAGCATGCTGTCGCTGATGTTGTGTT
Organism: Acanthosepion esculentum; assembly: GCA_964036315.1. Classification (NCBI taxonomy): domain Eukaryota; kingdom Metazoa; phylum Mollusca; class Cephalopoda; order Sepiida; family Sepiidae; genus Acanthosepion; species Acanthosepion esculentum. The sequence continues at coordinate 77,251,877 of OZ038492.1, read as the reverse complement.
TGTGATTGATAATTCCGGAAGTGTTGGAAAATCAAATTTCCGTAAGATTCAGAGATTCCTGATAAAAATCATTGGCTCTTGGAAAATAGGCTATAAAAAAGTACGTGTTGCTGTTGTCTCATTCAGCAATAAAGCATTCGTTAATTTCCATCTTAAAACTTACAAAAACAAATATCAGTTGCGACGCGCAATTAGAATGCTCAAGTATCAAAGCGGAGGTACAAATACCTACAAGGCTCTTAGACTCCTCCGCACTGTGTTTCGAAGAATAAATGGAGATCGAAAATATGCGCCGAATATCGCCATTGTTGTCACAGACGGTAAATCATCTAATTCAAGGTTAACGAAAAAGGCGGCCCAACGAATTAAAAGAAGAGGTGTCCGGTTGTTCAGTGTTGCTATTGGACATAAAGTTCGTCGTTCAGAACTGAGAGCTATGGCAAGTTACCCGAAATATAAGCATATATTTACTGTTGGCAATTTCAATACTTTGAAAACGATTACAAGGGGAATTACGAAGAATATTTGTCAAGGTATGTGTATGTTTATTTATTTTCACATTTAAATTTGAAAATTCTCTAACAGCCTCCTAGTTGAATTATATTTCGGTGAACGAATTATTCTAAGGAAATGATAGGAAATATCATCACCAATATTAGAAAACTAATATTTGAGAATTCGATATATAGAATAAATCAGCGGAGTATTTTCAGTCTGCTCCATGATAATCCCGATAGTAGAAGTTTATGATGAATTTCACTTGTAATATTGTCTTGCTAGAATGACTATAATTAAATATATGTTATTTATATTCGAATTTATTAAGGTTGGCTTCAATATATTTTGCTATTTATTATCTATCATTCGCAATGCAATTCAAACTTTTGTCAGCGAAAAAAGTGCAAATAGTTTAAACATTTATACAATGAAGACTGTTGATATGAGTGTTGCTACTTATAATTAGACTAGCTGCAAATAAGCACGTCAACACTTTCGGATATTTATATTTCGTTCAGAAAACGACTGAATTCAACTGCTTGTCAAAGGTTATCTATATAGACGGTGTTATGACATTGTAAAATATTACCCGATCCAATATTGAACGTTATTTTGATGACGATGCCAATAATGTTTTGATGATTAAATGAAATGCTATCGTTGAAAGAGAAAATGTGTGTGCAGCTAATTTTGTCAAATTTGAATTTAAGATTGACACAACTAATAAAACTGCATATATCTAATGAGATGTTTTATTTCAATTTTCAGTGACACATCCTCAATTAATCTATCGTGAGTAATATCTCGTGAATTTATTTCATCGTTGATTTGATAATTCCTATGTGTATATCAAATAGCTAAATAAAAATTAAAAACTAGGTGACAATGATTCGATTTAAATTCAGTTTGAAAGTAATGTTACATAATATTTGAAATTATTAATTCAAACAACAATATGTATAATATCCATGGAGTGGTTATATATCATTGAAATATACAAAGTGCAAATTAATATACATTAGAATATTATGCTAACAATCTATCAGGCGAGAAAATGGATTATTGTTAATCTAATAATGTTCTCCAATTTCTGTAGGAAATTAACCATTTATTCCTATTAGTTAATATCTTGCTCACCATATGTCACCCATTATGTCATAATTCGTATGAAAATGTGAAATACTGAACGAGAAATGTAACATTCCTTTAGTAAAGATGTTCCTTCATTAGATTCTCCAGTGTTTTAACCAAATATTTGACATTACTGTTAATTTTGCTTGGTTACATGTTTATATAGTTCTCTTGTAATTTTGTAATTCTTCGAAATATTTCTTTAAAGGATTGAAATTAAGAAAACTTCAACTGATATTTGAACAAAATTAAATAATTTTTTCATATTTTCTCAAACAATAGGTGAAATAGTTAAAGATTATTTTCGCTCTTCTTTCCTTCCATTTTGTAGGTTGTAAGCATGCTGTCGCTGATGTTGTGTTTGTGATTGATAATTCCGGAAGTGTTGGAAAATCAAATTTCCGTAAGATTCAGAAATTCCTGATAAAAATCATTGGCTCTTGGAAAATAGGCTATAAAAAAGTACGTGTTGCTGTTGTCTCATTCAGCAATAAAGCATTCGTTAATTTCCATCTTAAAACTTACAAAAACAAATATCAGTTGCGACGCGCAATTAGAATGCTCAAGTATCAAAGCGGAGGTACAAATACCTACAAGGCTCTTAGACTCCTCCGCACTGTGTTTCGAAGAAGAAATGGAGATCGAAAATATGCGCCGAATATCGCCATTGTTGTCACAGACGGTAAATCATCTAATTCAAGGTTAACGAAAAAGGCGGCCCAACGAATTAAAAGAAGAGGTGTCCGGTTGTTCAGTGTTGCTATTGGACATAAAGTTCGTCGTTCAGAACTGAGAGCTATGGCAAGTTACCCGAAATATAAGCATATATTTACTGTTGGCAATTTCAATACTTTGAAAACGATTACAAGGGGAATTACGAAGAATATTTGTCAAGGTATGTGTATGTTTATTTATTTTCACATTGAAATTCGAAAATTCTCTAACAGCCTCCTAGTTGAATTATATTTCGGTGAACGAATTATTCTAAGGAAATGATAGGAAATATCATCACCAATATTAGAAAACTAACATTTGAGAATTCGATACATAGAATAAATCAGCGGAGTATTTTCAATCTGCTCCACGATAATCCCGATAGTAGAAGTTTATGATGAATTTCACTTGTAATATTGTCTTGCTAGAATGACTATAATTAAATATATGTTATTTATATTCGAATTTATTAAGGTTGCCTTCAATATATTTTGCTATTTATTATCTATCATTCGCAATGCAATTCAAACTTTTGTCAGCGAAAAGAGTGGAAATAGTTTAAACATTTATACAATGAAGACTGTTGATATGAGTGTTGCTTCTTATAATTAGACTAGCTGCAAATAAGCACGTCAACACTTTCGGATATTTATATTTCGTTCAGAAAACGACTGAATTCAACTGCTTGTCAAAGGTTATCTATATAGACGGTGTTATGACATTGTAAAATATTACCCGATCCAATATTGAACGTTATTTTGATGACGATGCCATTAATGTTTTGATGATTAAATGAAATGCTATCGTTGAAAGGGAAAATGTGTGTGCAGCGAATTTTGTCAAATTTGAATTTAAGATTGACACAACTAACAAAACTGCATATATCTAATGAGATGTTTTATTTCAATTTTCAGTGACACATCCTCAATTAATCTATCGTGAGTAATATCTCGTGAATTTATTTCATCTTTGATTTGATAATTCCTATGTGTATATCAAATAGCTAAATAAAAATTAAAAACTAGGTGACAATGATTCGATTTAAATTCAGTTTGAAAGTAATGTTACATAATATTTGAAATTATTAATTCAAACAACAATATGTATAATATCCATGGAGTGGTTATATATCATTGAAATATACAAAGTGCAAATTAATATACATTAGAATATTATGATAACAATCTATCAGGCAAGAAAATGGATTATTGTTAATCTAATAATGTTCTCCAATTTCTGTAGGAAATTAACCATTTATTCCTATTAGTTAATATCTTGCTCACCATATGTCACCCATTATGTCATAATTCGTATGAAAATGTGAAATACTGAACGAGAAATGTAACATTCCTTTAGTAAAGATGTTCCTTCATTAGATTCTCCAGTGTTTTAACCAAATATTTGACATTACTGTTAATTTTGCTTGGTTACATGTTTATATAGTTCTCTTGTAATTTTGTAATTCTTCGAAATATTTCTTTAAAGGATTGAAATTAAGAAAACTTCAACTGATATTTGAACAAAATTAAATAATTTTTTCATATTTTCTCAAACAATAGGTGAAATAGTTAAAGATTATTTTCGCTCTTCTTTCCTTCCATTTTGTAGGTTGTAAGCATGCTGTCGCTGATGTTGTGTTTGTGATTGATAATTCCGGAAGTGTTGGAAAATCAAATTTCCGTAAGATTCAGAAATTCCTGATAAAAATCATTGGCTCTTGGAAAATAGGCTATAAAAAAGTACGTGTTGCTGTTGTCTCATTCAGCAATAAAGCATTCGTTAATTTCCATCTTAAAACTTACAAAAACAAATATCAGTTGCGACGCGCAATTAGAATGCTCAAGTATCAAAGCGGAGGTACAAATACCTACAAGGCTCTTAGACTCCTCCGCACTGTGTTTCGAAGAAGAAATGGAGATCGAAAATATGCGCCGAATATCGCCATTGTTGTCACAGACGGTAAATCATCTAATTCAAGGTTAACGAAAAAGGCGGCCCAACAAATTAAAAGAAGAGGTGTCCGGTTGTTCAGTGTTGCTATTGGACATAAAGTTCGTCGTTCAGAACTGAGAGCTATGGCAAGTTACCCGAAATATAAGCATATATTTACTGTTGGCAATTTCAATACTTTGAAAACGATTACAAGGGGAATTACGAAGAATATTTGTCAAGGTATGTGTATGTTTATTTATTTTCACATTGAAATTCGAAAATTCTCTAACAGCCTCCTAGTTGAATTATATTTCGGTGAACGAATTATTCTAAGGAAATGATAGGAAATATCATCACCAATATTAGAAAACTAACATTTGAGAATTCGATACATAGAATAAATCAGCGGAGTATTTTCAATCTGCTCCACGATAATCCCGATAGTAGAAGTTTATGATGAATTTCACTTGTAATATTGTCTTGCTAGAATGACTATAATTAAATATATGTTATTTATATTCGAATTTATTAAGGTTGCCTTCAATATATTTTGCTATTTATTATCTATCATTCGCAATGCAATTCAAACTTTTGTCAGCGAAAAGAGTGGAAATAGTTTAAACATTTATACAATGAAGACTGTTGATATGAGTGTTGCTTCTTATAATTAGACTAGCTGCAAATAAGCACGTCAACACTTTCGGATATTTATATTTCGTTCAGAAAACGACTGAATTCAACAGCTTGTCAAAGGTTATCTATATAGACGGTGTTATGACATTGTAAAATATTACCCGATCCAATATTGAACGTTATTTTGATGACGATGCCATTAATGTTTTGATGATTAAATGAAATGCTATCGTTGAAAGGGAAAATGTGTGTGCAGCGAATTTTGTCAAATTTGAATTTAAGATTGACACAACTAACAAAACTGCATATATCTAATGAGATGTTTTATTTCAATTTTCAGTGACACATCCTCAATTAATCTATCGTGAGTAATATCTCGTGAATTTATTTCATCTTTGATTTGATAATTCCTATGTGTATATCAAATAGCTAAATAAAAATTAAAAACTAGGTGACAATGATTCGATTTAAATTCAGTTTGAAAGTAATGTTACGTAATATTTGAAATTATTAATTCAAACAACAAGATGTATAATATCCATGGAGTGGTTATATATCATTGAAATATACAAAGTGCAAATTAATATACATTAGAATATTATATTAACAATCTATCAGGCGAGAAAATGGATTATTGTTAATCTAATAATGTTCTCCAATTTCTGTAGGAAATTAACCATTTATTCCTATTAGTTAATATCTTGCTCACCATATGTCACCCATTATGTCATAATTCGTATGTTAATGTGAAATAATGAACGAGAAATGTAACATTCCTTTAGTAAAGATGTTCCTTCATTAGATTCTCCAGTGTTTTAACCAAATATTTGACATTACTGTTAATTTTGCTTGGTTACATGTTTATATAGTTATCTTGTAATTTTGTAATTCGTCGAAATATTTCTTTAAAGGATTGAAATTAAGAAAACTTCAACTGATATTTGGACAAAATTAAATATTTTTTTCATATTTTCTCAAACAATAGGTGAAATAGTTAAAGATTATTTTCGCTCTTCTTTCCTTCCATTTTGTAGGTTGTAAGCATGCTGTCGCTGATGTTGTGTTTGTGATTGATAATTCCGGAAGTGTTGGAAAATCAAATTTCCGTAAGATTCAGAAATTCCTGATAAAAATCATTGGCTCTTGGAAAATAGGCTATAAAAAAGTACGTGTTGCTGTTGTCTCATTCAGCAATAAAGCATTCGTTAATTTCCATCTTAAAACTTACAAAAACAAATATCAGTTGCGACGCGCAATTAGAATGCTCAAGTATCAAAGCGGAGGTACAAATACCTACAAGGCTCTTAGACTCCTCCGCACTGTGTTTCGAAGAAGAAATGGAGATCGAAAATATGCGCCGAATATCGCCATTGTTGTCACAGACGGTAAATCATCTAATTCAAGGTTAACGAAAAAGGCGGCCCAACGAATTAAAAGAAGAGGTGTCCGGTTGTTCAGTGTTGCTATTGGACATAAAGTTCGTCGTTCAGAACTGAGAGCTATGGCAAGTTACCCGAAATATAAGCATATATTTACTGTTGGCAATTTCAATACTTTGAAAACGATTACAAGGGGAATTACGAGGAATATTTGTCAAGGTATGTGTATGTTTATTTATTTTCACATTGAAATTCGAAAATTCTCTAACAGCCTCCTAGTTGAATTATATTTCGGTGAAAGAATTATTCTAAGGAAATGATAGGAAATATCATCACCAATATTAGAAAACTAATATTTGAGAATTCGATATATAGAATAAATCAGCAGAGTATTTTCAGTCTGCTCCACGATAATCCCGATAGTAGAAGTTTATGATGAATTTCACTTGTAATATTGTCTTGCTAGAATGACTATAATTAAATATATGTTATTTATATTCGAATTTATTAAGGTTGCCTTCAATATATTTTGCTATTTATTATCTATCATTCGCAATGCAATTCAAACTTTTGTCAGCGAAAAAAGTGGAAATAATTTAAACATTTATACAATGAAGACTGTTGATATGAGTGTTGCTTCTTATAATTAGACTAGCTGCAAATAAGCACGTGAACACTTTCGGATATTTATATTTCGTTCAGAAAACGACTGAATTCAACTGCTTGTCAAAGGTTATCTATATAGACGGTGTTATGACATTGTAAAATATTACCCGATCCAATATTGAACGTTATTTTGATGACGATGCCAATAATGTTTTGATGATTAAATGAAATGCTATCGTTGAAAGAGAAAATGTGTGTGCAGCGAATTTTGTCAAATTTGAATTTAAGATTGACACAATTAAGGATAAATTAAAAACTGCATATATCTAATGAGATGTTTTATTTCAATTTTCAGTGACACGCCCTCAATTAATCTATCGTGAGTAATATGTCGTGAATTTATTTCATCTTTGATTTGATAATTCCTATGTGTATATCAAATAGCTAAATAAAAATTAAAAACTAGGTGACAATGATTCGATTTAAATTCAGTTTGAAAGTAATGTTACGTAATATTTGAAATTATTAATTCAAACAACAAGATGTATAATATCCATGGAGTGGTTATATATCATTGAAATATACAAAGTGCAAATTAATATACATTAGAATATTATGCTAACAATCTATCAGGCGAGAAAATGGATTATTGTTAATCTAATAATGTTCTCCAATTTCTGTAGGAAATTAACCATTTATTCCTATTAGTTAATATCTTGCTCACCATATGTCACCCATTATGTCATAATTCGTATGAAAATGTGAAATACTGAACGAGAAATGTAACATTCCTTTAGTAAAGATGTTCCTTCATTAGATTCTCCAGTGTTTTAACCAAATATTTGACATTACTGTTAATTTTGCTTGGTTACATGTTTATATAGTTATCTTGTAATTTTGTAATTCTTCGAAATATTTCTTTAAAGGATTGAAATTAAGAAAACTTCAACTGATATTTAGACAAAATTAAATAATTTTTTCATATTTTCTCAAACAATAGGTGAAATAGTTAAAAGATTACTTTCGCTCTTCTTTCCTTCCATTTTGTAGGTTGTAAGCATGCTGTCGCTGATGTTGTGTTTGTGATTGATAATTCCGGAAGTGTTGGAAAATCAAATTTCCGTAAGATTCAGAAATTCCTGATAAAAATCATTGGCTCTTGGAAAATAGGCTATAAAAAAGTACGTGTTGCTGTTGTCTCATTCAGCAATAAAGCATTCGTTAATTTCCATCTTAAAACTTACAAAAACAAATATCAGTTGCGACGCGCAATTAGAATGCTCAAGTATCAAAGCGGAGGTACAAATACCTACAAGGCTCTTAGACTCCTCCGCACTGTGTTTCGAAGAAGAAATGGAGATCGAAAATATGCGCCGAATATCGCCATTGTTGTCACAGACGGTAAATCATCTAATTCAAGGTTAACGAAAAAGGCGGCCCAACGAATTAAAAGAAGAGGTGTCCGGTTGTTCAGTGTTGCTATTGGACATAAAGTTCGTCGTTCAGAACTGAGAGCTATGGCAAGTTACCCGAAATATAAGCATATATTTACTGTTGGCAATTTCAATACTTTGAAAACGATTACAAGGGGAATTACGAGGAATATTTGTCAAGGTATGTGTATGTTTATTTATTTTCACATTGAAATTCGAAAATTCTCTAACAGCCTCCTAGTTGAATTATATTTCGGTGAACGAATTATTCTAAGGAAATGATAGGAAATATCATTACCAATATTAGAAAACTAATATTTGAGAATTCGATATATAGAATAAATCAGCAGAGTATTTTCAGTCTGCTCCACGATAATCCCGATAGTAGAAGTTTATGATGAATTTCACTTGAAATATTGACTTTCTAGAATGACTATAATTAAATATATGTTATTTATATTCGAATTTATTAAGGTTGCCTTCAATATATTTTGCTATTTATTATCTATCATTCGCAATGCAATTCAAACTTTTGTCAGCGAAAAAAGTGCAAATAGTTTAAACATTTATACAATGAAGACTGTTGATATGAGTGTTGCTTCTTATAATTAGACTAGCTGCAAATAAGCACGTCCACACTTTCGGATATTTATATTTCGTTCAGAAAACGACTGAATTCAACTGCTTGTCAAAGGTTAGCTATATAGACGGTGTTATGACATTGTAAAATATTACCCGATCCAATATTGAACGTTATTTTGATGACGATGCCAATAATGTTTTGATGATTAAATGAAATGCTATCGTTGAAAGAGAAAATGTGTGTGCAGCGAATTTTGTCAAATTTCAATTTAAGATTGACACAATTAAGGATAAATTAAAAACTGCATATATCTAATGAGATGTTTTATTTCAATTTTCAGTGACACGTTCTCAATTAATCTATCGTGAGTAATATCTCGTGAATTTATTTCATCTTTGATTTGATAATTCCTATGTGTATATCAAATAGCTAAATAAAAATTAAAAACTAGGTGACAATGATTCGATTTAAATTCAGTTTGAAAGTAATGTTACGTAATATTTGAAATTATTAATTCAAACAATAAGATGTATAATATCCATGGAGTGGTTATATATCATTGAAATATACAAAGTGCAAATTAATATACATTAGAATATTATGCTAACAATCTATCAGGCGAGAAAATGGATTATTGTTAATCTAATAATGTTCTCCAATTTCTGTAGGAAATTAACCATTTATTCCTATTAGTTAATATCTTGCTCACCATATGTCACCCATTATGTCATAATTCGTATGAAAATGTGAAATACTGAACGAGAAATGTAACATTCCTTTAGTAAAGATGTTCCTTCATTAGATTCTCCAGTGTTTTAACCAAATATTTGACATTACTGTTAATTTTGCTTGGTTACATGTTTATATAGTTATCTTGTAATTTTGTAATTCTTCGAAATATTTCTTTAAAGGATTGAAATTAAGAAAACTTCAACTGATATTTAGAAAAAATTAAATAATTTTTTCATATTTTCTCAAACAATAGGTGAAATAGTTAAAAGATTACTTTCGCTCTTCTTTCCTTCCATTTTGTAGGTTGTAAGCATGCTGTCGCTGATGTTGTGTTTGTGATTGATAATTCCGGAAGTGTTGGAAAATCAAATTTCCGTAAGATTCAGAAATTCTTGATAAAAATCATTGGCTCTTGGAAAATAGGCTATAAAAAAGTACGTGTTGCTGTTGTCTCATTCAGCAATAAAGCATTCGTTAACTTCCATCTTAAAACTTACAAAAACAAATATCAGTTGCGACGCGCAATTAGAATGCTCAAGTATCAAAGCGGAGGTACAAATACCTACAAGGCTCTTAGACTTCTCCGCACTGTGTTTCGAAGAAGAAATGGAGATCGAAAATATGCGCCGAATATCGCCATTGTTGTCACAGACGGTAAATCATCTAATTCAAGGTTAACGAAAAAGGCGGCCCAACGAATTAAAAGAAGAGGTGTCCGGTTGTTCAGTGTTGCTATTGGACATAAAGTTCGTCGTTCAGAACTGAGAGCTATGGCAAGTTACCCGAAATATAAGCATATATTTACTGTTGGCAATTTCAATACTTTGAAAACGATTACAAGGGGAATTACGAAGAATATCTGTAAAGGTATGTTCATATTCATTTTTTTGTAAAAAAATCTAACTCAATAAGATTGTTTTTATCACTGTCTATTTCCACCCATCTTCGCTAATTGTTATGGGAAATTACCTATAACGATAATGGACTCTTCCTGACTCTATAAATACTGCGCCTCTGTGTGAGAGAGACGAGTAACGAGTCGAGTCGCTGTCTCTGTCTGTGCGCGACTCTTGTCGAACTCTCTGCTTTGGCAGAGAGGAACCCGGACGAGGCTTTGCCGCAAGGCAAAGTTTCGTCCGGGGAGGTAGACAGTCCCTGAACCCGTTTATACGGGTTCTAAAAGGGCATATTTTTGGCCGATCCTACGGGCTTGAGAAGCCCACATTAAACCGGCCTTGTGCCACATTCGACCCACGTGTGAGGGTTGTTAAATATCGAGAAACAAGTAGAGTCGCAGTTTCTGACTGTGCGCGACTCTTGTCAAACTCTCTGCTTTAGCAGAGAGGAACCCGGACGAGACTTTGCCGCAGAGCAAAGTGTCGTCCCGGAAGGTAGACAGTCCCCGAACCCATTTATACGGGTTCTAAATGGGCTAAAATTTGGCCGAGCCTACGGGCTCGGGGATCCCACATTAAACCGGCCTTGTGCCACATGCGACCCACGTGGTATGGTTGTTAAATATAGGAACGAGTCGAGCCGCAGTCTCTGACTGTGCGCGAATCCTGTCGAACTCTCTCCTTTTTCAGAGAGGAACACGGACGAGGCTTTGCCGAAGGGCAAATTTCGTCCGGTGTGGTAGATAAGCCCTGAACCCGTTCATACGGGTTCTTAAGGGAGTATTTTTGGCCGAGCTTACGGGCTCGGAGAAACCCACGTTAAAATCGGCCTTGTGCCACATACTTTCCTCGTTGGCGTACTGTTCATTATAGGAACGAGTCGAGACGCCTCTCTGACTGTGGGTCAGAGGACCCATATTAAGCCGGCCTTGTGCCACATGCAACCCACGTGGGTGGGTTGTTAAATATAGGAACTAGTCGAGCCGCAATTTCTGACTGTGCGCGGCTCCTGTCGAACTCTCTGCTTTGGCAGAGAGGAACTCGGACCAGGCTTTGCCGCAAGGAAAGTGTCATCCGGGGAGGTAGTCAGTCCCTGAACCCGTTTATACGGGATCTAATGGGCATATTTTTGGCCGAGCCTACGGGCTCGGAGAACCCACATTAAGCCGGCCTTGTGCCACATGCGACCCACGTGGGAGGGTTGTTAAATATAGGAACGAATCGAGGAGGAATGAGTAGAGACGTAATGAGTCAAGACATATTAGTTCAGTCTAAACCAGACTGACAGTTAATACTAACACCTTCAACTTCTTGTATTATATTTCTGTTGTAATATATCTTTATTATTTTCTACTCTTGTGTTCGTGTTGTTCTTCCTTGTTTATACCTTGGGCCATAACCGTGGTGCGAGAATTTTGGACCATAACACTAATATATTAGCCAAATAAATCATTCACTTATCTCTGCGCACAAGATTTTATTATCAAATAAACATGTGTCTGAATTGAACAGTTGTTTTCTTAACATTTTCCCGGCGCACATTAATTATTTTTGTCTCTATACCAACCACGGACAAGTCACTTTAGATGCATTAATTTTTCTAAAGAAGATTTATTTGAAACTAGATATTAACTAATATATTAAAATTAATTTAAAAAATATTATTTTAATATTTTGGAATGAAACCTGTTCAGCTTGAATCTCCCGATTGTAGACGAATATAACGAATTACTCTTTGAATATTATCTAATTTGATCGCAGATATTTCTGTGTATGACCTGAACCATTGTTTATATTACATTTGTTGTAATTTTGTCTTGTTATATATTATCTATTATTCGGTATAAAATTAAGATATCTGACTTCAAAATATATTAAATATTTGAAGATTTTGCAATGTTTCGATTACTGAAAGACACATTTGCTGATTATGCTTACACGAGCTGTATATCAGCATGTCAGTCACATCGAATACATTCTTTTCTTTACGAAGATGACTCTATTAAACTGCTCGGCAAATATTAGATGAAATATCTGAATATTTCTCATTCTGTTTGCTCACGCCTGATTCTCATCCGATTTTCTGATATAAGTAAGATTCTTACTTATATATATATATATATATATATATATATATATATATATATATATATATATATATATATATGAAGAAATATAGTCTTAAAGTGTGCTATATTTATGGGATAAAGTGCTCACTATCAGAGATAGATTGTGTTTAAATATAAAAGTGAACATAGAAGTCAACACTTAGAGGCGACAGTCTGTTTCATGCTAGATGCAATCATCGGGCCGATGATTGCATCTAGCATGAAACAGACTGTCGCCTCTAAGTGTTGACTTCTATGTTCACTTTATATATATATATATATATATATATATATATATATATATATATATATATATATATATATATATATATATATATATATATACCTACAATATCCCAGCGATATAGTGATACTTAATCAGGAGCAAAATACTAAGATGTTGTATGGTATTCTGTTTAAACTCAGTACGCATTAAAAACAATCAAAACAAGCTCTTTGTTATATAGACCACAACATCTTTTGTAATATAAAATAAGCTCGGCCCTTCTAATAAATGACATTTGATCCAATATTGCATTTCATTTGAGATGAAGTTTCGATAAAATTCTTGTAGTTTATTTAAAGTCATATCGTTGAAAGTTTAAATTATATGTTCATCGAAATGTGAACAACAGTAATGTTTGTATAATTTCGAATTACGTGTAAAATATTTATCAGCAATTCAAAAAACGAATATTTCTAATCAAATCGTTTATTTCCATTTTCAGTGGCACATTCACCAAAAATCAGTTGTGGGTATTTCTTTCTGCTTTCTTTTTATCCATGATTTAATAATTGCTATGATTAATTACTAAGAATGTATAAATCTATCTTCATTTGACAGCTATGACGTAAAATTAAAAAAAAATATTAAATATTTCTAATCGAAAGATTTGCTGAGACTTTCAATGCGACATCAACCAATATCCAATATCTTGTTCAAATCTGTGGGCTCTTTGTTACTGTAATTATATGATATAATTACCTAGAAATATAGAACTACAAAAATCATTTCGCAAGAAAATTCCTGAAAAGTTTAAATAATTGTCTCCTCATCAAAGTCGTCTATGTTTCTAATGTATATTTGGTGGATACTGACGTTAAAATTTTAACTTTAAATTTAAAATATTATTACTATGGAACAATTTACATGTTCCTCTTAATATCACTTGAATATTTTAATGATTTTTTTCATTTTTTTATTCATTTGATTTTTGTAGTTTGCAAGAATGCAGTTGCTGATGTTGTGTTTGTGCTTGATACTTCTGGAAGTGTGGGAATTTTACATTTCCGTAAGGTTCAGCAATTCGTGATAGATATCATTAACTCTTGGAAAATAAGCTATAATAAAGTGCGTGTTGCTGTTATTTCATTCAGTGATAAAGCATTCGTTAACGTCTATCTTAATCAATACAGTAACAAATATTATTTGATACGCGCAATTAAGAACATTAAATATCGCAGTGGACGTACAAATACCTACTACGCACTTAGACTCCTCGGTACTGTGTTTCAAAGAAGAAACGGGGATCGAAAGTATGCTCCGAATATCGCCATCGTTGTCACTGACGGAAAATCATCTAATTCGATTTTTACTAAATTGGCGGCTGACAGAATTAAAAGAAAAGGTGTCGTGTTGTTCAGCGTTCCTGTTGGACGCCGTGTCTGTCGTTCGGAAGTGAGAGCCATGGCAAGTCACCCGAAATATAAGCACATATTTAGTGTTGACAAATTTAATGCTTTGAAAAAGAGTACGAGGAGAATTACGAAGAATATCTGTCAAGGTATGTGTATGCTCAATTATTTAAAACCAACCGATATAATAGTGTCTTATGTCAACTTAGCAACTTAATACTTTCTTCCAGATAAATAATTCTCATTTCATCGGTTTCCTTTATGTTGTATGAAATAAGTTAACCTGAAGTCGGGTGTCGGGGCTTCTTTGTCATCTGTATTGTTTTGTTTTGCTGCATGTTCTGTTTTCATTGTAATGCATGTATAATTGCATTTTTTATGTATTATCACTGCATGTTATTCGATACCAAAAAGAATGATTTATAACGAAATCTTAACGGATATTATCAAAAGTACTGCATTAATAATAATTATATATATTTTAAATACACGCACACACACACACACAGACACGCACACACACACACAGACACACACACACACACACACACATATATATATGTGTGTGTGTTGTGTCGTGGCACAATAGTAAAAAGAAGAAAATCAAGTCGAGGTTGGTTTAAGGAACAAGTGTATTTAACATCACAGATACAAAGGTAGGAAACGGGTACTACTCAGCTAGGCAATTGTAGTACTGTCGCTGCTTACGATGTTTAACAACACGCCCACGTGTGTCGAATGTGGCACAAGGCCGGTTTAATGTGGGCTTTCCGAGCCCGTAGGCTCGGGCAAAAATTGCCCGTAGAACCCGTATAAACGGGATCGGGGTGGTCAACCACCTCGAACGAGGATCTGCCCTTCGGCGGAGCCTCGTCCGAGTTCCTCTCTGCCCAAAGGCAGAGAGTTCCCCCCTGCCTCAGAGGCAGAGAGTTCGACCGAACAGCTGAGACGTCCAAAAAGAACTGTCGCTGTTTACGATGTTTAACAACACGCCCACGTGTGTCGAATGTGGCACAAGGCCGGTTTAATGTGGGCTTTCCGAGCCCGTAGGCTCGGGCAAAAATTGCCCGTAGAACCCGTATAAACGGGATCGGGGTGGTCAACCACCTCGAACGAGGCTCTACCCTTCGGTGGAGCCTCGTCCGAGTTCCTCTCTGCCCAAAGGCAGAGAGTTCCCCTCTGCCTCAGAGGCAGAGAGTTCGACCGAACAGCTGAGACGTCCAAAAAGGACTGTCGCTGCTTACGATGTTTACGATGTTTAACAACACGCCCACGTGTGTCGAATGTGGCACAAGGCCGGTTTAATGTGGGCTTTCCGAGCCCGTAGGCTCGGGCAAAAATTGCCCGTAGAACCCGTATAAACGGGATCGGGGTGGTCAACCACCTCGAACGAGGCTCTGCCCTTCGGCGGAGCCTCGTCCGAGTTCCTCTCTGCCCAAAGGCAGAGAGTTCCCCTCTGCCTCAGAGGCAGAGAGTTCGACCGAATAGCTTAGACGTCCAAAAAGGACTGTCGCTGCTTACACACCGGGTGGGTATTACTGGCACTATATATAGTGAGAACCGGTGTAATTCCCTTGTGTTAGAAAGGCCGGTGTAACAATATATATATATATTTAGTCTACTGCATGAAAATCAAAACCATACTAGAATAAAATGTTTAGTTCGTTGGAATTTCCTAGAAACAATAATTCAATATAAATTGTTAACGCCCGTTTTTATTTCTTTTCGTCACTTTACATTAGTATACATAAACTTATAGGAGTTGGTAGCTGCGCCTATCGAACGGTTTAAAGTCCTAACCGGTCTGTTGAACGGTAGTATATTTTAGCTTTCGTTTCCTATTTAATATTGAGTTTCAGGTCTCTTCTAAAGTCGTTATCGTTTTCATTCAGTCCGTTTAGTCTTTCTAGATTTCAAAAATCGCTACATTTTAGTGGCATTATCGCCTTGCTTGGGGTGAATGTATTAAAGAAAGTGAACGAACATTCGGAAACTGCAATTAAAATTATAACTCCGAATTATATCGTATCATTTGCTGTATTTGCGAGATGACATCAGTTGAGGTGAAATAGTTTCTGCAAATAGTTAGACTTTCACTATGTTATGAACTCGTTCGCAGAATCAAATACTTTTATTTTTTCCAAAATCTAACCAACAAAATTGTGAACAGCGCAGAAATTATTCCAGGAAAAAAATTGGATAATTCTCTTTCTGTTTGTTCGCGGATTATATCGAGCGTACATCCGATGAATAAAAACAACATCTTAACGGCAATTTGTGGTAGACAGATATTAAACGGAATATTTAATGAGGATCTAACATAGATCTCCTTAATTTCAAGATCAAGATCGATACTGTAACAAATATCATTTGATAGGAGCAATTAAGACTTTCAAATACCGGAGTGGCGATACAAATCCCCACCACGTTCTTAAACACCTCCTTACTGTATTTCAAAAAAGAAACGGTGATCGAAAATATGCGAAGAATATTGCCATTGTTGTCACAGAGGGAAATTCATCTAATTCAATGTTCACAGAATTAAAAGAACAGATGTCCGGATGTTTAATGTTGCTATTGTACGTAGTGTTCGTCGTTCGGAATTGAGAACCATAGCAAGTCAACCGAAATATAAGCATATATGCACTTTTGGCAAATTGAATGCTTTGAAAGGCATAACTCGGAGAATTACGAAGAATAGCTATCAAGATATGTGCATGTTCAGTTATTTAAACTAACCTATATAAGATTGTCTTTAAACTCTGTCTGGTTCAACCTATCAACGCCGTTTCTTTTACAAACCTAACTTTTCTATTTACATCAGTTCCCATTTTGTAGGAAATCTAACAAGCGTAAACAATATTCAGATGTGAAAACTTTTTCCTTCTCCATTGTTATGTTTTGCGATACGTTATATTTACCTGACATGCTCTTGAAAGTGAAACATTTCATGACCTCCCCTTAGATTCTTTATACGTGCATGATATTCTTTTAAATAAAGATTTTTTTAAGACGACGTCCTAAAGAATTTTATTCAAATCTTATATTAATAGCATTTTAAAATTTTATGAAAAAATGACATGTGTGCACATTTTCAGTCTACAACCCGGAAATCCTAATTGGATTCGAATATAATTATTTTTATGTTTAAACGTATCTTTCTTAAATGCAATGATTCAGAATATGATAGGAACACTCAATTATATTGTAGATTTCATACATATACTTTAAAATATATTATATACTATTTGCAATACAATTAAAATATATTATTGCGAAAACATTTGGAGTGTTCACAAAATGAGTACAACAGATAACAGCAATATTAACATTTCTTTTCAATTTATGAATAAAATGTCATTTGATATAAGAAAATATCTTGTCTGTAACGTTTTTTTTCCCTAATTATTTCAATCTTTCATCTAACTTATGTGGTAGTCTAAGGTAATTTCTAGACTTCATCAGTTGTATAATGACAACTTGAAATAGATTTGAAGAAAATTTTCCGAACCAGTAATTTAAAAGGAGCAAATAGATAAAAGTATAAAATACAAAAAAAGTCGGTGATTTAGATTAAAACATTCAAATCCTGTTTTGTATTTAATTATCTTATCCAACATTTCATAACTAATTTTAACGTCACATTAAAAATGTCATTCGCGTTTATCTACAGATTGGTAGTGAATATACGCAAAAAATACAGAGATAAGGACCATTGTATGGGTGTTCGCATCTTGATAGAAAATGTTTAAATAACTATATGAATATGTACTTGAATTAATATCACTAAATAAGTGAGTTCAAGAATAAATAAAAGCCCTACCAGTATTCATTGACGGTGGTCACAATCTTAACAACATAAGATATGTAGATGACACAGTGTTGATAACAGACACATAAAGGACACTACAATAACTTCTACAGAATACCTGGTTCAATAAAAACATACGAGTAGGCTGACACTAAATGAAAAATGAACGCCTCAGTATAGATTTGAAGAAGAAATAAAAAGTCTCTCATTCTGTTTGTTAATGAGTGTTAAATACACATACGATCGAAAAGCAGATTTCTAACGTAATTATAACTTAACAATACGTAGAAATAGATAGTTGCACAGCATGTAATTTGCAGTGACGATCAAAAACAATACTGAATAATAAAACTCGGTAGGATCAACTTGCTAAATGCTTAACCACAAGGAATTGCCATATAGTCAGATAGGACTAATAAATAAACATCTTGTGATCCACCACTGTAGGACAGTTGTAATAATATTACTTTAAAATCACAGTCATTTCGTTAAAATAGTATCGTTGTATGATTATAAAATGAGAGTAAGGACTTTTGGAATATAGAAAGTTGAGTATAATTTGATTTGTGTGTCATTCGTGATTTTCTTCTTCAGTGTTAAAACCAATAAAAAGATTTAATCCAACCTATCCAATTTAAAAAGAAAGGCATAATAATATTACATCTGTGACAATATACATAAAACCAATCTTTTGAATATGTTCAGATATAAGTAAATGAAAGCATCATATATTGCATATGTTGCTTATTTATTCAGAACATGAAATATTCGTATCCAATTTACTATTTTTGTAATAAAATACTGATATTATGTGTGAAAACGCACTCAAAATCGATCTTTTTAAAGGAAAGGCCCCTAAATATACATAATGACAGACACAGATCGACCTTTTTTTATCAAGCTAATATAATTCAGCATTATTCTACACAACAAGCATGAGAAATGTTAATAAAAATCCTATCGGGAAACTAGATCAGGAAACTAAAGGTATTAATGAATCGAGGCTAATGAATTTTGCTGAATTAAAAATATGTTTGTTATTATAAGACATTATATGCATATTAACGTTTCTATTTTCTTCCATCTCCAGTTATTCGTCCACACTATTACAGGCCAGGTATGTCAAATATTTTTGTCTCTTTCCATCATTGCCTGCTACATTTCTACTGGTCACAACATTTGCATAGTCTATTGAAAATAATGGCGAAAACAGATCGTACATGTTCAAGTGCAAACATTGAATTAATGAATTTGAACAAATTTTTAAACATTCACATTTACCTGATCTTCAGATATAACGCATTTCATATTTCATTCTAATCTATACTGTATTTACCTGTGTACACTATTCTTAGAAAAGCGTATGCAGAAATATTTGATAACAAAAGTAACAGATCCAAGTTCAACTAAGGAGAATATTCTCTGCCGTAATAATATCCAGGAAAATTTCGAGCCACGAATTCTATGAAATATGATAATGGTCTGCTTATACCTTTCTCAGGAGATCTATCAGGAATTAAACGAACATATCATGCCCAATCAGTGGAAGTAATAAACTACAGAATTTACTGAAATATATTCATTCAACATAAAAAGATTTTGAAAAATTTGCTGTTAATCTCGTATAATATAATTACTATTAGGTCATCCCATAAGTTCTGTCCGACTTTTAACTTTTTGTTAAAATGAATGAAATTTAAACAGTATTGTATAATATCTAATGAGGCTGAACATTATTTTTATGTTTAGACGCATTTAAACTGATCAAATTTTATTTCAGAGAACAATAAAATTAAATTTTGTTTGATTAAAACCCTGCTAACATGGAAGTACCCAAGAATCATTTCAGGCACATAATGCTTTATTAGTTTAAGAGAGGAAACCCAGAAACCGAAGCGGCTAGAAACATTCACTCAGTTTATGGAGAGGAATGTGTGAATGAAAGAACTTGCAGAAGATGGTTTGCAAAATTCAGAGGTAGAGATTTCACCCTTGAAGATGAAGATCGAACCGGACGTCCAGTTGAGTTTGATGAAAAGCTTCTTGAAGCAGCCCTTGAAGAAAATCCTACTTTATCAGTTGGGAAATTGGCAGTGGTTATCAGTTCAAACCATACAACTGTTCATCGTCATCTTCAACAACTTGGAAAAGATCCTAAACTTGGAAAATGGGTGCCTTGTGAATTGTCTGAAAACAACCTCAAATCAAGAGTTGACATCTGCTCTTTTCTCCATTCTCGACAACTTGTTTCACCTTTTTCGGATAGACTTGTGACTGGCGACGAAAAATGGATCTTTTATCGAAATGTTAAATGTCGTAGACAGTGGCTTGGTAAAGGGGAAGGACCCACGCCACAGCCGAGAAGCGAACTTCATGGGCAAAATGTTCTACTTTCAATCTGGTGGGATGCCAAGGAATGATCCACTTTGAATTCTTACCACCTAATGTAACAATTAATGCTCAAATATACTGTCACCAATTAGAGTGTTTGAACCAAGCTTTGAGGGAAAAGACCTGCTCTAGTGAATCGAAAACGGGTGATGTTTCCTCAGGACAATGCGCGACCACACACAGCAAGAATCACGTCACCAAAGATTGGTTGGGAGAAAATTCCTCATCCACCTTATTCTCCCGACCTTCCTCCTTCAGACTACCATTTGTTTCGTAGCTTACAGAATAATTTGGAAGAAACAGCTTTTGTAATACAGGAAGAGGTTAAAACTGACATTTGTGAGTTCTTCGAATCAAAGCCAAAAGGATTTTACAGTAATTGAATTAGTAAACCTGTTAATAGATAGAAGGAAGTCATATATAATTATGGAAAATACATTGTTGATTGAATCTGTAATTAAATGTAACATTTGGTCACTTGTTTCAAAATTAAAAATTCAGTCATAACTTATTGGTTGACCGGATATATTTTCGATTATTATTTTCATCATAGTCATTATTATGAATTTGACATAAAATTATTACTCTACCTTGAGTGGCTATTGGACCTTGTATTGGGAACATTAATTAAAAAAAGCTACTTGAAATCTTGTATTTCATTCTACAATTAGCTGCATCTGTTGTCTAGTATAATTAGCCATATTGTAAGTACTATACGCATCAATATAATCGGAGATGTTTCTTTCATTTACTAACATGAGTGACGGAAAAATGAACGCCTCAGTATAGATTTGAAGAAGAAATAAAAAGTCTCTCATTCTGTTTGTTAATGAGTGTTAAATACACATATGATCGAAAAGCACATTTTTAACGTAATAATAAATTAACAGTACTTAGAAACAGATAGTTGCACAGCATGAAATTTGCAGTGACGATCAAAAACAATACTGAATAATAAAACTCGGTAGGATCAACTTGCTAAATGCTTAACAACAATGAATTGCTATATAGTCAGATAGGACAAATAAATAATCATCTTGAGATCCACCACTGTAGTACAGTTGTAAGAATATTACTTTAAAATCACTGTCATTTCGTTAAAATAGTATCGTTGTATGATTATAAAATGAGAGTAACGACTTTTGGAATATAGAAAGTTGAGTATAATTTGCTTTTGTGTGTCATTCGTGATTTTCCTTCTTCAGTGTTAAAACCAATAAAAAGATTTAATCCAACCTATCCAATTTAAAAAGAAAGGCATAATAATATTACATCTGTGACAATATACATAAAACCAATCTTTTGAATATGCTCAGATATAAGTAAATGAAAGCATCATATATTGCATATGTTGCTTAATTATTCAAAACATGAATGCCCCTAAATATACATAATGACAGACACAGATCGACCTTTTTTTATCAAGCTAATATAATTCAGCATTATTCTACACAACAAGCATGAGAAATGTTAATAAAAATCCTATCGGGAAATTAGATCGGGAAACTAATGTTATTAATGAATTGAGGCTAATGAATTTTGCTGAATTAAAAATATGTTTGTTATTATAAGACATTATATGCATATTAACGTTTCTATTTTCTTCCATCTCCAGTTATTCGTCCACACTATTACAGGCCAGGTATGTCAAATATTTTTGTCTCTTTCCATCATTGCCTGCTACATTTCTACTGGTCACAACATTTGCATAGTCTATTGAAAATAATGGCGAAAACAGATCGTACATGTTCAAGTGCAAACATTGAATTAATGAATTTGAACAATTTTTTAAACATTCACATTTACCTGATCTTCAGATATAACGCATTTCATATTTCATTCAAATCTATACTGTATTTACCTGTGTACACTATTCTTAGAAAAGCGTATGCAGAAATATTTGATAACAAAAGTAACAGATCCAAGTTCAACTAAGGAGAATATTCTCTGCCGTAATAATATCCAGGAAAATTTCGAGCCACGAATTCTATGAAATATGATAATGGTCTGCTTATACATTTCTCAGGAGATCTATCAGGAATTAAACGAACACATCATGCCCAATCAGTGGAAGTAATAAACTACAGAATTTACTGAAATATATTCATTTAACATAAAAGGATTTTGAAAGATTTGCTGTAATATAATTACTGTAATTTCGATTATTAATTTCATCATAGTCATTATTATGAATTTGACATACAATTATCACTGTTATTTGAAAAACTCTTCCGTTTTACATTCTTTTTTATAGTGATGAAGATGTTCATTCGCGTCCAAGTGACCTTTATTGGACAAAAACCAATAACGATGATTACCTGCAATTTTCCTAGACAATGCGCCAGACATTGTCTTCGTTTTAATCAATGTAAATCCTTTAACTTTAATATGGTGAAAAGATTGTGTGCGTTATTCTCTTTTAATGCACCGACGATGAGGACTTCACGCAGGTGTCCCCACAGACACTGCTATCGGCGTATTTGGTAAGTAATTGTTCCATTTTAAACTGAAATTATTTAGCATTAAAGTTAAGCATTATGCAACAAAACACGAAGAAAATGTTAGTGTTGCATTATAGAATCAAAAAGTCTAAAAGGAACAAACAAAATAATAATCCACTTCTGCTAGAAAGATACCAAAGTATCTTAAATGAAGCACCAATACAACTTAGACATAACCAAATTAAAATTACCTTTTATTCATTGATATACGCAAGGCGAGGCAATATGAGGAAAACATTTTTTTTAAGTAAGATCACAATATTTTTATAAGTTGTAATTACATATTAATACACTTCAGCCATTAGAATCTGATAATTTTCACTCATAAGAAACAACTATAAATAAAAGATTGTAAATGATAAAATGATAAACAAAAATTAATTGAATCCCCAATTTGCTACAATATCTATCAACTGCCATTAGAACAAAAGTAGAGGTTTAAGATCTTCACTGAGGAAATATATACGAATTATCCTCTCTCTAATGCTATACAGTATAGTAGCCTTACCTCCATATATCATCTGTAATTGAACTAATATCATATATTGTCAGATGTAGTAAATTTAGAACGATTAGAACGATTAGAACGATTATTTAAAAACAATAGCTGTTGTTTTAAAGAAAGTGGCTTATTGGTAATAGTTTCCCTTAACCGCAGAAGATTTGTCATTAAGCTTAAGACCATAAAACAATAAGTAGGTAAAAATGTTAGTTATTCAATTGTAAAATTAAAAAGATCTCTAAGGGAAACGACTCTCGAAATAAAATACTCCCGATTATTGCATTGAAAAGATGACAACGTACTTTAAATAGAGAATAATCAGTTGGACATTCTACTTAAGCATCTGCAAGTAAAAATATTTAAAATTGGGTTGTAATTATATCGCTTGCAGAAGCAATATGCTGTTGGATAAACATTGATGATTAATAACATTATGTACTAAAGACACCAACGTTTTTGTGGTGCAAATGAAATGTTGCTAACGGAATATATTTCAAGAAATTGGATCCGATATATTTTAAAGTAATATTATAGCAATGCGCAAAACAAGATTGTATATGGCAAATTGATATGAATTAATTTAATTTCCTAATTTAACACAAAATCTATCGGTTGTAAGTAGCCCTAAGGTAGTGTTTTAAGTCCTTCCCCAGGGAAAGTATTCATCTCTTCTATTCTGCTTACTTGCTGAATTCCAGCCTTATCAAGATGAATTATCTTTTGTAGACCGATGCCGATTCTGTTACATTCACCAACCTTTGAATGATTAATAAAGAAGTAACATTCTGTCATTTTAGAGAACGCTTGAATTGCTTGATCTTTATTGAATTGACGCGAATGTAGCAGGGAATTGGGAGGGTAGCAATTAAAATATTGTTTATCATGAAAACAAATAAAATAACATCACCTTCAAAAGTAAATATATCCACAAAAATTAAGAGGCATCATTTAAAATATTTCATAGTCCCCTTTTCCTAAGTGACATGGTAAAATATATCATCTCAGAAAAGAAATGATCATATCAGACTCATTCATAGTTCTCAGTAAATTCTGAATAGCGAAATGATTGTTTAAAAATTACAATGAATTATACATTTCCTTATATTTTACAGAAAGGCCTCGTCACGTTCCCAAACGTCAAAAAGTTCCTGCAAACTTGTATAACCTCATTCCAAACAAAATGTGAATGGATTTAATCTTTCTTCTGTAACAGTTATATAATAAATGTTGAATATTGCATAACTATTTTATGAGTTTTGTTTTATATTTTGTAGTTTCATATTCTCTTTTTCGTTTAGAATTACCAGTAATAAAATAGATTTGTCAGAATAGTATTATTTAACTTGTACTATTTGAAAGCTGAGACTAATTATACGATTTAGAATAGTCTGTTTCTTTTTAACTGGAATCTTCACATAAATTATAGTTCCTCATATGTATAATTCTGTTTATATTAGTGCCTTTCGGGTGTTGGAAAAAGCCTAATCGACTCAGCTTCATTACTATTACCAATCACATTCTCGGACATTGCTGATATTACCAATTTATATATTTAGTTGCGACAAAGAGGCTATTTTTTTCCGAAATATGTTTCAATCACCGTCCTAGAGGTTGAAGATGATTTTTTAACTTTATTTGTTTATTCTTTTCATTTTCTTTATTTATTTTGAGAATATTCTATTTCAAAAGTTTTCAAAGTATTCTGTTCGAAAATTGGATTCTATCATAGAGAATGTCTTTGACGGCGGTAAATTAAGAAAACAATATTTAGTATTCAAAAACTAACTCGATCAACTGTTATTAATTGTTTTAAAATGCGTAAACTAAAACGTGTTTCATTTGTCGAGTTTTCTCTGAAAGAATGTTTTTGATTTCGAAAATCGTCTAAAAAGTAAACAAAGTGCAAGTCCCTCAATATTGAACAAATATCTCAGAAAGTGAATATGAATATTTAGTGAACTTCTTCAGTTCGTAAATGCCACTTAATTTTAAAATACATTTTAACAATAAAACATATGTGATCAAGCATGCTAGTTTAGACTGAAGCATTTCGTTACCAACAACTTTCACTTTTGTCTTCTTCAATAATTAAAGAATTATTACATTAAACTAAACATTTGAATAAGAGAAAATTAAATAATAAAAGAATGAATAAATAATTAACGAATACTGAAAAGAAAGCTTATATACAACTGGATAAATAAATAAACGATAAAGAAAGAGCACATATTAAAATATTATCATAGGATATAGAAAAACGTTAAAAAAGAGGAGCATAAAATGGAAAAGAAAAACACTCAGGAGAAATGATTATAGAAGTTATAGTTGTCCGTATACAGTCAGCGTCACGTAGGCATTTAAAGTGGTAAATAACTGAAATATACGACAGACTCCTTACGACAGTGGGGAAAGCACAGAAGAGAGACAATATGAAGATAGATACTCGAAGTAGCACACATTATGAGAAGCTTTAGTAACATAAGCAATCGAGATTATCCCAAAGGAAAATAGACAAACAAAAAAGAAAATGAATGGATGACAGATGTAATTCTCGACATAATGGAAAGAAGGCAAAAACAATGCTAACTGTTGAAACTTGACTAATGCATGGAATAATAATGCAACACAAAATGTACTTAGAACGAAATGTATTGAAACAAGAAAGTGTACACAATATTTACATATAGTCTTTTGTATATTCCTGGGAAGACCGTTCCTGGAGAATGTGTTGATTGAGTCGCAGTCGGGCAGAGTCTCTGGTTGAATCTCTTGATTCGTTCTCCTCTCTTCCCGGTACCAACCATATTTATATGATCGGTACTCCACTATGCAAATTAGGTGGATCCTACCACAACACTAACACACAACAGAATTTAGGCAAGCTAAAGAGGAATGAATCAACGAAAATTGTACAGAAATAGAAAGAATGAGTATCACAGGTAAAGCAGATATGCAAAAAAATAAGAGAAATAACAGGACCAAAGGTATGCTCATCAACATGATGCATAAAATCCAAGGACTAACACCGATATTAGAGCAAGATATAATACTTCAGAGATGGAACGAATATATTGGAGAACTCTTCTACAACGAAAAAGGACAACCGGCAATACACAGAAATATTGACGGACCGGAATTATTAAAATCTGAAGTTGAATCTGCACTGGCCAACTTGAACAGAAGCAATGAGGCAAGTCCATATGGAATTTTAATAGAGATGCTGGCATCCTTAGATGATTACGGCACAGACAAGATTACAGAAATAATGAATGAAATATGCAACAGTTGACGGGAGGACCTAAGTAAATCTATATCCATAGCACTGCCAAAGAAACCAGGTTCAAACGAATGTGAACTCAATCGGACAATCCGCCTAATGATCCAGATAACAAACCTTATCCAAATTCTGATGAATAGAGCACAGACCGGAAATAGGACAAGAACACCGCGGATTTATGAAAGACACTGAAGCAAGGAATGCGATATTTATGCCCAGAATGCTATCAGACAGAGCAATACAAATAAAGAAGGATGTATATGTGTGCTTTATAGATTACTGTAGCAACCACTTAGCAACCTTAATATATTTGAGAGTGATTGTAGAAGTATCAGGAACCTATACTGACAGCAAACCGCGTGCATACGGATAGAAAATAAGTTCAGCAGATATACAAACATATAATAGGGTGTAAAACAAGGATGTGTCTTCTCACCGGACTTATTCAAAATATACAGCGAGGCAATTCTGAGAGAATTAGAAGTACTAGCAGGATTCACTATTGCCAGCTAGAATCTTAACAACATAAGATATGCAGATCACACCGTGTTAATAGCAAACACGGAAAGAAAACTACAAAGACCACTACAGAGGTAATGAACGAAAGCGAGAAGAAAGGATCAAATATTAATTGTAAGAAGACAGAATACATGGTTGTTAGTAAAGGTGTAAGCCCAAAATGCAAATAACAAATTGGAGATACAAAAATCAAATTTTTCTTAATAAATTCCATTTCAGGATTTTGCTATATCGCTACAACTATTCAGAGGAAATTGGAACTCGTAAATAATTAATATGCTATATTTGATTTAAATGTCTCTTTTTAAAAAAAAGAATGAAACTTTCGTTGAATTACTAATTTTTAATAAACGTACGTAATAATATTTTCAAATTTAAAAAAAAGAAAAAATATTTTAATACTGAATCACTTTATCCAGCATTGGAAAAATCAAAATTAAATTAAAATGAAGGTCATCACAAAACATCTTAATATGGAATTTAGGGAGGTACTGTAAAAATTGGTGCAAAAACTTACATCTTGACATGTGCTCATCTCCACCCGACGGAAAGTCCTCTGGATCCGCCCCGATGTAATATTGTTTTTTTGTTTTTTCTATTTAAAAAAAAAGTCATTACTTTAGTCGTTTTCGATTTTTTTCCTTAATAATCGCATAATTATTTTTACTATTCGCATTTTCTTAATAACCGCTTAATTTTGTGAAGTGTTTCTTAATAATAATTGTTTGAATTTTCTTAATAATTGCAGATTATTTTTTATTATTTTCTTTTCAGAATTTATTCAATAATAGATATAATTTTTTTACTAAACACGATAATTTTAAGTACGTTACTCTTCTCTTCAAGTAAGGTTTTGAATTTATACTCAAAGTTTTTAACCAATAAAAACGTACAAAGGAATAATAATTACTAACATTTTGGGGCTCTTCCTTGAGTCTAGTATGTAATAAAAGCACGAATGGCGTAGCTAATTCATATAATTTTTACATATTTATTTTTCTCTTTTTTGAAAAACCTTTGCATGTATAATATAAAGCAATTGTTACATGTTAAAAGTAAGAAAAACGTTAAGATCGAACATTTATAAAAAAAATTAAAAAATAGTTAAGTTCCACTCAATTGGCTAATCTATCCTTAAACATATATTAAACAATATAATCACACGATAAAAAATAGTTATAGTTTCTTCTTGATTATACATCCTTCTACAGCTTTTGAATCAATTTCGTAATCTTCTAAAGACTTCTTCAGGACATTCTGTGATGCTATTTGATTGTTATGTCTCCAAACAAGAGCTCCACTTTTGTCCTGCAAATCTGATGAAGCCAAGAAAAAGGCAAAAAATTAAGTGAAGTATCAAGTGAGGCGATATCTGCAAGAGTTATTGAACAAAAGAAGAGGAATAATGCAGTTCGTGCATCAAGATCTGATGAGTCCCATGCGAAAAGATTTTGCTTAGGACCAACAGAGGCATGCTTCAGCTAAAGAAAATGAATCTCAAGAACGTTCCGCTGCAGAAATTACAGATAGACCTAGAACAGATTTCCAGTATTATCCATCATTGCTCTATGGTAGAGATAAGTTAAGTGAAAATGAAGATATGCACATTTTGTGAAGCTAAAATCGAACATCACAAACTCCAGGCATATGTTGCTGTGGTAAAAAAGTGAGACTACCACATCTAGAACCTCCTACATAACAAACTAGCTGAGTTACCGTAGGGTGATTACCCACAGTCAAAAGGATTACTTGGTACTGTCCGTCACTATAGTTCTTCCTCTCAAATGACATTTGATGCATCTAATTAGTTGGTTGAGTCTGGATTTTTATCGAAGTTCTGGGTTAATTCATTGACTTCATCAGACAATCTACAAATGAGCAACGTATTTTCTTCCGGGTTTACTTTATAGCTAATTCTAAACAAGAATGTAACAGGCGATGCTATATTTATCAAGACTTGGATAGGAATACATTCCAAGATACGCTTCATACCATTTAATGCACTGATTCAAAATTGCACTGGAACAACGTCCACACATAAGAGATGTCAGTGTGATCATTCGGGCTGAAAAAAGTTCCTCTGTGGCGAATTCTCGTTGCATTAATTCTTCTGCATTTTACTGGCTATACTTTTAATTATAGATCCCTGTAAAAGAAAAGATATCACCTATCCATGCTAGATTAGACTACAGAAACCTTCTGAAATTCAAAATATTTGTTTGCCTTTATACATAAACCTTTATGACAAGAAATTATTTGGATTATTATATTTTTAGCATGTAGAATCCATACATATTAACAAAGGTTTTACGAAATTAGCAATGTAACTTTATATTAAAATTGAACTTGAATTTCATTCCATTGTCTGATTGCGCGTGTATTGTGGCCTTTTTTTAAATGACTGGAAAACCTGATACTGAACT
This sequence comes from Acanthosepion esculentum, assembly GCA_964036315.1. Taxonomy (NCBI): domain Eukaryota; kingdom Metazoa; phylum Mollusca; class Cephalopoda; order Sepiida; family Sepiidae; genus Acanthosepion; species Acanthosepion esculentum. Next base: position 77,222,173 of record OZ038492.1, on the reverse strand, counting down.
AAAATTCAGATTCTATTTTATCATGGGATTTTAATGCAAACAGAATCACCTTCGTAATACGAAACAAAAAATGTTTCCGGATAATTTATTTGATAACATGGACCTCGGCTTCTTAAAAATAAAAATCCAAAGAAATTTTAAAAACAAGAAAGTCAGTGTGAATTTTATAAGAAGAATTGGTTCATCACTCCTCATCGTAGGGCCTTTATTCAGGCAAGCAATATGGCTTTCGTTTCTCTAGGCCAACTGCTGATTAGGGTTGGTCGATTTTTAAACCAGACTCTTGGACGAGTCTAGATAGTTGGGGATGATCTCATAAAACCACACACAAAATATTTTACGTTAAAATTTCCAATCTATTTGAGGAAATGCAATTAAAATCAAATTAATTACAAATATCTCGCAGATTGTTGCGGTGTTAACTGAAATAAATAACCAGTCCAGATTGTTCCATGCTACGAAATAGAGTAAATCAGTAAATGTAAATCAATTTAAAACTAATGGTTAATATTTCTTTAAAATATTGAAAAAATAAACATTTAAAATAGTAAACATATAATTGTGATGAGAAATAACATGCTTTATAAATTTTACTTTAAAATACATTATTTATGAGCAGTTAAGACAAACAATATTAATGTATTCAAATTGTAGTTATGATGAAATAAAAACATATTTTAGTTTATTTTTACTTTCCAAATAATTTTTTTTTCAGAATGAATACAGTAAAGTCATTCATAAAACATAAACATTTCCCAGTTTATTGTAAGCGATTGTTTTATTTCGGAAAAAATCTAAAAGGCAAACACATCGGTTTCACTTTTTATTTTTAATGAACCAGATTTAAAGTTTTGGGGTGACCATGTGCTTTTACACCGTTATTAGAGCGCGTGCTTTGTTTTTTATTTACATAGGAAGCTTTTAAGAAATATAAAGTAAATAGATATTAAGTAACCCGGATATAAGAGAAACCCGGATATAAGAGAGATTTTCTCTGGTCCCAAATTAGAGCCTGTGTTAATGTATATATAATAGACCAAACCCGGATATAAGAGAAACCCGGATATAACTCTCTTATATCCGGGTTACACTGTAATTGCAAATTATTTAAGTAACATATAAATTGGCAGTGTAGTTTAATTTATTATTATTATTTTCTAGAGCAATAATTTTTCAAACTTTTTATTAAAATGTCTGAAGAAAACTGCAATAGAAGGGCAACGTTTCCTCTCGGCTTGGAGCATCTCTTGCTAATGCCTTTCTTTGAGATTTTTAACCTAGAATTTCATTTTAAAATTTAACTGATAAGTCAAAAATAGAGAAAAAGGATAAAATAAATGCAATGGCACATGAAATACACATAAACTGTATTGAAAATCTTGTCTGTTTAGCAGTTCATGGCAAAATTAATAAAGAATCTTTATTGGATAAAGCAGATATATGAGGACATGGTGACATTAAACTAAAAAAAAGGGGCCCAGAACACCATTTAAAATTCACTCAAGAGGCAAATACTGGGACAGAAAAATACCTGATTCATAGATTAGTTCCAGCTACAGTTTTCGCTGCTGGTGATCTAACAGAAGAAGCTTTAGCGTTTTGGAAGAATTTGATAGTAAAGACTGCCTTAATGCTGTTCTACTGGACAACAAAAATACAAATACTGGCTGTAAGACAGGCCTTGTAACTACTGTGGAAAATAAAATCCATTGAAAATTACATGCAATTGGCTGTTCATTACATCAGAATGAGTTACCATTCAGAGCTGCTTTTAAATATGTTGATGGTACAAGAAGAAGCTCGACTACTTTTCCAGGTCAACTAGGTAAATTGTGTGAAAGGGACTATTATAATTTGCCACAGGTAGAAATTATGAAAATCCGTGGCCCTATTGATAATATTGGCCAGAATTAATCAGTCTATCCCAAAATGGAATTTGAGAACATGCAACCACAGAAAAACTTTCAGAATATGAAATTCAAGCATCTCTTATAAATAACAAAAAATACTTTCCTTCACATTCTCACACTGTAAAAAGAGCAGTAAAATTAACATCTGAAGCTTCTCATGTTTGCAGATTCGAAGAAGACATAGACACATTCTTGCAAAATCTTTACGTCATCAACTAAGACTTTCCTTTTTTCTAAAGGCTCTTACACTGAAAACTTTGACGATATGATTATATAAATATATGGATTTAATTAATTTTCATGTAATATAGAACTTTACTAAAGAAGCAAACTTTTTTTATTTACTGTTGAAATAACATTTTTCAATCAAATATTGCCAAAATGAATGGTTTTCTAAATGCATTTTCAATACCAATTTTGGTTGCATTTTCTCAAAAGGTGTTGAAAACTTGGAATCTAAAATTTGGTGTGTGATGTTTATCTAATTAAGTCACAATTATCTAGACTGGTCAAAAGTTGATTTAGGAAAAAAGCGAGGAAATCGACCTACCCATACTGCTGATGTGCTGACGATAATTGCAGAAAGAGTCATGATCTAGATAAAAACAGTGAATTGGAAGTCTTTGACAGAGTTTGGTATACAAGTCTTCTCTACAAGCTGAAAAGTCACGGTGTCTCGTGTCACATTTTGAACTGATGCAGTCTTTCCTATCAAAACATGAAATGAATGATATACTGAATAGCTATTCGTCTAGATCATTTCGTACTAAAATGGGTGTCTCACAGGGCTCAGTCCTTGGTCCTATTGTGTTTTTAATTTTCATTAATGACCTTCCCGATGACACCTGTTCTCAACTTGGCATCTACACTGATAACACGACCATTTGCTCTCTGCCTTCAATCAGTATGGCTGATGCAAACCTCCTGGAAAGTGATTCGCTGCGACTTCTCGGGCTAACGTTCTCAGCTGACTTGAAGTAGAAAGAATATATTAAATCTGCTGCTAGGTCAGCTGATAAAAAAAAATTCATTTCATTGTGCCGTGCGAGACAATTTGTCTCTTCTGAATCTATCTTATGTATGTATGTATGTTGCGGCATTCACCCTGGATCGGTTAAGCCGGCTCCTTCCAAGGAATTCACCGCGTCCGGAACGAAGGCCGACCAAGCACGGCGATCCGTCGCCAATGCTGAAACGAGCGACAGCCATTCCCGATTTTAACGGCGGTGAATTCTTGAAACGGAGTAACGAGGGAGTTTGAACTTCACACGCGGTCCCCACACCTCGCGTGCTATCCCAGTGGAGGGAGGAATATGATCTTACTTGCTGCAGAATTTCCACAGACGCAGAGGCAGGAGTAACCAAGAGGCCGCCGGATGCCGGTGCAGACGCCGAATGGTTTTGAATTCAGAGTTGACCTTCTCCTAGACCAGTTGCCATCAAAGGCTATAGAACCCAGTCTGTCCTGAATCTATCTTGCATATCTTTAAGTTCCCCTTTCGTCCATGCTTATAATATTGCTCCCATATGTGGCTCGGCGTCCCTTCTATTTACCTGCAGCTCCTTGATAAGATCCAAAGAAGAATCAACAATATTATATTCTTGATCTGGTGGTTCGGCATCAGTCACTTGCCTACCGGCGAAAAGTCGTCTCTCTGTGCCTTTATTGTCAATATTTTCATGGGAAATTTTCGCGTGAGTTATTCACTAGAGTCTCTAGACTGTATGAAATTAAGCGCAGTACTAGACTGGTGGCGAGATCTCATCAATTTACAGCTGAGCTGCTTAGATGCAGCCGTAAATTCTATGCTGACAGTTTCTTTTCTTGCACTTCACGCTCGTGGAATTCCCTTCCGACTCTATCATTTCCAGCAATAATTAATCTGGAAATTTAAATACAATGTAAATCGCTATCTACTGTCCTCCTGATTACTCTTTTCATTTCCCGTTCACTATGAATGTTTCTGTTTCTAATTCTTCCACATCCTGTAACCCCTTGTATCTTAGTGGCTATATTACCTTATATGAGGTGATACCGATAAAAAATAGCTATATATAATGCTTAGGTAAAAGACACACACACACACATACACACACACACACACACACACACACACATATATATATATATATATATATATACATAATGTTTATACATATATATGTGTATATATGTATATATACATATATGTGTATATATGTATATATACATATATATGTATATATACATATATATATATTCAAATTTCCCCTCTTAAATGCTAAAAAGTCTTTAATTTTTCCTTATTTGTTGAGTTCAACAATGCAAAAGTTATCTTTTTTTGTTATTTTCAATGACCGTAAAATTTTGGCCAGCCGTGTGTGTATGTATATATATATATATATATATATATATATATATATATATGTATATATAAATATATATATATATATATATATACATAATGTTTATATATATATATATATATATATATATATATATATATATATATATATATATATATATATATATATTAGTGTGTGTATTACTAATTTTTCATGTAATACAAGGCACATGAGCCCCTCAAGGTAGAAGGCTACTGATTGGACATGTTTCAGGTAAGAGGAGGAGGCAAAAAATGCAGTTTAAGATGATAAGCAGAGATATGCGGAAATAGCGATATTTTGAGAGTAACGAGAGTCTTGTGACATTTCATCTGTGGGATAGTAGCTATAGAGTGGTAAAAGTACCCACAATGCCCCATAGGAACTACTGATCTCTATGAAGACTCGAAAGTGATTGCCAGCCCATATAAAGCAAGAGTACTCAATTTCTGGTTTGACAGGGCTCTTGTAAACATGGAACATAGCGGGTGTATAAAAGGAAGCAACCATTTTTTTCAGTATCTTTAGCGAGGGTTCGTATATATGGGTTCCACTTGCAGTTTGGAGTGAATTTGTCCCAATAGACGTTCAAAGAAAAGAGCCTGCTTGAGGGAATCCTCATCCAGCATGACAGCTAAAACTTCTAAACTATTTCTTTAAATATTCATATAAGACATAAAATATGAAATCTTTTTTCTCGACGTTCTCTGATTCCTCTGTCCCTCCCAAATAACGTGCTGAATATATTATAGATTTCTAAGAGGCCCACTAAACAAGAATTCTCATCGACTCCAAAACATTCATCTGAATAATAAAATATATCTTATCATCATTCACCCTACAATGAGCTGAGACTAACTCGGCTTATGTTCGGGACAAAGTAGCATATCTCTTTCTATCCTAGCCAAATGCTTCTGCGTTCCACTTTACAGAACGCCTAACTTACACATATGAAGCTCATCTGATAAATCCGCATCTAATAAAACTAACATTAAAAATTTAATTGATTAAATTCTTCCAACAATGCGTACATAAAACAATTATGCACCACATCTCCCCCCACCACTGGGTTATTTTTCAAACAACAAAGATAATTCCTTCATTCGTTTAAAGATTTTAGCTATTAATTACATTGTTATAAAGATTATATTTTAATGAAAGTAGTAGATTATACATTAATATAGATTATAATTCAATTAATAGAGTATATGTTATTAGAGATTATATGTTAATAAAATTGATAGATAATGTTATTAATCAAAGCAGAAACTCTTTTGGTCAGTACGCTTTTCACTGATACCTAATGTTTCGCATACGTAGTTCGCGCCCGAGAATACTAAGTCACTATTTTAACCTAAATGTTTTAATGATTTTCTCTGCTAAATTCTGGTAAAAGTGCCTTTATACTGTGCCATAATGGAATTAGTCTCTGTAATTCTTTGGCAGCACAATATTTACATTTTCCTGCAGAACCACGTGCAATTCATTTCTTTTCATTTTTTTTCCTTTTCTTATGATCATACAATAGTACACAGTAACTCTCTACCTTGAGCTACGCTTCGGTCTTGTATTTGGTGAACATTAGTAAAAGAAAGTTATATTTCGATTAAATTATATGAAAATATATCAATTGTTTAATGATTCAATGTTGCTATTATATCAAAGAGAGTGACCAGAATAGAAAGTACTATTACATCCTCTTACAGTAAAACGGTTTGCCAATGTTGTTTTATTTGACTCGATGAAACTTTTTGCCATCACATGAAGAGAATTACATATTTGAGAAACTTTAATTTAAGTGAAGATTCCAGTTAAAAAGAAATAAACCATTCTATATCGTATAATTAGTCTTAGCTTTCAAATAGTACAAGTTAAATAATACTATTCTGAAAAGTCTTTTTTTTTATTAAGGGTAATTTTAAACGAAAAAGTAAATATAAAAATAAAAAATATAAAACAGAAATCATTAAATAGTTATGCAATATTCAACATTTATTGAATAAGTATTACAGAAGAAAGATTAAATCCGTTTGAATTTTGTTTGATATGAGTTCGAGAAGAAACAAACCATTCACAATTGTAATAAGCTCCGGTTTTCAAATAATACCAGTTCTTTAACGATATTCTGATAAGTGTCTCTTTATGACGAGAAAAACAAAACATTCTTTACAAATATAAAATCAAAAATAAAATTCATAAAATAGACATGCAACACTCGGAAACTCATTGACTGAGTATTACAGAAGAATGATTAAGTCCGTTCGATTAGCTCAATCATGTTTTCAGGCTTCTTCAGGCTATAGTGGTACGAAGTTCGAGCTTGTGATAAAGATTTTCTGTAAAATATTGAGATAAGGATCAATCATTATGCGATTAGAATTTACATAAAAAACAGTCATCATAAACTATTATAAATATTTCATATACAGAATAAAACCGAAATACGATATCACAACCCAGTGATTTATATTTATATTAGCTTATTTCACCTGATCAAATTATGCTGAGTGAATCTTATCTTAAATATCTCTATCTACAGATTCTGTTAAATATACAATTAGAATCGCAAATCTTCGGTTGCTCTCTTTTAAGAATTATATTAAAGAAATTATGTAGTATTGGAATTTACTTACATTCATATCAAGTATTATTTACCAAAATATATATTTTTATCCAAAAGCACATAATTAATAATTATTTGTAGATGAATTTATTTATATGATACAACGTTTTGAATTAACGCATATAAAACCAACGTACCGTAGTAGACGAATCTGTCATTACCAGTGAGACCAAACGATTTTCGGGTTGTGTGTGTGACGCGGCATTTTTTGTCAAGAATAGAATATTCCATGGCTTTACACTTATGTTTCTCACACTTTAGTCTGCATTCTAATAATGTTTTCACATTTGCATATTCCTCCAGATGAGTACACGAAAAGATCGATGCACCACGAATGACGATATTCTTGGATCCTTGAAAAGTATTTTAAAAGACAAAAATCATTAAAAAAAAAAAAGATAGAACACGTAGAGAGTAAAATTTAAGAGATAACAATCTCTCATTTTCTTTAAACTACAACAGAGAACTGTTTTGTTTTAGATATAGCTTGAAATTTCGAAAATATGTGGCTTTATATCAGGATTTAATGAGTTTGATAACTGAGTCTAATGTGCTCGTATGATTTTAGCGACTGAGCGCAAATATTTTACCACTGTAGTTTAGGAACATGGACAATGTATTATTAACTTCTGTAGGTATATTTATGTTTGAAAGTGTCGTAATTAGCTTTTTATTTTTTAATGGTAGACAATACTTTCATTTCTACAAATTCTTGTTACATTCGTGTCAAATTAATTAAAAATAAACAATTTAGGAAGCTTCTTTAAAAGGATACATTGTGTTTATTATTACTATTAATCTTTCTAGAGCTGGTTAATGTGACTGAATTAGCATTGATGTATGAAAATGGTAGCAGTATTGAGCGGAATAATTGTATAGCTTTCCCCAGGAATGGCCATTAAAACTCTATATCAGGGCTGCTTATAATCGATACACATTATGATAAATTAGGAAATTAAATGAATTTTGACTATCAATTTACTATAATCAGTGTTTTATTTATACTTGTTTTACGCATTGCTATAATATAACTTGACAAATATATCTGATACCAGTTGGTATAGTCATTTGCGAATATTTAATTTGCACCACTCAGTGTTTTGCAATATTAGTACATAAAGTTATTCATCATCAATTCTTATTCAACATTATATTGCATCTTCAAGAGTATATAATTAAATGAATGCAATTCAACTTTTAACATATTCTACCTGAAGTAGAATTCATAACTGATTATTCTGCATTTAGTATATTTTGGCATATTTGTAATGCAACAAAGAGGAGTGGATTACTTTTCTAGTTTCTTTTATTACAGACTTTTGGATTTTATAATTTAATCACTAATATTTTTTACATGATTTTTGTTATATAATGCTTAATCTTAATATCAAATCAATTGTTGTTAAAAGTAAACTATTACTTACCAATACGCTGATAGTAATCTTTGGAAGGACAATCGCCAGGGATTAACTTATGAGTCTCTGCATTAATAGAGAATAACTCACATATTTGTTTCAACTCATCAAAGTTAAACGATTTGCATTGATTAATATGAAGACACTCTTTAGCGCATTCTTGATGAAATTGGACGCTTATTATCTTGATTGGGTTTCCTTTAATATAGGCCAATGAGACGCGAATGAACATTTCCCATACTATGAAAAGGAACGGATGAAAGAAAAGCTTTTTTGAATATCAGTAATAATCTTAAGTAAAATTATTATCATTTATTATGGTGCAAATAATCCTGCAGGCGATTTTCAGCAAGATTTTTTTTTAATTTAAAAAATGGTACAAAATTAATTTCTTGGATTAGATATATTAAGTAGCTTACCTGTAGTTCATTACGGATTCTTTGAGAATTTTTGTACAAACACTAAAGACATCCTTTTTTGAAAAAGATTTTTAGTTTAGAAGATTTCATGAAAATTATTACTCGATAAAATACTAAAATGCATTCTGATAGTTATAAAATATTTCTCCGTTGACTTTTCTGTAAATGTGAATGTTACAAAAAATTCATTCAAATTATTAACTCAATCTTTACCCTCGAAATGTACCATTGCTCTTTGACATTATATTTCTATAAAAATGCTGCGATCAGTAGAAATGGTACAAACAAGGACGGCTAGTAACAAAAATAGTTGAGATAATTGGTCCGACGTAATATGGAGATATAATTGGAGCTGAAATAAAGTTAAAAGTTTAACATGAATAATAAGAAAGTATATTTGTTGGCCACTATTCATTAATTGTCCGTTTTAATTGCTTGGTTAGAGGTTTTGTTAACTCTTTTGTGGCTTAGTGTTGAATAATGTGAAATTTTATTAGATTAACTAAAACGTTTGTTCCGTGTCGATGGTATTCAATTTTAACTGAGTTCCTTAAAAATTATAGTTTTAGATTGTGTTCTTAACTATAATGTCCGTATACATTTTTAATAAATTGGCTGAACTGGTTTATAATTGTTTACTGAATTAAAAAGAATAAGCAATATATTAAACATGTCATACTTTTTATTTAATTACATGTAAACTCATACCAAAATATCGCTTTCAAGTGTAATGTCACAACTGCAATATTAAGCATATTTTAAAATTTGGCGCAATTAGCTTATATTTGTTTACTTTTTTCTACCATTCAATAAGGAAGAAAATAAAATGTGGAGGGATTTCTGCAGCCTGTGATTATCTACTCTGAATGATCCACTATGCAAATAGTGTTTTGTGAAATATCACGCGGGAGATTTCTCTCCATCCGATAAAACATTAAAGTTTGATAACATACAAATAAAAACAAAGAGAAAGAAATGCGACGCGGGAAACAGTCAATATATTTAAAATTAAATAAAAAATCAAGTGGTTAAAAATAATTCGCACAAACTGTTGAGGTGAGCCGCTTTGATGTATAGGTTCCATGTGGCTTTCATCACTTTTTCAAACAAATATTTAATTGGTACATCATTTTACCGTTGATATTACTAAATGTAACCGTAAGTTCTATTCTGATAGTTTCTTCTGTCATAATTTTCGCCTGTAGAAATCCCTTCCAGATTCTTCCATTCCTGTCAACTACAATCTATAAAAAAATTAAATTCAACGTCAAACGTTATTTTCTCTCTGTTTGAATACTGTTCTTTTTTATTGTCCTTTCCATTCGGTAATGACTTCTCAGTTTTCTTTGCGTATAGAAGCAGAGAAAAACAACAAGTAACTTAAATTTTGTATAGATCGATATATGCACAAAAACATAATAAGTGTATAAGTGTTACTGAGAGCAACAAAAACAGTAAGCTGTGGAGAATAAATGACCGACTGTCTTGAAATAACACGGTCCATACAGAGAAGAGAGAGAAAGTGTCAGAGTGAGTGTGAGTGAGTGAGTGAATGAGTGAGAAAGAGAGTGTGTGTGTGTGTGTGTGTGAGTGACTGAGGGAAAATGTGTGCGTGAGAGAGAGATAGAGAGAGAGGGCATGTTGTTTATTTTTGTTTTTGTTTTTTGTTGTTGTTTTTTGTCTTTGTCACGTCTTATCGAAATCTATGTGTTTGATTTGGGGTTAATTGAATTTCACCTGCTGTATTTCTGCTACTCCTGTTATGTGAAACCAAATGTTTTCTGAATCGTTTTTATTCTTTCGTGTAACAGTCGCATTCAAAAATTAATAACTTATCAACATTTAAATACCTTTAGCAACGCATTTTCCCTTTGTTAGTTGAAATCCTTTCTTACATACACAACCTCGTATCCCATAGTTAATGCCGCATACACTATTGCTTCCACACGGTTTCAGCTTTCGGGTCACCACCTTTCCATTAGATTGACACGATGTTTCTTCACTACACGTCGAATCAATCATTACTTCGTTAGACTATATAAAAAAACATGAAAACACTCAATAAAATAATAGCCTGTAGATACGCAATGATAATGTTTGGGGACATTCATCTGAATCCATTCACCCGGGGAAGACTAGAAAAAAAGGAAGAAAATTTCAAATGAAAGTCCTTACTAACGACTATATCAGTTATGAAGAAGCATATTTAGAAAGAGCCACAAACAAAATATTTTCAACTTTCTATAACATTTTAGATAAAGTCTAAATTTAATCATAAATTTTTACAATTTGCTTTATTAACAAAACGTACAATATACATGACGGTGAAGAAAAAAATTAATTTCTCTTCATAAATATATTAAAATCCATGAACTGTGATTTGAGACGTACCATTATTAGAAAAGATTTGAAGTAATAACGGGAAACTTTTGTTTGTCAATGAGTATTGTTTCACTCTATTTAAATCAAACATTGCCCTGTTTAATAATAATAATAATAATAATAATAATGATAATAATGATAATAATGATAATAATGATAATAATGATAATAATAATAATAATAATAATGATAATGATAATAATGATAATAATAATAATAATAATAATAATAATAATAATAATGATGATGATGATTATAATAATAATAATAATAATAATAATAATAATAATAATAATAATAATGATGATGATGATTATAATAATAATAATAATAATAATAATAATAATAATAATGATGATGATGATTATAATAATAATAATAATAATAATAATGATGATGATGATGATGATGATGATGATGATGATGATGATAATAATAATAATAATAATAATAACAACAACAACAACAACAACAACAACAACAACAATAATAATAATAATAATAATAATAATAATAATAATAATAATAATAATAATAATAATACAAAAAACTGTTCTGACAAGTACAGGCCACACTTTACGAAGGGCTTTATCTATGTAATTAATTTTTATTTTTTTTATTTTTTATTTATTTATTTATTTATATTTTGGCAGTGGAAAGTGTCATGATGCCATTTCTAACCTTAGGTCCCTGGGCGGGACCCAGAAAGAAATGTGTAAACGCCAGATATAAAAGGAAATAATAATAATAATAATAATAATAATAATAATAATAATAATAATAATAATAATAATAATTTTGGTAAAACAGTCACACGAATAATGTCATATGCAAGCACATTTACATTAAAACATATTTCACAAAATATTCATTATCGAAAATAATATGTGTTTTAAGGAAACATTTTGCGATTGTCATTTCTATACTACTGTTATAAATTTTTAGTTTTCTGAGAGATTTTCATAGACGAAAATTAAGTTTAGATATTTCCATACAGACCTAATAAGATATGTTAGAATATTTCTAGTATTCGGAAGGGATTACTCTCATATTTCTAAATTACAAATGTATGTATGTATGTGCCGAACATAAAGAAAAAAATCGTCTATTAATCTTCTATGAACGTTTAACAGAACTGAAAGCGAAAAGAAAGACATCCTCTTAAAAAATATCATACAATATATAGTTTCACTTACAACCATGTAGATTCCGTTATTATTGCAGCCACATTCCGATATCTGTACGCACTTGTCACCACTGAGAATGAACCCCATTCTACAAACGCATCCCTCAGCTCTGTCTTCACATTTCGGATTACGATTGGTGCAAGTTGGTTGACACACCAATGCATTAAACTTGTACTCCTGGTTTTGACCACATTTCATATCTGCAGTAAAAGACAGCGGCTTGAAAAGAATATATTCACAGTTACATATATTATAAGCTAAATATTATTGTACCCGTCAGAAATGAGAGCATGATTTACGTTAATTGCTCCGAAGAGCTGCTTTTGCTGGTCCCTAGGCCTCATGAATTTAAACGTTCTACGAGGCTGGCATCCCGTTCCCACCCCTTCACCATTGAAACTGTTAAATGTAGACGTATCTTCTACTCCAATAGCTTCATGTCTCGCACATCTCGCCTGTGTAACTCCCTTCCCTATTCCTGTTTCCCTGACAAATACAATCTCCAACTATTTAAGTGTAACGTCAATCGATATCTCCAGTTGCCTTGATCTATCCACTTCCCTTCTCCACATCCTTTCACCTTTCGTTCCTATCTGCTCTCGCTCCAAATCTTCTGTAACCCCCTTGCCTTGATCGATCCACTATCTTTCTCCACATTCTCTCCTTTACCACTTCTATCTGCTCTTCCTCCAAACCTTCTGTAACACCTTGCATGCTAGTGGCCTCCAGCCTTGCTTGGGGTGATAAGCTTAAAAAAAAATGTATGGGTCTGCTCTTCCATTTAGGATTTGACAATGTGTGATCAGTGTGATCTTATGCTAAATGCCTATAATTATTGTATTATCTGTGTAATCTACCTAAGCTCAAACCAACGATTCTCGTCACGTCTTCGTAAGATCAATATAGCAGGTGCACATTATGTCAGAGTAGCAAAGACCACTTATACAGGTACACTGCATTTTATATTAGACACAAGCTTCAGTCACAATTTGTATTAAAGCATGTATTCTTACCACATAGCATGTAAGACATTCTATATGATCGCATCAATTAATTATTTGATAGAGCATGTTATGTAATGTCAGTCATAAATATTCTTTGCAAATTTGAATATTAATGTGTTTGTATTGAATACTTTTGAAGACAATTTACATGTTTATAATATCTGCTGTTGTGGACGTGTAGGTGAAATAACAGTTAATACCCGGAAAATAGAATCGGTGAACCGAGTTTAAATTTCGGCTGAGCGAGTTGTGTTCATTTTACACAAATATTTTGGAAAATGGAAACCCAGCTTTATGGTTTAAACAAAATGGTAGGTTGGGCTCTTCAGACAATCAGTATAAGAGAAAGACAACTCTGACTTCAAGCCATTTGTAATTCATTTCCAATCCTGACAAAGCAATGATCACAAAAACAAGCCTGATTGCGTAAGTTCTGAATTAATTAAACTTACGAATGAGAAGTTATACATTTATAAAATACTAATAGATTTACTCGGTGGAGATCAGAATTTATTAAAAGGTGAATGGAATATTCAAAAATTAAATGAACTTATTTTATAAAACTTGCGATACTGAACAGTAGGTCTGTAATCTTCAGTGACAGCACTATTTACAGATTTAACAATTAATTTTTTTTACAGTGACGGAGAGTATATCATATATATATATATATATATATATATATATATATATATATATATATATCGGCAATTTAGTTGTCAAATACCGCTTTTATCCAGGAATGTACGTCATGTTTTTACTAAATTAAACAACGTAACTTTTTACAGGGTTTGGCATACTGGTTTTCGTCACAAGTTAAAAGGTGATGGTATTCTTCAACGAATTTTGAACTGTATCAGTCTTTCTTATCGATTTGATAAATGAAAGTTGTCTTGAATAGCTATTTAATAGATCGGTATGCATTAATGCTGGCGCCCCTCCCCACCCCGGGCTCTATTGTTGGACCTAAGTTGTTAATAATTTTCATCAACAACCTTCCCAAATTTAAATGCAATGTCATTTGTTATCATCTGTCTTCTTAATTTCTGTTCTTTTATTGTTCTCACTCCTTAATAATATTTTTCTTATATTCTTTCACACTCAGTAACCCCATGTGTGTTAGTGGATTTCTTTTACTTTGATTTGGGCGAAAGGATTTTAAAAAATATAAACATACCACATTTAGAAATGCTTCTCCAATTAACAATGATTCCAACTTTTTCACATTCGCGAGCAAATCCTTCTACGGCTTCGCAGACAACCGTCTTGAAGATTTTCTTGTTTTTGTGATATGTACAAGCATCGATTTTACAAGATTCAAGATATTCTTTGATTCTTACTGGTTCCAGTTTCAATCTGCACTCTTTGAAAATATCGTTCATGATAACATTACAGATTCTTGTTTCAGCAGAAGGACACTTGAGGGTGACATCCGTTACAACGCAGCTTAAAATACAAAATTCAGAGTTACATTTTATGCAAATGTAACGTATGACTTTTATAATATTAAAAGTCTCCGTTAATGAATAAGTGAATTTTCAATGAAAATATAGAAAGTAAATAGTAGATCCGAAATATAAAATTCTATTTAGTGAGTTACCTCCTTAAAGTTCAAAGTGATATTTTATGGACATTCTAGTTAGAATATATCGTATGGATTGCTTCGCTGCTAAAAGCTTTAAGCTTCAAAATGAAAGAACCTTCGCAGTCTGTATTGTATTATAAATGTAAAACAAACAATGGAAATAACAACACACAGCTTTGTCACAATGTGCATAAAAATTGTACCACACTCGAATTTGATACATTAAAATAAATTTTAAAGGTAATTAATTTTACGTAATTTTGTCTCTTCCCTCAAGTAAAAAGATGTAATTTCCAGCATTATAATAATGAACATTCGGGAATATGGAACACATCAATCCGGGAAGGAAGCATATCCAGAGGAATGAAAAGGCTGATTAAACTTAATCTACCTTGTGACCATAACGTGACATGAATAATGCTATGGACATAAATCCAGACAGTAAATCGAGAGTAGAGTCCTGAAATCTTTTTGATGTAGACGTTGACAAACCTCCGGGAACTCCTGCATCTAAACCATCCCCAAATGCAATGTCCTGTATTCCATTACATTTTGTCGATAAGACCGAGATAATTATATGTTGGTACATTTGGTCTGTGCAGTATATACCTGCGCCCTGGAGAGGTCAGTCTAATCTCACTAGCAAAAGATTGAATTTTGAATAAATAGATTGCTACCATTAATTCACAATATAAAAGGATACCTGTTACTACAACTACTACTACTATTACTAATAGTACTACCAATATTTTATTGATGGAATTATGATTTTCTAATATAATCGTCTGCTAAATGTGCGATTTAGATTTAAAAGGGAATAAAAAAAATTCTTTTGTATCATCATTAATTATATTCGTGTCCAATATTTTTCTTCATTCTCCCAATATTAAAAAAGCGTTATTCTTACTTTGTTTCCGGTTTGTCGCTGTCATCGTGCACTTTGTAGCTAGTTCCAATCAAAGAGTATTTGTTTCGATCCTTCGATACATCTTTCCCTTCTTTTGTACGGAAGTCGTCTCTGATTCCGTTGCAGTCGCCACAGATTCCAGTCAACTTATTGGAAAATGAACCTCGTAACTTTACAGACACTCTGTGTCTACCATCAAACTGCACACGAAGACCCCAGTTTGTTGTCACTGTAATCCATCCAGCAGAATATGTAGCCGAGAATCCCCAGAACTCGTTGATGGGAAGTGATCTTTTTTCTCCGTTTACCTAAAGTTAAAATATTCGCAAAGGATAGATAGATAGATAGATAGATAGATAGATAGATAGATAGATAGATAGGGCTCATTTTTTGCGCAACTTTTTGCTAAATTTCAACAACAGATAAACGATTTTTTGTATACATTTTTACTTACGAGAATTTTATTCCTTGGAAGCAGTCTAATTGTAACATTTTTCAGTTTGATATCAAGCATTCGAGTGTAAGATACACGAGTGTTTTGACGGTGTTCATTCTTAACTTCAACGGCGAAAAAATGTGAAGCATTCTTAGTGCTTGCAGCCAGTGTATACTTGCAAGTCCCCATGAAATGGATCATTTGCCCGTCAAATGTTCTGTAATGAGGATCTCCTGACGCTGTACACGTACAATCAGGTTTTTCTGAAGAAAAACAAATGTAACACAATTTTTAAATCCATTAAATTATCACTTACATTTTGAAATATCTTGAAAATTTAATTTCACTACACAAATGCAATAATAATAATCCAATCTATATGCGATAATGTTTGAAGAATAACTTTGTAAATGCCATGCAATGTCACACTATCACTATATCCCGTGCTCAAGCATTATTCTACTGTGGTAAGTTTATCAAGTAGGCCTGATAATTTGCCACAAATTGAACATAGATACTTCATTTATACAGTAATTGTATACTGGATAAATTAATTGTAGGTATGATTTTGTTTTTAATTCGACACCGAGATTTTCTTTCGTGTGTACCTGTGTGCTCAATCCCTAGTATATAAATAAGCAATTGAAATATGTCTACGAAATTTTGGCATAAATGTCATCTATATATTTTACGTAATACCAATATTATATTAAATACTTTCAGGTGCTAGTTTGATTATTGCGTCTTTTTGTATATGGATATTCTGGTATATTACGATTTATACCATAAACACATTATTATCTAGGAGATCAGAATAAATTAAATTTAAAAATATTACTATTTCTGCCAAAATCTGTGTGACAAATAACATTTCCCTTGCAGTCCCAATATCTAATATTTCATTGCATCGCTAGTAGTTTAAAGTTTAAATGTTTAGCTTTTTAGCTGTTTCATTATTTTTGCCACTAATGATAGTGCTAGTTTGATTTCATAAAAACGAAATGTGTTCACGTCTTTAACTTGATATCGATCACGAGGTGAGCGAAAAAATGTCGAGAATTTCCCGATATTCATGATAATGAAATGAAGGAGCGATTTTGCTTCCCGACAGAAAGGAACAAAGATAAATTATTTTCGGTATTTCCTCCTGGATTGACTTCTAAAGTGATCATATTTATCCTGCGATACAGAGTAAATGAGAATAGATACACACAGTCATGAATCTTTTCAAATTTATAGAACGATTATTAAGCATCTCGAATATAGTTTGGATTGATAAGAATCTCCTATATGCCATGTCCCTTTAGAAATTTCGCTTTCTGATCCTGACTATGTAAGGGATTAATGGAAAGAGAGTTGGGGAGATCTAAGAGTAGGGGAAATTTTATAAATTATAATTAATATAGTGTAAAAAATTTATAGAGAGGGGAATATAGAAATTAGCATTAGTTATAATTTCGACGTTTGAAGAGTTATCGGGGAGTGAATAATATGGAAATATAGTAGATAATTAAACTACACCTATGTTATGGAAATTTGAATTTGTTTTTATGTCGATATTTTTACCCTAATTCATTCCTCTGATTCGATAGTTAGTTTTGATTATCGTATTTTATTATTTTATTTTTTCTTCTAAGTCTATTAGGAGTACGTGCGGAACCTATAATCTTCCAAATTAACTTTGGACGCGAACATTTCCGCTTCAATTGCCAAAATTAAAAATAGAGAAAAGCAACAAGTAACTTAATTTTTTATAGATAGATAGAGGAACAAAACACAAAGAAAGTGGAAAAATAAATGAATAAGTATGAGTATTGTTTAGAGCAAAAAAATCAGCAAGCCGTGGAGAACAAATGCCGACTATGCCCTGAAGAAACACGGTACATACGTACATACAGAGAAGAGAGAGAAAGACTGAGTGTGAGTATAAGTGAGTGAGAAAGAGTGACGATGTGTGTGAGTGAGTGAGTGAGTAATTGAGGGAGAAAGTGTCTGCGTATGAGAGAGCATATTGTTTCCTTTTTTTGGTCTTTGTCACTTCTTAACGAAATCTATGTTTGATTTAGGGCGAATTGTATTTCACCTGCTGTATTTCTGCTACTCCTGTTATGTGAAGCCACATGATCTTTGAATAGATTCGATTCTTTCGTATAAAATTCGCATTCAAATAAAAATAACTTATCAACATTTAAATACCTTTAGCAACGCATCTTCCCTTTGTTAGTTGAAATCCTTTCTTACATACACAACCTCGTATTCCATTATTAATGCCGCATACACTATTGCTTCCACACGGTTTCAGCTTTCGGGTCACCACCTTTCCATTAGATTGACAGGATGTTTCTTGACGACAGGTCGAATCAATCATTACTTCGTTAGCCTATATAAATATCATGAAAATATTCAATAAAATAAGAACCTGTAGATAGGCAATGATAATGATTGGAAACATTAGAAAAAAAGGGACAATATTTCAAATGAAAGGCCGTACTAACGGCTATATGAGTTATGAGGTACCATATTTAAAAAGAGTCACAAACAAAATATTTTCAACTTTCTATACTATTTTACATAAAGTAATAATATTTATTATTATACAACTCTATGAACTTTGTTTGCTTGTGTGTTTACCAGAGGTCATATATATAGAGAGAGAGAGAGGGTGAAAGAATGATGTAAATTTACTATCTTGTAGGAAGGGACGGAGAGAAGGAAATCGAGAAAATAAACCGCTCTCTCTTTCTACCTCTCTCTCTCCTTCCAACTCTCTCTCTCTCTCTCTCTCTCTCTCTCTCTCTCTCTCTCTCTCTCTCTCTCTCTTTCCGCCGTCCCGTGATTGCGTGTGTGCTTATTTATATTTCAGTTTTCTTTAAACAAAAAATATTTCAATATTTTTATTTTAACTTTCTTCAAACAGACATTTTTTTTAATGTCGAAAGCAACTTCAACGTTTTATAATCTGAACCTTCAATGACTCAACGGATCATGGATAATATGTATGATTTAAAGTACGATTGTTTTATACAGTAAGTATTTTTATTTCAATATTCTACAAACTGACAATTTTTTAATGTTGAATGCAACTTCAGTGTTTTATAATATGAACCTACAGTGACTGAACGGGTCACAGTTACTATACTTTAAATTCAGCTTACATCGGCGGCTCTCCCTATTATATGAATTAGTCATTATACTTTTTTCATGGAGGTTTTGTCGCTAGTTCTTTTTGTGTATAACAGGGAGCTAAATAAGAGTTTTATGTTAGTAATATTATCTACTTCAACATTTATATTTTGCAATGCAGCGTCGAGTTCATTCTGAAGGTATGTATCTGTTCTACGGATCTACAGAGTCACTATATAAAAGAAGCAATTATAGATATATGGACTCCTTGGTTCTCCGAGTGAACACGCGCAAACGGTCAAATCTCTTGAATTCTCTATTTTACGCATGATCATTTTTTTTTAAATTAATAGTAACATATAATAAGATCTACTTTGCAAGATACGATTAATATTCAATACTAGACTACCATTGACCCTTTGAGTCAAACCTTTATAATGCTAAAAGACTGTGATTGCGTTTGTGCTTGTGTGGTGCGCCCGTCCGACATATAATCATTTACGAGTTGCTTTTACATTAACTAATTTTATTTTAACATTCTTCAAATAGACAATTTTAGTAATTAAAATATTTTAAAGATAAAGACAAACAGAAAGAGATCCTGCTTTGCTGTTTCGTTCATTTACAGAGTAATTATTTCAGATTTATTTAAACATACATTATTTTAAATATTTAAATTATAATATTTTAATATATTAAAATATGTTTAAATTAATCTGATTTAAATTTCAAGTTTATCCTGGAAGTTCTACTCGTATTAAAGGCTGTAAAAATCAGTAAAACGTAAAAAAAAGTCATGCAAACCTGACCAATGATTTGAACGAATTGAAATATTTAACTGAATCATAATAAAATTAACTATCATTTCAAACGAATGTTGAAATCAACTTCAATATTTTATAACCTGAACAGTCAGCGACCCAACGAGTTACAGATAGTTTAGTTTGATCATAATTTTACAATTTTATTTATTACTAAACCATTAAAAAACATGACGGGGAAGAAAAAAACGATACTTACTCCTCATAAATATATTAAAATGCATGAATTATGATTTGATACGTACACATATGAGAAACGTTTAGAAGCAATAACGAGAAAATGTACTTGTGAATGAGTATTGTTTCACTCTATTTAAATCAAACATTGCTGTGAACACAGTTTAATAATAATAGTAATTTTGGTAAAACAGTCAAACGAATAATGTCATATACAAGCACATTTACATTAAAAACATATTTCACAAAACATTCATTATAGGAAAAAATATGTGTTTTAAGGAAACATTTTGGGATGGTCATTTTATATTATAGTTATAAATTTTTAGTTCACTGTGAAAATTTCATAGATGAAAATTAAATTTAGTTATTTCCATCCAGACTCAATGAGATATATTAGCATATTTCTAGTATTCTGAAGGAATTACGCTTATATTTCTAAATCAGAAATGTATGTATTTATGTGCCCAACATAAAAAAATCGTCTATTAATCTTTTATGAATGTTTAACTGAAGTGAAAGTGAAAAGGAAGACTTCCTCTTAAAAAATATCATACAATATATAATTTCACTTACAACCATGTAGATTCCGTTATTATTGCAGCCACATTCCGATATCTGTACGCACTTGTCACCGCTGAGAATGAACCCCATTCTACAAACGCATCCCTCAGCTCTGTCTTCACATTTCGGATTACGAGTGGTGCAAGTTGGTTGACACACCAATGCATTGAACTTGTACTCCTGGTTTTGACCACATTTCATATCTGCAGTAAAAGACAGCGGCTTGAAAAGAATATATTCACAGTTACATATATTATAAGCTAAATATTATAGTACCCGTCAGAAATGAGAGCATGATTTACGTATGGGTCTGCTCTTCCATTTAGGATTTGAGAATGTGTGTGCTTTGTAATCAGTGTGATCTTATGCTAAATACCTATAATTATTGTATTATCTGTGTAATCTACCTAAGTTCAAACCGACGATTCTCGTCACGTCTTAGTAAGATCAGTATAACAGGTGCACGTTATGTCAGAGTAGCAAAGACCACTTATACAGGTACACTGCGTTGTATATGTATGGATGCTCACGGGGCATCCAAATTAGACACAAGCTTCAGTCACAATGTGTATTAAAGCATGTAAGACATTCTATATGATCGCATCAATTATTTGATAGAGCATGTTATGTAATGTCAGTCATAAATATTCTTTGCAAATTTGAATATTAATGTGTTTGTATTGAATACTTTTGAAGACAATTTACATGTTTATAATATCTGCTGTTGTGGACGTGTAGGTGAAATAACAGTTAATACCCGGAAAATAGAATCGGTGAACCGAGTTTAAATTTCGGCTAAGCGAGTTGTGTTCATTTTACACAAATATTTTGGAAAATGGAAACCCAGCTTTATGGTTTAAACAAAATGGTAGGTTGGGCTCTTCAGACAATCAGTATAAGAGAAAGACAACTCTGACTTCAAGCCATTTGTAATTCATTTCCAATCCTGACAAAGCAATGATCACAAAAACAAGCCTGATTGCGTAAGTTCTGAATTAATTAAACTTACGAATGAGAAGTTATACATTTATAAAATACTAATAGATTTACTCGGTGGAGATCAGAATTTATTAAAAGGTGAATGGAATATTCAAAAATTAAATGAACTTATTTTATAAAACTTGCGATACTGAACAGTAGGTCTGTAATCTTCAGTGACAGCACTGTTTACAGATTTAACAATTAATTTTTTTTACAGTGACGGAGAGTATATCATACATATATATATATATATATATATATATATATATATATATATATATATATATATATATATATATATATATATATATATATATATATATATATATATATATATATATATATATCGGCAATTTAGTTGTCAAATACCGCTTTTATCCAGGAATGTACGTCATGTTTTTACTAAATTAAACAACGTAACTTTTTACAGGGTTTGGCATACTGGTTTTCGTCACAAGTTAAAAGGTGATGGTATTCTTCAACGAATTTTGAACTGTATCAGTCTTTCTTATCGATTTGATAAATGAAAGTTGTCTTGAATAGCTATTTAATAGATCGGTATGCATTAATGCTGGCGCCCCTCCCCACCCCGGGCTCTATTGTTGGACCTAAGTTGTTAATAATTTTCATCAACAACCTTCCCAAATTTAAATGCAATGTCATTTGTTATCATCTGTCTTCTTAATTTCTGTTCTTTTATTGTTCTCACTCCTTAATAATATTTTTCTTATATTCTTTCACACTCAGTAACCCCATGTGTGTTAGTCGATTCTTTTGCTTTGATTTGGGCGAAAGGATTTTAAAAAATATAAACATACCACATTTAGAAATGCTTCTCCAATTAACAATGATTCCAACTTTTTCACATTCGCGAGCAAATCCTTCTACGGCTTCGCAGACAACCGTCTTGAAGATTTTCTTGTTTTTGTGATATGTACAAGCATCGATTTTACAAGATTCAAGATATTCTTTGATTCTTACTGGTTCCAGTTTCAATCTGCACTCTTTGAAAACATCGTTCATGATAACATTACAGATTCTTGTTTCAGCAGAAGGACACTTGAGGGTGACATCCGTTACAACGCAGCTTAAAATACAAAATTCAGAGTTACATTTTATGCAAATGTAACGTATGACTTTTATAATATTAAAAGTCTCCGTTAATGAATAAGTGAATTTTCAATGAAAATATAGAAAGTAAATAGTAGATCCGAAATATAAAATTCTATTTAATGAGTTACCTCCTTAAAGATCAAAGTGATATTTTATGGACATTCTAGTTAGAATATATCGTATGGATCGCTTCGCTGCTAAAGGCTTTAAGCTTCAAAATGAAAGAACCTTCGCAGTCTGTATTGTATTAGAAATGTAAAACAAACAATGGAAATAACAACACCCAGCTTTGTCACAATGTGCATAAAAATTGTACCACACTCGAATTCGATACATTAAAATAAATTTTAAAGCTAATTAATTTTACGTAATTTTGTCTCTTCCCTCAAGTAAGATGTAATTTCTAGTATTATAATAATGAACATTCAGGAATATGGAACACATCAATCCGCGAAGGAAGCATATCCAGATGTAAGAAAACCCTGATTAAACTTACTCTGCCTTATGACCATAACGTGTCATGAATAATGCTATGGACATAAATCCAGACAGTAAATCGAGAGTAGAGTCCTGAAATCTTTTTGATGTAGACGTTGACAAACCTCCGGGAACTCCTGCATCTAAACCATCCCCAAATGCAATGTCCTGTATTCCATTACACTTTGTCGATAAGACCGAGATAATTATATGTTGGTACATTTGGTTTGTGCAGTGCACAAACGACATATACCAACACCCAGGCCTGCGCCGTGAAGAGGTCAATCCAGTCTCACTAACAAAATATTGAAATCTGACCAAATAGAGAGCTGCAATTATTTCACAATATAAAAGCATGCTTGTTGCTATTACTACTACCAATACTACTATTACAACTACTTTATACATGGATTTATAATTTTCTAATATTATCATCTGCTAAGAGTGCGATTTAGATTTAAAATATTTCATTAAACAGGGAGTACAAAAAATTCTTTTTTATCATCATTAATTATACTTTATGTTTTTCTTCATTCTCCAAATATTAAAAAAGCGTTATTCTTACTTTGTTTCCGGTTTGTCGCTGTCATCGTGCACTTTGTAGCTAGTTCCAATCAAAGAATATTTGTTTCGATCCTTCGATACATCTTTCCCTTCTTTTGTACGGAAGTCGTCTCTGATTCCGTTGCAGTCGCCACAGATTCCGGTCAACTTACTGGAAAATGAACCTCGTATCTTTACAGACACTCTGTGTCTACCATCAAACTGTACACGAAGACCCCAGTTTGTTGTCACTGTAATCCATCCAGCAGAATATATAGCCGAGAATCCCCAGACCTCGTTGATGGGAGGTGATCTATTTTCTCCGTTTACCTAAAGTTAAAATATTCGCAAAGGATAGATAGATCGTAAGTTAACTTACTTGAAACGAGTTTCTCAAAAAGATTTTAGCAATATTAAGAGAATGGAACTCTTCTTGTATTATCATTTTTAATGTACAAGAGAAAAGATAAGATGGTTGATTCTATACTTCTAATGATTCAGTTATCAAATTTTGCCGGGTTGATTTTTTTGCACATATTTTTGGCTAAATTTCAAAAACAGATAAACGATTTTTTGTATACATTTTTACTTACGAGAATTTTATTCCTTGGAAGCAGTCTAATTGTAACATTTTTCAGTTTGATATCAAGCATTCGAGTGTAAGATACACGAGTGTTTTGACGGTGTTCATTCTTAACTTCAACGGCGAAAAAATGTGAAGCATTCTTAGTGCTTGCAGCCAGTGTATACTTGCAAGTCCCCATGAAATGGATCATTTGCCCGTCAAATGTTCTGTAATGAGGATCTCCTGACGCTGTACACGTACAATCAGGTTTTTCTGAAGAAAAACAAATGTAACACAGTTTCTGAATCCATGTAATGATGACCTATATTTTGAATTTTTCCAGACAAGTTAATTTCACTACACAAATGAAATAATGCATCTATATGTTATAATGTTTGAAGAATATATTTCCAAATGCTATGCAATGTCCCACTATCACTATATCCCGTGCTCTTAGCATTATTCTATTATGGTAAGTATATAAAGTAGGCCTGGTGATTTGCCACAAATTGAACATAGATACTTCATTCATACAGTAAGTGTAAACTAAAATAAAATAAAATCTACAATTAATATTAATTGTAGATTTGATTTTTTTTTATTTGACAACGAGATTTTCTTTCATGTGCACCTGTGTAATCATACCGAAATATATAAATGATAAGTAATATCAATGTTATATTAAATATTTTCATGTGCTAGTTTGATTATGTTTATGTAAGTTTGTGGATGTGTATTTTCGCGTATTTTTTATATGGATATTCTCATATATTATTTTTATACAATAAAGAACTTATTATCTAGATTAGAATAAAATGAATTTACATATATTTACATTTCTACTAAAATTTGTGTGAGAAATAACATTTCCCTTGCAGTCACAATTTCTAATATTTCATTGCATCGCTAATAATTTGAACCGAATTTTAGCTTTTTAGCTTTTTCATTATCTTTGTCATTAATTGCTGTGCTTTCATAAAAACGAAACGTGTTCACGTCTTTAACTTGATATCGATCACATGGTCTGCGAAAGAAATGTCGAGAATTTCCCGACATTCATTATAATGAAATGAGGGCGCGAAATTGCTTCCTGACAGAAAGAAACAATAATAAATGATTTTCGGTATTTCCTGCTGGATTGACTTCTAAAGTGATCATATTTATCCTGCGAGACAGAGTAAATGAGAATAGATACACACAATCATGAATCTTTTCAAATTTATACAACGATTATTAAGCATATCGATTATAGTTTGGATTGATAAGAATCTCCTATATGCCGTGTCCCTTTAGAAATTTCGCTTTCTGATCCTGAGACCCGGTTTCGAATATCACCATGGTCGAGTTTTCAACGTTCATGTCAACACTTTGCCATTAGCTTGGCACGTTGTTATATGTCGACAGTTCGAGTCAATTCTTTTTTCATTAAGCTGTAATAAAATATGATGAATAAAGATGTTCATGAGTAATCAGTTCGTAAACAATAGCAGTGTGGATGCTGTAGCAGTAATGGATGTAGACATTTATCCTAATATTATGCCAGAGAACATTTGAAAAATCGTTTGTAACCTTTCAATTTAGAGTCGTTCTTGTCAGGTAACTTGTCAGGTGACTTCCTGATGTTATCGGTCAGGTGAAAGCGATCCTATCTTTTGTGGTTTATGAATTCATGTTCATATGAAGAGAGATATTTAAGCATTTCATATAAAAGCCACATACACATCTTTATATATAAAAAGTTGTAGCCTCTGTGTGTCTGTCATCGAACTTCACCTAGGCTTTTGGAAGGAGACCTCTATAATCATATATATTCTGAAACTACATTATCCAGAGTACTTGGGTAAGTATATTCCATCTTGATCAAAGGGGTTCCTCTGGTGGCGTTTAACCCCCGCCTCCTTTGATATCAATTAAATTTAAATTTGAACAGGGGAATGACTCCTAGGGTACTTGGATAAGTATATTTTATTTTGATCAAAGGGGTCCCCGTGTGACGTAAACACGCCACTAAATTTTTTCCCATTAAATTAAATTTAATTTCGCCCAAGAGAAGGAGAAAGCCAGAAGATGGAAGTCGCATCGCCAAGATGCTTGAATAATACAGAAATGCGTCATTTTTCTTCACAAATTATAAAAAATGATTTAAAATCAATCATCATTGTCTTACAGAAAAAAATGTGTGACACGCAGCAAGGCGTGGGTAATTCAGCTAGTATTAATATAGAATAGGAAACTTTTATGATCTATCTCTCTAGGAGAATATGGCATGTAACTAAATATTTAGCAGAGTACAGCAGACAACAAATATAGATTAGACGATCTCAACTTCTCTATTACTGAAAAAAGAAATGACAGCTAAAATAATGAGAGGCAATTGGTTTATGAAAAGTAAATGAGTTGACATATGGAAACCGGCATAGAGAAATTAAAAGGACATTCAAATATTAATCTTATTTCAGCTGTTTGTTAAATAACTAATCATACGCATACCTTCACATGTCTTCTTTGTAACTTTCTTCTCAATAATACGCAGGACATTAAAGTTGTCAACAGTGAACATATATTCTGATGTGGGTTTGCTTGCCATGTCTATCAGCTCTGATTCTCGAAGATTCTTTCCAATACCAATGCTGAACATCACGATATCAGACTTCTGAAGTTTGACAGCCTCTATTTTTGTTAAATGCGGGTTATTAGATGTTCCGTCGGTAACGACAATGGCAATATTGGGAACACCTATTCGATCGCCATATTGTCTTTGAAAGACAGTGTTGAGAAGTCGCAGAGCTAGGTGGGTATTAGTGCTTCCCCTGCGATATCTGATGTTCTTGATTGCCTGTATCAATCCCTTCTGATTATGGTACCTATTGAGATGGAAGTTAATGATTGCAGTTTTACTGAACGAAATCGCAGCAACACGGATTTGATTCATGCCGATTGTCAAAGAGCGAACAAGGTTTATTGCGAATTCCTTAACTTTATTGAAATTTTTCATTCTCACACTGCCAGAATCATCAAGAACAAGCACTATGTCAGCGACAGTATTCTCACACACTGCAAAAGGAGAAAAATTATGTTAGAATATCGAAACGAAAATGATGATATCAAAGTTTTTCCTATTGCCATAGACAGCAATCTAGAATAAGAAATCGAGGAGTCGAGTTCGAATTCCGGTCAAGTTCTTTACATCCACTTACGCGCAAATACCATTGGAAAAGGTATGAATCCATATTTTCCTTCCAACTAAGGGTTAAATAGTAAAAATTATATCGGAAAAAACATTATTCCCAGAATAATCTTTAATACAATATTCACTGCAAAAATATTTTACAATCCAAAATGTGTTTTAGTTTTAAATAATCTACAGATGTTGATAACCCTTAAAAAACAAATAAAATCAGACGAACCATGAAATTAAAATATTAATTATAAATAAATATGTAACAGTTGCATAATTTATGCAGAAATATAGTTCAATTACAATTAAATTTTGTTTTTTGATAAGCTTACTCAAAAATGTATTTTGATGTATTTTAATGAGAAATCTAACTCATTAAAAGTATAATGTCTGTTAACTGGTTGATATAATGATATGTGCTTTTAAAATAAGTATTAAATAAGAGAAGATATTATTGACCTTACTGATCAGGGCAGGTGCAACTGAATCGAATGGAAATCATTTGAAAATAAATGTTCATTACTGGGCTTATTGATGTTTGTTAGAAAAAATATTACATATAATTCTATCAATTGAACAAGTTTATGTTTCTGCGTTTCTATATCAAAACAATTGTTATTCTTTCTTTATCAATTTTTCAGCAATAATATTTTAGTCAAACGTGAAGCAATCATCAATTTTAATGCTATATTTTTAAAACTGTACTACAATATTGACTAGAAAAATAATTTGAAAGTAATTTCTTCTTTGATGTGGGTGCCATTTTCTAGTGTAACCGTGAGTAAGATGATCTTCCTAATTTAATGCTAATGAATATTCAATTTGCTCCTCAGTCAATGTTTCATACTTAACATAGTAAATATCGACCTGAATTTACTACAAATTTTTAATTTTCATGGAGGACAGAATTATTCAATTGTTCTGGCGTTAATGACAACAATGGTTAAAAAATGGCAAATAATCAGATTTGTCTTTAAATATTTGGTGTGATGTGCATATATTCGACAAACTTGTTGCTAAAAGACTTCCAATTCTGCTGGAGAGCACGTTACGACTGAAATTCTTTACATGATACGCCACTGAATAATGTGTGCGAACAAATGCAAGATTGCAAACATATGGCATATATTTTACTTCCATAGCAGATTTCTTAAACTGAAATTGAACTTCCGACAGTTTCTTAATCATCTTTTTATAAATTGTTGATGAAATGAGGGATAAATGTTGTTGTTTTTTAATCTTGATCTTCAATATTACGCAAACATTTTTAGTTTTCTTTCTTATCATGTCGCTTAAACAAATTAGATATCCGTATTTGATCGGTCGCTTAGATTTTTCAGCGCTTCGTTTTCATAAATACTCATTCATTATAGGCTTACCTTATCTATACTGCAAAAAGCGCGTGCGAATACGTGTAGTTGTAGAATGTTCATGTATGAATTAACTGACAGCTTACTCTAAGATGAATGAACACTCAAATACCTGTAGGGACACATTTTCCATTTGTGAGCTGAAAGCCTGTTTTGCATACACATCCTCGAACTCCATTTTTATTGCCGCATACACGATGTTCTCCGCAGGGTTTCAACGTCCGTGTCAACACTTTGCCATTAGCTTGGCACGTTGCTATATGTCGGCAGTTCGAGTCAATTCTTTTTTCATTAAGCTGTAATAGAATATGATGAATAAAGATGTTAATAAGAAATCAGTGCTTAAACAATATGAGTGTGGATTCTACAGCAGTAATGGATGTGGACACTTATCCTAATATTATGTCAGAGAAATAAAATGGTTCGTAACCTTTCAACTTAGAGTAGTTCTCAACTCATGAGAATTATCAACATAAGAGTAATAAATGAAACAAAATTAATATTTTCTTAAATATTATAATTTAATAATATAATATGCACTATTTTAAATCTGAGATTTCCTATTGGCATTATCATGACAATATGAAATATATAAGGTACTGAGGAAATTAATTTCCTTTACGCTTTTCATTTCAGTGAAATGAAGAAGATATTGGATTACACATTGTTTGGAGAAATATTAGAGCATTCATCCAAAATTTGCTTTGAAATTAAATAAAATGGATTTTATCCATGCTAAATTCTAGAATTGTATTAGATATACAAATATCTAAAATTATAACATTGGATTTGTTTGAATCTTTCGGCTTTACTTACAACCATGTATATTCCATTATGTTGGCAACCACATTTTGAAACTGGAACGCACTTGTCACCACTGAGAACAAATCCACTTCGACAGATACATCCCTCTTCACGATCTGTACATTTTGGTCTACGATTGGTACAAGTAGGTTGACACACCATAGCGTTGAATATATACACTTGATTTAAACCACATTTCATCGCTGCAAAAAAAAATATGATTTTATTATATTAATTTTTACATGTATAAAATGCCTGCAGAAACCCTCAGCGGAACAAAAAAGAATTTCTAATTCTACTTTTGATGTGAAGAAATTTTTTAGAACTAGCTGCCATAATAGGTATATCTGCGATATACATAATAATATATTGAATTAAAAACTTCTCATCGGATATGATGTGAACGCAAACACACACACACAAAATACAGACAAACATACTGTGATATGATTGTTCTTTATTGACGTACCATAAAATAAATCTATGTACTAAGTACAGGTAACGTAATACATATTTGTGGCAGAATATATGTGGATTTATTGTTGTTTCCTTTTGAAGATGAGTGATAGTTTTGATAAACTTACCACATTTGGAAACACGTCTCCAATTAACAATGACTCCGGATTGTTCGCATTCGCGCGCAAACCCTTCAATGGCTTTACAAATAACTGTATCGAGGAGTTTTTTGTTTTTCTGATATATACAGACGTCGAATGTACATGATTCAACGTATTCTTTGACGCGTATAGGTCCCAGTTTTGTCCTGCATACTTCAAAAATTGAATTCATAATAATATTGCATCGGTTTGTTTGAGTAGAAGAGCACTTGGTGGTGACATCTGTTACGGAGCACCTTGAAAACAAAGTTATATAT
Source organism: Acanthosepion esculentum (assembly GCA_964036315.1). NCBI lineage: Eukaryota > Metazoa > Mollusca > Cephalopoda > Sepiida > Sepiidae > Acanthosepion > Acanthosepion esculentum. Next base: position 77,191,351 of record OZ038492.1, on the reverse strand, counting down.
GAACAAGATTTTGTGAAATCATATCAAGTTATTAACGTTACGTTCTGAAAAATGAGATATGTAGCTTCTTTATGAAAATATTAAACACAAATGCTAAGGCAGAAAATTTTTTTTTAAATATTTTGTATTTTTTTTTATGTAAATTAAAAAAGAAATGTTATTATTGTCGTATGGATATTCTAATTAGAATATTTCTTTTTGACTGATTTACTATATAAGTAATTAGAAAATGAAATTATTCATGTCACTCTCTGTTGTGGGATCAACGTAAAATATCAGAGAATTTAAATTTTTTTTCACAGTACGAAGTAGTACTAAATAGTTGTCAGATCAGCTCACTTTCCAGAAATATTATTTCAATGACGAAACATAAGGAATATTTTGAAAGTGCCTAAAACACTTGAAAAAATGCAAAGTCTGTTCAGCTGCATAATAAATATGTGTAGTAATATGGAGTTCAAAGCCATTCTTCTTATCCAGGTTGAAACATTTCAGCACCCTCTTATACAGTCGAAACAATAGATTTGCCATATATATAAAACCAAGTTTCAACGACTGCTAATTTTACATAATTTCGTGTTTCAGTAAAGACGCCTTCCATAAGATAAGCAACGTATTAAGAAACAGAACAAAATGAAAACAATAAAGAGTACCGTACTCTTATGCAATATCTGTACTCCTATATGCCAGTGAATGCTGAACCATCTCATCACATATGGAGAAGAAGCTTCAGGCAACAGGAATATGGCTCTACAGAAGGATGCTCATAAGGCTACAAAAACCCTTGCCATCTTTTACATCGGCTGGAAAGAAATGATATACGAACATAAGTGCGTATCATACCGAGAAAGCGATGGGTTTGGTAGTGTTGGGCAGGGTGGTTCATTTCTTTTGATCACTTGCGCACACACGTCAGTCACAGTTCGAGCAGCGACACGGGAACATGACTGTGTCGAAGCAGCTCGTGCGGAGCTGTCTAATTTATGTCTTTAAGGTGGGCTTGTCCGTAGCCGCTTCAAATCACTAAATACGCCATGTCTTTCATGATACTGATGTGAGTGAATGCACCGCCTGGATTTTGGTTCCAGAATTTCAAGTCGGGAGATCTGTCACTTTTTGATGAATCCCACAGTATCCGTCCACTGGTCTTGGATGATGAGACTCTAAAAGTGACAATGAGTTAGGACAAGAGATAAACTTGTGTTGAACTTGCAGAACGCTTCAAGGTATTTGATGAAACAGCCAGACTTCACACGCACAAAATAGGGAAGGCCTACAAATTGGGAAAGTGGATACCTCACAGACTGTCGGAGCCCAACAAGTAACAACGAGTGACAGCCTATTTCTCGTTGTTTTCTCGGCACAGCAACGTAACCATATTTGATCGAATGCTCACCAGTGATGAAATGTCACCCATGTATGACACATCGCAAACGTGGCAGACATTGTTGCCACCACGGAATACAGTGACTCACACCTCAAGACCATCTGTACACTCACGCAAGATCATGCTTTATATCTGGTTGACTAATCGACAAGTGGTGTACTATGTGCTGCTGTTAACGAACTAAACCATCACTGCGGACCTGTACTCGCATCAGTTGGAGCGTGTGCAATAAGCATTGAAGTACAAGGCGGCAGCATTGATTAATCACGTGGGTGTAATGTTTCTCCATGACAAATCGTGTAACGCGGGTAACCAGAGATACTATACGACGATACTGTGCCACTTTAATCCCCTGACCTTGTGCCTATAGATTACCACCTCTTCTATTCCCTGGACAAACACTTTCGTAGAAAATCCTTCGCAAAAGAGGCAGACTTGTGGCAGGCACTCGCCGAATTCTTTGCGTTCAAGACACCTGATATTGTACAATCAGGGCATTGCGAAGCTGAGGGCACGTTGAGATGCAGATGGGGATGATTTAAGCACCAACGCTATGTCAAGTTTGCTGTATACCTTTTTTCCTAGTAAATCAAAAATTGCACGGATTTTTTTGGTTACCTTGTAATACCATAGATTGAATATGTGAGCAACAACGAAGTTTTAGAGAAAGTGGAAACAAAAAGCACACTTATACATAGGATCAAAAAGTGACGGTTGAAATTCCTATGGCAAATAACGAGAAAAGAGGATAGAAAAATTTGATACTCCCAGGAAATACTGAAGACATAATGGACACATGAAAGCACCGTATAACCTACCTAGCTTATGTAAATGATTGTCAGAACAGGAATTATGAGATTTAACAAAAAGACAAACTTTAATAAGGGTCTCAAAAGACAGGAAATTATGGAATGCTATGATTGCCTATTTTCTGAAAGGACGCGACACATAGAAAGAAAAAGTCGCGTGAATGGAAATATCACTGATTATGTAAAATACTATGATTTTCATAATAATTTTCGAAAATATATGCTTTCTCTGTGTTGCAAAATATATGGACATTACGCTTTACTATCTACAATTTTCTAGTTTTTCATTTTGTAATATAAAAATATATTATCTTTTTTTTTCTGTAAATGTAAAATATCTTACTTCGTCTCTGATTTGTCGCTGTCATCGTGAACCTTATAGCTAGTCCCAATCAATGAGTACTTGTTTCGATCCTGGGATACATCTTTCCCTTCTTTTGTGCGATAATCGTCTTTTTTTCCGTTACAGTCGCCACAGATCCCAGTCAATTTATTGGCAAATGAACCTGGCACCTTTACAGTCACTCTGTGTCTACCGTCAAATTCAACTCTGAGACCCCATTTGGTTGTCACTGTCATCCAAACAGCAGAATATGTGACCGAGAATCCCCAAACGTTGGTGATGGGAAGTGACACTTTTAGCCCATTGACCTACAATGAAGATATTCATAATCAATAGATTTGCATTCGCATCAGTTCATAAAATGCTATATACGTTATTTTGTGATATGTTAATACTATTACTTTCTTATGATACATATATTTTAAAAATTATCCCAAGAATTTAACTGCTTAAATATATATGCATTTTTCTTATTATACTTCTGACCTTATTTCAACAATGCAGACTAAACCAGTGGACTTTTTCATCGCTTTAACCATCATTAAAGATTAATGCGACTTATTTCTTCTTAACATATACGTTCCTCGAATATGGAAAGATTGTGATTACTCAAACGGAATATAAGACTTGCGATGCCCATGCGAATGAGCTCGTTAGTCACGCATTAGCACACAAACATGCAGAAACATGTAATAACGTACATACATACACAACTGTGTGAACACAACATTACAGTCGTAGACAAACATGCACATGCACGTATATATTAAACTAATTCTAATCATATATATATCATAGATATACAATTAATTTTTTTTAATATTTTAGTGCTTGTGGATAAAAATCTTAAAAATTTGTATAAATTACAATTATGGAAAAATTAATAATAAATTAGAATCGAATTTTAGTGGATACATTATTAACACGAATTATTTTAATCGATTTCGGACATTTTTTATTGAAAATTATTAATAAGTTACGATATTCCGACTAAGCAGATACCAAAACTTTAATTAATTTATAATTTACGAAGAAAACTAAAGTTTACACAAAATTTAGAAGATATTAAATTATATAAATTTAATTATATCAGATTATTAATCTGGAAAGTTTCGACTTTAAGCATGCATAGTTAGTAAGTTATTAGACCTTTTTATTCTTTATGTAAAACCATTTAAAATTGATCCAAACATTTCTCTGTTAAATATTCGCACGAATTTTGTGTCTATGATACGCGGGTGTTAGGTATACATAAAAAGACAACGTATCGAGTAGACAGTCAGTGAGATTCTGCATGAGAGCCTGGGCAGCAACCGAGTGTAACAGTCTGAATCAATTCATTAATAAATCTTCCTGTGTTTCGTCTATTCCCTATAATAAGAAAACTCTCTTCATAAGGAGAAACTTGACTATAGAAAAAGAAAAAGAAACAATTTATGGAATATAAATGTTTCGAAGTTACTTTTTATATACTTTCTTTTATCGTTTAATTTTTCTTTGCTGAGATGAATATTTTTAAAAGTCAAATTTTCACCTTCGCAACCATCTACAAAACCATTATTCTCACAAAAAAATTATGGACATAAACAGTTTACATATAATATCTCTATACCATTAAGTAACATACTTAGAATTCTGAAGTGTACCTCTCACTTGATTTATCATGTTCTAGTAATTGTTGAAAATAACTATGAACTGTTGAGTATGAGAAATAAAATTTGATTTGCTGTTAATGGCTCTTAAAGCAATTTCTTATTGAAATTTTGTGTAGACTGTGATGAATTTATGTCTTGGTACAAAGTTTTAAAAATATTCGATGTGAACTTTACTTACAAGGACTTTATTCGGTGGTAACAGTCGAATTGTGGCTGTTTTCAGTTTGACGTCAACCATTCGAGTGTATGATACCCGTGTGTTTCCGCGGTGTTCATTCTTAACTTCAACGGCGAAGAAATGGGAAGCATTCTTAGCGCTTGTGGCCAAAGCATACTTGCAAATTCCCATGAAATGAATCATTTGCCCGTCGAATGTTCTGTAATGAGGATCTCCTGACGCTGTACATGTACAATCAGGTTCTTCTGAAAAAGAGTATCACTTCAAATATAAATTAATCACATGACTTTGATTCTCTTCCATAAAGTCTATTTCTTCTTTATATAATAATGTGTGGGGGTGTTAGATGTTCAGTATTGGCTTGGAAATAATGTGTTTTTTGGAGTCAAAATTTTTCAGTCCGTTTATATCACGCACGCAAACACTATTGTTCCTCACAAAATTCATCAATTAATTTTAATGTGGAGTCCTTTAAACAATAAGAAAATTTTAAGAATATTAACATTAATATACTATTTAAATTCATATTTATTAACATTTTGTAACAACTTCGACTCTTTATTTGTATTTTATACACTTCAATGATTAATACGATGTCTGTAATATTTCAATGATTGCTTGTGCTAAACTCGTAACGGCTAGCTATATTTAGACTTTCCTTGGTTTTCTGTTAGTAGATATATTGTTTTCATTTCCCTTAAAATAATTTCAAATTGCTGAAAAAGCAAGAAAATTTAATTCAATAATTTGTGAATTTCTTAAACTTAACAACTCTGTGCAACACAGGATTAAATTAATTCATAATTATAAGCGTGAATTATATTATAAACAACGTGTTTGGAATGGTGGCCATGTTCATCCCCATTGTATAAACCAGACCTCACTTTGTTAAACATGTAATAAAGATTCAAGTGTTAGAATAACAGACGGGAAATTTATTGCTATTGTGTCGTTCGAAATGTTTTTCAATGAGAGAAAGCATCACTTATGGAAGTTATTTATATTATTACAAATACTTTAAGAAATGCGAAATGCAAATAATGAAAAAAGATACAGGGATAACAACAGTAGTAAGACAACGTTATTTTACATCTGAAGAATTATACACTAGGAATGTTCAAATTTAATAATGTTATCACAATAACTGACTCTTCTTTCGCAGCGTCGTCTTTAACACATGACCTCCTTGCACCAGTTTAAATTATCGCTTTTTTCTATATATCTAAGCTATAATTTTAAGCTATAACTGTCGGAATTGAAAATTTCGAGAAAATATGTCGAAAATTTTACAACTTTGCATAAAATAGTTATAAACTGTCACACTATATCGAAAAATGTAAACCGTTGCAAAGATCACACATATTGCTTTTTATGTAACATCAAACAGAGATGATCAATATTTCAATACTAGAAAATCTATGCTGGTGTATTTTAACAGTAAATTTCAGATGAGTTGATTACAGTTATGAACTTGTAGCGATAGCCACTAAGGTCCAAAGTGTTAGTGAAATTTGAAAGAAGCTGAGAAACTATTAAGAAAAGTGATTGAGATAGAGAGGACATAAAAGACCAAAAAATCAGAAGATGACTACCGATGTGGCATTTCGATTTTTAAAAATCATAGTTGCCTGCTTAAAAGCAAGAATAGCAGAAAGATAGTTCCACAGGCGAGAAGTGCGAGACAAGAGACCGTTAGAAAATCATTTACGCTTACATTTATCAATTTCAACAATAAAATGATGAGAACCAGCTCAAAATCCTGTACTCAGCTTAAAAATCGTAAAGTCGATGTACCAAAGAGGAAAGCGATATTTATTCTGTATAATTTACAGAAATGTGGCACAAGGCCGAAGTGGGGATTGGGGAAAAAAGGACGGTCTTCTTCTGTCTTAACTATAACTTAGCTAGCCGCAAACACTGACCCAATCGTACGAACAATATTCCTTACACCAAAACACCACATTCATACGTACCGTTCTTACTACAACCACCATAATACCTCAATGTCTCTATGGAAATACTAACTAGTCCCCATATTTACACTTCAATGTCTGTGGGGGGAGGGGAATAAAATAACAATTCTAAAAAATTAACCCCAATGAGTATTTACAAAATGAATACAAAATATTTACAAGAAACTAAAGAAAAATAATATTAGTACCAAAGAGGAAAGCTCAACAGAACAATTAACGTGCAAGTATTTATAGAAAAGGCTATGTTTCCAAGTCAGAACTGATAAAATTTCGGATTCTTCTTTGGTTTCTGTCTAGAATCTATAGATATATAGCAGAAGCACCAGACCAAATGTGGCAGAAATATTCGATGCACGGACGAATTTTAGTCTTATAATGATTCAAGGTATATTTAGGCGAGAAAGAATTGTCTCGCACGACAGAAAGAGCGAACTTTGTGAGTAGCAGTTCTAGCAATCGAGTCATTATAATCGTTGCACTTCATGTCAGTAGGAAATGTTAGACTGAGAAAGCTCAATATAACGTGTGTCAATTGACAAAGAAATACGAAGAAAATTTAAAATATTTGAATCACATAATTACACATTGCATGATATTTTGAGAACTTTGCGAAAGAAAGTGGAACAATGTATATTGTTTTCATTGGAACAATGTATATTCACTATAATCCGAATTCTGATTAATACAGGGACAGCCTGATGACAATATTGATAATTCCAAAAATAAATACATTTTAAGTGATAAATTTTAAGAGATTTTAATAATTTTTTCACAATGACACATCCTTATTTAATTCATGAAATATTCGGGTTTTTTTTTCAACTCTGATCGATACTTGGCAGGAGGCAGATTTTGTGAAAAGGGTCGATGTTTATAAACTAATTTCAATATTCTGAATATTTGTATCATATATTGCTTTATTAAAGTAAAATTACAGTTTCAAACATAAGAAAAGATTTTAAAGCCGTCACCAGTTTCACTAATTTAGTTAGAAAACAGGCTCATTCTTGACTGGAAGTGTTGGTAATATTTATTTCTCTCAGCTCGAATTCTCATAGACTCACATTTAAATGTAACTCAATACAGAATAATCATGAAACAATGTAATGAGATTCATTAAAGTATAGACCCAGAATTCACAAAGAAAATAGAGGCCAATGAACCGCTTAAACGATTCCCTTACTACTACGTTTCTGAAAATATTTTGTTATATTACATTTACTACAGAACAAACAACATTTACATGTATTTCATTATATTACGTGACGAAGGTTCAGAATACAGAAGCCATTAAAAATGTTTACACAATTACCTCCCTTACTACTACGTTTCTTGTAACAATTTTAAAAAAAAGATTTCCTTGTCTTCTCTTTTGATATCATGCAGCAGTTAAAATGGAAAAATTACGTAACCTAAACAGAAAATACTAATGAACAGTTTAGCAAATTAAGTCCTTTCTCAAAACATTTCTTTTGATGGTTTTAACTACACTCAGGCTTACGGCCTCATCTCGTTGAAACACCGGTTCCTGTACAAAGTTAAGCAACGTCAAGTCTGGTCAGTAGCTAAATATGTGACCGCCTGAGAATACGGGGTGCTGTTAGCTTGAATGTGCTCGTGGTGTAATGGATAATGGATCGGAATTGGAACTCGGTTATCTGATTTCCAATCCAATTTGGGTACGTTATATTCACTTATGCGCAAATACCTTTAGGAAAGGATCAATACACCAATTCTACCGTCATTTATGTGTTAAGCACCAAACTATTATTATCTCAAAAAAAAGTCTTATAAAAAAGTCTAGCTTTAAATAAGCTGAAAAGGGTTGATAAGCCGCACAGAACGTATCAATCAATCAATTACTCGGAAAATCTCTTATACTTGGCTTCAATCTTATTTGTTCAAGCCTTTCTTGCGATGATTTCAGATACCTTTCTCTATTAAGTGCTCCTCTTGTTTCAATTTGGTCTTGAGATAGGCTTTGTTGTTATTTTGTTGCTAATTCTTTTTCTTTCGAGTGATATTTTATTTGTTTTTGAGACGATCTTATATGAAGCTCAACAAACTTTTATCATGAAAAGACACTGATCAAAAAGTGATTTACATAACATCAAGATTAATCAATGAATCATAGATACCATTGACCGTCTAAAAATATAAATGTAATAAATGTAATTTTTTTTTTTAACAAATTAAATGCAATTCGTTTCTACACTATGTGCATAAACCAATAAAGACTATCTGAAAAGTTATAAATTACAATAAACCTTGATAAATATTTTAGTTAAAAGAGATTCAATAATTATGAGTTTTATTAATTCGACACTATCTAATAACTGAAAGTGTGACATGAAAGACATACTTATATATAAATAAAGTACCCATGTCATTAAAAATGAAGGCTTTTACAAGTTTGTGATTATAATGAACCTATATATAATAGAATAGTCATTATAAGGCTAATGATATACTTTGCGCCATATATGATATGCACCAGTCATTAAAGGGTTTCAATATACTTTGTACTATAGATGGTTCAGTAGACATGAAAATTTAGAGGCTTTATCATTACTATACAGTTTTATGCTCTTTTATTTAAAATAAATCCCCTGTTATATTACTGAAATACCTATATACATCATTAATTTCGTCCCATCTAATTACATAGAGCAAGACGCGAAATGCATAAATACACAACGGTAATTATTATATAGTGTTGTTAGTAAGAAAATTATTGTAATTGCTCTTAATATTTTCCCGTCTAGGCTCAACTATTTGTAACTGCAGAAGAGTTTGCATTTTTTAGTTATTTTATATATTATAGAAATAATTTAAACCTGAAATTAACATGAGAAATGTTTCAATCGTAAAAATATGACGCAAGCACTTACCAACTTTATAGACAGACAGACGCCAAAATCCTCCGCAAATCTGGCCTGACTGACATTTGAAGTTACAATGCTTTCCCTTTCCATATTTCTTATAGTTTCCTCCGCAGAAACATTGCTTCGAATACTGAATATAAAAAATTAAAGCGGTGAAGACATCAGTTATCGACCTAATAATAGAATCGGCTAATCCCGTTGACTTGTCTTTTCATATACTATAAAAAGTTTAAATATTATTGGAAAATGTTATATATTTAAATCATTATTGTTCTTTTTAGCGATTTTCATTAGTTGGATATCTTATAATTCTATTATTGTCTGTTGATATGCGCTTGTCGGTGAACATCTATGTGCACGTGTATATATATATATATATATATATATATATATATATATATATATATATATATATATGGAAAGATTTATGACAAAGCAAAATGGAAAAAGTTTTCGTGTGATGCGTTTCGTCCCTAAGGACATCATCAGATTAGGTTTGTTTACGTTGATGCGACTAACATTCGCACGAACGAGAAATGCTGGAAATTTTAAATTTAGATTTTTTTTAAATAATTGTTTTGGGTATATAATCTAGCCGGTTTCATTTAGATTCTTTTCCTTTTTGTTTTTAGCATCTTTGTTAGTAAATATCCCAAATTGTGATAACAGATCTGCAAGAAATGGCGAAACGTTGTAAGAATCTGTATCTCAATTGGACTATATATATACGTTACTAGGAGACTAAAGAGAGGGTGGAAAGAAAACACCGTCTCTTTACAGTTTCTTTTGTTTAGGGCTAATGCTGTTGATTATTTACAGTTAGGATCTATAGGCTGCTTATTTACATATGCATTATTTAATATTTAATATTTTATTAATTTTAATTATTAATTTATTTAATTGTTTTGTATGTGTAATTTTTTTTTTATCTTTCTTTCTAAGTTTTCGTGACAGAAATAAAGTTTATTAGAATTTGGTTATGAGATATTTATATGGCTTTTTTGTGGCTGCATTGCAAATGAATTCAGAGCTTTTGTTTAGGAACGCTCTGTTATTCTTACATATAGTTTGCTGGATTTCCTTTCGATTTTATAGGAGATTCGTATATTACATTGTTTTGTAGTGCGCATTCAGACTTTGGTCTGCAGTTAAAAGTTGTGTAGTTGATATTTGTGGTGCACTGGTGCATTTTCTGTTGTGTTTTCTTAATGATTTGTAGTATGCTTGTGGATCAACTATAACGAAGTTTTAAGGAATTTCTGTTGAATATTCCTTGCAGTTCCTTTGATTCGGGGAATTGTTTGCTGATTATATATACATGTACATATATATATATATATATATATATATATATATATATATATATATATATATATATATATGTGTGTGTGTGTGTGTGTGTGTGCGTGTGTGTGCGTGTGTGTGTGTGTGTGCGTGTGTGTGTGTGCGTGTAAGTTTGTGTGTGTGTTTGTAAAAATTAAGATATAAATAAAATATGTCTGTAAAATCAAAATGAATAAAAACCAAAGTTAAAAGATTTCTTTACCGAAGCGTTTCGTCCTCTGATGGATTTTAATTTCCATGATAACGTCCATCATAAGATGAAACGCGTCTGTAAAGAAGTTTTGCTTTTCTCCCTTTGTCTTTATATATATATATATATATATATATATATATATATATATATATATATATATATATATATATATAAAGACAAAAGGTAAATATATGTATATGCTTAACTGTGCGTATGTATTTGCGTATAAGCTAGTTTAGCAAGAAAAGTTTTTTTTAATCATACACCTCCGGAATTCATACATTTATGGAAATAATGTGTCTTTTGTGCTCAGAATGACATAAACTTATGATTTATTAGAGTTAACAATATTTATTAAAGAAAGATTTTTAAAAGTCTGCACAAGAAGTTTTCTAGAAACGAATTTTTGCTTCTTTCTTTTATTTATCGGCATTAATAGGAGGATAAATTGCCATCAAATGTTTAATAGAATAAATATTACTCATTTTCAATGTCATCATAGTGAAAAACTCTATTAATACCATGCCGCTTGCTCACAGAAAAGGGCAAGTACTTAAAAGGGATTTTACATAGTCTCGTAGTAATCACGTACCTCCAAACCTGCTGTTTTTTCGCCATTCTTTCTACAAATATCCAGGCATTCTTCGACTGAAGACACGCTGCCTTTATAATGCATTGCTCGAAATATACTATCTCTGTAACATCCGATGTGCTCTGAAAGAAGAGGGTGTATTCTCATATTCTGGGAATGTGTATAACGATGAAGTTAACTTTGAAAATTATAAGGAATATAAAGTCTCACTTTGTCAAGTCATCAAATATGAAACACTCGGGCAAACACATGCACTCATACACGTATAAAAAATGGCTACGTATATTTTGTTAACTTTTGTGTATATCTTGGAAATTAGTGAACCATTTAAGTACACATGACTGATTCGAATAATAATTCGTATATCTGTCTTTAGGAATATCCAGCTGGGTCGCAAAATTGTTTTTTGCGCGTTAGCTTATACAGAGGATTGATATTTGTAATTTTTAATTCTTTATCGAGATGAATGAGTTTTTGCTTCAAGTTCCTAAAACCATAGATTAACGTCTGATATCTCTTAGTGTTATGGTTTTGGGCTTTGTGGAATTTTCTTTTTTTGCAACTGCTCACTCATATTGATCAATCTTTCTTCACAACAGGTAAATAGAGTTTTTCTTTTCGCAAAGGCTGGAGAGTTTTGTGTTATGTATTACCAGCTTGCAGCTATGTCGATGTGGCACGTAGTCATTCTGAGAAAGAATTTTCTTTTTGAAAAAAAAAATGAAGAATTAGCTTTAGAAATTATCAAATGACAGCTGAGTATAAGATTTACTGTCTGGAAAATTATTTTAAAATCATTTTTAATTAAAATGGCTCTGTAAAAAATAGTTTGTACCACAATACAAAAATATGAATAAAGACTTATATACATATATACATCAACACGCACAAATACGAGCACACTAATTCAAGAATAAATGTTTATCGTTATGCTTACTCAGAGCGCATACTGTGGCAGGTAGAACCAATACAAAAACTGTAAGAAAGAAAAATATTTTTTGTCAATTAGATCTTAAAAAAATAGTGTTGTGAAGGAAATGTACTTAACTTTTATTTCCTTGAGATTTTTTTATCTTAATTTAAGCACAGTAACATACGACAAGTCAAGAAGTTAATACCATTAAGACGTAGTATTAATGAAACTTTAGATACATTTGCAAGTCTATGGTTTAAGATTCTGAATATTTTTGTGTTATCAATGTTTTACGAAACATCTTACATAAGGAAGAAAGTAACTCGAAAAATCTATAATTCAATTTTGGATAAATCGACTAAACCCGTTGAGCCGTATAAATAAGTTTTATTATAAATTGCAAGATTAGTAAATTAATGTTTTTTTATAATTCAGAAAATCCCAGCGAATACTGAATTTCAATAAGTTTATGACAGAAAATATATATTTCACTTTGTTTCATAACTTGTAAATTAAATTCATTTATGAGGGTAAAAATATTTCCATGAATCAGTATAAAGACTTTCCTATCGACTTACTGTGATCGAGTCGATATATTTTTATCAAATATGATGAAATTCAATAATTTATCTAATTAGTCACCTATTAAAAACAGATCTTTTAAATAGTTTTAGAAAACATTTTCGAAATAAAAAAATCTGAAAAATTCTTACCCCAAATTTTCCACAAGACCATTGTCTTTGGGTTCATTTTTCCAGATTGTGGATATCACATCGTTACATGCACCCTCTATTTATACTGGCTATTTCGCAGATATATTGATTAAGATTATTGATAATTAGTAAATCTCAAATTTTGGGTGGTTACGTATTTCGTATGTCATTGTTCTCATTGCTGATGATCAATCCAGGTCAATAGGATTTAATATTTTATTTGCCCTGAGATTTCAAGCAGGTGTTTTCGATTTTCGAACGTGTACTATTTACACATATGTGTATACATTTTATACATTCTTTTGCCTTTGTATATTCTATGCTTTGGTATTTTCTGTAGCCAAATTTACAGAGTTAGTAAAATCTTGAATGTTAACAATATTAAAACTTAATTACCTCATTTAATTTAAGATATGAATTGATTTTACCATATTGAAGAGAGTGTTCCAAAAGTTACAAATGGATGTCAGAGCTTAATAATATGTTGTTTATTAAATTATTTATTTCTTCTTCAGTTATTTCATAATGGAAGCTATACAAATTAATCATATAAAAATACACGACTGAAAAACGAGCACACGTAGAGCAATCTTTCTACTAATATCAAGGATCAATAATTTAAACTCAGGGATCATATCGTCACCATTACAGTGTGAGAGATTCTCCGAGATTAAGAGTAAAGATCCAGAAAGGGACCATCCACGAAGTGGAAAACCACGTTCGGTTAGAAACAAAGGGGTATTTGAGCGAGGAAGGTATAATCTCGAAGAAAATCCGAGGGCATCAACTCGAAGACCCTCTAGACAGGTTCGAATTTTTACATGCATCAACCTGTTTCTGAACAATATGTTGGCAACAGCTCATAAGGCGATGGTTACAATCCAGTTTCTCAGGCAAATTTTGAGGAAAAGAATAATTTCTCAGTTGCGACATAAACTAGACACCATCTTCCCTCGATCTGACTAGCACAAAGTTCTACCTATGCGGCTATCCCAAAGAAAAGGCGATGTCAACAAACCCCAGACTCTCCAAGAACTGGAGGACAACATTCAGACAGACATCAAAGCACTAGAGCCTGAAAAACTGGGGACTGTGATGAAGAAACCTTAGAAATAGCACGATTCAGCGAAGCTGAAAATAAATGTCAATTAAAAATGCAATCTTCCTCAACTAGTGTAAATTTATTTCCTATATATACTCTATATAAGACTATGGTATTTTGAATTTTAAAAAATAAAGTATTGTTTAAAAATTTTGAAATCCCTTGACGATTTTTGGGACAATATAAATAGAACTGCCATAGAACATGGGCACTATTCGATGGACAGCATATTTGAAATTATATTTTTGTTTGCAGGAGATAAAGTAAAATCATTAATATATTTAGGCTGTATTGGTCTCAAATGCTGGAAGATTCAATAAAAAGATGACAAGAAATAGTCAATTAAAAATGTTACAACAGTTACAGACGTAGATCCTCTTAAACAGAGTTATCTTGCCATAATATCTGGATTAATATATTTTCTAAGTTTTATTAAAAACATTATTTACATTTTTAGCATGAATTTTCTTTTTGTTTATGTCCCAATGGCAATATTATTTCTACGGAAAATATGACATTTAATGACAATAAAATTAGTTCTGATTAATGCATTGAGAATTCGCACAGAGAATTTATCTTCATAGGCGATATTTCTTGTGTTCTCGAATAAATAAATCAAGTAGGATATTTTCAGTGACATTACCTTGATTTTTTATTTTATTTTGGAAATGTCTAATTGCAAATTCCATTCGCGACCAGACAATACCCAGTTTATATTATAATGTAGGTTATTATTCCATTCTATAGAACAAATATTTGAGAAAATATTGTTTGATTATTTGATTTGTTTTTTTTTGGGGGGGGGGGTTACGGCTTTGCTGGATTTATTGAAATCCAGAAAATATTTTTAGATTGTAACAATTTTTTTGAGATAATAATGATTTACGAGTACAAGTTCTACTAATTAACCCATTACTAGGGAAGGAAGATGTGGATTCGTACTCTACCCAAGTGTATTTGCGTCTAAGTGAATATAACGAACACGTCTGGAATCGGAACTCGGCTCTCCGATTTACATTTCAGATCCGTTTTCCATTACGACGCCAGCACATACAAGCTTACAGCACCTGGTATTATCAAGCGGTCACCCATGTAGGTATTGACCAGGTTGGCTGTTGCTTAACTTCGGTGATCATACGAAAACATAAAATATTTCAGGAGTATATTAGAATAATTATTTACTGACTGTCGAAATGAAAGAAAAATTATGATTTTGTTCATGCACAACTGAAAATTATTGGCATCGATCTTCCCATATTCTTGGGCTTATTTCCTTAAACCTTCACATGATCCATTCGTTTTCGACTTTTTGCAGCAGAAAATAAGGCAACAGTTTACACACGTGCGTGTGTATACATGGGCGTATATGATATATAAATTTCTATATATCAGAAAAACGGATATGCAATATAATTGGCCCTGATCTGTCATCTCGTCTGCAGTCGCTCTCTCACAGACGCCACGTTGCCTCGCTCTGTCTTTTTTACGAATAATTTCACGGTAATTGCTCCGATGAACTGCTTTCGCTGGTTCCTAGGCCTCATGAATTTAAACGCCCTACGAGGCTGGCATCCCGTTCCCACCCCTTCACCGTTGAAACTGTTAGATGTAGACGTCTCTTCTACTCCAATAGCTTCATGTCTCGCACATCTCGCCTGTGGAACTCCCTCCCTTATTCCTGTTTCCCTGACAAATACAATCTCCAACTATTTAAGTGTAACGTCAATCGACATCTCCAGTTGCCTTGATCTATCTACTTCCCTTCTCCACATCCTCTCACCTTTCATTCCTATCTGCTCTCGCTCCAAAACTTCTGTAACCCCCTTGCCTTGATCGATCCACTATCTTTCTCCACATCCTCTCCTTTACCACTCGTATCTGCTCTTCCTCCAAACTTCTGTAACCCCTTGCGTGCTAGTGGCTTCCAGCCTTGCTTGGGGTGATAAGCTTAAAAAAAAAAAAGTAATGTTATTGGTGGAATTATTTATATATAAGTTAAGAGATATAAACGTAAACATCAGTCATAATTATACATTGAGATGAAGCGTTGAAAATCAGATGACAATCTTTAATATTTAATGTATTTCGAATTCACGGAATATTTATAACAATATAACTTGTTTCATTAAGTAAATATATATTCAAAGATGGGTCATTTGCTTGGTTACATAAATCAAATGCAATTGCTTCAATATTTCTCCTATTGAAAATATTATTCGAGAAAAGCCGATATTTTAATTTATAAAATAGATATTACATTTGATATACCAACGTGGAAGAATATAACCCAATATGAAACTGTTATATTTTGGTTAAAAATTCTATTAAATTATTATGTTTTTCTAAGACTTAGACTTGCTATAAGATAAGTTATATATTTCATACAATTACAGATTGTTATTTCATTTTGACTTTATCTTTTTAATACGGTCAGTTATTTGAATTTCTTGGCTGAGTAATTGTTGCATCATTGATTATTTCTTTAAATATTGCAAAATTAAGTTTAACTTTTTGTTACATTCTTCTCTCTTTTCATCAGCACTACGCTGGATTGTAATTTTTTGAAAATGAATACTTTTGAATAAATCTACATAATAAATGCGAATGTCAGTGTGTCACACTGTTTCAATTAAAGGGGCACAACTCTCTAACTCTCAAACTCTTCTTCTGTATAATAAATGCGAATGTCAGTGTGTCACTGGGTAACACATTTTTTAAAACTTTACTCCTAGCGGCCGTAGCCAATAACATTATACCATTTGGGAATTAGGCCGACTCCGTGAGCAAATTAAAAACATGCTGAAACCGCAGTTATGAAATTTGGGATTTCCAGTTTTCATTACTGCGATTTCTTCGGCGATTTATAACGTGAATTTTTGTGACAAATCTTTTGTACGATAACAATTTTTATAACTTGGAAATAAATTTAGGAATAATAGAAATTAATTGCAAAATCTAGCGAACGTCACCCATGAAATAAAAATAATTGTTTGTCCGGAAATTAAGGACCTACGTACATCAAATTGTCTTTAAATTAACTGGCGACAGAAGAATTATCGTTAACTTTTAAAAGGTAAGCTTAAATATTATCGCAATATTTCAATGCATGGATCAATTTTGAGTTCTTCTGTAGTTTATTGTTTCCTACTGCATCTACTCCTCCCGACCTATTGTGATGAAGGCCCAATCAAGAGCCATCCGAAGTCATTAGCTGTTAAAACTAGTTTTCTTTGCCGTCATTTTCGGAGTGTTGTCACATTTTTCGTTGGCTAATCATCATTTGAAATTAAATACAATTCCATCTGTACATTTTATAGTTTTGAGATATTTGAATTCAAAGTTTCTCTGAACATAACATTTCATAATTTAACAGATACCAAATATATTTTTCTCTGTTATACTTGAGGATTTTTTGTACATAACTTAAGTGTTCATTTAGTATGTTGCAGAGGCAACGTGTCACTGGATATAACTAAAAAACAGAAACACGAAAACTGGAGATAAAAGCATTTTACTCTCAATAAAAAAATAAGCATATTTATTTATGTAAATATAATTGTTTTGGCGTTATTAATTTATCTGATCCACATACACAATTTTTAAATAAAAAGAAACATTTCTAAAGACAAAACATTTTTTAGATACCGGCTCATATCAAACATAAAATAAAATATATATTTTCGACTGATGAAATGGAATCAATGTTATATACACAATATTTAAGTGTAAAAATTATGTTAATCGAAAATGTATTCGGTTACAAATGATGTTATGTATCAAATTACGTAGGATAACGTGATAATATAATTCCATACTTTTAATTTCATTTGAAATATTCTCGCTTTCAAAGCTACAAAACTAAATGATAATAAGAATATGCTACATGCGTACTATATTGACAAAATGCCTGAAATCACTCTTCACACATTTATTTAGGTTCTCCCATCAGCAGCCACCACTTGTTCGGAAACTTAGGAAAATTGGTTAGCGTATTGCAAAAGCTGCTTGTGTGACAGTCAAATTAAGCAAGAGTCTGTAGCGCAGAAACCAGTTGACTTTGAATACCAAACACAAGGTGTATCAGCTCGTGAATCTCTCGTGCCATATTTTATGGGAAATAATACGAGAGGAATTACGCTTGACAGGAAAAGCGCCAACAGATCTTTCACTTTCGCTACTTACGTCGTGTCGTCGGCATCACATGGCGAGACAAATTAATTAACGCCGCTATGCTGAACCAAATTGGTTATTTCAGCATGCATCTTTTCCTCTTTCGACTGTGATGACTAGGATTCGTGCATCGCACGGAAAACGCTCGCATACAACGTCCGAACCGAAGAAGAAAAATATTGAAACAAATAACTTCGCTCTGAAAGCAATGTTTCCTATTTATTTCATAGCGCACTACAATAGACACAAAGAATATAAGAACTCCGTTGGACAAATCAAGTTTTCAGCGACAAAAGTCATTTTTCTTTACCGCCAGTTAAAATGCATTTTCGAGAAATATGCTTTTCATGGATTCACGTCTGTGCAGGTTCGATTAGAACGTGACCAACTTCCAGAAAATAATAAAATAACAAATAAACAAAAAAATAAATGGATTTCATTACTTGGCCACTCAAAGGAATACCGAAAAATTAAGATGTTCCATATTAAGGTGGGGTGAGAGTTATTGATTTTAAAATAATAGTTAGAATTGCCATTAGCATAGCAACATGGAACAATTGTATTAAGGTCTTTAAATCACAGTTTTTTTTTTTAGTGTTTCCTCCTCGGAGACAAAAAGTCAAACTGTGACAATACAACCCATTAGATTTAATAGCATAAATCGACTGTAACGTTGTCACGAAAATATAGAAGAGCCCAATCTCAGAATCCCTAAAAAGAACATCTTATCTTTAACAAGCCCTTGTAGGATTTTGATATGATATATACAACTGTTCCAAATGTATGACTTACAATTAAATACCTGCAATAGATTTCTGTAGGAATTTTCATTTATTTCCTTTTACTTTTCAACAACTAGGTAAGTTCAGAGTAATTTCTGAAGCCTTCAGGATGAATCTTTTGCTTTGTTTTGCATATGTAAATGAGCAGATAACCTCTTTTTTTAATACTGCCAACAAGAATTTAGCAAGGAAACTAAAAAGTAATGTGGGTATCAACTATCAACTTTAAGATAGATGTGATCCTCATATAAGAAAAAATAGCGCAAAAATATTTCGGGTGACCATTAATATTTTCTGATCAAAATTTAAATGCTCTGAGTTATTTACTTTTAGTCTCTACGCTTAAAAGACCGCTGTAATATCTTTCTCAACTTTAGCTACCTTGTAGTAGATTATGAAAACAAATTCAAGGAGTTAATAAAAAAGCAAAATTCACAAAACCAAAAGTAAGGTGTTTATATGAGCCATATTAAGATTTTGATGTTTATTAACTGAACATATGCGGTGTGGTGTAATGGACACAATTAAAAATCAAAGAGGTTGGCAATCATTTTGATTCCCAGCCGGGTTCATTACATTCATTATGCACAGATCCCCATGGGAATTACATGATATCTGTCACATCCCACCCGTCATCGATCGGTTGAATAGCTGGCAATCAGTTTACCGTACGGTAGCCTACTGCGGGAAAATCTTCTGCCTCGTCCGTCATGGATCGAAAGAGACATGATCGCTTATGCCTGTAACACGTGAGACACTTAACTGACTGATGTTCATGTTACAGACTATCCTTTTAGCTTTTTGTATATCTATGCGTGGCGGCATGGCTTTTATTCTGTACACAACAGTAATAGTATTAGGAACTTTTCCATTGTTAGTTAGCAATATTTGCATTGTCCGTTACGTGAATTGTATCATATTTAAAGGGGATGTAACACACACACACACACACACACACACACACACACACACACACACACACACACATACATATATATATATATATATATATATATATATATATATATATATATATATATATACAAGTTTTAAAAATACTTCATCTGAGTAATGTCTATATATCACTTAGCCGATTAATGTTACTTTCAGCATCCTGACTCCAGAGTTTCGTAGATGGACCTATCTTTCCACTCTTCAGCGAGCATCAGCAATAAGTTAGCCAAAATGATCCTTGTCATGAGTAGTTAAACTAACTTTATTCAAATAGATCGCTTCTGATTGTATTGTGACAGCTTTCATATCAGGGTGCATCTTTTGAAAATTGCTTTTTAATTGTTTGTTCATTCTCACATTAAAAATGGAAGAAAATAAGCAATATTTTGGTATACTATTCTTTTGATTTAAAGAAAAATATACAGGTGGCTAATTCATTTACTTTATTGAAAAGTTGACGTCCATCATCGAACATATCAAAATAATGTTTAGGATGATTATTTCCATTTAAATATTACTCCCCGGGTGGATATATCACTTGAGTGGTATAAAAACGAAAAATACCTTGAGAATAATCATTGTTATACGACGCAAGATTAAAAAGTTTAATCGAGCATTGAAAATTATTTGTAACATTGTGCTCGTGCGAGGCTTTTTGATGAGTGGCTTCCATGTTTGATTCACTAGTTAAATTTAATGAACATATTCTGTTGCTTTTTTAAACTAATTTTGAAGAACGCGTAGCTGAAGCTATCTTAATGCAAGTAAAATGAAGCCCAATTAGCTGTACCAAAGATAAGCCTTCACTAAGAGAATGAGAAACTTCCGGATAAATAAACGACTGATTTTAATACGTACTGCTTTCAATTTTATTAGTTAATTTAACGAGTTAAGACAGCAATCTAGTAAAAACATTCAAATTAGTTTTCTGAAACAGTGTAATATGCCATGTGGATAACACGTGACCATATATACATATGTTTTGTAACCAATCAAAAAAGAATACAGATTGAGTGAAAATTTTCAGCACATCATCTGTCGGATATTGCACCTTAGGGTAGCCAATCCTTCCTAAATTTATGGAATAGTCTTTATTGATTCTTGGAATATTCTAAAAGCAGTTCTATGAAAAAATACAATAGGCACCAAGATCAACTCTTTGTTGAAAATGTTAACAATTCTGGGAATGGTTACTTATAGTTACGTGAAATATGTCAGAAGATAATAGAGCAAAACTACAAACGTATTGCTGAATAAAGTTAATGTTTAAAAAATTGTCTTTTTGCTTTGCTTCATAAATCAAACACAAAATCATCTAAGTCTTTCCTGATTTACAACTTTATATACTTGTTTGCGGTGAGGTATCTGTGTTGAATAGCGTGAAATCATTTGCTTTCTGTTAAACTCTAAAAGTGTTATTTACACGCAATGTAACATATGCTATTCATTGTTCTGTTGTTCAGAGAAACCTATATTTGAAACAAATTTCTATGACCTAACTGTATTCTGCACAAAAGGTATTTAACTATATATTAGTTTTGTGGAACAAATACATACTGATGATGCTGTTACAAAATATGATAGAGGAATAATTATCAAAAGGACATCTGTTACAATTATGAAACCACCAACAGTTGCATTGTTCTTCACGATAAAAAAAGGAAAACAAAAGAATAGACAAATAAAATCAAAGATACCGCAACAAATAAATGTATGTTAGGATAAAAAGTAACTTGTTTTTTGTTTTATTTCAGTAAGATTTCTGATTGTTAGTGCGTTGTTTGTTGATTTTCATCTGAATCTAAAGACAAACGTTAATACAATATAATTGAGTATGATCAAATAGTTTTATTTACCCATTGTTTTTGGTCATTTTATCTGATCTTAGCAAATACCACTGACGGCAATTAGCAGTTGAAATGCTGAAAGTACTGCTCAATTATTGACTATTTTTTAAATACGATATTACTTCTGACAATTGATGATTAAGGTTATTGACTTATAATATCTCAGAATCTATAATTAATAATTTTTATGACTACAATTGTATGTTGCCAACATCCAGTAAAACTAGTCGAAAAGGCTATTATGGTGTAGTGAGACATTAGTAGCTCAACCATTTGGCATCTGTATGAGACTGATTTAACCTTAGCAGATCTTTCAAAATGTCCCCCATAGTGCTATGGTTAGGATAATGTCATAGAACATCGATAAATCTCACAGACGCTTGTTAATGCATGTGATTTTTTATTGGTTATACCCTGACTGAACCCTTCTTCCAAGTCAAGCTTAACGTCAGGCCAACTGCAAATGAGCTCCCTTCGGCAATATCCTCCACTTCAGGCGAGACATAGCGCCTTGTTCTGGTTTTCGGGCAGGACACGCCAAAGTATGAACTAAACCAGATCCTGTAGCAGCATCAACTCCGATTCAACATGCAGTGGTGAAAAATATTCTGACGCCTTCGTTAAATTGGATGCAGGGATTGAACAAGAACAGCTTATGTCTGCCGCCGCACTTCTGAACCCAAAACTGAAACTGACAATTCCCATATTACAATTCTGGGGAAGTAGGAAATATCGATTTGCTTGAAATCCTAAACCAAGTTCACACATGACAATGTATTAAAAAATTTTGATTCGCATATTTCTTCTATCGAACTTTTCGTTTGTGGAACTCTCTTCTGTTCTCTTGCTTTGCAGTCAACTTTGATCTTCAGAAATTTAAATGCAATGTCAGTTGTCTGTCTATATTTCTGAGATGAGGTATTATGTACAGTATTTACATTAGTCGGACTATTGTCCTCATCTTTGTCGCCATATTTGTCACAACGTTTCGGCCCGGTTAAGGCAGTGGAGAACTTTCAGAGGGAAAATTAGCAGGAGATAAGTGATAACTGACATCCATCAAACATGGCTCGTGGAACTAGAACAGTCTACCCCAGTGATCGAAATAAAGGGTTCGGTTCGAAATTCCAACCACCTGAAGAAGGCCGGAGCGTACAACGGCCGAAACGTTGTGACAAATATGGCGACAAAGATGAGGACAATAGTCCGACTAATGTAAATACTGCAATGTCAGTTGTTATCTTCTTCTTTCTTAATTGTTGTTCTTTTATTGTTCTCACTCTTTAATAGTGTTTTTTTTTCTTATATTCGCTAACACTCAATAACTCTCTTGCGTCTCAGTGGCTTTAAAGATTTGTTTGGAATAAAATGATTTAAAAAAATGTTATTTGTTTATAACTGTGCATTTTTTTTCAGCTGCTATATTTAAAGTATAGACTTTTGTATATTTAAAGATCTTATTAGAGACATGAAATTAAATTGATGCAATAATAACATATGCAGTTAAAAAAGGACAAGAGGAAAACATCAACTACTGCAGTTTGAAATGGTGAGCAAAATCTAATAAACGAATTGGTCGTTAATATTGATCTGTCTATAAATATACTCCTTTCAAAATATTATTGATGCATGTATTGTCTTACTCATGTAATACATTTTAGTTACTTTGCATAATAGTTTAATTTCCTCCATCGAGTTTTCACGAGTGCTGGAACGAAAACCGGTCAGCTATTATCGATAGTATTTTCTTTTCCATTTTTTTCTTTTCGGATTTACAACGACTCTAATTAATATTTCACTCTTGTCCCTTTTAATTAAATCTATTTTAATGTACAGTATTTACATTAGTCGGACTATTGTCCTCATCTTTGTCGCCATATTTGTCACAACGTTTCGGCCGTTGTACGCTCCGGCCTTCTTCAGGTGGTTGGAATTTCGAACTGAACCCTTTATTTCGATCACTGGGGTAGACGGTTCTAGTTCCACGAGCCATGTTTGATGGATGTCAGTTATCAGTTATCTCCTGCTAATTTTCCCTCTGAAAGTTCTCCACTGCCTTAACCGGGTATTGAACTCACACTCTTTGGGTCTGTCACTGGATCTAACCAACGCCTTTATCCAATGTGCCATGAGGACATATGGGTATGAATTTCTGGGTATTATAAACCTAATAAACACATGGAACAGTGGATAAAGGCGTTGGTTAGATCCAGTGACAGACCCAAAGAGTGTGAGTTCAATACCCGGTTAAGGCAGTGGAGAACTTTCAGAGGGAAAATTAGCAGGAGATAACTGATAACTGACATCCATCAAACATGGCACGTGGAACTAGAACCGTCTACCCCAGTGAGTGAAATAAAGGGTTCAGTTCGAAATTCCAACCACCTGAAGAAGGCCGGAGCGTACAACGGCCGAAAAGTTGTGACAAATATGGCGACAAAGATGAGGACAATAGTCCGACTAATGTAAATATCTGTACATAATACCTCATCTCAGAAATATAGACAGACTATTTTAATGTATTAATTAAAATTTTGTATTTATAATCTCGTGCATAGGTTGACCTATATTAGCCTTAAATTTGGGGCTGAAATTAAGTCATGATATAACTCATATATATTTCTTGATGTTTATCCTTTGCTATATATTGTAATTTAACATACGCCTGGCGACATCGAGCTTACTACAAATGGATCTTTCATAACAGTGGTAATACTCCGTATCTGTTGGTGTATTGTTTACACCTGATTAAACCATTGTAAGGTTTTTCGTTACTAGTTAATATATTGTTAATATATATTGTTTATTGATAGACACTAAAGAATCGGTGATATGCGTTTAGCATAACAGTTATGAGTTTGGAAAATGGAATCGGAGAAGGGAGTTCAAATTCATGTCGAGTGTGTTGCATTCACTTAGAATTAATTCCCTATATAAAAATCATGGAACCACCTACCCGTTCACGAAATTAATACCGCTATTGTGTGAGGAAAGATATTTAACGTGTGATTATAAGTGTTCAGGTTTGGACAACAGGAACAGTTCTTCATGTATCCGATATAGGCCGCGAACGTTTAACAAGAAGGCAGTTGCCCAAAGAGGCCAGTCGGACCTCGGTAAACTAAGGGCTGGCAGCTGAGGTGCAGCCGACCGAGAGCAGGTACGATTTGGGAGTTGCATCGACACACATCAGAGGGAATCGTCGTAGAATTGCTCACCAAAACTGGGTGATTAAGATTCTATTTCACGGATTTCAAGCTTGAAGACGAATAAACAGATGACTAATCCTACTCGACTAGCGGTGTGTTGACCGGAGTTTGTGCTCGAAAGGAGTTTGTTTTTTCTTTTCCTTCGACCATGTAACACGTGTTTTCTGTGTCTTGTCGCCAGTCAAGCTAGGATGAATGTAGCATCCGGACCAGCTTCTGCAGTGTGGAATCGTTCAACATTGAGAAGTCTCCTGATATACTAGCCCTCTGCGAGACCAACCTTAATTCGTCAATCCCCTCCTTTGAATTCTCAATTCGCGGTTACCTTCCTCTCCTTAGAAAGGGCTCTATATCCCACATACATGACCTGGGAGTCTACGCACGGGACCATCTCCCACTGGATGGGGAACACGCTCTTGTATCTCCAGACCATTCATACATGTGTCTCCTCAATTCTATAAGTTATCTCTTCTTTCTCTATCGCTCTCCATCCTCTCAAGTCTGTGGTGTACTCGATAGCATTTCCGATAATATAGACAAGGCCATCTCTCTACATCCGTTTGCTCATATATTCGTGTTCGGTGACTTTAATGCCAACTATACCAAGCGGCATAAACACTCTGTAACTGACCTTCCTGGCATACAAACCCTTAACTTTTCAATCACTCAATCTTTCACACAAGTGGTTGACTTTTCTATGCGTTTCCCCAATAACCATGATGGTAAGGCTTCCCTTCTCGATCACTGTTTTACCTCTCTCCCCGAGTCTTGTCGTGCAATGAAGCTCCACTCTCTTGGCAAATCTGATCATGCCGTCATATCTTTTAACATCTCCTTCTACTCCTCTACCAGTAAAGAACCTCCTACCAACAGAACATCTTTCTGTCACCAACGAGCAGACTAGGACTCGTTCCGTGATTTCCTTCGCGATGTCCCCTGGAATGTTGTTTTTAATCACTCCGTCCAAAAACGTGCGTCTGAGGTCTCATCCTGGGTAAAATCGAGGCTTTCATCCTCGCAAGAAAATATAAAATGAAATCGCGTTCATCCCCTTGGTTCCCAGTTTCTTGCTCGGGAATCACTACCTCCGTCTGTGCCGTAGCGACACGTCTGATTGCAACAGACGTCTATTTTTCTGTCCGTAATGACTGCAAGCGTGTCCCCAACAAAGCACTCTTTGCTGAAAGAATGAAACAACGTATTGAGTCTCGGAACTTTGGTTCTAAAGATTATTGCCGGCTCTGCAAGAGTGGGCTAAACAGCAGCAAAACCACAATCCCTCTTTTATTCAATCAATTTGAAATACTGACTTCCTCAGATGATAAGGCTGAGTGATTTGCTCGGAAATTCTCAACCAATTCAACGCTAGACTCATCTGTTGCACCCACACCTGATATAAAAGGTTATGAAATCCCCGTCATTACTGGAAAGAGAGATAGCAGCTACTGGACTTGGGAAACCTATTTTCCAGAAAATTGTTTTAAGAGAATCATTTTATGAATTTCAACCGACAGCGGTACTGACAGCTCGGTTAATGAATGCCAAATGTTTCCTTATAAGGAAACGGCTAATATTACCATTGCATTACTATCTATCTATCTATCTATCTATCTATCTATCTATCTATCTATCTATCTAAAGCTGCACCCTATTTTAAAAGCCAAAATGTCGAAATAAGGCATGTAGTCATGAATACATTTGCGCTCAAAAGAACATCTACTGAACATGCTTTTGAATAAATATCTTATACATATTTATTAGTTATTTTTATTTCCTATCTCAGAATACAAATGATTTTGATTAAATTAAAATCAAAGTTTTCATCCATCTTTTAAAAAATATTTATAAGTAATTTTCTGAAGAGAAGTCAGTTAACCTGTCTTAAAGAATTTGTCATATCCTCGCAATATTTTAGCAGCTGTTACTTTCTTTGCCGTGTTTTTTGTGGGTGTTGCCAGTATCCGATCGTATTATAGAAATGAAAAGAGTTACGTTTATGTAAATGTATTCTATTTTATCATATTGATTTCAAACCCGACACTATTGTTCGAAACAAACAATATTTTATTAGATATCGGTTTATAATACGTGCGGCGTGAAAAGATCTGGCCACCTGTTGAAATGGCTGAAATGATTTGAACACAGTATTTAATTGCAGCACTTTTTTACTATAAGTATCCTATTAATTGGTTTACGATAATTGATAAGATCTTTCTGACACTTGAATTTAAATTTAAATACTCAGTCGCTCGATTTGACATTAAATATTACTAAAAATAATATTTACTACATCTAGAATACATAGTATGTGTACAGCAAATATATACATATTTTATGTATGTAACAAAAATAAATTTCATGATGAGATTTTTACAAAATACATAACATCTATCTATCTATCTATCTATCTATCTATCTATCTATCTATCTATCTATCTATCTATCTATCTATCTAAGTCTGTTCAATCTATCTAAGTCTGTTCAATCTATCTATCTATCTATCTAAGTCTGTTCAATTTATCTATCTATCTATCTATCTGTCTGTCTGTCTGTCTGTCTGTTCATTATCTATCTATCTATCTATCTAAGTCTGTTCAATCTATCCAAGTCTGTTCATCTATCTATCTATCTATCTATCTATCTATCTATCTATCTATCTATCTGTTCTTTATCTATCTATCTATCTATCTATCTATCTATCTAAGTCTGTTCAATTTATCTAAGTCTGTTCAATCTATCTATCTATCTATCTATCTATCTATCTATATATCTGTCTGTTCTTTATCTATCTATCTATCTATCTATCTATCTATCTAAGTCTGTTCAATCTATCTAAGTCTGTTTAATCTATCTATCTATCTATCTATCTATCTAAGTCTGTTCAATCTATCTATCTATCTATCTATCTATCTATCTATGCCATTCTGATTTTCTATCTATCTATCTATCTATCTATCTATCTATCTATGCCATTCTGATTATCTATCTATCTATCTATCTATGTATCTATCTATTTCAGTCTGTTCATATCTATCTATCTATCTATCTATCTATCTATCTATCTATCTATCTATCTATCACAGTCTGTTCGTTTCTGTCTATCTACTTATGACAAGATAAAGAACAAATAGGAAACGTTTAACAATCTAACGTTTCACTTTTACTAAAGTTTCATCGGCGAATGAGACACGGAGAGAAAGAAAGAAATTCTGGTGTTTTTACTTTTGTGTTGTTTGAATTTTATTGCTTAATCCAGTCTCACGTGCATTCCACTTGTCGAACCAACGTTAGTATAATTATACCGAAAACACCCACATTTGATCCCAACATCCTATCTATCTATCTATCTATCTATCTATCTATCTATCTATCTATCTATCTATCTGTCTGTCTGTTCATTATCTATCTATCTATCTATCTAAGTCTGTTCAATCTATCTAAGTCTGTTCAATCTATCTATCTATCTATCTATCTATCTATCTATCTATCTATCTATCTATCTATCTAAGTCTGTTCAATCTATCTATCTAAGTCTGTTCAATCTATCTATCTATCTATCTATCTATATGTCTGTTCATTATCTATCTATCTATCTATCTATCTATCTATCTAAGTCTGTTCAATCTATCTAAGCCTGTTCAATCTATCTATCTATCTATCTATCTATCTATCTATCTATCTATCTATCTATCTGTCTGTCTGTCTGTTCATTATCTATCTATCTATCTAAGTCTGTTCAATCTATCTATCTATCTACAAGTGCTGGTGTCTTGTTTTGTAAGCATGTGCAGGTGGTGTAATGGTTAACGGCTTGGAATAAGAAATCGGCCAGTAGATTTCATTAATTCTCTTTCGCGTAAATACCTTTAGAAAATCTTCTTCTCCACAGCCCAGCAATGCGTTAAATGGGAGTATAGACTTGGTTTATTAGCCTTGTTTTTTTAGCCTTGGTTGTTAACCAGTCTAGGATAAAGAAAACGCTTAATTTAGAGCTTGTGAAAAGCTAAAATGCTCACTACTAGAAATGACTTGCCTATTTAGTGACCCCCCTTAACGTGTCGCCTTGCATCACTTCACCGTTAACTATAAACGCAGAAGAAATGTCATAATACATTACTGTTAATGTCTAAGATAGTGGAACAAATATATTTTTCATAACTTGGAGGTATAAACTAGAGAAAATCCTAACCGGCATGCATAAACTAGACAAAATACAAAGAGGAATCTGCAATATTATCCGCACCGACTTGGCATCTCGGTTTCAATCTCTACCGCCGTAACGTAGCTTCCTTGTGCATTTTCGACATATTTTTTTATGGTAATTGTTCTGATGAGCTTAATTATTAGGTGCTTCGACTTTTATGAATTTAAATGTAGTACTCGGTTGGAAGCTAGGCCTCATCATTTAACTGCTGTAATTGCTAAATGTAAATATAAGTTACATTTATTAGTCTTTTCTCTCGCACTTCTCGTCTACGGGACTCCCTTCTAACTTCTTGATTTTTCACTCAAGTATAATCTGCCACGTAAATCGGGATCTTTGGTTACCTTGAATAATGTTCTTGTTATTTCCTTTGTTCTCATTAAGTTTTCTTAGTTTTTTTTCTCTATATTATTTTTTATCTTCAGTAATCCCTTGCGCCTTTGTGGATTTATCGCCTTGAAAAGGGAAAATAAACGAACAAAATGTATGCAAATATATTGATGCTCACTTTGTAGCGAAGAATTTGTTTCAAATATAACGTGTGTATTCGTTGCAATTTTAAATCTGTGTTTCATGACACTTTACTTAACATTTGATTGGTTGGACCGATTATAAACATAACAAGTCTTACTACTTTACATTCTCTATACTTTTCTATATATTTTTCCCTTTTCTCTTCTTACTTTTGTCTGGAAAAGAGATTATATCTTACACCTTTCTTTCTTGCACCTTTTCTTTCTTTTTCGCGTGAAAAGAGGTTGTATGTAATTAAATCCTAATAATTGTAATAATCAGTCATCTACTAATGCCTCATGAGATGTATTGATACACATCGAAACATGAAGGCATACATGTAGCGTTTATCTACATGACTGAATGTAATATCCGATAATAAAGAATACTTCTCTACTATTGGAGCGTATTGAGTCCTATTTTAAATTAATGTTATGAACGTTTAAATTTATATTCGATCCGTTCTTATTTTATATCTACATATATATATATATATATATATATATATATATATATATATATATATATATACTTTATGTATATTTTTAAGTACAAAAAATGGAAAATAGGAAGTGACGTTTTACATCCGTGCTTGCCTACAAACAGGATCGTTCATAACCATTTCCGACCCTCACCCGTAGATGTGCAGTTAAAATTCACTGAAACCAAGTTGCATTTTTGTTGTGAGTAAAATGGTTTTGTCTATATGATAAAATTATAATAAATAAATAATTATCGCTCTACTACCTGTATCGAGCTCTTTTTTGAATGAACGCTGCGAACGTTTGAATTTATATATTTTATATATTACTTTCGTTCTCATCGCATCGGATATATATATATATATATATATATATATATATATATATATATATATATATATATATATATATATATATATATATATTTATATATATATATATATATATATCTTACATTAATAGCATAACTCCGAGTTTCATGTCTAAGCAATTTTGAAGTTAATTTTCATTGTTAATATTAATTCCAGCAATTAAAAATTGGCTTTCTACCTCCCCAAACGAGGCTACGCCGAAAGGCATAGCCTCGTTTGGGTTCTTCTCTGCCCGTAGACAGAGAGTTCGACAAAAAGTTCCGTTCAACTAGGGAATTTACCCGAAGACTTCCCACAAGGCGGGATTTGACACAAGGCCAGTTCTTCTTTTTATTCTTCTCCGTTGTTCTTTTTTATCCTTTCCTCACTTCCACCTACACCCCTTACTTTCACTCTCTGTAGCCTTTTGCGTACTAGTGGCACTCCCGATTTGCTTGGGATGAAATGCTTAAAAAAAGAAAAAAAGCTAAGCAAAGTATTAAGAAAGAGGAAAATTTCGTCAGAAACAAAGAAGTGAGTACTGAAATATGATGTAATATCGGCCTTCCTATATGACAGTGGACGCAGTGCAATCTCTTCTCAGATGAAAAAAAGACTTGAGAGCAAGAGAAATGGGGTTTCTACAGCAGGATGATGAGAATACCGTGGACTGAATATGTGAGCAATGACAAAGCTTTTGAGAAAATTTAAAAAAAGACAGTTATAATTAATATCATAAAGAGTTAGTTGAAATTTCTAGGGCACATAATGAAGAAAAGAGGCTTAGAAAAATTGACATTCACAACACATACTGAAAACAAGTCCAGAGGAAATCAGTGCTTACCCTACCTAATGAGCTTATGTAAATGGTTAGAAGAACAGTGATTAGGAGAGATAGTGAAAAGACAAAATAAAGCAAGACCTACAAAAGATAGAAAATTGTGGAAATCCATAATCACCGATGTCCTGAAGGGACACGGCAAGATATGTATTGAAGATATTGAAGCAATTTCCTCGTCATAGCAGCTTTTTTCATTGTAGCCCAGACCAAATGCATCAGGAAAAAGTACGTAAATTCAACGACTGAATAAACACAGCAAAATAACATGATGACATCTTTGGAGAGAAAGAGCTGCGACAGCATAAGCAGTGACTGTAACAAGCTGGCCCCCTAGAATAGAGAAGAAGGCATAATAGGGTGGCAACAGCCGTATAATGTGCAACCGATTTGGGGTTTGACTAGAGGCTGTTGTGTTAAAATGACTTTGGGATTTTTAAACCTTACTGAACACCACAGCAAGACGATCGAGTATAATAGATGCGAATTTGAAAAAAAAAACAAAAAAAAAAACACGACAAGACAACACAACTGCTCGATTAGTAACGTAGCTGTAGAGGCCAACCATAGAATGAACATAAATAAGAGTGAGAAATTTGAGAAATACTAGGACATTGTCAGGGAACTGAGAAAGATATAGAATATGAAGGTTAGAATCGTGTCCCTGATTGTAGGTGTATGTGGAAGTCTGAATTGGAAACCCACGGTATTCCTGGAGTCGGCGAGTTTACTGAGAAAAGGGATGGAAATTTTGGGAAACTTATTGCCAATCAATCCTCAGCGATGAAAACCAAATATCTGGTGTGAAAAATACAAATTCATGAATAATAATTGTCATAAACATGACATTGATGATTGTATATGAAAAAGAAAGATTGTGAGAAAATATTATAGTTAATAATAAACAAGGAATATTGGTCACACAACAAACTCAACCCCTGTAGGTTAATATTCGTACTCAATCGATAGACAGAACACACAAGACAAGTACTTGCAGATTATACTAAAATACTATTTGACGCTAATTTTAGAAAAAAAAAAGGATTGAAAATACTTGAAAGTATAAAAAAAATAACCCCCATTAAAATATATTTTACGATATGGAAACGCGTTTGAGAATGTGTGCAAAATTGTAAAACTTTAATATCTTGTCCTGAGGTTTTCAAGTTAGTAAACATACTTTCATGGTCGATTTCAGTAAAATATATTGGAATAATCACGCACACACACATACATACACTCATGCGCGCGTGCGGCTGCGCATATATATATGGAGAAATTTCAATAATATATATATATATATATATATATATATATATATATATATATATATATATATATATATATATATATGGGGAGAGAGAGAGAGAGAGAGAGAGAGAGAGAGAGGGAGAGATACAGAATAGTAAAGAAAAGTAAGAAAAAACAAGAGAGGAAAACCTTATTTGCTAACGAAAAAGCAAACCTTATATGCTATCAGAAATATACTTTTAAAAATAAGGAGACATCACTGTACGTACACACACACACACACATAAATATATACATATATATATCTATATATATACATATGTGTGTGTGAGTGTGTGTGTATGTGCGCGCGCGTGTGTGTGCGTCTCCGAGCGCGTGAGTTTGTGCAAGATATTAAACATCTCCTCCTGGGACTAGTAGTGGTATGTCAGTTATATTTTCTCTAAAATTAACTGCTTCCTATTCCTTAGGGTTTTATTACAGTTTTCTTTCTTCAGCAATTTCTCAAGGTGAATTGTGTTAATTTAGGTTGACTATGTTTTTCCCACTTTTCATGTTCTGATAATTATTTCCATAAACTTATAACCAAATGGTAAACAATGGCATAAGGAAAGTAACTCAAGAAAAATTAGGAAAGAGTCATTTCCCTTGGCACAGTCGTATCTGGAATCACTTTCTTTCTACGTTTTTCTTATCTCTTTTTAATTTCCCTTTTCCTTTTCTGACTTCATGAATTCGATTTCTTAATATTTTCTCATTCTTCCCAATATTTTAATTACTTACTTTCATTTTTAAAATCTTCGCTGCATATGATTTTATCTTTATCTTTTGCCCATAATCATTTAGTCATTTGCGACATGTTTTCTTTCTTTTGATTCCTTATTATCCCCCTTAATTACTTGCTTTTTCTTTCTTTCTTTCTGTCTTTCTTTCTTTCTTTCTTTCTTTCTTTCTTTATTTTTTTAGGAAAAGAATAGCAGAATTACTTCCCTTAGAAAAAAATTGTCAGAAAATGCTGCATCCTATATATATATATATATATATATATATATATATATATATATATATATATATATATATATATATATATATTTGCATTAGGCAAACTTCATCTTTTTTCTTTACATAATTTTCCTTGCATTCTTTTTTTTATAATAAATTTATTTGCATCATGGGTTTGTAGTGGACGCCCACAAAATACTCAACAGTAATTGGACATTAAAAAAACAGTACTTTTCGTAAAGACAATTTACGCATCGCACGAGCCGTTTAAAAATTTCTCGTGCTTTGTCTCACCAAACTTGCTATAGTAAAAAATCAACAATTGGTCTATTTTTGGCCAATCACATAAATTGACACTTTCTTCAATATTCTTCCCGCGCTCGTTCTCGGAGCCTACTTACTGTATATAAAGCAGAAATTTAAGGAAGAAACGTTAGTAGGTTATAAATTTTCACAACCATAATCACGTACGCGTATTTCTCCATCTTCTACTCAAACACACACAGAGACATTAACTACATTCACACAACACAGTGAACTGTCTGTTATCAAAGCCAAGTGAACTATTCAGAACTTCAACATTCTTCTGCACAAACATCTTACTTTCAAATTCAAACATCAAACATTCTTAAACACTAAACAAATATCAACAAAAAAAGTCCTTACAACATACACTTGTATTTCCCACACGGTACAAGGGAAATCACTTTTTACGATTTAATCTTTATTGTCATTGTATATATATTTTTTTCAATATACATTTTACTTGTTGATATTTCAATCATCTCTTGTTCTTCTTTTCTGTGTTTTCTTTGAAAATTGAATGTGGAGTGTTAAATCTTAAAACGCAACCTTCGACAAAAACCTTCTGATAATTTCTTACCAACAACATTAGCGCCCCAGAGGCTAATTGTTCCAAAAGTGATAGTCAAAATTTTTACTGTAGTTTTTGGTATTCTATGATGAGCACTTCAAGGTCGTTCATATAAGGGGTCTGGTGGTTGTACAGTTAAGGCTTCTTAATTAACATAATCGAGAAGCTCTAGCCTTAATCTAAAAAGTCATGATTTTTTTAGAAATTCAATCTATTTATACTTTCCCCATTTATACTTACATTAGATTATTTATTATACAAGACATTGAAGTAATTATATTTACTAATTTACTTTCTTTTTGTATTTTTCTTTTAATTTTATGTTTCAATTCACCTCACCAGTGATATAGAATGGGTTTGGGGCACCCAGCGCAATTCAAACTATTTCACCTCCACTTTAGCCATGTGCTCTCATAAATTCCTTAAAGATTTTGGTAAGTACGGAAGACAAAATTAAAATATTTTTGTACAAATCTTAATGAAATTAATATTTTATTATTTAAATAAATCAATTATTAATTAAATAAATAAATATTCAAAGGTAATAGTTACCAGCTTTGCAAGTGTAAAAATGAAAATAAAATAAAACTTTGGAAACAATATAAATAAAACAAAATGCTATAAAACAGATCTAAAAACACGTTTTGGGGATATTAAAAATATATTCTTTTTAAATCCTGGAGACTACATACGAAAAACAAACATTCATAATTATAATTTTTTTCTTTTTCACACTTCCCAACAGTAAGTAAAAAGAATTACTATAAGAAAAATTTAATGTTAATTATTTTTCATAGTACTTATCGTTAAAATACTAGAAAATAAAACAAAAAGATTAATATTTCACATCATTATTCAGTTTGTCTACATTTCTGAAATGAGTTATTGTAATTATATCAACTGTTGTTTATATTACTGGCTATGCTTCACATAAAGAGGAATTACTGAAATGATGAAATAGTATGTTTTTTCCTTTTTATCATTTATTTACCTACTATTAGTCTGATATAGAGAGTTAGTATATCATATTCTCTTACATACTTTCTTATCTTGTATAATTTTCTCATAATTTCAGTCATTCAGTTAAATTTTCTTTCTCCAAAAATAATTATACTGTAATTTTTTTACTAAGAATGTATCAGGCCCTTGATTTATATCTTTGTTTACTAAGTTAAAAAATAACTCAATGTTTTTATTTTACCTGTTCTCTTCCGTTATTTTAAAGCATTAAATTTGCAATTCTCATCAATTTATCTCAAAAAGTATATATTGAAAATTGGTCCAAGGGAAGTAACTCTAAGAAAAATGTGAAGATAGTTATTTCCCTTGTGTTAGAATATTGTAAATTGTGTTTATTTTTTCACTCTTTTTTCATGCTTCCATTTGTTTTTCATACATTTTTTGTCGTCATTTAAAACTTTTGGTTTTAATTATTATACTTTTGTTAATTCTGTTTTTCACAGTTTTCTTTTTCTATTTGAGTAATTTATGTCCTCACTTCCATGTTTTACATGTATCTCATCATGTGATTTTATTTTCCTAATATTTTGTTACTTTCTGTGTACTTGAGGTTCTTCTCTGGATGAATAAGGTTGTTCCTCTTCGTGAACCTGTAGAGCCAGTGTTAGTGTCAAATTGTTGCATGATTGTGGTGAATAGTCATTTTGTAACTGAAATCGGCCTATGAAACATCAATTTTTAAAAGATAGTTTGTAGTTGTGCATAATATGCACCCCTAATTTTGCTTATTATTTAAAAAATGTAATTCCAATCCCATTATAACACTGGCTCAAACATGTTTTTTCAATAGTATTCATATTAGGCGTGTTTGAAAATCCTAATTAACGAGTTCAGTAAGACGTTTAGTCTCCTCACTGTTTTTTCACCCTTCACTTAATGTTACATTTGTTGGTTAGATTCCTCGATCAAAGAGGAACGTGGATTTCAGCGTAGTATGGCTTTCATTGTTCAACAGTGATACGAGATTTTTTTTTTGTTCGAGGAAGAAATAAGTTAAGAACCTTATGAAACAATATGAAAATGCTGAAAGTATTAATGAAAATGGAATAACTTATATTACAAGTATTGATATTAACGTTAAACATTATTCTTCTGTTTATTTATTTGCTTTGTACTACCGACAAAGAGGCGATGTCTGAAGAAGACTGAAGAATGGATCGATCGAAATATGTGATGAAAAACAAAATCACAAAGAATAAAAATAATAAAGAAAAAGAATGATTTCATTTAATCGAAAATCTCTTTGAATGACCGGGATAAAAAAAAACCCTAGCACTTTCTATACTGTGTACCAAGGTCGATCACCTGAAATTCACGTCAAAAGCAACCGAAAACGAGATCCGTATTCCGAGTGACTCGAGGAATTGTCTACGTATCAAATACTTCAGTCTGGATAATTATTGCCCGTTTCGTGTTTAATTACAAAGATTTATTTTAAGTTAAGGCTGTACTTAATTCTATTGACAAACTTCAATGTTTTCACTTTGCTACTGAAATAAATCAAAGTTTTAAAATCAAAATGTTTTACTTCCAAGAAA
The DNA here is from genome assembly GCA_964036315.1 of Acanthosepion esculentum. Classification (NCBI taxonomy): domain Eukaryota; kingdom Metazoa; phylum Mollusca; class Cephalopoda; order Sepiida; family Sepiidae; genus Acanthosepion; species Acanthosepion esculentum. The sequence goes on along the minus strand of OZ038492.1, from coordinate 77,154,230 downwards.
TTTCAGTTTACGGAATTAACTCTGGTCCATTTCTGGGGTACTTACCGTATATATTCATGTAATGTTCGATGCTTATTTTAAATACAGCTGTACTTTTCGCCTACAGCAAATGGATATATTGATTTTCCAAGCGTAGCTTCGATGCGGCACTAGGCCGTAAGTAATAGGCACTCGATGAGGACTGATCTCACTGCTCAATCGTAATTGTTCTAGCGTAATTGTACTAACCATTACACCACCTCGAGGTGCCCTACAACAAATAGATATATATTTTGGTCAACGGCGTAGTACATACGCTAATTTCATATTTCGTGTATGATGCGACCCCCTTAAAATTAGCTTCAAAATTAGATCTTCAAAAGTCGCATGATACCCGAGTATATACCCGAGTATTTACTTTGGAAGAGACTTGTATTGCTGGGTGCTTTATTTTCTGACGATTTGTTGAATCAAAAATAAGCAAACTCTTAGTAAATCGAGACACTTTCAAGAACTCTAGAATTCGTTTTCTAATTATTATGTTTCCTGATGTAGAAGACTCTAGGCCCCCCCAACTTTCAATTGTAATTTTAAAATGATAAGAATAAAATCGGCTAAATGGGAAAATCGCATTTAAAATTCCATGTCTTATCACGAAGAAAAATAGTCTCTGGTAAATAAAATGTCTATATAACTCGGAAATGTTAATAGTTAATTCGATTAGGAAATGGAATTATTATTTGCAATCATTCATAAAATAAATATTTTTGACAATAATAATACTTTTATGAGTTATACGAAAAGATATGAAGTGTTTAAGGATGCCACGATATTAATATATCGACCAGAATATAAAGTATATAGTAGCGTTGAGTTAAGGGGTTTATTTATGAAGAGTTGATTAACTCACACCAAGAAGTTTAATGAAGGAAGATAATGACGATGAAACATACGGACAACTTTAACAAAACAAGATAAGGAATTTATTTACGTGTCAGTAGTATGTTTAAGGAAAATAAATAGAGAAATCTTTAAAGTCTTTAGTTTTAACGAATTGTCATGAAGAGGAAATGTTCATACAACAGATTATATGATCTGACACAAATGTTTAAAAGAAAAGTAAGATTCGATATACGGTTGCATACGTTCAAAAGTAGACGAAGAGGGATTGTTTGAAATACTTAGCTTTCTTGGAATATTGAAAGAAAATTCTTTGAAGTGCCCCGTGCTTGGTTAATGGCCGATAATATAATTTGCGAGTAATTTTACATTGGCGAAAACTTCAACGTTGGACGTGGTGAAGAGAAACCTAATACATGACTTCAGGTACTCTTCTCTTATTAATTTAAATTTTTTCTTCATTTTATATATATATATATATATATATATATATATATATATATATATATATATATATATATATATAAATAATCTCGCATAGGTTAGCTACTTTTTTTCTTTCTTCTTCTTGGCTCAACTGCTAATTTCTGTGAAGACAACATTTTCATTGGTCCAAAGAAAATTTCACAAAGGCTCGCAAATCTTTTTCCATCTTTTCCCTCAGTCCTCTGAATTTGAAGAAAATGGGCAAAGGAGTTAGTATTATTTCGCTTTTACTACAAGTACTTAAATAATATGCTTTCCTAGTAAAACATTTTATTCTTGTTTTTCTTCTGGTCAGTGAGATATTTGCCAACATCCTAAAGACGCTAACATGAAGAAAATGAAACATTAGAGAAATTATAGTTTAACTGAAGATTTCAATTAAGAAGAAACGAACCTTTTGTTACTGGTAAAAGCCGTTAGCCTCGGTTTTCAAATAATAGGAGTTAAATAATAATATTTTGATGTCGTTATTTTTCTGGTAACTTTAAACAAGAAAGAAAATACAAAAATATAGAATATAAAAGTCATAAAATAAATATGCAATATTCAGAATTTTAATGAAGGAATTTTACAGAATAAAGAATATATCTGTTTGAATTTTGTTTGGGATGAACTCAGTCATCTTTGCACATTTGTTCAAGGTAAAATTTTTGGAAGTTTGGGGATGCGATCAAGAGTCTCTGCAAAAAATTGAGAAAATAAGTTTCAATAATTATTCCATCATAATTTACATGACAAAAATATTAATTATAATTTTTTTATACAGTATATGTTGTTTAGAACAAAATCGAAAGTAAATTCAATGGCATAATCCGATTATTAATATCCATGTTAGCTTTCTTGTTTGGAGAATGTTCTTTTCGTAAACATTAACTATAGAAGCAGTAAAGAAGCTAATAAAGTAGATATTGTAAAAACGCTTACATTCCATTTTCAGTCAATCGAAATTATGCAAACTATTTTAATTGGAATTTTGAGTAGTTAAGAGGTTACAAAAATCCAGATTATGTTGACTGAATCGTAAAATATATCCTCTTTTTAATTTGTTAAAGTATCCAATCAAAATAAAAATGTCTTAATACACGTAGCACTTTTGTCATATATTTAATCTTATAATTATAGAATTACGCAGATGAGTGGGACTTACACTCTTATTTTACTAATTCTAAAATTAAATTCTCAGCAAATATTTGCAACGTTTTGAATTGGCAGATATAAAACCAACTTACCGTAATAAACGAATCCCTCGTCACCAGTGAGGCCAAATGCTTTTCGTGTTGTGTGCGTGACGCTGCATTCTTTATCAGAAACAGCATATTCCATGGCTTTGCACTTATGTTTCTCACACATTACTCTGCATCCTGCTAATGTTTTCACATTTGCATATTCCTCCAGATGAACGCACGTAAAGATCGTGGCACCACGGATGACGATATTCTTTGATTCTTCAAAAATATTTTTAAAATAGCGTAAAATATTTCGAAAGTTTTAAGACGGTGAAAAGTCAAAAGAATATTTGTATTCATAAATCCTCTGAATTATAAGATCTAAAAATGTTTGAGATATAGAGCGTAAATTTCTAGCAAACATTCAATTAAACAAACATTTGACTGTTTAGAACAGGGATTCTTATGAAAATGGGGAATAACATTTTGTCACGGATAAATAGAAGCTTTGGAGTATACAGGGATTTTAATTTTCCCTAGATTGCATTTATTTACCATTCTGTAACGGGAAAGCAAAAATTGCTGATCACTATACACTTAATGCCTGAGGAGGCGTAATGGCCACTAATGATGTGCCGGATCGTTCAAAATGAACATCTCATTTAAATGAAGGAACGATCCCGTTGCAACCGAAAAGATTCGGATTTTTTCGGCGTTGTTAAGGACGCATATAACTTTAATTCTTTTCTTGGTCCACATTCTAGGTTGTTAGAGTGGGTGTTATGTGATTCGATATTGTATTCATAATAATCTTTGTCTATCTTGTAAAATTCTATAGAATTATTATGTTGTAAATTTTTATTTTTAATGAATTTTTATTTGTTGGCGTTGGTGTTATGTGACTCGAATTTGAATTTTTATAATCTTTCTGGATTTAAAAAAAAAAAAAAACATTGTAACCTAAAATCATTACAAAATCAAACTTCTCTCATCATGGTATCCAGTGAGATTATTGAACAGAAATGTTGACAATATTCACGAAAATATTGGAAGTTTACATTGATAAGTTTTTTTTTCCTTTAAAAATCACCTCTTTTATTTGGCAGGTTTATTATGGTAAATTTAATGAAAATATAAGTGAATACAATGAAAGGATGTCACAATGAATTGTTTTTTGTTTGTTTCTAGGATTCCAGGCTAAACTTGGTTTATAAAAGTCTGCATTGAGCCGACTAGACACGAATTTGTCCTCTATAGAGCGATCAGAAGAAAGTGGTTTTGAAAATGGCTTTCTTGTCAATACAAAGCTCACTGAGCATTTGCAAGAAGACTTTAGTTTTTGATTCAAGGATATTCCAAACAGAAATTACTAAATGGATTATTTCTCCATTCAATGTTGAAGAGGAGGTGAAAATTTAAACATCTTTCTTAAAGATATTTTTATTGAAAGGACTTTTTATCTTAAATATTCACATTTGAAGGAACTGTGAATTACTGTATGCGTGGAAATAACAAGTTTTGTGCAACTGTTCAGACATTCTCTTACCTTTTCTAGTTCGTATTTGGTGGAATCTGGCTTTAAACATGTTCATTATTTACTAATTCTTCTGATGAACTTTCCCTTATACTACCTAGACTCAATGAATTTAAACGCAGTATTAGATTGGCGGCAAAGTCTTATCATTTTACTACTGAAATGGCTAGTTGTAACCGTAAGTTCCATGCTAACAGTTTCCTCTTTCGCAGCTTTCGCTTATGGAACTCTCTTCCGACTTCTTGCTTTCCAGCCAACTTTGATTTTCAAAAATTTAAATGCAATGTCAGTCGTTATCCTCTGTCTTAATTCTTGTTCTTTTATTGTTCTCGCTATTTAATGTTTTCCTTTTACTCATATACTTTCACACTCAGTAACCTCCTTGCATCTTAGTGACTTTATTGCTTTGCTTAGGATGAAATGATTTTTAAAAAAGTAAATAGAAAAGCACTTTAAACGCAGAACGTGGTGATTTGCGGTTCAAAATCACAAATATTCCATCAAACACGGCCTTCTCATAAAAATAATTCAAGCAATTAAAAAGCATTTGCATTTATATTCTGTTGATTCTTGTTCAAATTGTATTAAACACGAGTAAATTAGCTGCATTTTGCAATTTTATATTCGATTAATTTGTTTGGGAGTGAATGGAAATTAAATTTTGTTACCATCGTTTTGTCAAATATGGTTTGGGAAACCCTGATTTATAAGTTGCAAAAGCCTATAATCGTAGTGTTTCGCTTGTGTAACCGAATTCTTGTTTTCCAGTCAACTATGAACTTCAAAAATTTAAATGCAAAGTCAATCGTTATTTTCTGTCTCTTTAATTCATGTTCTTTTATTGTTCTCTTACATTTATAATGTTTTCATTTACTCATATTCTCCCACACTCAGAACCCCCTTGCCTCTTAGAGGCTTTATTGCTTTGCTTGAGGTGAATTGAATCTGTTCGACCAAGTGTCAAGGTGAGATAAATACTTTTTTTAGCGATAGATTGTTGTTCGAAAGTAATCGTTTGTAAAAATTATAAAGGATGCATCTCCATCATAACTTTTGGAGGCGCATTTGTTTTTTTAATGTGATATATTTATAGAGAAGGTAATATTTTAATTACTACCAAATTTTTGTGACGCTCTTCATTACTTCAAAGAAAAACAAAAGTGGTCGCTATAAAACAAAATATTCGGTGACGCTTTAACGTGTGATCTACTGGCCAGTTTCTGCTTTAGCGTATAATCCTACCAGTACATTTTTAACCTACATTATTAAGGCATTGTAAATATATTTTACCGATCAGTTTCTGTTTAGTGTGTATTCTACTACGACATTTTTACCCTACATTATTAAGGCAATTTAAATATATTTTACCGATCAGTTTCTGCTTTAGTGTGTATTCTACTACGACATTTTTGCACTAAATTATTAAGGCATTGTAAATATATTTTACCAATCAGTTTCTGCTTAGTATGTATTCTACTACGACATTTTTACCCTACATTATTAAGGCATTGTAAATACATTTTACCGATCAGTTTCTGCTTTAGTGTGTATTCTACTACGACATTTTTACCCTACATTATTAAGGCATTGTAAATATATTTTACCGATCAGTTTCTGCTTTAGTGTGTATTCTACTACGACATTTTTACCCTACATTATTAAGGCATTGTAAATATATTTTACCGATCAGTTTCTGCTTTAGTGTGTATTCTACTACGACATTTTTGCACTAAATTATTAAGGCATTGTAAATATATTTTACCAATCAGTTTCTGCTTAGTATGTATTCTACTACGACATTTTTACCCTACATTATTAAGGCATTGTAAATACATTTTACCGATCAGTTTCTGCTTTAGTGTGTATTCTACTACGACATTTTTACCCTACATTATTAAGGCATTGTAAATATATTTTACCGATCAGTTTCTGCTTTAGTGTGTATCTTACCACTACATTTATATCCTACATTATTAAGGCATTGTCCCGACTTTTTTCTCGATATGTTAAAAGACATTCAGAATGTTTTTATTTAAAGGATTAAAATATCTTATCTTATGATTATTTTTACTCAAATTTCTTATTTTATAATTTTTTCTTATTTTAAATTTTGTAATGCAACAATAAATGGCATCCCTCTTTGTGCTTTTGCTGTCCCCCTTACATTAGATACAAATGTGGTGTTCAGTAGGACATACGCTAAAGCGGCACCAAATATTCTGTTTTTAACCAATCGTTTGAGTTTGTCAATGTATGACTTTAATCTATATACAAATGGTATATGGTTATGATTCTACTATCCAGTATAGCAGTAGAGAGAGGGTAAATAGTAAATATTTATTCATTGAAGTCCTTAGAGTTCTGTCCTACTTAAATTGATAGGTTCAATGACCTTTTTCTTTCAATTTGCCATGCACAATTTCGCATTTATAATTATTTCTTCGGATAGCTATGATCTATTTTCAAAAATATATCGAACCCCAATTGTTGACATGCATTATTTTAGCTGCAATTCGTTTCCATCTATCAACCTATATTGTTCTTCAATCAGAAAATTTTTCATTTATACAACATCATATTGCGTCATCAAAGGTACATCAATGAATACCATGCAATTTTTGACATATTTGAATTGAATATGTCTATCTTGTATGCCTAATGGATTACATATCATTTAAAATAAGTTACCATCTTTGCAATGCAACAAGAAGGAGATGATTATTTCTCTAGTTGTTTCTATAAGAAGATTTGGGATTTTATAATAATAAGATCTTTCACATATTTTGCTACATAACGTAGTCTTAACGTCTTAAGCTTAACGGGAAATCATTTGTGGTTAAAAGGGAACCATTACTTACCAATAAGCTGATAGTAATCTTTGTAAGGACAATAGCCAGAAACTAAAGTATAATTCTCAGCATTAATAGAGAACAACTCGCACATTTCTCTCAACTCATCAAAGTTAAATGATGTGCATGTTTTAATATGAAGACAAAGCGTGGCACATTCTTTAGGAACTTTGGCTCTTATTTTCTTGATTGGTTTTCCTTCAATAAATGCCACGGAGACGCGAATGAACATGTGCATCACTGTAAAAAAGGATGGAAAAAGCAATAATTATTCGGCTATCAGTCATAATCATATTTAAATTTATTAATATTGATTATGATGAAAACAAAATTAAAATGGTTATAATTATCATACAGCAAGATTTTCAAAGGCTCTTCATCATTTATGTCATATGAAGATATTTCAACAAATCCTATAGTTTATGATTTCCTCTCGTTGGACATATGAACTTGCATTCGTCTACTTACTGACTGATTACTTAAGAATTGTATAAACTAAATATAATAATTGTTCCAAGAAACTTTCACGATGATTATAACAGAAGAGAATATTCACTCCGCTTGAAGATGGATGCGTTACTTCAGTTTATCTAATATGTCTACATGAGCATTTTTTTATAATAGTTTAGACAGTCGAAAACTACATTTGATTTCAATGAAGCATAAAGAGCTTTTGTACTGATGATTAGGTATATGTGATTGTTTAAAAGACTTGTTAAAATTCGTTAATTTAACATTGCCGCTTAAACGAGTAGTACCGCGACGTGATTATTCAATTGACTCTGCAAACAGCGTGACCAGAACAAACGGGAGAGTCATAATTTTAATTTTTCCATTAGAATCTATTTATACGAATAAATAAAATCGTCAGCATACCTGGACCGAGATAATTTGGAGGAATAATTGGAGCTGAAATGAAAATAAAATAAAGGTTTATAGAATGAGTACATATATATAAATATATATATATATATATATATATATATATATATATATATATATATATATATATATAAATATATATATAAATATATATATAAATATATATATATATATATATATAAATATATATATAAATATATATATATATATATATAAATATATATATATATAAATATATATATAAATATATATATATATATATATATATATATATATATATATATATATATAAATATATATATATATAGGCCACACTATATATATATATATATATATATATATATATATATATATATATATATATATATATATATATATATATATATAGGCGACACTACAAATTGTTTAACACGCAGACTAACTCTACACCTTTCTGACAATAGCTCAATTAGATCTCATTTAAATACTCACGGAGACCTACCGGACACTATTCGGAACATACTTGTCGACAACACTAATATAATAGCATCATCCACATTCAAAAAAAGGCTAAAAATAATGGAAGCCTTATTAATAAAAACAAACAAACCAACACTTAATAATATTAACTTTGAACATGGACATAATATCTTGACCGTGTTTTGAAACAAAAAATGAAACATTTTATAAAACATACATATAACAAACTATTTCTAATTCTAACAGTTAAAATATAATCCTTGAAAATGGTTAAATGTATAGCCGAAAGCGCTCGGATAAAGAGAACATTCGGACAGTTTTTATATAATTTATCATCCTAAAAGAAAAACATTATTAGATCGCATGAGAAATTGTATAAAAAAACTAAATAAAAGCACCTTGTCAGTCGTTTTTAATGAAATGTGCATATGTGTGTGTGTGTGTGTGTGTGTGTGTGTGTGTGTGTGTGTGTGTGACCAAAGATTAGAATGACCATATATGATAATAAAATGCCAAATCTTAATAAAAAACAATGTTTTATCGTCAAAATCTTTGTGTTATTCTTAAAAGGAAAATCATAGAATTTTTTGAAGTAAGAAAATGTTTAATCCTTTTAAGAACATTCGAAATTTTAATCAAAAATTTTGTTTTTTTTACTGGCATCAATGAGGTGCCATAAATGGGAATATAAGAGAAATTTGACTTTTTACGTTGAAAAATATGGATTTGGAAATTCCTGGAAAAATCAGAATTAAACCTCCAGGACTTATTCACAAATGAATATAATTATTTAAGTGTTCGTGTAAGGGTCTATTTTGCTAAAGTTTGTTCGAAAGTCCACATTCTGTATACTCATACCTCAGTATTACGGACCTCCCTTTAATGGATATCGGAAGCAACAGAGAATGTGGAGCAGCTGACACAGTCTGTAAATCTCGTGTGCCACAGACGGAGTTGTGGCAACTCTAGATAAAAGCCACTGCTTCGCGATCTGACCACTAGATGGCAGGCCGTCACTTTGTTCACATCAGTGTAACCACACGTGTAACTTATTGCTCCAGAGCTTTCCCCGTTTTATATATGCCAGTGTGTCTAAGCGGTTTAATATTCATCATTTTCTATAACAACATCATCTGGAGGAAGTGCAGAAAAGTGGAAATGTGTGAATTTAACGCTAGGACAAAATAGTGTACATTTACTCTGTACAGGTATTTTCCAGCTTCAGAGTGGAAAGTGTGCTTGATTAAATGTACAAATCTATATCATTCCTCATTATTTCGTAATGTAATTGCTAATATCAGCCACTACATATTCAGTGTCAGTAACTACAGACAACTGGCATTATCGGATCGGTGTTTCCCCGCTTTTATCCGTTGAAACGAAATAGGACGGTGTTTACAAATTGCATCTCAATTTGATACGGAACACCTGTTGCGGGAAAATAATAATGAGGCTTAATGTCGCGCTCGTAACTCAAGCTTTACAGTAAGGGCTCATATATATATATATATATATATATATATATATATATATATATATATATAATTATTTATTTAAAAATTATAACATAAATATGTTATAAAATCACTACAAAAATAGCCGTTTTGTTTCAACACCTCCGGTGTCCTATCAAATGATGATGTTGAATGTAGAATAAATGGTTTTAAAAGATTCAAATTAAATAACGATCCTTCGCTAGGGGTAAACGCTGTTACATAAGCTAGAATGACCAATCAAAATACGAGTATATGAGAATTAAAAAAATTTGACAACGAAGTAAGCTTATCATAGATATTAAAAGCTTTAAAGTTGGGGTTCTAGCTATATATATATATATATATATATATATATATATATATATATATATATATATATATATATATATATATATATAGCTAGAACCCCAACTTTAAAGAGAGGTTTGCTAAAATTTACTTGGCTTGATCAAGATATGTTTTGTCATTCAAATTTTGGGAAGTGGGTCGGACCTACCGTAATATATAATAAAAATGTTACGAACGATAAATATGTATACAGATAATAAAAATACGAACGAAAATACCTGCTTTCTTTTAAATTGGTTCAGAGTTGAAGAAATATTTTTTACTTACGCAGAGGCACAAGAACTTCTGTAAAAGAAAGATAAAAAGATGTATGCAGACACTGTGTAAAATAACAAGTTATACTAGAAAAACACGTGAAAATTTCACGGCTTCCTATTTGAATATTCTGATGAAATTTAATTATTAGGTTAACGATAGAATAAGCTAATGGTGAGTTCTACGACAATAAAATATCCGTATAAATTCCTCTGTCATATTATGAAGTATTTGAGCTTAACAACTTTAACAAAATATTTTAAGAATTGGGTACAAATGAAAGAATTTCAAATTTTTTCCATTTCCCCAAGGGAAGTAACTAAAAAAAGATGGAAAGAGTTATTTCCCTTGCCACAGGTATATGGAAACACTCTTTCTTTCTACGTTTTTCTTATCTCCTTTTAATTTTCCCCTTTTTTTTTGTTACTTTATGAATTCGATTTCTTAACATTTCTTTTTTCTTCCAAATATTTCAATTACTTACTTTCATTTTTAAAATTGTCAGTGCATATTTTGTTATCTATATCGTTTGCATGTAATCATTTAGTCATTTGAGACATGTTTTCTTCCTTTTGATTCCTTATTATCTCCCTTAATTACTTACTTCTTTACACCCTCCCTTTCTTCCTTTATTTTATTTCATATCTTTCTTTCTTTCTTTCTTTCTTTCTTTCACTGAAACCAAGCAGCCTATGTGTATGTGCTGCAATGGATGACGGCTCGGAAATGGAAATCGGAAATTCGTGTTCAAATTACAGTCGCTTTTATATTCACGTACGTACAAACACCCTTGGGAAAGGTATACATACACGTTTTCTCCCCTTTATCTATGAGTTAATTAATATGATTTGCATTAGCGGACCAATATTATCTTGAAACAATTGTTAAAATCTAAAAGTATTTTCTGACTTTTCCAGCAAATGTTTGATGAGCCATAAAAAATCAATCAATTCAATAGATACCTATCAAACTACATATATAGACAAATATGTGTATGTATATATATATATATATATATATATATATATATATATATATATATATATATATATATATATATATATACCGTCATCCACAGCTCATCAATGTGGCTAGACACCCGATCGCTTCAGGCCGGGACTTAAACCTAACCGATTGGCATCAGTCGAACATTCTAACCCCCAGACTATCGGCACTCGGCAGAGAGAAAGGCGAATTTTTGCGTATTCATTTTTTTATAAACACGCCAGTGACCTCCATCCGTTGAGAGAGTCTTGCATTATTAGCAGTAATAGTCACTTTTTACAAATTTGAGCTTTCTCCCCACAGTGCTCGACCGAATTAATTTTTTTTCGGGAGTTCATATATATATATATATATATATATATATATATAT